>BSBN01000073.1:13100000-14300000 GCA_027924645.1 Cunninghamia lanceolata
GATATTCGCAAGAAGAGGGTCATATTTTATAAACTCAGTTTTGCTGTATGAAGAACATCATCATCATATTTGAAACGCCCCCTAATAATATCCTGAGGTCAAAATATCCGGACGTCAACTTTAAGTCATAGTAAGTTTTCCCCGTCGAGCGGTCTTTTGTATCGCGAAAGGTCATCATCATGATCTTGGTCTATCACCCGATAAACATCATGCAGTCCCAATATCTGGACATCAATCTTAAGTGATAGTGTGTTTTACCCGTCAAATGACCTTGGGCACATCGTGAGCATCATGATATTTTAACATCACCCGATATTATAATATCATGCTGATATTATAATATCACCCTACTTAGAAAATCCACCATCTGCATAATTTGCATGCGCACGTCAAAGTCCTGGTGATCATCATCATCCTGATCTTTCAAGGCAGGATCATATTTCATATCCTTCTGATCTCCTTTTGCACAATCATGATGATCACCCTATCTTTCAAAGGGAGGGTGATATTCCATTCCTAAGTCATGTTGTCAAGATCATCATGATCTTGTTTGTCTACCCGATATTTCGTAATGTCCTCCTGCCGAGAAATATAACCTTTTGCAAATATCCTGATGATGTCATCCCGACCTGATAAACGAAGAAGCAAATATCAGGATGACATCACCATCACATTTCTCCTTCGGCAGGATATTTTTCAAAACATGATCCGGTTCGCGAATATGACGATGACGTCATGCTCTAAGTTCAACAAAAGCCCCAGATATCCTGATGATCATCATCATCCTGATCTTTCGAGAGGGTTACCTTGGCCGCAAAAGGGGTCATATTACATGCACCACCCGATCATCTTCCTTAGGTGACCCGATATTACATTTATCCCCTGATCTTAACGAAACATGACGGTGACGTCATCTTTTGCATTTTAATGAAGCCCGAATATGACGATGACGTCACCATCATATTCCTTTCCTCAGCAGCAGGATCATATTCCAAATCGTCCTATTTTCCTTCGACATGATGATGACGATGATGTCTTTCTTTCCCCAATATGCAGAAGCGAAACATCCTGATGTGCTTTTCATCAGAGCATTCGGAAGGGAGGAGCATCATATTTCATGATATCCCGCAGCTAGATAGAAGACATAGAGTTGGGCATCATCATGATTTTTGGCGTCGGTATAACTGTTGCCATCGGCCAAGTCTAATTTTGTCACCCCGATCATATGTGGTCACACCGATGCGAATATGATGATGACCTGAAACATACAAACAGAGCATGCAAAGCCAGATTTGAAATAATTTGTTAAAAGCGGTTATTTCCTTGTATATTTTAAGATACATGATCATATTTGGAGCCCGATATACAAGAAAATGGGCAGGAAAATGAAGCGATGGAAATTTGAAGACCCGATTGCTGATTTCCAGTCAACGATGGTTGACTTGAGTGTTTTGATGCTGTTTATGCATTTAGTGCATAATTTTCCACTGATTTGAAGCCCGATTGCCTGTAGCTGCACATTTTGGAGGCCTGGTTAATAAAATGTTTAAATTCCTGTTGTTTATCCACATGATGATGAACTTAATGTTTGTCTGTTTACTTGCAGGAAGTCATGATGCTGTTAGATCTGTTGTTGAAGTTGAGCATTGTATGGTTGCACATGGAGGCAACATGAACCAGAAATGAGGAGGATATTGTCAAATATGTTGTTCGCCAGCTGGAGACCGAATCAAATCAAAGATGCTAGAATATTCTGTGCCAGCTGTACATTTGCCAACTGGCGAAGCATGTGCTTGTCATCTGGACCGTTGATTATTATGAGAGGATCCTGATCCTTGGATGATTGTAACTGTTTTCTAGCATTTGCTCTATATAAAGGCCAGAGCCTGAGACATTAAAACATGAATACATAGACGCATCTGGCGCATTAAGGCCAATTACTGTAGAATCAATTAGGAGATCAGATTACTGATACTAATGAGGATAGAATTGTTGAAATGTCAAGGTTCTTTCTTCAGATCACTGTAAATGTACCTGTTCTTGAGCATACTGAATGGATATGAAGTTTCAGATTACATCCTGATTGTAAATTTTACGTAATCTTCATGTTGATTTCTGGATATGTACTGGTGAATGCTGTGTTCAACTGGAAGTGCTTTCATTTCATTACATGTTGTTGTCAACTTTTCCTTTGAAGATTTGCACTAGATCATGCGGATTTGTGGAATGTCCTGGTGAAGTATGATTTCTAGTTTCCTTCTTTTCATTGCATGTATGGGAGCTTGTATGTGGATCAGTGATCTAAGTCAAGTAGTTTTGGGAATCTCATTCTTTAACCCCTTCCTTTTTTTAATTTCATAAATTCATCATCATAACTGCAAATCATGATAAATAATAAGCAGAACAGAAAAATATGCTGAAATCCTGTAGGTAACTGGAAATCATTAGCATATTTAAGTTAAATGCATGCAGTATTGAAAATATCATGCAAAGAATTGCAAATAATGGTAGAAATCATGCAAATATCAGCCTGTAGGCACATTATTTGACTAAATTCACAGTGCAGAGGTAGAATTGTTGGAGATTTATGCAGAGCAAACATACAGCGCAGGATATTTGAGGAAATAATGATGAACTTTGCAGAAATACGTAAGGCCCCTGAATGGAAAACAGCAACACACATCAACCACTGAGTAATGTCAGTAGATTAAGACCTAATCAACGGAGACTTGGGATCATGAATTCTCTGAGTTCATCGTATCTTTCAAGATGAGTAAAGGTTGTTGTGTAACTTTTATTCTATGTTTGTGAATGACTAACATCATGACCAACAATATGGTCTTTCATGAAAAGACACTTACTTATTCATGCTCAAAAGACAAGTGTGAACCTAAATACTAAGGCAAAACTCTAAATTATAACCTATACTAAAATCCAAGTTATCTATCATATCTTATTGCACTTTGAGTTTCAAAATTCTGTTGACCTTCTAATAGGGGTCACCTCACTTAAGGGAACCTGCATAAGGAGTATACCGTCATTGTAATGACCGGCCCCTCCTCCCTTCATACCGGTGATGAGCTCTCTACATAAAGCAAGTTTTTGTGTTTAAAACTTTATCACCTTTTAAAAGGCTCGAGCGGGAAATTTTTTTTAAATAGTGCATGAGTCAATGGAGCCCGAGTAGAGGCTAAGTCTAAACTTCTTTTTAAATAGAAATAGCATCAAATGTATACTCGATGCCTTGGAGGGATTAAAACATATTTATAAAGTTTTTTTTTAAAGCCATCGAATTAGATGCCAAGAGGGAGCCCGATATGTAAGGCATTAAAATTTTTTTTTTTTGGGAGTATTTAATTTTAAAAGTTTCTATTATGGATACAAAATCACTAGGCCTTTTATGGCTTTAGTTTTTTTAGAAACTTTATACTAAGAGGTCAGCCCATACCAAATTTATGAGTTTTAAAATGGAGTGTTTAGTGGTTATTAATTTAGAAACCTTTTAAGAAAGATTTTTTGAGAGTAAAAGGAAAGAAGAGAGTTTCTTTTTGAGATTGATATATTGTCATTAAAAAAATTTTCAGAGAAGAGATTTTTGTATGACGAATATGAAGAGTCTTGTTTGAAGAAAATGAAAAAGATTTTATCAGAGATTTTTTATTTTACAGAGCATTGGTTAGATTTGTGGAGATAAAGATTTTATTATCAAGGAAGATTAAAGATTTATTGAAGAGTTTGAATGCAGGAATTTACAGAGAAGGAGATTGAAATGAAAAGACTAAATATTCAAAGAGATTTTATTTTTCTCCTACAGGTCCTGATTGAAATGTTAGAGGATATGAAGAGTCATTTTTGCAGGTTGTTGAATATTGAAAAAGTTTTAAAGGAGAAGGAATTTCAATGATCTTGCCAATCATGTTACAGAGAAGAAAATATATATATGTTTATATGATTTTGTTTTTGCAGAGATTGAAGGGTTTTGTACAAAGAGGATAATGAAAATTTGGTTGAAAAAATTTGTAGATTGAAGGGTTTTGTGATTAGAGAGAATGTAAAAGGTCATTAAATTTGTATATAATGAAGTTTCAGATATATTGGTTATTGTATGAGTTGTGTAGATCAATGATGAACTGACGAGATCAAATACACATATAGAGATTGACAAGATTATCAGAAAGATAATATGCAATTAATTGCATCAGGTGAATGGATATGCAGTAGTTGAATTAGATGATAAAATGTTAGAGGATTGAAATGATGAAATATATGTTGTAGATGAGTTGATTTGAATGGTGCAAATCAGATTGAATAAGCAATCAATTCTTGCACATGAGATTTTGTTTTGACTGATTGAGAAAAGCCAGTGAGGTACAGTATGCCAGTGAGGCTTATGGTCAGTGAGACCTTTACAATTGTCAATGAGACACATATTGTAGCCATGAGGCTTCTTTGTAGCCGGTGAGGCATGTTTTTCAGTTAAGCCAGTGAGGCAGTTATGTATTTGACAACGTTATGTGATATATGTTTGAGAAATCAATGATAGCTTTCTCTCCTTGTGCTCTGCAAGATAAAGTTTGTAAAAATTGTATAAATTTCACACAACACTGATTCACCTCCCCTCTCAGTGTTGTCCTTGACTCCTACAATTGGTATCAGAGCTAGTTTCCCTTCTGAAGCTTAATCAGCTTGGGTAGGTCCTATGTGTGAAGTTCAATGGGTGAGTGTAGAAGAAATAAGAACATGAGAAATGTTAAGATTCTTTCTAGTCAAAAGATACAAAAGAAATCATCCATATCAAATCTAGATTGTGATAAAAAGTCAGTTGATAAAGTTGTTCTCCAAATTGAATCTGATATTGTCTTAGAAGAAAATTTTTTAGATGTTCCTCAGTTTGATGGTTCAAATTTTTTAGTTTGGTATGTTAGAATGCAAGTGTATTTATCCTCCTTAGGATATTGTGTTTTAATGTCAGTTGAGAATTTTAATTCTTTAAATAACAAAGAAGCTCTTGAATGTAATGATATTGCAAAGAAGGCTATATTATCTGCTCTGTCTAATGATGTTATTTGTAAAGTTATGGATTGTGTTATAGCTCAGGATATGTGGAGGAGATTGAAAAGAATTTACCAAGGTAATGATAAAGAAGAGGACACTCTGGTGTGTCAAGAAAGTGGCAATGAAAGGCAATCACATGAAGAAGTTGAGACCCAATCAAATTCAGAAGATGATGATGATCAGGATTATGATGAACAAGACGGTGAGATGGATCTGGAAGGAGAGCTCATATATGCTCTAACTGAACTCAAGAATTATAAGAAGGAGAACAAGAAATTAATGTTGTAATTGTAGCAAGAAAGAGTTTTAAAAGATAAAGCTCTTACAGATCTTGTAGATACTAGAAGTCTGATTGTGGATTTGAGGAATCAAGTTAATGAATCAGATAAATTAATAATTAGTCTCAAGATGGAGATTCAAGAAACTAAGAGGATTATTGATATAACAAAGGTTGAATTGGAAGCTAAATCAGTTGAATGCCAAAAATTTGAAGGAGAAATAATTTCTTTAAGTAAAGAACTTGAGGATGTTAGAAAGCAGTTGGAAAAGAATTTGAAGTTTGAAGAAAGTTCAAATAAGTCACATAAGATGCTTGGTAAACAAAAACTATATGGAGACACTACTGGACTTGATTTTGAAGAAGGAGAATGTTCAAAAGCTAGAGAGACACCTAGAAAGAAGATTGATTTGAATGCTGCTACTGAAAACAAAATGCAAAATCAATGAAGAAGAAATGCTCTTGTAAGACAAGCATACATGTACAGGTCTAACTATTCTTGTTATACTTGTAATCAATTTGGACACAAATCAGTTAATTGTAGAGGGAACACTAACCTTGTATGTTACAAGTGTAATAATGTTGGACATATTCAAAGAAACTGCAAAATGAACAAAGTGTATGATCCTTCATGGAAGCTTAATATGAGTGCTCAAAGGTATTATCAGTCAATTGATTTTGATTACAACATAATTTGTTATAATTGCAACTCTCTTGGTCATAAAGCACACAGTTGCAAAATAGCTTCACCTAATTTGAAAGTTTGGGAAAAGAAAAAGACAGAAAAGGTTTGGAGGAAGAAAGAGCCTGTTAAGATTTGGAAGCAGAAATAGAGTCATGAGAAGGTAAATCCCAAACTTGTGCATCTAGCACAGGTTACATCATCAGTTGCATAAAGATAGCATGAAGTAAGGGGGAGGTATCAAATGTTCTATCAGTTAACCCCAAGAAGTTTTAGGAAGAAGATCATTTGATATGATGATCTTGTCTGTCTATCATTCTTACCATGCTTTGAAATTATTGATGATGATTTTGCTAACAATGTTGATTTTCAGTATGTGACAATGATACAGGTGATCTTTAGTTCTGTATGCATACAAGATGTTAAAAGGATGGTTAGGGGTTCAAAGCAAAGAGTTTGATAGTGTTGAGAGTTTTGGTTTATAAATGATCCTATTCATATTTTGTTCATAGCATGTTGTTACTGACAATGCTTGAGTTGTTATGATGTTGCAGTCCATTGGGATCTTGTTATTGAAAAGTATTGGTTATCATAGCAAAGAGCTTTAGTTGTTTCAAAGAGCTCTTATCATATATTTGTCTGTGGTGGCTAAAAATGAAAATTCAAATCATAGCAATTATCTCTGTTTTTTATTTGTGCAAAGTGTTGTTGCAAAAAGAATTTGTTGATGTAGTTTGTTTGAATGACAAAGTCAAGAGGTAGTAGTACTTGTATAATATAGTATGTTTCAGATGTGGTTTTGTATCAAAATTGACAAGTGTCTTGTGCAGAACAGGAGGATAGTTCAGATAGTCTTCATTCTTTGTCATGTCAGAAAAGGTGTGCAAGAATAGTCTGGTTGCAGGATGATAGTTCATATCAAGGAGTCAGTTTGATGATTATATCTATTACTTTGTTGAGTTATGTTTTATGACATGTACCTTGGAGCTTTCAGGTGATTTGAAGATAGTGTCTTTCTCATTAATTTGGTTTAGATAGGTTTGTTCAAATTGTGTGGTGGTTTCATGTGTGAGCTTCAAGTTATGACAATCTAGAGTTTCTTATGACACTGATGGTGAATCTTGTGTTTCTTCAAATTAGAGGCAAGTAAAGGTCTTATAAAAAATGGTCATCTTGGCATCTTGTGTTGGGAACTATGTGATGAGGGGTCTACCTGATTTTTGCGTGCAAAATTATTCGTCAAACAGTACTGGTGTGTTTATGTTTTTCTTTGCAAGTGGTCAACAAGTGTTATTATGTTAAAGCGAATCTCAGAGAATTGTTTGGCTATGAGAATGGTTCATTACAAGGATGTCATAATATCTATTTCAAAATGCAATAATCTTGTTGAGAGCTTGTTGTCTTTACATTATTACAAGGAAAGTTGATTGTGATGTCAAAAGGTGTTTGTTAGTGCCATGATTTTTCTTAGCATAGAAGGTTGGATGTTAGTACTTGGATGGTATACGTCAGGTTTATATGTTGCTTCAGGACTAATTCAGGAAGTTGATCAGTGCTGAGTTGAGTTGAGTTATGTTGATTATGCTTCAGATGTTAACTTGTCTTTAAATCCCTCATAATGCAATGTGTTTGTAAATGATCATGCTTCAACATCTTTTAGTAGAGTTATTTTCTCAGGGGGAGTTAATCAGAGGATTGAGTTGTTACTATCTTGGGAGATTTGAAAAGGACTTATCAATAGTGATCATTGTGTCATTTTGAGTTGGAAACTACAATGGTTTGTGTTGATTATTCTTGTCAGGACAATTACCAGTGACATTTATGAATAACGATTTGTTTGTGTATTTCAACACAAGGGGAGCAAATTGTTTTGAGGCTTTGTCATCTGATGTCAAAAAGGGGGAGAATGAAAAATTGCATTAGGTGGTTTTGCCATCAATGACAAAGGGGGAGATTGATGGTGTTAGGTTCTCGTTGATGTCAAAAGTGTTCAGGAGATGGTTAATGAGGTATTCATCATGATGTCTTCATATGTTTGAGGTAAATTCAGATGTGATCATTACTACTTCCTTGCATTTGATATGTCAAGTTTCTATTAGGAGATTTGCATCATAATGATATCTTTATATGTGATGGAATGTTTTTGGATCCTCTTGGATCATGTGAAATCAGATATAGGATCCTATTAAGGATGCATGCTCATATCTTCAGTGGATCTTTATTGTGTCAGTGTGTGTCAGTAGGACTTGCAGAGAATATTTTAGGTGTACATCATCTTGTGTGTTATTGGAGGAGTACATCATCAAAAGTATATCATCTTGTGTGTTGTTGTAGGATTATATCAAGATGATACAGATGACTTACAGTGGTAGTGGCTTGGTTAGTTGATCTCAATATTCAATGGCATAGTCTTCAGTTGTGAGTTGGTCATCATACAAACAAATGTTGAAATGTTCATGGGGGTTGAAATGTTTGTAGTTTCATTGTATGAAGTTCAAGATCATATGTTTCATGATAAAGGATGTTGGAGAGTTCAAACTTTATCTTGTTTAGGATGTTGGTGTTTACCACTTTTGTTTCATGTAGTGAAGACATACTATTTTAAAGACATGTATTGTCATGATGGCATTCATTGAAAAGGTGTTCAACGTATTTGATATCTTGATGACATTGATGTTGAAATGTTTTTCTTATAGGCTTCTCGTGTGCAGAGATACGGGGTTATATGGTCCTTCATGAAAAGACACTTGCTTATTCATGCTCAAAAGACAAGTGTGAACCTAAACACTAAGGCAAAACTCTAAATTATAACCTATACTAAAATCCAAGTTATCTATCATATCTTATTGCACTTTGTGTTTCAAAATTCTGTTGACCTTCTAATACAGGTCACCTCACTTAAGGGAACCTGTAGAAGGAGTATACCATCATTGTAATGACCGGCCCCTCCTCCCTTCATACCGGTGATGAGCTCTCTACATAAAGCAAGTTTTTGTGTTTAAAACTTTATCACCTTTTAAAAGGCTCGAGCGGGAAAGTTTATTTGAATAGTGCGTGAGTCAATGGAGCCCGAGTAGAGACTAAGTCTAAACTTCTTTTTAAATAGAAATAGCATCAAATGTATACCCGATGCCTTGCAGGGATTAAAACATATTTATAAAGTTTTTTTTAAAGCCATTAAATTAGATGCCAAGAGGGAGCCCGATATGTAAGGCATTAAAATTATTTTTTTGGGGGAGTGTTTAATTTTAAAAGTTTCTATTATGGATACAAAATCACTAGGCCTTTTATGGCTTTAGTTTTTTTTAGAAACTTTATACTAAGAGGTCAGCCCATACCAAATTTATGAGTTTTAAAATGGAGTTTTTAGTGGTTATTAATTTAGAAACTTTTTAAGAAAGATTTTTGGAGAGTAAAAGGAAAGAAGAGAGTTTCTTTTTGAGATTGATATATTGTCATTAAAAAAAATTTCAGAGAAGAGATTTTTGTATGAAGAATATGAAGAGTCTTGTTTGAAGAAAATGAAAAAGATTTTATCAGAGATTTTTTATTTTACAGAGCATTGGTTAGATTTGTGGAGATAAAGATTTTATTATCAAGGAAGATTAAAGATTTATTGAAGAGTTTGAATGCAGGAATTTACAGAGAAGGAGATTGAAATGAAAAGACTATATATTCAAAGAGATTTTATTTTTCTCCTACAGGTCCTAATTGAAATGTTAGAGGATATGAAGAGTCATTTTTGTAGGCTGTTGAATATTGAAAAAGTTTTAAAGGAGAAGGAATTTCAATGATCTTGCCAATCATGTTGCAGAGAAGAAAATATATATATGTTTATATGATTTTGTTTTTGCAGAGATTGAAGGGTTTTGTACAAAGAGGATAATGAAAATTTGGTTGAAAAAATTTGCAGATTGAAGGGTTTTGTGATTAGAGAGAATGTGAAAGGTCATTAAATTTGTATATAACGAAGTTTCAGATATATTGGTTATTGTATGAGTTGTGTAGATCAATGATGAACTGACGGGATCAAATACACATATAGAGATTGACAAGATTATCAGAAAGATAATATGCAATTAATTGCATTAGGTGAATGGATATGCAGTAATAATTAGTTGAATTAGATGATAAAATGTCAGAGGATTGAAATGATGAAATATATGTTGCAGATGAGTTGATTTGAATGGTGTAAATCAGATTGAATAAGAATCAATTCTTGCACATGAGATTTTGTTTTGATTGATTGAGAAAAGCCAGTGAGGCACAGTATGCCAGAGAGGCTTATGGTTAGTGAGACCTTTACAATTGTCAGTGAGACACATATTGTAGCCAGTGAGGCTTCTTTGTAGCCGGTGAGGCATGTTTTTCAGTTAAGCCAGTGAGGCAGTTATGTATTTGACAACGTTATGTGATATATGTTTGAGAAATCAATGATAGCTTTCTCTCCTTGTGCTCTGCAAGTTAAAGTTTGTAAAAATTGTAGAAATTTCACACAACACTGATTTACCCCCCCTCTCAGTGTTGTCCTTGACTCCTACACTATAAGAACAATTATTTCTCTTCCATCATTATCTATAGGGGAAGAGGTCTACAAGGAAGGAGAGATTAAAGAGGGAAAGAACCACAAAGAAATTATTCACAGAGATCCAATCTATCTCTCCACATAAATTATTTAAACAATTATAATTATATTGATATTTTAAAACTCTCCTAAAAAAATCAAATGGCATACCCGGATCTTCACTTCAAGTTCCCTCTTTTCTTCTCTCTCAATTTCCAACCGGAGCCTTCTATAAAATTTTCCCCAAATCTTCCTGTGTTTTTTTTTCTACCAAGAGAATACCCTTCAAATATTTCCCCTCTCACGAAAAATAGATAAACCAATTAATTCCCCACTTCCACACTTTCGTTACAGGGATCCACTCTCTCCCAAAATTTAATTTTATTAAAACCACCACCTACAGAAGATTCCACTAACCTGGAAAAGTCATTTTTAGCACAACTCACAACATCAAATAAATTAATGGATACCATAAAATAATGTCTTTCAAACTTTACCAAAACAAATATTTATTCAACTAATATAATATTTAAACACTTATAATTTATTTGTTGTTGTTATTATTATTAACTATTAAGATTACTAATTTAATTCCTATTAAAATCATTTATTTAATAATTTACACATTCACATTATTTATTAACAAAATGGATATATATTAATATATTTAGAATTAATATTATTTTCTAACAAAATAAATTAATAATCTACTTGATTAAGAACTAAACCAACAAAATAACTCAAAGACTACAACCAACATTAACATACCAAAAATTGGCAGAGACTCATAGATAGGCTCCAAAAGACCAGCTGACCAAATGAAGAAACCCAAGACTAAACTCAACACATAGGGAATTTTGACTGATAGGGGAAACCTCATGTTATCTCCCTTACACAATATCCATTGGTATAGAGGCATGCTCAGACCTGCCAATTCAGGTGGAGTCGATGCTTGGTACCTGTAACCTTCAACAAACCAAAGTGTTGTATACAAACATATATATATATATATATAATCAAACACATTGTGACAGGGAATCACAACATAGTAGGGTGCTCATTATGAGTAATACTACACTGTCCCTTCACAAAACACATCACAAATATCCACATTAAACATGTTTATTAGTAACTAAATAACCAAATAATACGTAGTCAGATAGTTGCATAACTCACGTAGTAAAACAAATCTACATAATTAATTAATCCATAACTGATCACAACATAAGTATAATGTACTAATCATAAAGTATCAACAGTGTCATCATAGTAAACATCAATGAGTGTCAACAACTACATCAAAATGGTAAACCTACCATCAATATGTCTAACATACCCTAAGTATTCCGAGTATCTTACCTTCATATTCATGCTCCTTAGCCCAACCACCTACTCATCCAAGGTGAGAATAGAGGGGTACTACAACCCATATCTGTTTTGGGAAAATGGATATCCATTTTCAAAATGGATAACTGTTATGGAAAAATACTTTTTTTAAGCATTTTTCCATAATGGATATCTGTTTTGTGAAAACTTCCGAAGCCTAAGTCCAAGCCTAAAAGAGTATTTCATGATTTTGGCTAACACTTTCATGTGATGTTTTCTCCATTTCGACTGTTTGGCACATCATGATCTTGCACATACCCTGTTAGCATAGCTTCATTTTTTTGCATTAGATTATTGATTAATATTTTCTTTCAATAGATTAGACTTTCATTTGCTTTCCTTAGAGTAGAACTCAAAAATAATATCAACAAAATATAAAAACATAGATTAAAACTTGCATCAATAAAACTCATATAGATTTGCATTCATATTTCCTTTTGTAGTAATTAGATGATCATTACTCATTGAGAAAAGAACAAAAAAATACTTGCATTCATATAGTTGTATACATCAATTTTTTTTAAAAAAAAATAGGAAAACATAGAACAACTAAAACCTTGGCTTCACACAAGGTAAATCCCACATACAACATCACATGTCAAACTCTAGGTCAAACTCTAGGTCAACTTTGGTAAAACACTCTACTTCTCCCCTAAGGTTACAAATATGCATAGGAGTTAGAGGAGAGTGAGTTAGAGAGATTATAGAGGAATTAGAAGAAATCAATCCTAGACCACAACTTAGCCAAGAACAACAACATATCCTTAGGGTTATGCAACAAAGAGATCAAATACAACACATTCAAGACATTAAGGAAAGATTGCAATGTGCTAGGTTCATCAATGAACAAAATAGCTTACTCATTAGATGCTAGAATCTAAGAAACCTAAACACTTAGAGACACATCACAAGTGACCCTTTGGGTCATACAAATATCTCAACAACCATAGCCATAGAAAGGGCTTAACAACTAGAAAAGCACATAAGGCCCTAGAATAGGCTAATCCTTCTTTGTGACATTCTTCTCCTGTGAGAATAGAACCACCCTTGGGTCTTGCCTCCACTTGACAGGATCTTGCCACAAGAGAGGGAGTGACTTGGAGGTCACCTGCAGCAATGAGAGAGTTCATGTGTGAATTGAGGTTGACTCACCAATGGGTCATGTTTTGAGTAACACAAGTCCCATTTTATCCTCTGGTAGATTTGGTTGGAGAGAAATTGTTAGATCTTCCAAGGTTATTAGAGTCTTATGGGTATGTCTAGGAAATAAATTTGGACTTAATAAAAGAAATTGTGATGGCTAAGTTCCCTTTGGATGAAGTTGTATCTCCTAATTTTATAATCTTGAGGGAATTGGATTTGGATTATTTGGTTGGTTTTATTCATTCTAGCTCTGGGATCAAATCTTCTAGTAAGGTGAATAGATTAGATAAATGGTCTCCTCCCCCATGGGGTTTTTTCAAAGTTACTACTGGTGGTTTTTCTTAAGGAAATCTAGGTGCAACTAGAATTGGTGGTGTTAGGCATGATAGTGTTGGCTTTGTTCACTTCTTTTTATCTTTTCGTATGGAGTTTGGAACTAATAATTAGATAGAGGCTTAGGACATCCTTGTGGCTCTACAGAAAGCTTGTGAGCTAAGATGGAAGAAGATCATCTATGAAATGGATTCCATGATTCTAGCATCTCTTCTAAATGATGGGATGTTTCATGAGTCCTCTTGGAGGCTAGAATCTTTTATGGAGTAGATTCATTACCTTTCTCATAACATTGATTCCATCCCTTTTGTTCACATCAGTAGAGAACAAAATGTTGTTGTAGATTGTTTGGCTAGATGGACCTTTCATGTTAGTTGCAACTAGAATGTCCTAGTATGGGAGTCCCTATCTTTTGATCAATCTTTGCAATTTATTCAACTCCTTCATGATGATTTAGTTTTATTAGTCTTGTCTATTCTTTCTAAGGATTGTATGTTTTTATGGTTTATTGTCTTCTTCTACTTCTTGGAAGTGGTGGGTTTGTGGAAAAGTTCCTTGGGTTTTCATATTATGAGCTTTAGTGACAACTATTGCTATTTAGAAATCTTTTTTGTACTCTTTTTTTGGATTACTAGTTAGTATATTTATCATTTTATGCCAAAAAATAAAAAGAGGACAAAAGTAGGATAAAAATTTAGGGTTGTCATTAATAAAGTGATAGTATAGTTAAATTAGGTAGTTAGAGTTTAAATTGAAATATTTTCTACTTTTTAATAATGATTTTACAAGTGTATTACAAAAAAATATTTTGGGAATAAAATAGATTTGTCTCTTTTTTCATCTATTTAGTTATCTATTGGTGTATTTGTAAATTAGTTTGAATTAATAAATCTTCTATTTTAAAAAATTAGCTAAACATGTGAAGCAAATAATTTGTTTTGCTTTCATTTAATTTTTTCAAAACTATACAAATAGTAAAAATAAAGTAATTGGAAAAGTGATATATTTTAGGAAATAAAATAGCATAATTTGTTTTCATAAAGCTTTGGCACTATTGAGATAGTTATGTACTTAAATATGGATTAAATAATTTATTAAAATTGTAAATAAAGAATATCTTAAATGCATTTATTTAAAAACACTAAACACCAAGAGATATCTTTTACATAGATGTATTAGGCGTAGTTAAATGAAAGGATATGTTTTATTTCCTTTCAAAATGATATCTCCGGTTTAATGTCGCCTAGGAGTCATGCATGCTGGAAAACAAGGTTGCTTTAATGTTTATGAGTATATGCTTGAATACTATACCTCTACATTTTAATAACTAGTACATAGCTTGAGAACAAAATATTAAGCCATTTAACTTCTCATAGTTTGCTTATGTTGCAGGAGAACAATTTCTTTCAAAAATAAAAGGAATTTATATGGCAGCCTACGGAACCCATACTAAGTTAACTAAGAGTAATCTTCACAAGTCCTTAGATGGCCACCATGTAATTAGTGGCCTACACTAGGACTTCCAGAAGAAGGAAGTTTATCCTTTAATATGCTTTCTACTCTCTAACCAATCTTAACACGACGATATAATCTAGACTTCTACATATTTCTCCTTGTATAAATTTTTACTATGACTTTGTTTGTAGAACATAATCTGCAATCTAGTCCAAGTCATGTGTTGATGCTTTAACCATATTCTGCATTTGCAAAAATGGTTACCTAAAAGAGATGAGATAAATATTTTCTTTTTTTTTGAGAAAAAGGTGGGGACCACTCATAGATTAAAATAATATCAAAAGTACAAAATAACATAGTCAGAGTCTAGGCCAGACATGGCTGCAAAAACAAAAAGGCCCCTCCAATGGCCAAAAGTATCACAAAAATAGCTCAAAAGCCCCGGTCTAAAGAGGCCTAGGCACCCAAGAACAACTTAGACCACTATCACTCGAAGCATAAAGGCTGGAGCTTTAATAAAACTTGTCGTGCAAAAGAGCATCCATCCTTGTGGTTGGGCACTAGAAGTAAAATGAACAAACAGAATAGAAAAAGGGAGGAAGATTATCCAACACGGCTAAAGCCTAACAGAAGATCAAATCTTCATGGGGTGCCATGGGGGAGAGTACTTCTGCCAAGTAGCCATTTGAGAGAATTAACATATGGAATTGACCATTACCATTTGGGTAGCTAAGGGACCAGCTTCCCACACTGAAGCAATAACTGCCCAGGGGCATGTGGATTCTCCTGGGTGGATCCTGCCAACCATCCTCATTACAAGCCTTTATGGAAAGGAAGGACACTGAAGCCCTTAGATTACCTTTCAAATCACCCATTAAACTAAAATTCATAGTTGAGTCATCACTTTATTCTACACCGTCGGCGAGACATCACCGTTGGTGAGCTTCAAGATCTATCTGTTGATATGCCGATGCCACCCAGCTTCCTACTTCTTGATTCTGACAAACCTTCCCTCGATTTTGACTCCTATCAGTCAGACAAACCCCACCGGCCATCATGTTAATAGTCTCCTCGATCTCATGAAACTCCCTGATGGAAGACTCTACGTTTCGTGCCTTTCGAAAAGACTTTGATCGTCGGCAACTGCTAAAGATCCTTAATACATTTCAGCTGCATAGAAAACTCAGATCCACAAACAAAGATACCGATCATACCACCTAGATCCTCACTCCCATATTGCATCCCTACTATCTTAGCTCTTATTGGGACATGATAAGGGTACTATGCCGTTAACAGTTAGACGAGAAGCTATCATTTTTTGGGGGAGAAACATCCCCCTACTTTGCCCTCAAGCCTTCCATATCATATTTCAAAGAGTTTACTAGCTAACAAGGCAAATCACGTTGACCTGGAAAGAAGACCCCCGTGTTCGATAATTGATCAATAGCCAAATTTGCTAAGGTGTCTGCCACCCGATTTCCCTCTCTGTAAGTATGTGAAATAAGGTAGTTATCAAAATGTGCTAAGGAAGAGATAGCCTACTGTAGGATGTAATTGACCTTCCAATTAACAAGACCCTTGGACTTCAAAGCATTGATAATTATAAGCGAGTCCCCCTCGATCCAGACGTCTTTAATATCTAAAGCAATGGCCAGCTGAATACCATGAACAAGGGCCCAGACTTTGGCTTCATTGTTAGTTCCATTGATTATTTTCGATGCCTTCGCTGCCACTAGGGAGCCATCCACCCACCTAATGACACAGCTTGTCCCAGAGGAGCCTGGGTTGCCTCTACTTGCCCCATTAAAATTTAACTTAAAGGAGTGGTGGGTAGGGGGGTCCATTTGATGAGGTTTTTGTCCAGAGGTCTATCCTTTATGAAGCCTTTAACTCTATCTCTAATCAATTTGAGGGAATGCCAATTCCTTGTCACCTCATCATCCCACTTAGACCAGCCTTCCATCTTATTAGATTTCTTAGAAATCTTGGCCTTGGCAACTTCTACAATGGATTCCTCTAATTTGACACACACTTCACTACAAGAAAGAGCCTGCTTCTTAAAAATTCTAAAATTCCTCTATCCCCATATATGCCAGATGATTAGTGAGGGTCCAATCTCCCAAACACATGCAAAGTAGGAGTCTAGAAAAAGAATAGGCCATCTAGTAAACATGGACAATAGTGTTTCAGGCAAAGGAGAGAACTAATTGATTTTTTGCATGAACCACATCCAACAATTTCTGCTAAAATTACAATGGAGGAGGAGATGATCCACAAATTCTTCATTCTCACCACAAAGGACACAAGAGACATTCATTCCCAGACCCAATCTCCTCAATCTGTCTCCCATTAAAATTTTTCTGTGTAGTGCTAGCCAAGAGAAGGCTCCCACTTTGGGAAGAATTGCATTACTCCAACATAAGATAGACAACCATCCTATCTTCCTCTTTTGAAATATAGCGTCATAACCTTTTTTAACTATATACCTACCAGACTTAGAGCCCATCCAGATAAGTTCATCCACCTGATTAGAGTAGACAACCATTCTCCTCGTAAGGAGTTTTTTCAATAAAATTTTCTAAGCCTGAGGGATGTCACAGTCCTTAGTACTTCACCATGACAGAAAGGGGGAATTGGATCTCTCTATCTAGCAATAGCAATCATTTACCTTGAATCCCCAATGCTCTTTTAGGTAAGACTTGGCTTCTCTCAACTTGACCCAATCAGAGAGCTTTGGCTGACCACACCACGAGTCCTCCCAAAAGTCAGCCTTTTCTCCATTATGAATAAGCCAAGACAACTTGGGTAAGATAAAATCTCTACTCCTCAAAATGAAGTTCCAGATCACAGATCCCCTTGGGGTGTTTTTAATAGTAAAGATTCTCTCTTTTTTAGCCGAATCCAAGTATTTATCTCTCATCATTCTGACCCATATAGCTTCCAATTTTTTGTACATTCCCCATACTAGCTTGGCTTCCAAAGCTTGATTGTGAATATTTAAGTCCAGCACACTAGTTCCTCTCATATCTTTAGGCTTACACACTTTATCCCAGGCGATGAGATGTATTTTATTTCCTTCAAATGAGCCTTGCCAAAGAAACTTCTTACAAATTTTCTCAATCTCCATAAACACCCCTTTAGGCATTTGGAGGATGGACATCGTGAATGTTGGAACCGCTGTCAGGACTGCTTTAATCATTGTAATCCTACTAGCTAGTGATAACCAACGCCCCTTCCATGAAGAGATTTTAGTATGTAATTTATTTAACACACTCTTCCACAAATTATTCTTATATCTCCCATTAAAGATGGGGATACCTAAATATTTACCAGGGAGGGATGTTGTTTTGAAGTAGAACATATTAGAAATAATAGATTGTGTCCTCGAATCAACATTAAAGAAGTAGACCATAGACTTGCTACACTTGATCAGTTGGCCAGAACTCTTACAATACCTGTCCAGGACAAATCTGATTGCCTAAGCTTCTGCCACCATAGCTAAGCCAAAAAGAATTGTATCATGTGCAAAAAATGCATGGGTGAAAGAGTTTTGACAACCTTGAGGCTTGATGCCTATCCAATTACCCATCCTATAGGCATTTCTGACTACCCAAGTAAAAGATTTTGACATCAAAATGAAAAGATAAGGGGAAATGGGATCCCCTTGTCTTAATCCTCTTGAGGGATCGAAAGTATTTTGACTCCACACCATTGACCAAAACTGATATTTTGAATCCTGAGATAAAAGACCAGATCCACTTACAGAAATCTTTGGAGAAGCCGAGCTTCTCAAGGATGGGCATCAAGAAATGCAAATCCACTCTATCATATGCCTTCACCATGTCTAACTTAAGAATCATGGCTGAGTCTACTCCTTTATTGACAGAATAAATGATCTCATGGGTTAAAATTGCACCTTCAATAGTTTCTTTACCTGGGATGAAACCTCCTTGCTCCTCTGAGATGATTTCTGGTAAGAATGAGGCTAACCTGAAGACCACTACTTTGGAGATGATCTTGTAAATATAATTGCATAGAGAAATAGGTCTAAAGTCTTCAAACTTCTGGGGGGCTTTCAACTTTGGAATGAGCATAAGACATTTAGTCTTCAATTCCTTGAGTACGTTCTTGTACTTTCTAGATTCTTCTATAGCCAAAAAGATGTCCTTTCCTACTGTATCCCAACAGTTTTGAAAGAAAAGACCAATCCAACCATCTGGGCATGAAGCTTTTACCCCGTGCATAGAAAAAACTACCACCTTAACTTCCTCATGCATGAAAGCCTTCATCAATTCTAAATTGTGGTGATCTGAAACTAAGGATGTGATAAAAGAGAGGTCCATCCCCCCATCACCTATGCCAATATCCTTTGAAAGCAACTCTTTAAAGAATTTTCTTGCTTCTTTTTTAATGACCTCCTAATTCATCAGCAAAGACCCATTTGAAGATTCAATTGAACTTATATGATTGGCTGAATTTCTGACTTTGGAGGCTGTATGGAAGAAAGAAGTATTTTTGTCACCCTCCTTTAACTAGTGCTCTCTGGACCTTTGTCTCCAAAAAATTTGCTCCCTCCTTAAGATCTCTTCTAACTCCAATTTTAGATTCTTTTCCAAGAGGAAAGAAGTTGTGTCCATACCTTCTTTTATCACTTTCTCCTCAAGCTGCCACAAATCCTGCAAAAGTCTAAACTTTTCTTGAAAGATATTTTTAAAATGGATTCAATTCCAACTCATCACTTTACTTCAGAGGAATTTTAGTTTAGAGATTAACTGAAACATGCATGAACCTTTGACAAAGGGAGTCTCCTTCCACCAATTATCAATCATTTGGAGAAAAGAGGGGTCTCTGAACCACATTGATTGAAATTTGAACTTTTTCCTGCCAAGAGAGATATCCATACCTAGTCTTAATCTAATAGGAAAATGATTAGAGCCAACTAGTGGAAGAATCTTTGATTCCAGATTAAGCCCATCATCAAAGAAGCAATCAGGCGATAACATGAATCTATTAAGTCTTTTAGCAATTTTGCTAAAATCCTTTCTCTTATTTTTCCATGTATATTTTCCATTTCTAGGGATGCAATCACCCAAACTATTAGACTCCACAAAGTTTTTGAAGTCTTGTTGTGATTTGGCCGGATGGGTTATCCCCCCAGTCTTCTCTGAGGCATCCATAACTGCATTGAAATCACCCCCTAACAAGATTCTCTCACTTCTTAATGAAATCAGTCTTGCTTCTATTTGGGACTAGGCTTGTTGTCTATGTAGGATATTCGTTGGACCATACACACAGAAAACCCAAAGGTCTTTGCCTCTAAGCAATTCTAGAAATCTACCTAACAACCAATGAGGGTTTGCTTCAATCACCTCCATACTCAGAAGATGGGATCTCCAAAGGATTGCCAAACCCCCCAAAGCACCTGTAGCAACAACAGTTGCAAAGTCCAATTCTTGTCAACTCTTAAAAACCCTGTCACCCACCTCAGAAGATAACTTAGTCTCTTGAAATAAAATAATGTCACAATTTTTCCCATCAAGCTATTATTTGATGAGGTGTCTCTTGTTAGGGGCATTAAAGCCCCTAACATTGTAGCTAAGGATCCTCATGGCTTTCGAGGAGAGCCTTCCACTCTCCTCTTATTGGTAGAAATGGCTTGGGCCTTTTTTTGTTCAACCACATCTTCATTAATCTTTTTGAATTTTCTCTGTCTAGCACTCTTCCTAGTTAAAACTGGAGATATCTTTCCTTGGACAACCTTTGAATCAATCTGTGAAATCCCTAACGTTCTTGACCTTCAAAGTCCTTCATCTTCTACCAAAACTTCATATGCAATGTCATCAAATAATTTATCCATTTTATTGTCCTAGAGCAGCTTATCACTAAACATTTTTTGACTGTTATCCCCAGTGCCCTTTGCGAGACCAGCTTCCTTAAGCTCCAGAGACTTCCTATCATTTGGACAGAGGGGAGTATCTTCTTTTTCTAGTCTATTCAGATCCTCTAAAAATTCCAGGGTATCATCCTCCAAGTCTAGGCTTCTAGGAAATAGAAAATTCTACTCACCCTTCAGGCAAGCTTCATCCTCTATCATGTTGGGATTTTCAAACATAAGCTGACCATTTGGCAAGTCATAAAGATCGTAGGAATCTGGTGCCTGGCTCGCTTCACCTTGTCCTTCCTTTTCCTCATCTCCTACCTCCAAGGGAGAGGAGATTTGCACTTTTAGACTCACTGTATCTGTGCGCAAAGGGCACTCAAAATCTGTTTTCCCTAAGTTTGCCATTTTTAAGCCCTCCTTTTGTGATAGGTCATTGGGTGTATCTAGAATCACTTCCCTAATAGTAATATCATCCATTAGGGAAGAACTTCTCACCACTTCCTTTTCTCCCCCTCCATGAGGTTCCATACAGAGATTGAGGCCTTCCAATGAAGTGTGTCCTAAATCCTCCAAGTTTTTGTCTAGAGATTTCTTTGGGGACTCCTTTTGTAGTATTTTGTTCATTCTTTCAAGGTCCACAGAATCAAAACTGTCTTCTAAGAAAATTTCTTGAGACCACTGACCTGAATCTGTGTCGAGTATGATGCTCTAAGGCATGAGCTCCTTGGATTCAAAGATAATACACAATCTGAGTGACAAAGACCAGAGGGACTCTTCAGAGATTTCAAACTCCTGAAAGATGCTTAAAGCATTTGCAATGATTGTTAAGGACACCGGATTTCTATATTCCATTGGAAAAACTGGGAGGGAAATCTAGAAGGGGAGAAGAGGGATTTGTTCCTTACTAACATTGAAATTTGGTTTCCAAGGCAAACAGAAAATGGCCATCCTTTGAAACTTCCAAAGCTTTTTATGCAGAACAGAGTCTCTACTAGCCTTATCTTGGAAGGTGAAAGAAAAAAAATCATTACCCAAAACTCCAAACTCCTTGACCTCTGGCCAATTTTCTTTAGTCTAGGACATGAAATCATTAACTGAGAAATGTGGTGATAGCACCTTACCAATAATAGCAGTTTCCTATAGATGATAAATTCTTTTCAAGAAACTTTCAGTCTTAAGGGAGACTCCAGTCCTTTGCAACTCTTCCTTTCTTAAAACCTTCTTTGGAATGGGTTTCACCTCCCAAGTCTTCTTTTGCATTGACTCGCGCTGAAGTAGTGGTGGCCTATTCGGACTCCTCTAGAGCTGATGCTTCCTTCTTTTCCCATATCTCCTATCATGCATCTGAGATCTTCACCTAAAGAATGACTTCCATTTGGTTTCAGGCCCATGAGTACCTTTATGGTTTATGGCCCTCTCTTGGTGCTTTCTAAAGGCTTCATATTGAGGGGTCAGTGGTACTCTATATGGAGGCTTGCCCCTCTAACTCGACCTTGGAAAATCCTTGCCTCTAGATAAGATAAATTTTTATTTTTAAAAGGGTTTTCTATTAACTTTTTCTGAAATTATAAATCAAAAACTATAAATTATAAATTAAAAAAGTTTATAATAAAAATAGTTAATTGAAATGTATGCCCTATCAAAAGATACCCAAAAAAATAGCAAAAGAAATAAGTTAGTCTATTACTGTAATGGTGAAATTTGCATATCAATGTCATTTTTCATTTAATTTTGAGTTTAATATGAGGAAAGTGTCTTGATATATTGATATATTGACAAAAGACATGATTTTATGTAAATTATGAAATTCGATCATGCCAAATGTGAGCACTATGTTCTTTGGTCCTAGTGCTAATGGAGCATCTAGTTTCTCCAATACATGGAGTCCCACAAGAACAAACAATCTTATAGATGCTTGAGTTTAGCATATTTTGTGATTTCTCTAGGATATTTGGCAAACGGGATGATTTTTTTTTTACTGTGGAAAAGTGTGTAAAGGTACATATGAGGCATTTCTTGGGAAAGATTCTGGAGATTTACTAGAGAGGCCTTCTATGTAGGTGAGGGTGGAAGCATAAGTAGTGCTTTAAACATTGGACATAGGCTTGGAGTTATTATGATTTTTGGTGATGTTAAAGGCTCTAGAGATGCATTTATTGTGGTACCCATTAATTTTAAAGACTTGGGCTAGGTGGGAGAGTCCTTTGTCAATGTGTTCCTCATCATAAATGTGATAAGCTCGAGTGGCTAGTGTCTTTAGGAAATTAGTTTTTTCAGTAGGATGGTTATGGGAGGATGCATGAAAGTAGAGGTTAGTGTGGTGGATTTTCTATAAATTTAACAAGTGAGGGAACCATCTTTTTTCCTAATGATAAGGAAATCTAGGAAAGGAACTTGGTTGTTGGACTCAATATCTTTTGGGAATGTAATGCATTCAACTAAATTGTTTAAGTGCAAGTTGAAGAGGTCTAATTTCTTAGGCCCATGAGGCTAGCATATGTTAGTATCACCAACATTAAGCTTCAACATTAAGGCTCAAGGGGGAAGGAGTTCAAATCCAATCCCTCAAGGTGGAATTCATTTTTTTTTTAAATTTTGTCATATATTTTATTTATTGTTAATTTTTTAAGCTAGATAAATTATAATTTAAAGTTCGATAAATTATAATTTAAAGTAATATAATTTCATAATGCATAACCTCTTTGTATAGATTAATTTTTTTTTTTTTTTGGGGGGGGGGGGGGAGTTTAATGTATATAAAGGGAAATAATGTATTCAGTGGATATGTGAAGGTTAGAGAGTGTAGGAAACCAAACAAAAATGTCAAATGTGATAAACTCTAGTAATTTCATATGGTCATGTATGAGAGGTGTTGAAGTCACAGAGAATCTTATCATCCCATCACTTCTTCATGGATGCATTCATAAATATTTAGCATTGGTGAAAATATTGATCTAGACCTGAGGTATCTCTGTTAGGGCTATGGATGTATGGTGTCATGCCCACATTTCCCATGTGGACATGACACATGTGATGTGTGTTGTGACCGCATGGGATACCTTTATAATTGCAATTAAGTCATCATATGTATTTCATATGTGGCCAATGTAAACTCGACCTGTAGATTGAGAAAACGTTCAATTGAGAAAAATGAGAGAAAAAGAGAAAGAAAAAAATCAAAGTGAAAACAAAGAGGAGAAAATGTGTGACCTTTTTTGAAACCGGGCTAAGAGAACTAATTAAGAATTAACTTTCTGTTAATCTGATTGGGGGCGATTTAATTAACAAAGTTAATGCAAACATTGAATTAAACCTAGAGCAGAAAACTAGTGGACTTCAATAAGCAAAGTTAGAAGGTCCAGTTTAAGTGATCTGATCTACCAAGAAATTAGGAATAATGTAAAGGATACAGTGATAACTCTGATTTATAGAGAACTGATCTACCCAAAAATTAGGAATAATGAGAAGGATACAGAGATAACTCTGATTGATAGAGAACGTGAAAGAGAGCAGATTAAATTAAATTTTAGAGAAATGGGATGAAGCACAAATGAATAGGCTTTGTTGAAAATGCTAAAATTAGGAGGAGAAATTAATATTAAATTTTAGAAAATGTGAATGAGAAGAGATGATCAGACTTTGTTGAAAAATGTTCTATTAATGTGATCAACTGTAATTTCATAGTAATTAGGGAGTTGTAAGAAATTTGTTAACCCTATTAGGAAACCTTGTGATCAAGTTTAGTGTCAGTGTAATGAACCCCACTCACGCCTGTGAGGCATTATGCTACCGGAATATCCTAAAATTTAGGGTTTAGTAGTTTAGTAAGTGTAACCCTTGTAGTGACATTAACTGCATTGTGATGACCCCCTTGTTGGCCTTCCTGTGTTTGGATATGCACATGTGTATGTATTACCCTGCTGACCTATTTTGTATACGCCTTAAGCGTACACCACCGATCATGCTTACACGTATGAGGGGGTTTCTAGGGAAGTGTGGGAATTTTTTTGATATTTCGTGTCATGACCACATGACAAATGTGGGCATGACATGTGTGATACGTGTTGTGACCGCATGGGAAATGTGGGCATGACATATGGCTTGTAGCAAAGCTATGCCTAGCTAATCAATAGAGGCACATCTAAATGATACACTATGTCATATCTAAAGAAGATCTCTAACTAGCTAATCAATAGAGGCACATCTAAATGATACTTGAAATTGTCATAGTTAAGTTGTGCATATTAAAGAAGGGAAAGAATCAATTACACACACTAGGATGAAGATAATGCAACTACGATTTAGGGATTATTTATTATAGATTAAATATGATTTTAATTTTGTGTGCCTATGTGAGTTGGGCATCGAGAATTTATTTTGCGATGGAAAATTTCTTATTCTAAATTCCTCAAGAATGTATTGTCATGAGTCATGTTCCAAGTAGAAAGTTGAGGATCATTTATTTAATCCAAGACCTCATTCAAGCTCATCCTTGTCTTCGAAGTCATTGTTTTGTGAGGGACTTGTTTTTGTAAGATGGTGGGGGAGATTCATTTTGACCTCCACAAACAACCCTATTTTCTTGTCAAAATTGGGGATCCTATTTTTTTGGATTTTTCAGACATCCTTAGACTCAAATTTTAAAAACAATTTAGTATTTCTTGTGTTAATACATTTTAGATAGGTGAAAATGTCGAGGAAGGAAGCCTTTGAAGCATTGGATTTTTTTTTTTTATTAATCCTAATTTTAGAGGATTTTATTTTGTACAAATTACAAATTGGGTTTGAAGTCTAGTTTGTAAGTTACAAACAAAGGTTGAACTTTAGTTTGCATTTGTGCCCTAGCCATAGTTTTTTTTTTGCATTTTCCTTTTTCTATCTTAACACTTCATTCTTCCATTGTTCGGGCTCTATTTTTGATAATTTTCCTACCATTTGGTCAATGAATTTTTGTGTGTTATTATCAATTAGTACGGATGGATCCCATCTAAAGAGGAAATATTGTTCCAAATTGCATCATCAAAATTTGAGGCATCTTTATATTTATCTTCTTTTTTGAAATATAATCATCTTCACAAGTATTCTTAGGAGATCATTTCTTATTTGAATGCTCATTATCTCCACCACAAACTAGATTAATCTTTCCTTGAGAGGTGTAAACTAAAGTGAACTACTAGGGTGAAGAAACCTCCATATGCTTTGATCTTATTGATGACTCACCTTTAGTAGGGTTCTTACTTTAATAGTGTATTCAATAATTTTCTTCATGAACCAAGCTTTTGATCTTTCTAATACAAACATAATTCTCCCCTCAAGACATGTAATTTCCTTGTTATCCCAATTTATTTGTTGTATTGGTTGCATTTGAATTGAATGTTAAAAAATTAGATCAATTAAATCAGTTTCATCATCTATAATACCTTTAGTTACCCATTCTAGGTCATATGATTGTAACTAACATAGGATCATTCTCATCTAATCTCTTCTTCTTACTTGAAAATCATTTTTCACAATCTTCCCATTAATATTCTATATATGGATCATGGTAATATTGCAATATGAGTCTAAATTTGGCTTTCACATAATCTTTACTATCGAAAGGAAACCTTTTAATATAAAAATTTATTATTAGTTATTATTAGAGTCCATTATATATTATTTGCACTAGTAAAAGATTTACACAAGTAAAACTAAGACTAATCTAGAATGGAATCACATCTATTTTATTTTCCTTCCATATCTTGTTGACTTCACCTTCTTGCTTGCACACTTCAATCAGAACCATTTTATCACTAATGAACCAAGGATGTTTATAAGGAACACCTTCAAAGCCACCAATTCAAATATATATGAAATTTGAAAATTGAAAGAAATCAGTATGAAAATTTTTAATCAAGGTAGTAGCTTTTGGACATAACCTAATAGCTATGTGTCCATGTAATTCTCTTACAATTAGAATAGTCAAAGCATAATTTATTGTTTTGAAGTTATTTTTACTTTCTTATTACTCCAATTGAGAATAATATTCATAAATTTATGTTGTCTCATCAAACATGCTCCACATGTATTGAGGCCATGCCATATTTTTCATACTTTATATGGAATAGATAAAATATGAAGATATATAGGAACATTTTTTTTTTTGGTTTGGATATACCCGAGTTTTTAGCTTGGTCTAGGCCTAGAGAGACCCTTACGGGGGATCTCTTCCCATGGTTTTATCACCCCCTGAGACCATAATTGGGGGGTCTCCATCCCCAATGGGCATTATCACCCAAGCATTAATGCCCTTAATTCAAATCCACAAGCTCGTTGGCCCAGCGAAGGCCCACAGCCTACGAGCACGCCAACCTAGTGGAGGATCTAGGAATGATCCTGAGAGCGTGCTGCAGCCCGATGAAGGCACAAAGCCTGCGAGCTTGTTGGCACAGCAGGGATTTAAACCCAGGTGGTGATCACCGCAACCAAGTGAACTCACCACCATGTTGTGCCCTGAAGGGTGAACATATATAGGAACATTGAATCTTCTCAAGATTAACTAATTGATTATGAATATCATTCTTTATTCTTTCTCCCCATCCAATGAATTATTCTCCTTGAGAAATGATGTTTGTAAAAAAAATAATAATAGTAATAGAAAGCATTGGTTTCATCATAGAACAGAACCTTATTTAGAAGAGTAATAATATCTAATAAGTCCTCATAGAAATTGGACATGCACAAGTTCATGGATAATCTTAATTATCCTTTCTTTTTCTCACTTAACTAGGATTGTGCCAACACTAGCCTATATTAATTTCTTATTATTTTTATAGTAGCCTTATTTTATTTCCTTAGTTATTTCTATAAGCTCATCCCTTTCTAGAATTCTAAAGGTATTGTTTATGGATGATCTATCGAGCTTGGCCATTAATTTATCTTCCACTCCATTTTTTATTGGTAAACACTTTTGACTAGATATATATGAACCGATGAGGCCACAACATGAGGGATCTCATTCCCTAGCATGAACATCTAACATAAGTTTTGCATTAATGTTGGTGGTTCAGACCTGTGAGCTCATTAGTGTAGTGGGGGATTTAAACCCATGATTTCATTGGCCCAATAGGGGCCTTATGAGGATGGAAGGCCCATGAGCTCATTGGCCTAGTCAAGGCTCAAGTCTTGTGAGCTCATTGACCTAGTAGGGGTTTGAACCTTAGTTGCAAGGATAACAATGCCATAATGTAACCATCACATTGTGCCATGAATGGGTTATCTTCTACTATTCTCATTTCCCTAGTTTCTTGTTTATAATAGTTTACACAAGCGAATACTAGGTTAGTACATTGAACTAAAGTTGGAAACCCTATATCATGGGGTAATCCATTTTTGAATGGTCTCTAACAAATTGGGGCCCTCTTGTTATCTTTCAATCTTTCCTAAAAATCATTCATATTTACATACTCTAAAATTGAAACACCAACTTCTAAGAGGTCAATTTTGGGGACTAACATTTGCTAATAGTAATAATTAGGGAGGCCCCTTGAATGAAAAATTTAACCTAACTAAATTTCAAAATTAATTAAGGTCATTTTGTGTTTAACTAGATGGAGGTGATTTTGCATAGAGTTTAGAAACTGAGCAGATAATTAAGATAGATAGAGAGAAATTTAAAATGAAAGTAATAATAGATGCCTTAGCTACCTACATTTACAAAGGAGTGAAAATACGCATTGAGATGAATGTTGTGATGAGGACTGGCATTTGAGTGAAATTCATAGGCAAGAACATGGATCACACGAGGGGGATGAGTGGTGAATAGACTTTGAACTATGAAGGAGGTATGTAAATTATGTAGAAGTCAACTTTGTTAACTCAACTAGGAACCCTTTTGAACTTTTATTAACTTTTCATATATTCTAAAGGTGTTGTATATTGGGTTTGTGAGCATTAGAGTTCCATCGGGTTGAGCTAGGCTTGTGAAAACTACCCAAAATTTTGAACTAGTGGCTTTTATTATAATTTGTAGACCTTTTAAAACTCATTGAGCAATAGTGTTCTTCTAGGAACATTCTTTTTAGTTGATTTGAGTGTACAAATTAAAGAGGATTAGTTGAATAATCATCATCGGTAACTAATGGAGTGATTAGAACCATCTTGGAGGCTAATGTGTTTTGTGAAACCATCCAATCAATCAATCCAAATATCTTCTACATGCTTGACTTTGAAATATCAACAATATTCTCATCAACAAGAAGCAAGATCATTTTAGGAACTATTATATTGGATGATCAAGTGTTCCACAACACTCCATTTCTATTAAAAGTTTTCACACTATAGAATTGGAGAAGAATTTTTGGAACCCACCAAGTTCTTGAAACCATCTTATTGGTCGAATGTGGGAAAGCTTCTTCATTAATGACCAATAGAGTTCATGGAACCACTCTGGTGCTAATTAAACTATTTTAGACTTTGGAAAAATAACCAATCAACTATTGACTTATTTGTTGCATAAGGTAAATGTTAGTAGACATACTATTGTCAGGAATTGATAAGATTCCAAGAACACATTTATTGGTTGCAAGACTTTGGGAGCTATATTGTTGATTCAAGAGAATAATTAGAAATGTTTTGGATAGAAATCCATAAGAGCATCTATAAATATTTCCATCTACATTAAATGGGTAGTAAACCACATTTTCCTAATTGAAGGGGTATATTCTAATCCCAACCAAGAGAAGGCTCACATAATCTTTAAATAGGGTTTTGTGGTTCAAGTTGGAACAAGTAAGAAGAGGACTTGTTGTCTTTAAGGATGGATGGAAGAGATCCACAAAGTTCATGTAGATCTACAATGTTACTTGTCATAAACCTATTGATTGTAACTAAAGGAAGATCAAGAACTATATAAAGTTTGATGTGGGTTTTGTAAGGGGGCATCACATCTTGACATTGTCACTAAAGGGAAGGATTTTAAAGTTTAAAATGCCTAAAGCTTACAACTCATCTACATTTTAATAGGCATACTTGTTTGTTCTACATAGAATTATAATTCAGTACTAGGGTTTTGCATTCACATGTAAAATCTAATTGAGACACTTAATGCGTAGCATAATAACTTACATGACATATAAGGACAATATGTTAAGATAATTATTGTCCTTTTATCTTTTGGGTCGTAAAAAACTAATCACTTTGCTTTAGACAAATGTTGTTAGCCTAATTGGATTATTTTCTCATTTTAAAAAAGGAGCCTAACACTACCTTGATTTATGGTTGTGGGGATAAATGGAAATGGAAACATGCTTGTCTTCCTCAGATATTTCTATAAGAGATAGCCTCATGAGATCATAAAGGCATGGGATTGAATTTGATGCTATCAAGATTTTGTGAATTATTGATTTGACATGGAAATATTTTCCTTCTACTGTGAAAGATCCTCCTTGTTTGACTATGTGTCTTTCCTTCAAATGAATATTCAACGTGAAAAAAACTATTAGAATTGTGTTTCCATGAGAGCTTAACTATTGACTTGAGAAATACTTTATAAACTCATGAAGGAGGTAGCCAATGTGACAATAAGTTGAGAAAGGTATGATACTGCTACATGGCCTACATGGAGATAAACTGAAAGAATTACAAGTTTTACATGTATGAAAGAAAAAGATGGCATATATTATTTGATGGCTATCTTGGAAGGGTGTGGATGCACTATGAGCAATGTAATTTAGTTTCACAAGAAGAGAATGCCTTCTGCTTGTGGATATCTATCATCGAAAACTAGAATTTAGTTTCTTAAACTTTGTAGAAAGATATTAAATTAAAGCATTCTAAATAAAATTTAGATTTTTATCTTATTATTTAGAAAAGCTAAAAAGAAGAAACAACTAAATTAAAAAGTTATAGGAAGGGAACTAAAATTAGTATTCAAATGCTATACACAAAATACAAAATGAATTGAAATTCAATTGATAGTAAACAACTAGTCATCAAATTCTTCTCCCCGTGCAACAACCAATAAAATTCACACATTATTTAATTAAAATGAACAGTTAATGAGAATAAATAGTATGGACATGAGAACAAAACACTCATACATTGTCAAGAAACTTGGTAGCAACCATAACGCTGGTGATGGTAAGCATGTGAATGAGAAGACATGTTAAGCACAAGTTAGGATTGTTAAAGAATTGGGCAATGATTTTGAATACGCCAGAACAAATGTATGAGGAATACAACACGCATAGTTGAAGATCCTTTGGTATGCGAAGGTTAGAGAGTACCGGCAGACAAGCAAAACAGTCAAATATGACGGAGTTTGGTAATTTCACGTGGTCAAACATGAGAGGTGTTGAAGTCGCAGACTCGTATCATCCCACCACTTCTTCACAGAGGTATATACAAATATTTGGAAATTGCCTGCTTTTAATTTTTCTTCTGTAAGCAAATATATCTTGTTTCCAGCAGTCAAGAGTTGATTACAAAAAATCCAGTCTTCCTCAACTTCCCCCTTATGTAATTTTTTACTATGACTTTATTTGTAGAACATAGACTGCAATCTAGTCCAAGTCGTGTGTTGGATGTTTTTACAATTCTCTCCATTCGCTAAAACGATTAGAAGTGATGAGATAACCTTTTTCTTTCAATGTTAAACGATAATTTTTTTTTAATTAGAAATAAAAATAAAAAAACTTATAATTAAAAAAAAGTTGTAATAAAAATAGTCAATTTGAGTGTATAGCCTATCAAGAGATCAGAAAAAGAAAATAGTAAAAGAAATAAGCTAGTCTACTAGTGTAATGGTGAAATTTGCATACCAATACTAAATTTTCATTCAATTTTGGCTCTATTATAAGGACAGTGTTTAAATATATTGATATATTGACAAAAGGCATAACTTTATGTAAAGTCAGGGTCCTTGCTTTAAGTAACTTGCCTAATCATTTCATATATTTGTATAGACTTATCCTTTAACCCTTTATCATGTTCAATAATTCTCATATTCACCCTAACCACACATTTACTACATCAATTACATGCACATACTTCCGTATGCTCATTCTCCATGTTGATATGGTACCTTGTGTGTCTAGGGTCATTTCCATAGTCATGGACATTGTTGGCACCATTTTTTACCTGATCTAATTTTGGCCCATTAGAGTGTTTTGATGACCCGTTGTGTTTATAACCAATAAGAAATAATCCTAACTAAGGCTCCATTATTGTACCTTTTCCTAGTTATATCATTGTGTCCCTATGTCATTTTCCTCACCCTTGTGTGAATTCTCCATATTCTTTATTAAGGCCAAGCTTCAATGTTATAAACATGCTAGCACATTTCATATTTGCCTATGTCATATGTACATTTCCTTTGTACTTTATGTCATCAATTTGAGTGTTGACTTACTACAAGAAGTTGTGGATCACATCCATGGATCTCTATGTTTTGTAGACAAACAAGAAAAAGCATAAGCTTGTTTTTGTAAGGCCACATATTTTTATTCCTAGTGACTCTATTGATAGACATAATGATATTATTATAATAGGACTTTATTAATTATGTTTTGAACATGAACTAGACAATTGTTTAGTTAGTTTATTATTATAGATTATATTTTGTTATTCTATGAGTCAGTTGATTATCATATTATTAAACTATTGAGATGTTGATGTTAGATGTAATGAGTAAGAGCAAATACATGTGCTCAGTGAAATTATTATTGTTTCATTAATTGTTAAGAATTTTTGAATAATGTATCAACTATCAAAGACAATGGAAATATTGGAGGTCTCCCAAGATAATCACCATTGTGAGTTCCTGGTGATATAAATACCAAGACTCATGGAGGACTATGGTCTTTATTACGTAAAAGTCTGATTTTAAATTATTATTGATTACAATGGTATTAAGATTTCTCCTACTGATTATTTTATGTGAAATTTAAGACATAATATGTCTACTTTGGGTATGGGTAGTTGTTTATGTGAAAATTATATATTTTAATAATGTTTTCACCCCTATTATGTTCCTCAAAAATAAAGTGATGAAATTTGGGTCAAAGAGGATAGGTGAAGAGTCAGCAGCCCTCACGAATAGGGAGAATCACACTAAGTTATATGTATTGGGAAATTTGGAGAATAATGGGAGGGGCTCGAAAGGAGAATAAATGGAAGATTGTTCTTAATATTGGAGTTTTCATTGGATTAAGAAGCACATAAGTTGTGATTGGAGGGAAGGAATATTTTCAAAAAACTTCTCTACTGGTGGGAAAATGAAATCAGTTAGATTTGAATTTATGTATTTTAATTAAAAGAACAATGGATTTTTTGGTTGTATATTTATGCATGTTCATGCATTTTTCTACTCATGTTTTCGAAGGATTATGTAATGGGTTTGGTTCTCCAAGTGTAATTGAGAGAAACCCATGTATTGGGTTTGAGAGAGGTGTGAGAAGCCTCCAACTAGGGTTTTTATTTATTTCTTTGCAAAGGAAATCATTGCAATAGTGTCATTCTTTGATCATACATGTATGATATTTATTCTAAAGTGTTGTGGAAGGAATGGTTGGGAGCTTTTGTTTTGTTTTTCTATTGTGAATAGTTTTTAGATGATAAATAGAGGAGATTCAAAATCTTCTTATAACCCCCATTAGAGTGTCTCCCCTTGACTCCCTGCTACTATGAATCTATTGTAGATTCATTTGTGTTGTGATTTCCAAACTAGTGTTTCTCTTAAAGTTTTCTTTATGAGATCTATTTCATGTACGTGCACTATTGTAGAAAATGGATTATCATGGGAACCTCTATGCTCGGGAGTGAGTTTGGTTTCAAACTCTATGGAAGGGCAGAGACTAATTTCTCCATTAACAATATTTTAATTTGTATGTACTTGTGTTTGGGATTATGAGATATTTTGAAAATATTTTAAAAAATCCATTAAAAGATAATTTGAGTTCTTACAATATTCCTGTAACAACAGAGATAAAATTTTAATTATGTTCCTATATTCGATATAGTAAATAGATTATTATTGAACATATGATTTTCTATTTTATATAATGGTTGTAGAGTGCTTTCCACTAAATAAAAGTGCTATATCTTCTATAAATTAAAATATTTTACTTACCATGCTACGATAAAATTCAATATTAAAGTAGAAAACATTCTCTGTTGATTGCAAGAACAATTCAAAAGATTTAAATTATAACATTGACTAAGAATAAATGATTAACTATTACTTATACCTTTGTTATTGGTTTACAAAACTAACCGAATCACATATTTAATATTTCACTTTTGTGTTGATCATTTATACATGCGTAGTATGAAGGTTAGTGACATTATCATTTTTTCTTGAGTTTGGAGGGCATAGGGTTTGGGAATCCCCACCCAACAAAGGTCATCATGGCCTTTGGGGGTTGGGTATCCCCTCCTTTGGGGTCATGGCACCTAAAGGGATATCCCCCCTCTAATATTTCATTACCATTATTTCTTTGTATCATAGTTCTTTACGGAGTATTTCCAATTTTCCTTGAAGCTAATTCTTGTTGCCAAATAAGGTGTGTGGGGTGTGGCGCGTGAGCGCGCGCGCGCGCACACACACACACACACACACACACACACTTTAGAATTAGTTTTATAATCATTTTTTTTTTCAAAATATAATCTGATATTTTAAATTAAGATCTTTTAAATTATCTTTATTTAGTTCTTTATATATATAATGATTTTAAATGCAAAAAATAGTGTTTAAGTAGATATATTAATCTCTCAATTTGTAAAATGATTAGTTTGAATTAATTTGGTTTTTCTTACTACTACTGTTTGACTTGGTTAAGTAGCCTTTCTATTAATATAGTCTTTAATCTTGAGTAACTTTGTATCTATATTTTGAAAAATCTATTTGTTGAGCTTGTTTGTGTGTTATATCTAAGAGGACAAAATTTTGGTGATGACTTTTTGTATCAAAGCAAGGTTTCCATGCTAGGATCTTTGGGGACTAGATTAAAAATTTTATTACTTCAACCCTATGATTTTTCTTATTGTAGAATACCACCTAGACAAATAAGTGATCACTCTCGCAACTAATCAAATGAGCTAGGAAAATCAAAAGTCGCAACCTAGGTCCCAACAACTAAAATCTAACCATCAAGAGGCTCCACTAGAAGTAGGAGCTGAAATCTTTCAAACATTGCAACAATTAATTGAATAATTTAAAGAACAGTTGCCACCCATCACTAAAGCTTTGCATGTAGCTAATACCCAACATTCTCTAGAAGAGAAATCTTCTGAGCATAAGGAGTGTAGTAGGAACCCTACAGGGGGGGCGGGCGGCGGGGGGGGGGGGGGGGGTAAATGCATGTCAACTTTGGATTTAATTTAGTGGCCAAAGTTAAGTTTTTGGAAAAACACATATATGCTATGTAAAATGTATACAAGCCATAATGTGTATGTACTATTATACATAACTTTTATACTTTGCAAAGTTAATGCAAACATAAGCAGAGTGCATTATGTTTCATTAATGTTTTGCAAAATTCAATGCAAACATAATGCAACCTCATTATGTTTGAATTGATATTTTTGTAAAATTCAATGCAAACATAATGCACACACATTATGTTTGATTAAATTTGCATAGTGTAACATGTACATATTTTTAATGACTTGAATTTAAAGTTTTTATGATCATTACACATTTAGGCTTGGGTTTCCAAGGATTGGAGATTCCTTTTAGCTCCTGAATTCATGTTTTCATCATAAAACAACAAAGTTTAACTTCCACCTCATTAACTATACACATTTCACATCAAAATTTTATAAAACTACCACCAAACTGATGAGCTACTTCTACTCTTTCTATCCATTTTTTAATAAGATTAAGTTATTTTATTTTGTTTTCTTTGAAGAGTATCTTCATATTCCTACAATACATATGTATTGATTTTTCTTTATAACTTTTGACCCACTTATCCAAATTTGAAAAAAATATAGAGAGGGTTATATAACTCACTCTCTACACATTCAAAAAAGAATTTTACATTTTTTATTTTTTTTTGTGCATGGTATGTGATATGCACACTCAATGATGTAGTTTTCAAAATTGGACCAACTTAAAAAGTTCACAAAAAATTGTAGCACTCACTCTTGACTATATTTCTATCAACTAATTGTTAAAATACCCAATGCAAAACAAATGTAGGGGCAACACATCAAACACTATTATGTTTTAGTGATAAAAAGAGGAGAATTATTGTGTGCACTTAACATTTCACACTTTTACCTTAACTATTTTTTAAAATCTTTCATAGTTTAGAAACTAGATTTAGAGTACTACAACTCTTTCCCTCATCTAATCTTCAAATTTTGAGTTGAAACAACTCGGATTACTCACCCAAATTTAGATTTAGTTGATTCCAAGAAAAAATGAGCAATTTTGAGCTCCTTTTTGTCCCCCATTTCCATGCATTTACCCCAATTTAGTATTGAACATATAGGTAAAGTTGGTGGCTGATCAATGCATCATGATCTACACTTGCAAATGTATCAACAAGACATAGAAGGGGTAGTAAAAGTAGCCTAGGATGCAAGAGATCAAATTCAAGGGTTTCTTAGATTGTAACCACCAAATTTTCTAGATCCAAAGATGAAGTGGAGGTGGAATCTTGGCTTTTGAGTTTAGACAGATGTTTTGGGTTGTGAATTTATGAAAGAAATCTTAAATCATGCTTTATAGTCCATCTTCTGAGAGGTGTGTCCTCCACATGGTTGTGGTAGGAATAATGAAAGGATCATATTTCCCTTGATACATTGACAAGGGAAACCTTTTTGGAATGGTTTAGATAAATATATCGATTTGAGGACTTCTATTAAAAATGCATAGATAAATTTTATTATTTCAAGTAGAAGGATCTTATAGTGGCTTAGTATAGGAGTTGTTTACTTGAATTATTACAATATGTGGAATATATTTAGGATGAAACTCTCCTCATAAATTTATTCATCAAAGGTCTCAACTTGACTATAGTAGTCCTAGTCCTATGAACAACCCTGCAACCCTTTGTATTTCCATAAGAAGGCTTTGACAATAGAATAAAATTAGGGTAAAAACCAAGATATCATGATCAACCTAATAACTATAATCAATCCCAATAGGATTAGAGTTTTTGTAATTCTTCGTTTCCTTAAAAGAGAGGATTTAATCATCCTTCAACAACTTCTAAGCCTTCTTAGTAGCATTAGGGGAAGAAATAAATATTGCAACATATTTTAAGGGTGGGTACTCTAGGGCTTGACAATCATGGGGTCATTATAAGGAACAACATCCTTAAAAAAAATTGTGAATCTAGCTTGGACACAACAATCTTTCAGAGATAATCAAATCAACTCTTTTAATCCAAGAGCACAGTAGCCTAGTAAAACTTGGCCTTCATAGGGATATGTGAGAGGACCTTTTTATGCTTGACGAGGGTAACTACACTTAGCTAGGGAATGTCTATAGGGTTATGCTTAATTAGGAGGACAACGTGATAATATTTTAGAATTAATAGTGGGAGATGTAGGCAAATCACATCTGACTTTTGTAGTAGTTGAGAATTATCAAGAAGAGCATCAAGATACCATTATTGAGATACTAGGTATGATCAATTATATTTTTATTATATTTTTACTAACTCTAGAGCATTTGATTATTTGAATTCTTAGATCATTATAGAGCATTTCATTCTAGTGGTATCTAAACAAGATGATAGGTGGGAAGTAGAGTTATCATCGAGGCTAAGATGGTATTAGACATGGTTATGAAATATTGTAAATTAGTTTTCAAATATTTTAACATGTCTATGGATCTTAAGATCATACACATGGGGTCTTATGATGTATTATGATGTAGAGTTATGTAGGGATTTTCTTAATGCTCATAAAAAAAAGAGATTATCCCTAAAAAATCATGGAGTGTATAGATGATCATGGTAGGGTTGTTGAGTTGTTAGGGGTACAAAGACCTATATTTCTTTGCATGGTTTCTACTATGTAGCTTAAGTGGTTCTTAGATAAGGGATGCCAATTATTTTCTATTTATGTTAATAAAAAATCTAGGGATGAACTTGTGACTACTCTTGGTGATCATCCTATTGAAGGGATTTTGTAGATGTTTTTTCTTTCGAGTTCCCTAGACTACCACCTTGATGTGAGATTAACTTTCGTATAGATTTTATGCCAAGAGATTGGCAAATTTAATGGGTGCCTTAGAGTATGGTTTCTCAAGAACTTATTGAACTCAAATTACAATTAGAGGAGTTGTTGGAAAGGGTTTTATCCATCCTAGTGTATCTCCTTGGGGTGCTCCCATTATAATTGTTAAGAAGAAGGATGGATTTGTTTGCCTCTACATAGACTATATGTACTTAAATAAAGTGAAAATTAAGGACCACCATCCATTGGAAAAAATTCATGATTTCTTTTACCAAATTAAGGGTGATAAGTATTTCTCCAAATTTGATTTTAAATCTAGCTATCCTTAGTTGAGAATAATGGAGGTAGATATTCATAATATAGCTTTTCAAACTTGTTATGGTCACTATGACTTTATTGTGGTACCTTTTGGTTTGAAAAATGCCTCGATGATATTTATGAGTCTCATGAATGGAGTTATTTGTATATTTCTAGATTAATTTGTTCTAGTGTTTCTTGATGATATGTTGATTTACTCATAAATAAAGGAGCATAAGGATCATTTGCATCAAGTTTTTAAATGTTTGAGATAAAACAAACTCTATACCAACCTATCAAAGTGTTCCTTCTTTCAAACAAAGGTCTAGTATTGAGGATGTATTATTTTAGGAGATGGCATTTATGCAGATCAATCAGAGATTAAGGTTATTCTAGAATGGTCTATGCCTACCAATGTATCATAAGTTAGAAGTTCCATGGGCTTAGTAAGATATTACTATAGGTTTGTAGAAGGGTTCTCCAAGATTACTCATCCTATTACATCCTTGCAACACAATGGGATGAAGTCTTTTTTGGATAGAACAATGTGAAAAGGAATTTCATATTCTTAGGGAATGTTTAACAAGTGATCAAATTTTATTTGTTCTTGAGTTGTAAAAGGAATTTGTTATTTATACTAATGGTTCTATTAAGGCACTTCATGATGGCATTAGTTTCATACTTTCTAAAATGGCATCAATCATAGTGATAGAAACTTGACATTCATCAATACAAAACCTTGACATCATAAAACAACAACATAATAATGAATTAATCTTTTATTATATTCTACCGCTTGCAAGGTGAATACATATTTGACTCTGAGATCTTTGCTTCTTCCTTCTAGAGACCCTATTGTCTACTTAACATTCAACTCACTCTTTATTCTCGACTATTTGGCCTTGGGCCACATTCAATTTCTTCCCATTGGCTTTACCTATCCTTTCTAACTATTGTCCCAACTTCTTCATTGTCAGCCTCCCCTAACCTCGACTCATGACTTGATTCCCCTATTTCATTCGGCCTTCCTTTCCTTTTGGGCCATCCCCTTTGACTTCACAATTTCCTTTCTCTCATTTAGGCCTTCACTACTCAACCTTGATTTCCTTGGTCTTCATCTGCATCAGCCTTTCCTCTATGGCCTATTTTCCTAATCTTCTTGGCTGATATGCTATCCACTAAGCAATGTCTTCGACTATCTAATTTTCCATTTTGACCTACAAAACTATCAACCTTCCAAAACTAATTTGGCCACTTACACCCACTGGCCTCTCGACTGAATGATCTCTATTAATTCCTTTGACTCGATTATTGGCCTTTTTGGCCTTCTTACTGCATCAACACTCCTATCTTCTTTTCCATCTGTTCTCCTTACTTCTATTTCTAGGAAGCCGTATCTTTTATTACCACCCTTGACTCTCGACAGTGAACATGCCTTTGATGCCTCTGCAACCATTCCAAGTTGCTATCGTTACTAACCAGACTCATTTTACAACCGTTAACAAGATTCTTTTCTGCTTCTACAATTCTTCCATGTTTACCATATTCAACCATCCCTCTTCCTTTTGTAACTCACTCATCGGTCTAAAGATACGTAACTATCAATACCATCTGCCACTGGCGGCATGGGATGACTTTTGCATTACAAATGATAGGTGAGTTACTGACTGGCAATTGGATTCTTCTTACTAATCGGTGACAGGAACTGATCTTGACATTGAAAGCGATAGGAGGATAAAATGAAATACGATAGGAGGCTATATCGGGACACCTATGAACCCTCAAACCAACAAAATACCACTGAAGCCCAAAACTAAAACAAAAATTCAAACCAAAATTGGATGGAGAGTGATGCCCCTACATCATTCTCCCCAGGGAACAAAAGAATGTGCTCCTACACATGTGTTATTTCTACAAACATAACTCATATCTTCTTCCTCTTCTTCCACAATGTTTCTGGATCATCCACCACATCCTTCCAACTTCATTGCACATCACTATGTGCAACTCTCACATGACTTTTTGCATTGCTTATGGTCCACCTCCAATCTCTAATTCTCCTTTCATCCACACTAAAAATATCATAAACAAATAGATAAAATTTCAACACCATGCATTATATCATCAACACTTACAATTCCTATAGCATACTCAACATGTTCATCTAACATTCCTTTCAGCCACTCTTCCTCTATGGCCATTTTCTACGACAAAATATCTTTAGACTCATCCTCTATCATTTGACTTACTACATTTCTCTCAAGATCTGTAACATCTTCAATATCCTTTGTTGTCCCACTTATTCTCAAACCTTCAAGTTTTTCATTCTACTCTTGCTTAATGGCTACAAATCATCTCCACAAATCATCTTTAGTGTTCTCTATTTCTACTCATTTTATTACTACATCATTTTCATCATTCTTTTGTTTATCTTCTCCCTCTTGTATCCTTGTTGCCCCCCTCTCGAAATCTGCATCTTCATGTTTTGCAACATATGTAACTATTTTCCTCTTATTATCTTCAACTCTTTCAACTAACTTTTCCTCTTCTCTGGCATGCTTCCTGCTACACCATTCAATCTTCTTTTGTTTACCTCTTTTCTTTTTCTGATTTTTACTCCTTATTTCTTTCTCATCCATAGGCCTCCACATTTTAATCTCTTACACATTCATCTTACAATCACTATTCTATTGGAAACAAGGTAGATAATTGAGAGGGGGTGCGAATCAGTTATCTTAAATTTCTTAACTTCCTTTCTCCTTTAACAATTAGTGTAGCATCAAAATATGTAAGCATATATAACCATGAGAGCAGAAATAAAATTAACACACATAACACAAGGATTTTTACGTGGAAAACCCTATTAAGTGAAAAACCATGTGGTGACTAACCCAAGATTGTATTCTCTATCAAAAGAATAAGAAGTACAAAATGGCACTTGCCAATTAGGGCTCACTACCCGAGCACACTGCTCACAAGAGGCACGCTGCCCACAAGAGACTTACTGTCCAAAAGGTATATAGAAGGTAACCAGGTGTTTGAACTAATGAGAGGAATCCATATATGCTGAGGTTTAGTTTAGGTTAGGCTCAATATACTAATCTAATGCACTTCATTGGTCCTCTGCTTTAGTGTTGTTGTTTTGTCACATAACAGACTTATATTGTTGCTTCCACACTTATCTCTACCTTTCCTTGCACACTAACACACAACTATTATCTTCATACTGAAATCCATCTGGTATATATATCCACAACAAGGATTTCAACATCTTTCTAGTCGGCAACCAAAATACTCAAGATATTTCCAAGACACTGATCTATCAGATGAATCCATGCTTAATATCAAAGACATAGACATAGAAGTCATCAATCATGTCGGCCAACCATGTATGATCCCTCAAATAACTTGATCACCATCAATTCCTCTTCTGGATTAGAGTTTGATGCTCTACCTGTCAGTTCTTCCTCATTCTACTCTGTCTGTCAGAAACCCAACACTTAGACGCTCATATCTTTTCACTCATTCATCACCGTAGGCTCAATCTCTGGAATGTAGTAGTCATGGTACTCCTCTTGACTTGTCCAAGTTCATAACTTGCTAAGATACACCATCTGAGAGATCTGGACCTAATTGTCAGACCTTGTTGCATGCTCTATTCTTGTTCACTAGACTAAAACATTCTTCAATCTGACTTCTAGTATAGGCATACTATGCTCTGCAGATGTGTGGGATAGACTTTGTTTCCATCAATGACAACAATCATGAAGCCACATAGTGTCTCTTGCCAACAATCTCCCCTTTAGCATTGATGGCAACACTTAGTGAAAAATGACTAAGTGTTGTAGCAAATCCCCCTTCGCTGATGCTCTATCTTATGTACACTTTTACCAGAGGTCCCCCTTTGCTGGATTCCACATTTTTCACTATTCCTCACTCCCCCTTTGACATCAATGGCAAAGGGTGGAATCCACCCACCAAAATTTGCAAAAATCAACCTATACATAGCCACATAAGTATATATACATGTTATACATACATATACTTAAGTATATCTGCAAAGGTGGTCTTCAACTGTACAAGTTCTGTTGCCCAGCTCTTCTTCATCCTATCCAAAATTGAGATGTGATCACTTAACAAAAATACATGAGCTTCTACCCTTCTTAAGTCTACCAGATCACTGGTTCAGGATGTAGTTTCAGCATCAGTTAGGGCCTCATGTATTGCCTCTAACTTAGGGATAATTATCGCTCTAAGTTCTCTCATCCTGCTTATTATATTCTTCTTCTCCTTTTCAAGCCTCTTTATTTCATTTATAATGGAAATAGCCTAGCACTCTTGATTCATTATGGATGTGGTGAGGGGATCAAAATTCTGAGATAAACTTGATAGTTTACCCTCTTGTTCTTCCACCTTTGCAATGTCTTCAGTCACTGTGGACCAAGATAGACAAAATTTGCACATTTCTCTGCCATCTTTAAGAGCATTTTCTAGGCTCTTTATCCCAATATCCAAGGTTCTCCTATCATTAGCTATGAGTCCCTATATGTCAGAGAATCTCTTTCCCAAAAATTCTTTCCAGACCTTTTTTTCTGCTAATTTCTCTAAGGAATCAAAATGAGTGTTGATAGAGTTTATCAGATATTTAAGGTTACAGGATGGAGAGGCCGAAGGATCCTTTTGGAAGGATGGCATGATCTTCTCCAGCATTCCTGATGCAATCTCTAATAGCTCGCAATCTTCCATGTGAGACTTCATAAGCTTTTCTTTTGCCTTAGCTTAGGCAAAGGATGCTATCTTCATTGTCTGGACCAGAGAGAGGGAGTAAAAATTAAGTGGTCCTTGAAATAATTCCAATTCATCTATTTCTATCATTTCTTTATTCAAGAAGCTCTTTACTATCTCTGCAGTGTCTCTTGCTGCAGACTGAGTCTTCTTTCCTTCGGCAACCTTAGAACTGTCATTAGGGATCTTCTTTGTTTGTTCTTCTTCTCTTCCCTTTACCTCCTCTCTTTGACTCAATTTTTCTTCTTCTCTTCCTTCTCCTTCAAATCCTGAGTCTGTAGGGGGATCTGGAGTAGAGATGTTAACTTCTTCATGGACTTCCTCTTCTAGAATAGAGGAATCCAAGTCCTTAGACTTTTCTTCAGCTATTTCTTTTGACTCTTCTATATTTTTCTCAATAGATTCTTCTTTTGATGCACGTAATCCTTCGACATCCATGGTACAAGGTTCTTCATCTATGTCCTCTATAACTAGAAGATTGAATCTTTTAAAGGCATTCTGGAGGATGTCTTCTATTTCTCCTGCTACTTGATTAGTCTCTCCAAGCATAAGTTTGTTCATTCTTGCTTTGCTCCAGAACTCATCCTTGCAGTCCTTAAAGATTATGGTCATTTGTTTTGGAGTAATAGAAGGATAGAGCTGAATTGCAATCTATTCCCAGATCTCTAAATCCTTTTCCTTGGCATTAGCTTTTCTAAGTTCAAGTACCTTCTCTAGACTTTTGGGAATTAGAGAAATGATTTCAATGAATGCTTTATTATAAATGTTTAGGTACTTAACTGTAGCTTCCTCCAAAATTCTTTTGTCAGTATCATTATAATCATCATAAAATTTAGTGACTAGTTGCAGGTTCTCGTCCATTGTGACTTCCTTGATGATATCATCAATAGAGATAGTAGGCCTTTCAACAAATTCTTCTACCTCTTCTTCTTTGTTTGTATTAGTAGAGGATTCTCTGGATGTTTTCTTCTTCTTCCTCATTTTCTTAACTTCCTCATCAAAATCTGTTTATTCATCATCCTTTTGTCTTATGTATGACCTTGTGGCCTTTGTCTTTGTTAGCTTCTCTCCCTTTCTGGATGTCTTGGCTTCTAGTTTTGAGGCTCTTGAGCTCTTAGAAGTGGCAGGTGCAAAGCTCTTGGAGGATCTAGTCTAGGAGGAGGCTTGTACCGGAACACTTTCCTTTTCTGCTTCTTGTTTCTCTTTCCTAGCTCTTTCTATTTTCTCTCTATTTGCATCAACTACCTCTTTTGATATGCCATATCTTTTGGCAACTTCCTCTACTTCCCTTCTCACTTTTCTTTTCATCTCTAGTTGTCTCAGTTCAACATGTATTTTTACACTTAATTCTTGAAAGGTTCCAAACCTTTCTGCCTTAGGGTCCTTAGGTTGACTTAGCAAGTGTTGGATATGCAGCTCCAGGATTTTTTCATCTACCTCATAGCCCATTGGCATAATCCAGACTGTTCTAGGCTTAACTACCTCCATTAGGCATTGATTAGTGTCTACCATGAAGCATACTGTATCCATATATTTTTCAACTATTGTTTGAGGAATTCTTTCTCTAGCCTACATCATACCTTGGAAGTTCTTAAAATATCCCCAAAGTACTATGCTTTGAGCCTTGGCATCACCAAGCCCATACATGTAGTCTTTGATTTGTATGGCAACCGGTCTATCATTTTGCCATACCCAACCACTTGATCCAGGTAGCTCATTCATATAGTAAAAGAATAGACATAGTATTAAGACACCATACTTGAATGAGTTTTTCTTGTCCTTCTTGATTTTCTACAAGTTTTCTAACAGTTGGTTCAAGAGAAGGTCACACAGATCATAATTTGCATTTTCCCTTAGTATCTGATATGTAGTATATATTGCAGTTTCAGACATAGAATTCTCCCTGCTGGAGTGACAGATTTTATAACCAATTATCATAGAGGCAAATTTGATATTTGGATCTGTGATATCTTCTATTGTCATTTCTCTTTTGTCAAACTTTGATCCGGTAGCTTCAATTACTGTCTAGTTCTTGATAGATTTGAGTGTAGGCAACCCACCGAATGAGTGCAATCCAGTTACTGTCCTAATGGCATCTTTTGTTTTATTGAAAGGCTTCATCACCCACATGAAGTTTTCATGTATTCTACTAAGAACATACTAGACCCATTCATCTTTTACAAAATAGGGAAAGTGGATGCAATGTCCAAAATGCTTATCTTAGAGGGCCTTGTATTGAGGTTTGAGTACAAAAGTTTCATCTATCAATTCTTTATGATAGATATCCATTAGCTTGGATTCCCCAAATTCCTCAATATTAGCGTGGATGTACACCCTAACATCTTCTACATGTAGAACCCCATGCAAAATGCTAGAAAAGGCACCTAAGGGATCAACTTCTAGGGATTTGTAGGGGTGTTTCTTGAACTTTGGGGGTGGCTTGTCAGTGATCTTAACAACCATGGGAGTAGCCATCTTTGCAAAAGATTCAAAGAGAGATATTCAGAAATGGAAATACCTTTTTACACTTCTAGGGTTCACAATATGCACCGAAAAAGATTGCTGGTTGAATCAGATTCTGCGGTTGATCTTTGAGAAGGTTGTAACAATCTTGATGTAGAGCTCTTCCTTTCTTCTTCTCGAATGTAAATGTGCAAATGATGAATAAGAGAACCCTTTTATCTCTACGTAAACCCTAATTTCCTATTGCAATAAATGCACAACTTAAGTTACTTTGGTTGCCTTGTTCTAAGAGAGATCTTTCCGTATCACTGAGATGCACTTAGAATTATTTTTAGTGATAATTGACAATGTATCTCCTTTCCTCCAATCATGCCATTTATCCACAGATCAAGATATTCCAATTTTGATTCATACCGGATCTAACTGTGAAAATCTTACTTTTACCAGATGGCTATCAAACTGGATCAATCTTGGATGATTAAACTCATCAATACTCCTTACGGATCTTTCATATTTTTACCGAGGGTTATTTAGATATTTCTCTAAGAACCCTTTAATCCGCAACATTCCATGTGCCAAATTTAGGTACCAATTGACTGGCTAGGGGAATTTATTTTCCTTTGTGACTCCCCCTAAGCCAGAGCTCATCTATTTAGTTTTTGGAAGGAATATCAGCACCAAATTCTGGTGTGGATCCATCTCCAACTTTTTTTGTACTCTTCTTCACCCAAATCTTGTTCATCTTCCTTTGAACTTCATGCATATTAACTTTGCCTTTTCCTTTATCTCAATTTTGATTATGATGTACTAGACCCTTTTTGTCCTAATTCTTACTTCTGCAGAATTTGGCAATATGACTAGATCTATTGCAATTGTGGCAAACAACATTTCTTTGCCTATTTGATTGATATCCTCTTGATCTGCATTGATTAGCCATATGTCCCATTCTATTTCATGCAAAGCATCTACGACTGAATGAATTGTTTATTTGCATATTTCTGCATTCATGAGATTTGTGACCATACCTTTTGCAGTTGAAACACTGTCCGGAGAAGGATGAATTAGTCTGATTCATTCTTCTTCTGTATGGAGTTGCTCTATGACTGAAGTTGTTGCAATTGTAGCAGTATCCATTGAAAGATGGATATCTTTGAGCATTTGGTTGCCCTACCAGGGGTCTTCTAGGCCTGTTCCTTGGATTTCCTGATCCAGAGTTCTTCTAACTGGATCCGGAGCTTTCACCTTTCTCATATCTCAATCCATGCTTGTCATCTACCCTCTTTTGGATTTCAAGAAGAACTTCAAGTTGAGTAGAGCTTATCTTAAATTTCTCTTTGTATTCATTTGTTATTTGAAGATCTTGTTTGAGAGTGTGTATTTGATTCTCAAGTTGTTCTTCATTATCTCTAGCTTCTTCAAGATCAGATTCTAGATGCCTAATTAGTCTATCCATTTTGTAGCAGTCCTTTGACTTCTCCTTGAGAGATTGTTTTAGATTATCTTCAATTTTTCTTTTCTCTTCAATTTCTTGGGTGAATCTCATAACCCCTGATTCCATTTCATGTCTTACCATAATGACCTGTTTTGATAGCTTCTCACATAGCTTGGTTTTCTCATTCAAATCTTCATTAGTATCATTGGCTTCACTTTGACTTGCTAATTGTTGTAGTTCCTTTTCTCTTTTTCATAGAGATATTCAATTTTTCTTTTAGCTCATTTATAAAATCATCAACTTGTTTGAGTCTTTCTCTTAAGTTATTGACTTAAGAGTGAGATTGCTCAAGATCATCTAGGGCAAACTAAAGTTGTTCCTTCATACCATACATATCTATTGAGATTCTTAGATATTCCTCAAGTTGTTAGGCTCTGTTTAGAGGAACTTAGCTCTGATACCAATTGTTGGAAATAAGGTAGATAACTAAGAGGGGGGGTGAATCAGTTATCTTAAATTTCTTAACTTTCTTTTCTCCTTTAACAATTAGTGCAGCATTAAAACATATAAGCATATATAACAATGAGAGTAGAAATAAAATTAACACACATAACACAAGGATTTTTCCATGGAAAACCCTATTAAGGGAAAAACCACGGGGTGACTAACCCAAGATTATATTCTCTATTAAAAGAATAAGAAGTACAAAATGGCACAAGTGCCAATTAGGGCTCACTGCCTGAGCACATTGCTCACAAGAGGCACACTGCCTACAAGAGACTCACTGTCTACAAGGTATATAGAAGGTAACCAAGTATTTGAACTGATGAGAGGCATCCATATATGCTGAGGTTCAGTTCTAGTTAGGCTCAATATACTGATCTAATACACTTCATTCTTCCCCTACTTTAGTGTTGTTGTTCTATCACATACCGGACTTGTATTGTTGCTTCCACACTTATCTTTACCTTTCCTCACACACTAACACACACAACTATTATCTTCATACTGAAATCCATTTGGTATATATATCCACACCAAGGATTTCAACATCTTTCTAGTTAGAAACTAGAATACGCAACATATTTCCAAGACACTGATCTGTCGGCTGAATCCATGCTTAATATCAAAGACATAGACATAGATGTCATCAATCATGTTGGCCAACCATGGATGATCCATCAAATATCTTGATCACCATCAATTTTGTATCGTGATTAGAGTCTGATGCTCTACCTGTCAGTTCTTCCTTAGTTTACTCTGTTTGTCAGAAACCCAACATTTAGATTCTCATATCTTTTCACTCATTCATCACTAGAGGCTCAATCTCTAGAATTTAGTAGTCATTGTACTCCTCTTAACTTGTCCAAGTCTGCAACTTTCTGAGATACACCATCTAAGAGATCCTGACCTGATTGTCAGACCTTGCTGCATGCTCTGTTCTTGTTTACCGGACCAAAACATTCTTCAATCTGACTTCCGGTATAGGCATACTATGGTCTGCGGATGTGTGGAATATACTTTGTTGCCATCAATGACAACAATCATGAAGCTACACAGTGTCTCTTGCCAACATATTCAACACACCAACATTGGCAACTTCCTTAAAATTATAAATTTCATTCAAAGCCGCATAACCATCATCAAACTTAGATTGCGCTTCTAGCACTTTCATTAACTCCTCCTTATCTTTTTCAAAGAAATCAAAAATATCATTAATTGACTTAGCGTTTTTACCTTTCATAACATATGGGGCCTTTTTCAACTGTTGCCAATCTAGTGCCTTCATTTTCATCTCATCAGGTTCCTTCATAGACTCTTTGCCAACATCTTCCTTTACAACCTCCACTCTATTACCAACATCATTTATTGCAGCTCCCCTTGTCTTCTCTATTGCAATACTCTTTTCTCTCCAAACTTTGTTTGCCACATCTCTTGGCTAATCCACTTTCATTGCTACACTTATGCTTCTTGCATTTTTCCTTGCAATATCTTCTCTAGGCCTCTATATTGGGTACTTTACCTTCAAATTTGATTGTTTCTTGTTCATCTGCATAGCCCTCAATCTTTGCATTGGCTTGTCATCATAAACATAGTTGAAAACAACATTCTTCCTATATTCCAATTGTTGCTCTTCATCCATCTTTCTCTTTTGCCAACATGGGACTATGTACAGTCCATGATCCACCCATTATCTCTTCTCACAAACTTGTCCATCTATATTCACACTTCTATGCACATGATTAAAACTAACATTACAACCTGTTGCAAGTATGAGGTTATCCAGTGTTGTCATTGATGTCAACATACTCATATTGCATTGACAAGAAGGATTTGATGAGCTGTGTGCTGAGGATATTGAGAAAATTAGTCTCAGTCAGGAACAGTGAAGAACAGTGATGAGAAGAAGGTAAATGTACTGTATAGGATGAGAACCGGAGGATACGGATTAAAGGGTTAGTAGATATGAGTCTTGAGATGCTACAGTTAAGATTTCAGAGGTCCGCATGAAGATCTGAAGGAGTTGTGGCTGCCGGTATAGAACCGGGTCCGGCAAGTATCCGGAGGTGACAGAGGATCACAAAAAGGTCCGGTGAGGTCCGGAATTGTATTATCCTAATCTGCGGATTGGAAGGAGTGTTTGGGATGTCCTTGTGATGTATCATTCTGATTTGTGTATGATTTGGAGGTCCGGAAGTACCTCTTGCATTATGACAGTGGCGACACACTGTGTTCTTGAAGTTCCGGATGAGGAAGACAAGAGATCCCAGTAAGCAGAGGAAGTGCGGATGTATCCGGACAGTCAGACAGGTTTGTGAAGGTTCTTGGATCATGTTTAGGTTTTTTTGTTGGTCCGCATTGATGGTAGAGCCCAGAATTGAAGTTATTCTTCCGGATGAAGTTCTTGCTTTGTGTAGCCGACTGGATGAGATGTTCATCCTGCGAATGTTCTTGTGATGGCCGACCGGATGTGTTATTCATCTTGCGGATACTCCTATGGTTGTTTGCCGACTTAGATGCTTGTTCCTAAGTCGATGTCTTGTATAAATAATGATTTGTGAATTCATTTCAGTGAGTGGTGTAAGGATGAGTATGGTATAGAGAAGAAACGTGCGAAAGGCAGAGCAGAGATTGTTGCACTTAATTGGAACTGATCCGGACATGGTAGAGATGTCATTCTCCAGTTCAAGACTATGATTTTCATCACTTTGTAGACAGTGTGTCTCCTTGTAGGCAGTGGGCCTCTTTGTGAGCAGTGTGCTCGGGCAGTGAGCCCTTATTGGCATGTGCCATTCATTTTTCCTTATTCTTCTAACAGAGAATAATTCTTGGGTTAATCACCCCATGGTTTTTCCCTTAACCGGGTTTTCCACGTCAAAATCTTGGTGTTCAATGTGTTGATGCTTATCTGCTCTTGTGTTTATGTATTATGCTTCCATGGATGATTATTTGATATGCTGCTAACTAACAACAGTGAGTTAAGTGTTTGAATGAGAAGAAGTTTTATACAACTGATTCACCCCCCCCCCCTCTCAGTTGTATGCCCTAGATCCAACAATTGGTATCAGAGCCAAGTTCCTCTGACAAGAGCTTAACCGCTTGAGGAGATCCAGGATGTCGTCATACAAGAAGGATAGTCCGAAGTTCGATGGAACCAACTTCACTCTCTGGAAAGGTCGCATGAAGTGTCACTTGGAATGCACGGGAAAAGCATACCTGGGTATGATTTCAAAACCATATGTACCTCCACAAGGTGGTCCGAGAACTCTGAATGAAATCACAGAAGCTGAAAACAATCTGCGGACCAAGGAAGCTCTTCTAAGCGCATTGAATGACTCAGATCTCTCGAATGTCATTGACCTACCCACTGCATATGAGATCCTAACTAAATTGGAACTTCTATATGAAGGAGATGAGTTTGTCAAAAGTGCAAGGTTGCAAAGTCTGAAAGGGAAATTTGAAAGGTTGAAAATGAGAGATGATGAAAACATCACTACCTTTATGCCAAGAGTAAATGAGCTGGTATGTGGAATCAGAAATGCTGGTGGAACTTTAGATGAAAATGAGATTGTCTGCAAAATCCTAAGATCCCTTCCTGCTGCCTACAAAATCAAAGTTGCTGCCATTGATGAATTCAGAGCCCACACAACTGTCACAAGAGAACAACTGGCTGGCAAACTAGCTGCATTTGAAATGACCGAGTTTGGAGATGATCCTCCCAAGACTGAATCTGCTTTCAAAGCCAGTGCCTATGTGAAAGGCAAACAGAGATCTGATCCGGGTGAAAACTCATCAAGGAAAATGTCATGGTATGATCAAGCAAGAAGAGACATGGAAGAAGAAGAAGCAGAAACAGCTCAACTTGAAGCCCTCATTGCAAAGAGACTGCCAAGAGGATCCGGTAAGTATGAAGGAAAACTACCCTTTAAGTGTTTCAATTGCAATAAGATTGGTCATTTTGCCTCAAGATGTCCGGAGAGATCTGCAAGATCTAATACTCACAGACAAAGGTTTCAAAAGAATTGCTATTATGTTCATGAAGAAGATGACAATGAAGGAGTAACAGATGATGAATCAGAACCAGGAAGCAAATCCGGAAATGAGTGGGTGTTTATAGCCATCAAGGAAGAAGATTCCATGCTCTCTGAATCTGTCAATCACAAAGTTGTTGAAGAAGCCTTGGCTGCTCAAGTGGAAGAAAAGGATGATTGGGTTATTGACAGTGGATGTTCTCACCATATGACTGGTGACAAGAATAAGTTCTTAGACTTGGAAAGATATGAAGGAGGAATGGTAAAGTTTGGTGACAATTCTGCTGGCAGAATCAGAGGTAGGGGAACTATTTCCTTTGATGGTAAGAGCAAAACAGGAAATGTACTGTATGTTGAAGGATTGAAGCACAATCTTCTCAGTGTTGGTCAGTTAGTGGACAAAGGCTATGATCTCCGGTTCAAGAATGGAAAATGCAGAATCTTTACAAGCTCCGGAACTGAAATTGCATCCGGTACTCAGACAAAAGGTAACATCTTTCATCTGGTTGGTTCAAATAAAAGTTGTTTGTTTGTTCAAATTGATCAGAGTTGGTTATGGCATAGAAGAATGTGTCATGTAAATTTTGATAACATCATCAAAATAAGCAATACTCAGGCTGTGAGAGATCTTCCAAAGTTGATAAAACCTACAAATAGTGTGTGTAAAGAATGTCAGTTAGGCAAACAAAGCAGAGTCTCTTTTAAAAGCAAAGATCGGTCTTCTACCGGATTATTGGAATTAGTACATACTGATCTATGTGGTCCGACAAGAATCAAGAGTCTGCAAGGTGATAGATATTTCATGTTGTTAATTGATGATCATTCCCGGATGATGTGGGTTACCTTTCTAAAAGAAAAATCAGAAGCTTTTGAGAAGTTCAAAATCTTCAAAGCTATGGTGGAGAATCAAACCGGATTGAAACTAAAGTGTCTAAGGTCTGATAGAGGGGGTGAATTTACATCTGGTGAATTCATTGACTTTTGTGAGAAACAGGGTATAAGGAGACAGTTGTCTGCTCCTAAGACTCCACAGCAGAATGGAGTAGTTGAGAGAAAGAACCGGACCATCCAGGAAGCTACTAGGACAATGATGTTGGAAGCAAATGTTCCTCAAATGTCTTGGAAAGAAGCTATCAGCACTGCAGTCTACACTCTCAATCGAGTTCAAATCAGAAACAACACCGGTAAGACCCCCTATGAACTCTGGTTTGGCATCACTCCTACTGTGAAATATTTCAGAGTATTTGGTAGCAAGTGTTATATTAAAAGAGATGAAGATCTAGGAAAGTTTGATGCTAGAAGTGATGAAGGAATTTTCTTGGGCTACTCCACTCAAAGCAAAGCATACCGGTGTTACAATAAGAGATTGAGGAAGATGATAGAAAGCACCAATGTGAAGGTTGATGAAGGAATTGAGAAGCCTTCAAGATTTTATGAGTTTGATGAAGATGACCAAGACAGTGTTCAAGGACCTCAATCCTCTCCGGTGAGACAGAGTCAGCCTGATCCGGTAAATCAGGAAGAAGAGTTAGATTTGAATGAGGCTGATCAAGAAACAACAGTGCTGGATACTCCCAAAATTCCAAGGTATGTAAGACTGAATCACTCTGAAGATCAGATCATAGGTGACAGAAGCAAAGGTGTACAAACTAGAAGGAATATTGCTCAAGATTAGAATGAATGTTGTCTGATTTCAAAGATTGAACCTAAAACAATAAAGGAAGCCTGCAATGATGAAAACTGGACCAAAGCAATGGAAGATGAACTGATGCAAATTGAGAAAAATCATACTTGGGATCTTGTTCCCAGACCTAGAGACAGGAATGTAATTGGAACCAAGTGGGTCTTCCGGAACAAACTAAATGAAGCTGGTGAAGTAATCAGAAACAAAGCTAGATTGGTCTGCAAAGGCTACTCTCAAATAGAAGGAATTGACTTTGAAGAGACTTTTGCTCCGGTAGCAAGAATTGAAGCAGTCAGATTACTTCTTGCATTTGCTGCCTTCAAAGACTTCAAGGTATATCAGATGGATGTCAAGTCTGCCTTCCTAAATGGTGATCTGGAAGAAGAAGTCTACATTGAACAACCGGATGGATTTCAATTGTCTGATAATAATGATATGGTCTGCAAGTTGAAGAAAGCTTTGTATGGATTGAAGCAAGCCCCAAGAGCATGGTATGAAAGGTTGGATAAGCATCTTGTGCAGATTGGATTCAACAAAGGTACTGCTGACAGTAACTTATATTTCAAAATTGATCATGAAAACATTCTAATTGTTGAAGTGTTTGTGGATGATATCATTTTTGGAGGAAGAGATAGTATGTGCAAAACTTTTGCAAATCAGATGAAAAGTGAGTTTGAAATGTCTATGCTTGGTGAAATGAATTTCTTCTTGGGTCTGCAAATTACTCAAACAAAAGAGGGGATCTTCATCTCTCAGACCAAATATGTGAAAGAATTGTTAAAGAAATTTGGTATGGAAGACTCAAAGCCTATGAACACTCCTATGGCAACCGGATGTAAGTTAAGCAAAGATGATGATTCTCCAAAGGCAGATCAGACAAAGTATAGATCAATGATTGGTGGATTGTTGTATCTCACTCAAACTAGACCAGATATAATGCAGGCTGTTGGTCTTGTGGCAAGATTCCAGGCTGATCCTAGAGAATCTCATGTTATGGCAATCAAAAGAATTTTTAGATACTTGAAAGGAACAGTTGAGTATGGTCTATGGTATCCTAGAGATCCGGATTTCTCTCTTCATGCTTACACAGATGCAGATTGGGCAGGAGATGTGGATGACCGGAAGAGCACTAGTGGTGGAGCATTCTTTTTGGGGAAGAGATTGGTTTCTTGGCTAAGCAAGAAACAAGATGCAATATCTCTGTCTACAACTGAAGCAGAATACATTGCAGCAGCAGGTAGTTGCACTCAAATCTTGTGGATGAAGCAGATGCTAAGAGACATTAAAGTTGAATATGAGGAGCCTATCACAATTTTCTGTGATAATTCAAGTGCAATTAATATTTCCAAGAATCCGGTATTGCATTCTAAGACCAAGCACATATCTATCAAATTTCACTTTTTGAGAGAACAAGTAAACAAGGAAGAAGTCAGATTGGAGTATGTTCCCTCCAAGGATCAGATTGCAGATATCTTTACCAAACCTCTTCCCAAGGACTCCTTTGAATATCTCCGGGAGAAGTTAGGGGTCATGGCCCCTCCGGTGATGAACTAAGATGGCACTGTTGTGCATCAGTCCGGTGGCTATCACAGTCATATCTTGTGATCCGGACTAATGAGGAGCTGCAACTAAGGGGGAGCAGCTAGTATGATTCTGATGCATGAGAATTGCAAGTATGAGCCCTTTGCCATTGATGTCAAAGGGGGAGAGAAGACATGTGAAAAACAAGTGGTTGATGATCAAAGGGGGAGCAGTAAAGGAAGAGAAGACATATGAAAAGATGAAGTTCTTGTCTTAATGGTTTTTCACATCATATGTTGCCATCAATGACAAAGGGGGAGATTGTTGCAAGTATGAGGTTATCCAGTGTTGTCATTGATGTCAACATACTCATATTGCATTGACAAGAAGGATTTGATGAGCTGTGTGCTGAGGATATTGAGAAAATTAGTCTCAGTCAGGAACAGTGAAGAACAGTGATGAGAAGAAGGTAAATGTACTGTATAGGATGAGAACCGGAGGATGCGGATTAAAGGGTTAGTAGATATGAGTCTTGAGATGCTACAGTTAAGATTTCAGAGGTCCGCATGAAGATCTGAAGGAGTTGTGGCTGCCGGTATAGAACCGGGTCCGGCAAGTATCTGGAGGTGACAGAGGATCACAAAAAGGTCCGGTGAGGTCCAGAATTGTATTATCCTAATCTGCGAATTGGAAGGAGTGTTTGGGATGTCCTTGTGATGTATCATTCTGATTTGTGTATGATTTGGAGGTCCGGAAGTACCTCTTGCATTATGACAGTGGCGACAGACTGTGTTCTTGAAGTTCCGGATGAGGAAGACAAGAGATCCCAGTAAGCAGAGGAAGTGCGGATGTATCTGGACAGTCAGACAGGTTTGTGAAGGTTCTTGGATCATGTTTAGGTTTTGTTGTTGGTCCGCATTGATGGTAGAGCCCGGAATTGAAGTTATTCTTCCGGATGAAGTTCTTGCTTTGTGTAGCCGACCGGATGAGATGTTCATCCTGCGAATGTTCTTGTGATGGCCGACCGGATGTGTTATTCATCTTGCGGATACTCCTATGGTTGTTTTCCGACTTAGATGCTTGTTCCTAAGTCGATGTCTTGTATAAATAATGATTTGTGAATTCATTTCAGTGAGTGGTGTAAGGATGAGTATGGTATAGCGAAGAAACGTGCGAAAGGCAGAGCAGAGATTGTTGCGCTTAATTGGAACTGATCCGGACATGGTAGAGATGTCATTCTCCAGTTCAAGACTGTGATTTTCATCACTTTGTAGACAGTGTGTCTCCTTGTAGGCAGTGGGCCTCTTTGTGAGCAGTGTGCTCGGGCAGTGAGCCCTTATTGGCATGTGTCATTCATTTTTCCTTATTCTTCTAACAGAGAATAATTCTTGGGTTAATCACCCCGTGGTTTTTCCCTTAACCGGGTTTTCCACGTCAAAATCTTGGTGTTCAATGTGTTGATGCTTATCTGCTCTTGTGTTTATGTATTATGCTTCCATGGATGATTATTTGATATGCTGCTAACTAACAACAGTGAGTTAAGTGTTTGAATGAGAAGAAGTTTTATACAACTGATTCACCCCCCCCCTCTCAGTTGTATGCCCTAGATCCAACACAACCTTCATTTACAGAAAAAAAATCAGTATTGCAACCTTCCCTTACCTACTGCCCCAACTTATTCTCTTCATTGGCTTCTTCAATTTCTATCTCTTCCTCTACATAAGCAACTTGTGCTACATCTGGAACTTCTTCCAAGGTATCATAGAATTTAGGGGTTGTCTTCTTATCTTCATGTTCTAATGGGAGATCCTCAGCTTCATGCTCCTCTTCATTTTCAAGCATTGTACAATGTACCTCTGCTGTAAACTCTTCTATACACTATATTACAACCATTCTCCTTTCATTCACATCCTCTAATATTTCTTCGAGGCCTATTCTTGCCTCCTCATTCTTCATCTTCAAGGTCTTGCTCTTGACCTTCACTATTGAATTCTCCATACCTGCATACATAGATATAAACACAATATTAATCAACAAAATAAGAGACCACAATGTCTCCCTTAGTGTCTTCCTCAGGGACACTCTTCTCTCTTCATTTCTCTTTTCCACAAGTGCTTCTTGCAACACTTCTTTCTCCTCTTTCACTCTTCTTTCCTTTAAGTCCTCCACAATGAGAACTTCTTTTACCTCGTTTGGTCCACGTTGCTCTAGAGGCAACTCTCTGCTGTCCCATCTTCTGTAGGTACCCTTTCCATTCTCATCTATCCTTTTCAAGGCATTCATGCTTTGCCTTTTCCTTTCCTCCACAATCCTCTTTACATGCCATTTTACTTTCTTATTCATTGGCCAAACCCAAAAATATTCTTGGCTTTCTTCTTGAAGCCATTACTGCTTTGCAATCATATACTCTTTTAAATCTCTTTTCAACTCTGCCAATTCTCTTTCAAAATCGGTACTTTGCTTATTCATGCTTTCCTGGCTAAGTTGCCTCACTTCAACAATCTACTCAGCATTCAGAATCTTCTATGCTCTGATACCAATTTGATAGAATGGTTTCATACTCTAATGGTTTGATACCACTTGATGGATCAAAGTTTCACACTTTCATGAATCACACTCGACTTTACCGGGCATCCAACTAGATTTTTACCACTTGTCCAAAAGGTGACATGAACTATCTTATAAAAAACTATTGATAGGCTATCGACACTATAAATTAAATTTAGTTCAAGAAAGCTACAAAAGTTTTCATCACTCAAGCTACAGAAACATAATGAACAAGAATTTAATCTTTCATTCCATTCAGCTAAATTGGCCACTATTACAAAACATCACAAACTATGAAAATCACATCCACACAATGTATCAATCCATAGGTTGGACCGTCAATCCCTATCTACTTTATTCTTCTTCTTGAGCTCTTCAACCTCTAATTGGCCTTTATCTCCTTCACTTGGTCTTGACTCAGTATCTACTACTTTCTTTTCCTCTATCTCTTACCTCTCTCTCTCTCTCTCTCACATCGATCAGCCTCTTCTCATAACCTCTTCCACTCAATTCGGCCTTCCTTTCCTTTCAGGTCGTCACCTTTGACTTCATGATTTACTTTCTCTCATTCCGGCCTTCCCTACTTGGCCTCGATTTCCTTGTTCTTCTTCTACATTGGCCTTTCCTCTACGACTTATTTTCCTAATCTTCCTAGTCGATATGCTCTCCTTTGAGAAATGTCTTTAACTATCTCATTTTCTATTTTGACATACAAAACTATCAGCCTTCCAAATATAATTTGGCCACTTACACCCACTGGCCTCTTGACTGAACGATCTCTATCTATTCCTTCAACTCGATTATTGTCCTTTCTGGTCTTCTTACTGCATTGGCCCTCCTATCTTGTTTTTTGACCATTCTCCTTACTTCTATTTCTAGGAAGCCATAACTTTTATTGCCACCCTTGACTCTCGACAGGGAACATACCCTTGATGCCTCTGCAATCATTCTAAGATGCTGTCATTACTAACTGGACTCATTCTACAACCATTAACAAGATTATTTTTTGCTTCTACAATTCTACCACGTTCACCATATTCGACCATCCCTCTTCCTTTTTTAACTGACTCATTGGTTAGAAGATACGTAACTGTCAATACCATCTACCACTGGTGACAGGAGCTAACTTTTGCATTACAAATGACAAGTGAGTTATTGACTAGCGACTGGATTCTTCTTACTAACCGGTGACAGGAACTGATCTCGACATTGAATGCTACTGGAGGATAAAATGAAATGCAATAGGAGGCTACATCGGGACACCTTTGAACCCTCAAACCAACAAAACACTACCGAAGCCCAAAACTGAAATGAAAATTCAAACCAAAATTGGATGGAGAGTGATGCCTTTGCATCACTTGGTGTGGTCCCTATGTAACAAGGATAAGTGATTTCTTATGAATCTTGAAAGCTTAAATCCCATGAGATGAATTATTCCATGAATGAGTTGGATTTGAAAAAAATTGTATATGACTTCGTTAAGTGGATAAATTTTCTCTTGGGACATCATTTTGAGCTTTATTTAGATCATTGTGGTCTATGACATATTCTTACTTAGCCAAATCTCAATGCTCGTCAATGCTGATGGATGGAGTTTTCATGTGAATATGATTCGATATTCATTATATTAAGGGAAAAACATGTGCTTGTAAATGCTCTTAGTAAAATATTAAATGAAATTATCGATATGACCATAAAAATGGATTTGAGAGAGTGCATTTTTAGTGTTTACTAGAAGATGAGTGGTATAAAGAAGTTTGATAGAAGATGTAGACTCGGAAGGCACCTAAGGGAAAATTTGTAGGATATTCTTTCAATGTAGATGGTTTGATATGACATCGATTTTGAATCTATGTGCCTCTTGTAGGAGATCTTCAAACCTTGATTTTATCAAAATCTCGTGGGGCATCTTATGCAATTCATCCATGGATAAAGAAAATGCATGTATATTTAAGGTAAATATATCATCTTCAGACATTGATTTTGTCAAAAGCTCATGGGGCATCTTATGCAATTCATCCATGGCTAAAGAAAATGCATGTAGATTTAAGGTAAATATATCACTAGGTTGGTATGAGGCATAGTATTGTAGATTTTTTTGCTCATTGTCCAGAATGTCAAAGGTTTAAGGCAAAGAACTAACATCCAATGAGACTTCTTTATCCTAATGATATCACTAGAGTGGAAAGGGGATGTTATCTCCATGGAGTTTATAGTAGGTCTTCCTTTATCATTGTGACATCATGATGATGTTATCGTAATGGTGGACAAGTTATTTAAAGTTGGTCACTTCTCTCCCATATAGACTTCACATAATTTTTCAACAATAGAAAAGTATTTTTGAATGACATAGTACACCTACATAGAGTTCCTTGAAGGATTATATTAGATAGAGATTTAGTGTTTACTTCCTTGTTTTGAAATATTGTACAACAAGATTTGGGTAAACTTAATTTTGGTTTACCTTATCATCTTGAGACTAATTGATAGACAAAAAGGGAAAATCTAGTTCTTGAGGATATGTTTCAAATGCATGTTATAAATCAATAGTCTAGATGGGAGGAGTAGCATTATTTGGTAAAGTTTTCCTACAATAATAGTCATCATAGTTCTTTAGGGATGGCGCCCTTTTAAAGGCTTTGTATGGTAGACCTTATAGAAAACCTTTAAGTTGGGATCATATTAATAATAGAGTTGGTATAGGTCATAGTTAGTATAGGAATTTGAGTGACATGTTCTTTTGATTCTTGGAGGCCTCTAAGAGGCTTAGGATCATCAAAATAAATTATTGATGCTAAGAGAGTGGAGAAAAGCTTTTTGATTGGTGATAGGGTTTTTCTCAAGGGTGCAACCACATAAGAGTCCAATTTTAGTAGACAAGTCTCTAATCTTGCACCTCATTTTGTAGGGCCATTTGAGATGTTGGAGTGGATTAGTCACATATCCTATTGTTTAGATTTTCCACCCAACTTGTCATGCATCCACAATGTTTTTTATATTTTAGTTTTGTGGAAATTTATTTCTAATGTTACTGATGTTTTGATTGGGGCATTCTATAGGTGGAGGTGGATGGATTGTTAACCTTGGATCCCATTCACATATTGGCTTGTCAGACATTTTCCCTTCAAGGATGGTAGTTGGACCAAGTTAAGGTCTAATGGGATCATTGTGATGAGGTTTCAACTACTTGGGATGATGCTTCTTAAATGAGGGTCCTTCATCACATCTCTTTGAGGACTTCCAAGAGGAAGTCTAATCCAAGGGGGTAGAATGTAAGGCTACCTATTCTTATTCCTAGTGACTCTATTGATAGACATGTTCATATTATTATGGTAGGATTTTCTAAGTAGTTCTAACTATGAATCAGATAATTGTTTAGTTAATTTATGATTATGGATTATGCTTTTTTGTTGTATCACTAATTGATTATCATATTAATAAATTTTTAAATGTTGATGTTAAATGTAATGAGTATAATTAAGAACAAATCCATGTGCTTGGTTAAATTATTATTGCTTCATTAATCATTATGATTTTTTGGTTAATGTATGGATTATCCAAGTCAATGGAAATATTGGAGGTCTCCCAAGATAATCATTACCATTGTTAGTTCCTTGGATACCAAGGCTAAGACTCATGGAGGACTATGGTCTTTATTGTGTAAAAGTGTGATTTTAAATTATTTTAGATTAGAATGATATTAAGAGTACTGATTTTGATTGTTTTTATGAAATTTAGTACCTAATATGTCTACTTTTGGTATGGGTACTTATTTATGTGAAAATTATATATTCTTAATGATGTTTTTACCCCTATTATATCTCTCAAAAAGAAAGTGATGAAATTTGCGTCAAAGGGAAGGTAAAGAGTCAGCACCTCTTGAGAATAGGAAGAGTCACACTAAGTTATATTTATTAGGGAATTTTGAGAATGGAAGGGGGCTTGAAGGGAAATAAATAGAAGCTTGGTCTTGATATTGGAGTTTTCATTGGATTAAGAAGCATGTAAGTTGGGATTGGAAGGAAGGAAGATTTTGGAAAAATTTCTCTACTAGGGGGGAAATGAAATTTGGTAGATCTAAATTTATGAATTTTAGCTGAAAGAAAAATGGGTTTTTGGTTGTATATTTGTGCATGTTCATGTATTTCTCTACATGTGTTTGGAGGGTTATGTAATGGGTTTGGTTGTTTGAGTGTGATTAAAAACAACCTGCAAATTGAGGTTGGGAGAAGTGAGAGAAGCCTCCAACTGGGCTTTTATTTTATTTCCTTATGAAGGAAATTATAGAAAGAGTATCATTCTTTGATCATACAAAGATGATAGTTATTCTAAAGTGTTGGGGATGGAATAGTTGGGATATTTTGTGGAGATTTTGGTTTTTTGTTCTATAGTGAATAGTTATTAAATGATGTAAAGTTGAGATTTCAAATCTTCTTATAACCCCCATTAGATTAAGTCTCCTTGACTCCTCTTATTATGAATCTATAGTAGATTTATTTGTGTTGTGAATTCTAAATTGAGGTTCTTATTAATGTGTGGTTTGTGAGATATATTTCATGTACCTACATAGTTGTGGAAAATGGATTATTTTGGGAACCCTTGAGATCAGGGGTGAGTTTGTTGCCAAACTATATGGAAGGGTGGAGAGTAATTTCTCCATTGAAAATGCTTTAATCTATATGTATCTATGTGTGGGATTATGAGATATTCTAAAAATATTGGCAAAACTCTATTAAATAATAGTTTGAGTTCTTACAATATTCTTATAATAATATAGTTAAAGTTTCATTTTTTTTCTTACATTGGATATGGTAAGTAGATTATTATTACGCATATGATTTTTTGTTTGATATAATGCTTGTACAATGATTTTTGTTAAATACTAGTGTTATATCTTTTGTATGTTAAAATATTTTACTTAATGTGCTACAGGAAAATTCAATAGTAAGCTAGAAAATATTCTCTATTGATTAGAAGAATCTTTCAAAATATTTTAGTTATGACATTGATTAAGAATAAATGCTTTACTATTACTGCTTGTATGCTTGTATGATTATTTAATTTTACTCTTAGTAAATTTCATATACATACATACACCTCCGTTATTGGTCCTCAAAGATAACCAAATCACATATTTTATATTTATCTTTTGTGTTAATATTTCTACTATGTGGAGTATCAAGATTAGAGATGTTGCCTAAGAATTCTTCCATGAAGCCTAAAACCACTCTAAAGCTGATTAACAGGAAGCCTACACCCAAAACCCCTACAAGTGGAGTCAAAACCCATGATGAGGAGGTGGCTAGTCTTTCCTCCCTAAATAATAGTTCTCCAACCAAACAGAGTGATATTAAGATGCCTGTTAAGAGGAACCTTATTGAAGACATGGATAAAATCATGTGTAAAAAACCTAAAGGTAATCTTGATCCGACTAGGGAGAAGTATGTTATGGGTGTTAGTCAGTATGTTGATTTGGATGTTTTAGTCCCAAGGATAAGAAGCAAAACCAAATTATTAATAAGGAGGGTGGGAATGAAGAAAGGGAAGAGTATTAGGTCTTATAGACTAGTAGGGTTTCAGACTCCTAGTATAAAAGATAGTATTTTCTAGTGACTCTTAGCAAGAGGACGAGAACAAAGAGGAAGAAGAGAGAGTTAATATTACTCCTAAGAACTCTAACCAATGGGGGGAAGGTAATAGTCTATTTTCTAAGCTGAATGCTATGTATTATGATTCTGAGACTACATATCATCCCCAAGAACTTGTTTCTATTTAGAAGGACTATGATTTGTGTGTCTAGAGTACTAATGAAGTGGTTTCTTTGAAGGCCAAGTTGGAGGAGATTGAGAAGAACATGAAAGGAATGACCAAGTTTAGCACCAAAATAATGCACAGATCTTCCACCACTCTTGCTATTTTATAGGACTTAGAGTTGCAAAAATATGGTGTTATCACTGACAGTAGGGTTAAGTATGATTAAATGACTTAATTTATCAATTCTTTACTCTTGATTGGAATTGTTAGCATAGCTTCATTTCTTTACATTCAATTAGTGATTAATTACTTTCAATAGATTAGACTTTTATTTCCTTTCCTTAGAGTAAAACTCAAAAACAATCTTGAAAAAATACAAAAGCATAGATAAACTTGCATCAAGAAAAGTTACATAAAGATATAGACTTGCATTCATATTTCCTTTTGTAGTAATTAGATGATCTTTACTTATTGAGAAAAGAACAAAAAATTTCATATATTCATATATTTGCATACATCCAATAACCTAAAAAAATTAAGAAAACTTAGAACAACTAAACCCTTGGTTTCATCAAAAGGTATTGCCAAATGTTCACATACAAGAGTAAACCCTTGGTTTCGTCACAAGGTAAATCCCACAGAAAACATCACAAATCAAACCCTAGGTCAAACTTGATGTCAAATTTGGTCAAACACTCTACTTCTACCCTATGGATAAGAATGTGCCCAAGAGTTAGAGGAGAGTGGGTTAGAGATATTCTTGAAGAATTAGAAGAAATAAATCCTAGACCACAAATTAACCAAGAACAACAACATATCCTTAGGGGTGTACACCAATGATATCAAATAAAACAATACATTCAACACATCAAGGAAAGATTACAACATGCTAGGTTCATCAATGAACAAAATAGATTACCCACTAGGCATTGGAATCTAAGAAACCCAAACACGAGATAGATCATAAGTGACACTTCGGTTCTGTTGGTTTTTCTTCTAAATCAGCATTAGGGTTTGCCAATTCTAATGCACAGGCAGATTCAGCCAACTAAATACAGGAGGTTGCGTGAGCTCCTCCCCTTCACTTCTGGTTCTGCCGCACCAAGGGGGTGTCCCTATTTGATAAAAGTATGACCTTGACTAGCTCAATGACAGAAGGATTTAACTTGACAGCAACAAGCAGAATACTCTCATGTATGGACCAAGATTTGTGTAACAAATCACAAGATTGGCAACATTCTTGGACATCTGTGTCTGGTTAGGGATGAGAGCATGCAGGGGTTTCCTACTCCTAATCCTACAACTAACAAGTGAAAGCATGAAATGGTTTGAAATGATGTTTGGAGTTATGGGACTTTCCTAGACCCATTGAACAGACAGATTCCCAAACCAGTGCCTTATCTGGGCAGCAGAGTCATATCTAAGAATGTAAATGTCTCCCCATCACAACATAAATTCATATCCAGAGGACCTGAGAAGAATGCTTCTGCCTAACAGCAACAAGTCCAAGAAAGAGTATTACTTATGATCATACTTAACAGATCCTATGATGCAATCTATTTTCCTTTGTATCTGATCAAAAGCCTATTTAACCACTCCTTGAGCAGACGCAATAAATCAGACACACAGTATGCATATATTGAAAAACTTGGAAGCCCTTGACAACCTTGTTTGAAAGGAAAACAAATGACATATAGGAGACAATCAGAAACAATACACACACAGGTGTTTTTCATTTAAAATCAATCTGCATAGAAAGTCATCATAGAGAAAATCATCATTTACAAGCCAAAATAGACTAGTACACCAGACTAAGGACCAAGTTTGTAGCAAAAAATGCCTTTCAAAATGTGAACACCTTATGTTCAGAGCCAGAGCCAAAAGCCCAAAAACATCCAACCTCTAAAATGAGTAAGACTTCCTGCTTAAAAATAGCCAGAGGGAAGCGTACTCAGCATTAATTACATGGCCAAAATTCAAAAATCTACCAAATACATCCGTCAGAAAGAATGTCGCTCAGAAGTCATCAATGCAGCAGACAAGGGAGGCCTCAAGCCTTACACCACCATCTGGAAGTCTTCATTCTCAATCAGGCAGTTTGATCATTTGTACCATCGCCCATACCCTTGCTACAGTCGCCATTGATGGCCCAACAACCCGCAACCACCGAGAAAACTGTCACTACGTTCAAAAAGGAGCTTCCCACCAAAAGACATTTCCTGAAGGTTCAAATTATGCAGGAACATTAATCCCACATGCTTGGTGCAGAGACCCCTTCAGCACTTTAAAAACATGGCCATATGCATAATAGGTGTCAAGCACTTTTGCCATGCTCGACACACGCCTCTCTCTCCAAAAGCCCATCGCCAAGACCACTACCATCAGCCAACCACACAAAACTCCTGCCGACCTCAACAATCACACCGATGCCTATCGCAATCCCCTGTTGGCTAGACTACTACCATCAGCCAACCCAAAAACCTCCTCGCCAATAGGCAAAAGTCACGCCGAAGACCACCTCCATCGGTGTGACTTACACCGTTAGAGCAACCAAAATCTCCCCAGCCGATAGACCAACTCTCACCGATAATACTTCATCGGTGAGACCAACACGAAATCTGCCCAATAGCCACTCTATCCTCCCATCGGCCAGAGAATACTCTATCGGTGGACCCTTCAATAGCTATCCTGACACATAATCTCACTCTGATGGCATACCACATCCTAGGTCTTCGGTGAGACCATCATCCCTTAGAGCAGCAAGAAAATCCTTGGCCGATAGCACAAGTCCTGCCGATGACCACCTTGAACATCCCTCATCAGCCAGAGAACCAATTGCCAACCCAACATGAAACTGCTTCGCTGATGAAGCCGATCACTCCGATGAAAGCCCCTTCGGCAAGACACACGCCGACGACTCCTCATCGGCCAAACACCTTACATCGGTGGCCCAAAAAATTGCTTCGCCGATGACCAAACACACGTTGATGGACATCCATTGGCCGACCAAAACAATTGAAGCACTCAAGAAATCTTTCGCCGATGAAGCCGATCACTCTAATAAGACCAAAAACATAAAACTTTGAACCATTGAACCTTGAACTGGTTCAACTCGATGGTTCAAAAGAGAGGTTCAACTGAGAAGTTTGACGTCGAGGTTCAAACATCAAAATACTCCCATCGGCAAAACACTTGACCGGTGGCCAAGAAACTCGAAGCATCAAACTATTAAACCTTGAACCATTGAGCAAAGGGTTCAAGTTCAAACCGGAAGTTCAAAGACACAAAAAAAACTCATGCCGATGGAGAAAACATGATGGCCCCTTCCTCAAGAACTGAGATGCAGATGCTGAAAAACACTGAAGGGGTGCCAAAACTTAGAACTTTTTTGGATATTTTTGGATGGTGCCTGCATGAAAATTGCTTAGAAATTGACAATCAATTCAGGCACCAACAGGGTCATACAATTATCTCAACAACCATACCCATAGAAAGGGCTCAATGACTAGAAAACAACACAAGGCCCTAGGATAGGCTAATTGTTGTCCACGATGTTTTTCTCCCTTGAGAACAAAACTATCCCGAGTCTCAGCTCCACTCAATTAGCTCTTTCCACAAGAGAGGAAGTGACCTAGAGGTCACCTATGGAAAGGAGAGGGTTCATCTACATGAATTGAGGCTAACTAACCAGTGGTTCATGTTCTGAGTAACACATATTTTTGTTAACCTGACGTGAACTAAAATCCTCCTAGAATGAGTTGTTTGTGTTTCCACTTTCATGATCACCTTCACACATTCTCACATTTATTTTACCTTTCATTTTGTCTATACTCATCTTATCTTTTACTTTCATCAAATTTATTTGTTTCATTTATTCTGAGGTGTCTACGGCACCCCCAAATATGATAGAACCTAAACAAAATCTAGGGGAACCTTCCCTCTAAAGAACCTGAAACGCCATCCTTTGACAGGTATGTGCCACCTGCCACAATGGCACCTATTTGAAACTATTATGACTATGAAGATTCAAATTATGAAAATGATGGGAGAGAACCAAGATGTTGTCTAGCATTCAACAATCCCACATGGGAGGAAAACATGAGAATCCAACCCACACATCATAGGGCACACATAGTACAAGTAAGATCAAAGATCCACCAACTAGATCGTCCCTCAACAAGAAACCCAAAAACACATCTATATGATGAAGTAAGATGTTTAGAGAGGCAATTGCAAGAGGTCAAAGAAGCTCAAGAGACCCTATGTGTCTCTCTCTGAGAAGAAAAACATGAAAATATCTTATGAGAACAAATAAGAGGCTTGAGTCATGAAAATACATGAAATGAAGTTCCATGAAGTGATGAAACACAAAGAGGTCCTACACCTATTGATCCCATAGCAACACTAGTCCAAAGGATTAGGACTCTCAAGGCAAAATAGTCCATTCAAGACAAAAGTGTGAAGCCACATGACAATATTATGGTAGAACAAGACCAGGGGGCATCTTTAAACCCACCCTACCTAAACTTTTATTCTCATAATGAATGTAATGAAACCTTCAGGCAATTCAGAACATTCAACCAAATAAAGATGTTGTGCTTAGATATTAAAATATGCCCATGGAGTTAATATTCTCGACCCCACAATCTCAAAGTGCATTCTGAGGGATGTACCTCAAGTACTTAAAGGAACCAATTGACCATATCATATGAAATGTTTAATGCTACTATGACCTCTTCTAGATCTACCTAAGTTTAAAGGATAAGGAGATCCCAACTCACATCAAAGCATACTAAACTGTCATGAGGGAACTTGTCCCTTGGGATGGAGTCATCACTAAGATTTTCCCAAATACACTAGAAGGAATCACCTTGGATTGGTACTATTGTCTTCCTAAGGCCTCTATTTATTTGTTTCGATAACTTATAAGGGCATTTTTCATGGATTTTGACTTGAACAAACTTGTTAAAATAAGGATTCATGAATTCCTCACTATGAAGAAAGAACCAAATAAATCAGTGGTTGAATTTATTACATAGTGGAGATAAGTACTCTACTCATCTACAAGTGCCCTGAATATGGATCATAGGGAATTTTGTGACCTCTTCCTACATGCCATTAATAGGGACACTCAAGAGGAAGTATGAAAGCTACCCTTTAAATCATACAAGGAAGCCCTATAAAGTGCTCTATGAATTGATCAAGCTACCATCAAGAATGAATGGAAAGTTTGTGACATGAATGGAAAACTTAAAACTGCAAAAGACCCTAAAAAGAATTCTTCAAAAAATTCCATAGACAAAGACATCAAAGTCATTAGAAACTTGTTGATTAATGGAAAACCATGAAATAAATTCCAAAAAGGATATTAGGGATTAGGTCACTTCCCCTATTACCCCAAGCGATATTTCTATTCCATGAAGCAAAGGATCATGACATGAAAACTTGTTACAGGTATAACAAGGCCATTTCAAAACTCACCGTTGAACAAAAACAAAAGTTCATATTTTTCCTACAATCTCAACAAAATGATAAAGAATCCTTAAATAATGAAAGTGATCCTTACCAAGGAACTTCAAACCACATTGAGTTAAATCAAGAATTTTTTCTTTTCCAGGAGGCAGAACAAGTAGATCAAACAAAACATGTTTTCTTACAAGCAGTTAGCTTCACAAAACCTCTCCTTCACATCACAAAACATTCTTATATGTGTTAGAAGTAGGATGTTCAACACAAGGAAAACCCACTACTTTCACCTTTGATATCATAAATCTTTTACAAGGTGACAAAAGTCAAAACAAAGATTTTCCTCTCTACATACAAATATAAGTCAACGAGGTTATCATCAATCGAGTAGTCATAGATGAGGGGTCCACAGTTAATATCTTATCATTTTCCCTCCTTCAAAGAATGGGGTATGAAAAAATAGATATCAGAAAAACATCACAATCCTCAAGGTATATGAAAGTTAGGATGTCCAAATAATAGGGAAAATAAATTTGTCACTCAATCTAGGACTGAAACTCTCTCAGCAAAGTTTTATGTGATTGATAGAGAAACTAGCTACAATATGATCCTTGAAATATGTTGGGTAGATGAAATGAAGGCTATTGCTTCCACACTATTTCAAGAACTCCAATTTCCTCATATGAGAAAGATTCATATAATTAAGGTGAATCTAGTTCCTTTTAGTGCTTATAGAATGGGACAAGAGGAAAAAGAAATGAAAATGAACACACTGATAAAGATCATGTGAGAAGGAAGAATCTCCCAAGATGTAAATGTCCTCAATTTTTCACATAAGAACTCAAAAATAGTCAAAGAATTCCCCTTCAATCCTCATGCCACAAAATCATATGCACCATTTAGTTTAGCGGCTATCCCTTGTGGTGATAACATGGATTATCATGATGTCAAAAGTTTTCCAATTGGGACAGTAGAAATCATCAAAGAAGAAGAAGAAGAAAAGGAAGAAAAGTGAAAATCAACATACAAATTTGGGGAGAAATCAAAATCACAAAGTGTTCAAGATTTATGGACCCTACATTTTGATGGAGCAAGTTGCAAGAGAAGAGTGGGAGTAGAAATAATTCTTACTTCCCCAACAAGAAAAATTCCCCCCTTTCCATTTAAGATGGACTTTTTTCTACACAAATAATATTGCCAAGTACAAAGCCCTATCTCTAGGAGTCATGTTAGCCATGAGGATTAGAATTAACAATATCTTCATTTCTAGGGACTCTCAGTTATTGATCAATCAAGTCAATGAAAATTATTAGACCAAATCAGAATGACTACACCCTTACAAAGACACCATTTGGTAATTGGCCCAATTCTTTAACTTCTTTTCCATAAAAGCCATAACAAAGGAAGAAAATTAGGTGGTAAAATCAATAGCTACATCAACAGATATGTTCACACCTCACACTCATCTTCAAAACCCTAAATTCATCATATCAATACAAGGTGGACCATTGCTAGAGAGTGAAGAATTACTAAGTATCCTAAGTTATGTGGTATGTAGAACAAAAATTTCAACCAAAGATTATGCCAAGAATGAAAAAACCATCCTAGAATACTTGCATGCCTATGATGGGCTCCCAAAAGTCTACCATAAGAAGGGATACATGCTCCTTCCCCATCTCGATGACTATTTTGGAGATAAATTGGAAATCCTTCAAGTAGACAAAAATTTTGAATTACCACAGACACCCTAGGTGTTTGAAGGACACCGTTCATCAATTGCTGATACAGTTGATCTCAACATAGGAACCCTCAAAAAACCAAGGATTTTGAAGCTGGGGCTGGATTTAGACAATGAAGAGTTAGAAGAATACACTGAATTTCTCATTGAATTCTTTGGTGTCTTTTCTTAGACATATGTAGACATGTTTGGGTTAGATGTGAAAGTCATAGTGCATAATCTAGTAACAAAACTAGACTTGAAACTCATAAAACAAAAGCTAAGGCCAATAAATCCCCAAGCCATAGAAATAGTAAAAGAGGAACTGAAGAAATTTTTGAATGTGGGAGTTCATCAAGCCTATAAATTACTCATATTGGGTATCTAACATCATTTCAGTCCTAGAAAAAAATGGAAAAATTCAACTATGTCTTGATTTTAGGGACATAAACCAAGCTTGTCCCAAAGATGATTTCCCATTACCATCCATAGACCAAATTGTTTATTCAACTATGAGATATAAAGTTCTTTCCCTCATGGATGGGTTTTGAGGATATAATCAAATCAAAATATAATAGGCCAATTAGAATAAAACATCATCCAACACCCCTGTCATGCCCACATTTTCCATGTGGTCACAACACACATCGCACGTGTCATAGCCACATCTGTCATGTGGTTATGACACGAGATATGAAAAACTTTTCTCACACTGTCCTAAAAACCCCCTTCGCATGCGTACGCATGCTCAACGGTGTTCTCTCATGGCAAAACACTACACTCTTCGGCGTAATAGAAGTACAATTGCGTGCAACCAGAAGCATATAGATCAACAAGAGGGTCTATACAACGCTACTAACGTCATTGCAAGAGTGAGATTACCAAAGTTCTTAAATCGAACCCTCGGCAATTTTCGGTAGCATAATGCCTTACGGTGTTAGTGGGAATTACGCTGCACTCATTTACGCACGTGGTTTGCTGATAGAGGAACAACTTCCCACGATGCCTTGTTCCGACTAAACCGGCTAGTGATCTCCCTATTTAGTCATTTTTCAGCCAGGCACGGTTGTCTGTCTCCTCTCTTATTTCCTGAAACATACTCCTCCTATGACTTAGCATTTTCAACAAGGCGGTTTGGTTGCTCTCTCTTCCCTTTTCACAAGTTCTTAATTTTGATTATATCTTTATCGCCCTTACCTTAACTATTTCTCAGTTAATTTAGTGTGTTTATATTTCGGTCTCTCTCTCTCTTTCGTTTTCTATGCTTTCTTTATGTGCATCCTGTCCTTTCTTCATGATTTACGTCAATCAGGGTTATCACTGCAGTTATTGTTGATATTAAACCTAATTTCAGGATGATCTAGGTCACAAAGGCTGGTTTACTATTTCGCTGGACTCGGTCTCCTAATCTTCCCCAATCTAGGTTCCTCCTCTTCGTATATCCTTAGTCAACTTGTTCCTAAGCAGATTTGGCAGAAGGGTCCGTCAACTTAGTTCTCTTATCCCATGTGAGAAATATCGCGCATTTTCTCCTCTGTGTTTTCCAATGTTAGTTTTTCTTCTTCGGACCCTCTTACAGGTTTACTTATGAGGTCGTTTGCTACAGTTGAGATGAAAATGGCCACATGGATTGTCAGTGGTGGCTTCTTAAGTTTATTTCCAGTGTTCTTTTGAGCAAGGTGATGTGTAATTTTCCTCTTCATTTTCCGGGTGATTGTTAGTACGTTGATAGTTGAAACTTCCGAGAAACTCTTTCCAGAGTATCACTGAATATTCCTAAACTCTCTTTTGCATTATAATTTTATTTTCTCTTGTTTAGAATTACTGTTGTTACTATTACTATTAATGACGATTCATACACTGATTGTGACTCGTATAACGTTGTCAGTAGATGTAGGTGGTTCACCACTTTATAAAACTCTGTTCATGGTAATATATCTTCTTTGGTTGTTGTGTTCAACACTTAATAACATCTACTGTGAGAATATAATTTGTTATATATTTTTTTTTCTCTATATCCATGAGACATAGTTTATAACGATTTAAAACGAGGGTCCAATAAAATGGGTCATAGATTTACTCCTATGTATATTATATATATATATAAATATATAGATATATATATAGATAGATATATAATCATTATTTTATTATATATATAGCTATATACATAGACATATATAGTATATATATATGTGCCTATATATAGAGCTATATAAAAACTGTATTTATTTTCCAAATAAACTAATCATATGTTAGGGCCCAAGCCCTAACATTTTATTTGCTTTAGATTCCACAGCCGACGGCGGCCATGGGCGGCGGTGGCCGCAGTGACAGAGCGGCGGACAGGGTCGGCGGTGGCCGTAGAGCGGCGGACAGGGTCGTTGGTGGCCGCAGAGCGGCGGGCCTGTGCAGGCCGCGGGAGGCATAAGGGAATGGGGGGATGTGGAGTGGGGCGGAGCCCCACCCACATTCCCACGACGTGGGGTGTGGGTGGGGCTCCGCCCCACTCCACACCTCCATATATTTAAATGAGGGCCTGCGGTGGGGATTTCTCCCCACCGCCCATTGTAAACCGCGACTGTGTTTTCTTCCGCGGCTTAAACTTTGACAGTCATTCTTATGGTGCTATTCGTTGATTATTATCCATAATAATATATTTATAAGTATATATATATATATATATTCATATATATATATATATAGATATATCAACGATAATATATTTATATATATATATATATATATTTCATATATATATATATATATATATATCTATTTTTATATTGATATATAACATTCAATCTCATAAAAATGATAATTACTCAAAATGTGAAATATATATATATATATAAATTTATTTATATAAAAATATTCTTATATGTATTTATATAATTCCTAAATTTCTCAAATTCACTACTTTATGCATTTTCTCCAAATCAACCTGTTATAAAGATAATGTCACAACAATTAGATATATACATATATATATATATATATATATATATATATATATATATATATATATATATATATATATATATATATATATATATCCCAATTTCACTTAATCGGTAGAAATGGTAAATAGCTATCCCTTTATTATAAGTATATATTTCCATTTTCATAAACATTTAAGAATGCTTAAATGTACTAACAGATTGTATATACATGCTAGAAATTAACAGAATCCACTAAATATGGAGAATAACTCAAACATTTAAAACTGTCTTTTCCATTTTAACATTGAACTATAAAAACTAACATTTCAACTAGTTAAGCAATTCCAAACTTTCAAATGTAAACAACTCATATTAGATTGCAATAATGAACTTTTCCTTTCAGTAATACTTGAAACACAAAAATTGCTATTGAACAAAGTTTGCAAACATCAACTTAAAATTTAAGCACATTCATATTACAGCTTCTCAATCATGAATACCACCACTTAACTTCCCAGATATGAACTTTCTCCTCCCAAACAGTATACAACTGATAACTTATGACAACCAAAAAAAAGTCCAATAATAACAAGATCAGGGAGGTGATTTTCTTCACTCCCAGAATATCATTAATTTACAACAATAACAAGAGAGGTGTTCTCTCTTCATCTCTATGAAATGAACCAGGCCTAATTCTCATGACAAGAAGATGAACTGTTTCTTCATAAATAGCCAACCAGAAGCTCCAAGAGAAAAACCTTCGTATCAAAGACAAACAAAGAAGAAAATACCACTCATCTAGCTCTCCTCCCTACCGTAGACCCGCAAGTGGGTCACCCCCGAGCTAGGGAGACCATACTCACACCTGGGTACTCAAACACTCCACTTCACAACAGAAACAACAACAATCCCAAAGCACACATACACCCATGGGTATTTTACACAATACGGAAACTCAACTACAGTGAGTTTCATAAGGGGCAGGAGAGTGGACACACTCGACTCCAGAGTGTCACCCTGACAGATAAATGAACTAATACAAATTTCTCTTGGTCTCAACCAAGTGTGATCACAATTTTTAAGAAAACTGTATATGACTCTCAAGTCAAAATTACAGTCACAGATACATGCCCTCAAGGCTTTCAACATCCCAAAAGATGGAAACAGGTATGCACCCGAGGAGGATCTCTCCTCCCCTACCCCAAACTTGATGAGCATTTCTCCCAAGTGGGAGACGCTCTGTCAAACAACCCGACAAGAACCCCATAGAAAACAAATCTAAACACATATTTCACACACATTTCATACACATTTCAGTTCTACAAAAACAAAGGTAAAATTCAGACCAACCTTGCAAAGCCCTCCTGGAATGAAGCTGTTGCAGAGTCCACGGAGTTCACTTCCAACCTTAGCCACCAACTCCCTCTCCCTTCTCTATCTTGCAAACTAACTTCTCTATTTTGGTAAGGCAAAAATGAAAGTTTTTCCAAAATTCCACTAACTCCCTCTCATCCCAAAATTTGAAAATAAATAACCCAAATTCTCTTTCTTTTAATTTTGAGAAATGGGGAAGTGACACTTGTCACCTCCTCACCCTTCCCAAAAACCACTATTCTGTCCAGGTGGCTTATGTCACTCTCCATTCCCAAGGGTACTCCTTATTCCTCTCATGTGACTCCACTTTCTCATGGGAGAAATAAAAAAAAAAGAGTTAAATGGGAACAAGATAGGTGACCCATGCCTCTTTCTACTTTATTCACATGGGTGTCCCCAGAGTACATGGGGGAATCTCACTAAAGAAGAGGTGACCTTCACTAATGGATGGCATCTCTTATCTAGGGGAATGTAGAGGGGATGGGTTGGGTGTTGGTACAACCCATCATGTCCCCTCCTACCTCCAATTTTCGCCACTTAACTTCAGGGGAAGGTTAAGTTGACTAGATGGAGGTTACTCAAGGGTTACCCATGCCAAATGGGCCCCTGGACCCGTGGGGTATAACCCAGGGTCAACTTTAACCCATACAAGACACCCCTGGTCAAGGTAAAGCACAAGAAAAGGGCCTCATAATTTAAATAAATAAGGAATTTCAAATTCAATCTCTTTACAACACTAATTATAAAAATAATGTTACATGAGGGTAACCTAACCCACTCGACCATATGAAAGACCACATTACATCATGACATCAAACACAAAGAGATCTTGGTTCCTCGTGGAACCAGATCGGCTTAACAGGGAATAACAAATAACAAGGTGTGGAATGATCTCCGAAATCTGTGGTCCGATTAGTAATCCCTGCACACTCAATTACAAGATCAGTAACCACATAAATTCATCATAGCTGAAGCAACTTAAATAAAACATGCATTCTCATGCCCTAGTACAATTTAACATAATTAAAATCATATTACAATTTTCCATCGTCACCTAATTCATTTTTCTGAAAAGTAAACTTATCCAAACATCACCCAATTAGTTTTTCCGAAAACATAATAAAGCAAAATAGTCGGACAAATTCCGGGAACTGCTATCCCACAAATATGAAAGTAACAATAACAGTACTGTAAATAGTCATAACAACAGTAGTAAAAAGGGCGGTCCTCACGTATCCAAACATCACCCAATTAGTTTTTTCGAAAACATAATAAAGCTAAATAGTCGGACAAATTTCGGGAACTGCTATCCCACAAATATGAAAGTAACAATAACAGTACTGTAAATAGTCATAACAACAGTAGTAAAAAGGGCGTTCCTCACATCCTCTCCCCCTAAGATGGTACTTCCTCCTGGAAGTCGTAAAAAAGGTGAGGATACAGGGTCTTCAATCTCTCTGCATCTTCCCATGTTGCAGTGACTTCGTCGTATAAGTCCCATTGGACTCTAACCTGGTCCAGCTCTCGACCTCGAAGGGCCAGCGTCCGACGAGCCAATATGCGAATTGGCTCCAACGCCAGTTGTCCATCTGCCTCTACCTGAAGAGCACTCCAATCCAACACATGAGATAAGTCAGAAATATATTGACGTAAAACTGATACATGAAATACATCGTGGATACGTGACAGGCTAGGTGGCAAGGCTAGACGATAGGCTACTGGTCCTATCCGCTCCAAGATTTCGAAAGGTCCTACAAATCGAGGTGCGAGCTTAGAGCCTTTTCCGTAACGGATTGGACTCTTGTGCGGCCGCACTCTCAAAAATACTCTTTCCCCCACAGAGAAGCTTCGGTCTGTCCTCTTAGCATCGGCATACTTTTTCTGCCTGTCCTGTGCTTCCAGAAGCCTCTGTCTTATCTGTTTAACTTGCAGTTCCATATTCTGAACTATCTCTGGGCCGATGACTGTTCTGTCCTCTATCCGATCCCAACTCAAAGGTGTTCTGCATGGTCTGCCATATAATGCTTGGAAAGGAGGCATACCCAATGAGCTATGATGCCCATTATTATAGGCGAACTCAACTAGATACAGGTACTCCTCCCATCTAGACTGGTGGTCCATCACATACATGCGAAGCATGTCTTCTAACACCTGGTTAACTCTCTCAGTTTGTCCGTCGGTTTCCGGATGATATGCTGAACTGAAGTTGAGCTGTGTGCCCAATGCCTGATGTAAGGCTTTCCAGAATGATGAAGTGAATACGGAGTCTCTGTCAGATATAATGCGGTGAGGTACCCCATGAAGTCTAACAATCTGATCAAGAAACACCTTTGCCACTGATGGTGCATTGTATGTTGTACATATTGGTGAAAAATGCGCCACTTTGGTCAGCTTGTCAACTGTCACCATAATAGCATCATGGCGACGTGATGACATAGGTAGACCAACGATAAAATCCATAGAAATGGTGTCCCATTTCCATTCAGGTATCTCGTGAGGGTACAACAGTCCCGCTGGATGCTGATGTTCGGCCTTGACCCTCTGACATTCCAGGCAACGAGCAACAAATTCGGCAATGTCACGCCTCATCCCAGCCCAATGATAAAGCTGTCGTAAGTCAGCATGCATCTTCTTCACTCCTGGGTGTGCTGCTTAGGGTGCTCTATGAGCCTCTGATAGGATTACTATACGAAGATTACCCGCTTGGGGTACATAGATGCGTTGCCGATGTCGAAGCATACCATCAGACTCAAGGGTATATCCTGTAAATTTGCCCTCAAGGGCCTTCTGACTTAGTACTGCCTGCTACACTTCTAGAAACCATTCGTCCTCCGGCAGATGCTGTAAGATGCGATCCTTCAAGTCCATCTTCAAGGTCAGGGTCTAGATCTCGTGGCGTCTTCGACTCAAAGCATCAGCGACCACGTTCTCCTTCCCTTTGATATAGTGGACATCGAAGTCATATTCGCATAGGAATTCCATCCAACGCCATTGGCGGGCGTTCAAATTAGGCTGTGTAAAAATATACTGCAAACTATGATGGTCCGAATGGAGTTCAAAGCGTCGTCCTAAGAGAAAGTGTCTCCAGCGAACCAAGGCATGAACAACAGCTGCAAGCTCTAAATCGTGCGTAGGATAGTTTAACTCATGTGTCTTTAGTTTCCGTGATTCGTATGCGATCGCTCGACCATCCTGCATAAGCACGGCTCCCAAACCTTCTAATGATGCATCCGTACGAACTACAAACTCCTCTGAAGGATCTGGAACTGCTAAAATAGGAGCACTAGTAAGACGCTCCTTGAGGACTCCAAAAGCCTTTTCACACTGCTCGGTCCAAGTGAAACCCTTCCCTTTGCGCTGAAGGGAAGTGATGGGATGTGCTATCCTGGAGAAACCTTCGACAAACCGACGATAATACCCGGCTAACCCCATAAAGCTTCTGACCTCTGTCACGTTCGTGGGTGCCGGCCATTCCTGGATTGCTCTAATTTTAGATGGATCTACGGAGATGCCATCGCCTGATAAAATGTGTCCCAAATACTGCACCTCTGTCCTGAAGAAGGCACACTTCGCCAAGTTGCCATAAAGTTGCTGCCCTCGTAATTGCTGCAAAACTTGACGCAAGTGCTCTACATGCTCCTCCTCAGTCCGTGAATAAATCAGAATGTCATCTAGAAATATGATCACGAACCGGTCTAGGTATGTACGGAACACCCCGTTCATGAGACTCATGAATACTGCAGGAGCGTTCGTCAACCTGAAAGGTACCACTGTGAATTCATAATGGCCATATCTGGTTCGAAAAGTAGTTTTATGAATATCTGACTCCGTGATGCGCAATTGGTGATACCCAGATTTTAGATCGATCTTTGAGAACACTCTGGCTCCCTGCATCTGATCAAAAAGGTCGTCGATCCTAGGCAGAGGGTAACGGTTCTTCACCGTCAACTTGTTCAACTGCCTGTAGTCCATGCATAGACGAAGAGACCCATCCTTCTTCTTCACGAAGATAACTGGTGCGCCCCATGGTGAAACGCTAGGTCGGATGTGTCCCTTCTCAAGTAATTCTTCTAATTGCAGCTTAAGTTCAGTGAGTTCATGGGTCATCATCCTATAGGGTGCGCGGGATATCAGCTCTGCACCTGGCACTAAGTCGATGTGGAAGTCCACTTCTCTGCGTGGAGGCATACCAGGTAATTCTGGCAGAAATACATCGGCAAACTCTCTAAGGATAGGGTGGTCATCTAAAGTAGCCTCAGGTTCATCCTCTGCTCTATCACTGACTGTGATGGCAAACATCTGACATCCCTTCCGCATACAGCGCTTAAGCTGCTGAGCGGATATCATACGAATAGCCGTGGGCTTTTGAATGCCCACTATCTCAACCGACGAACCATGATCGTCTAAACAACTAATCGTTCTCTGGCGACAATCAAGCTTGGCTCTATGTGCTGCAAGCCAATCCATACCCAGAACTACTCCGTAAGACCCTAATGGCATAATCCTAAGGTCACATGTTGTGGTAAAGGATCCCAATGTGATCTCACAGTCTTTAACTAAGGTATCTACTGACATCCTGGCCCCTGAGGCCAACTCAACTTCCCACCTAATGTCTTGCCTAGAAGCCACCAGCCTGCAACGCTCCACTAACGATGTAGACAAAAAGGAATCAGTAGCTCCTGAGTAAAAAAGGATCAAGATGGGAAAGTCTCTAATCGTACCTGCTGCCTCGATGACAGAAGCCTGGAAATCGGCCTGGCGGTTATCAACCGCTGCAAACATGTGGTGAGATCTGCCCATGTCACCTACGGTCTGCTCAGACCCTCCTGATCGGGGCTGACCCCCTGCAGTAAATCCCTGCGGGCACTCTCTAGCCAGATGCCCTGCCCCACCACATACATAACATGGTCCTCTAACCTGTAACTGCCCTGACTGTGTTCTGCCTGATTGTTGTTGCCCAGTCCGTCCGGTGGATCCCTGTGAGCCTCTGTAAGACTGCTGGGACCTTGCGGGTCCTGCCGATGAACCCTGCTGTCTCTGATCCCTGCGTGGTCCCTGCTGCTGCCATCCACGGTTCTGTCCTCCCTGTCCCCTCTGTTGAAATTTGGATTTTTGCTGATGTTGCTGCTGCTGTGGAGGCCTAGGAGGTAATGATGAAGGATTATATCCTCCTCTCTGTGTTGTGTTTTGAGGCCTTCAAAAATTTTGCTGTTGTTGGGGATTCCGTTCCTGGTACTGTGGGCGTGAATTCTGTCCTCGTCCCTGAATTTCCTCTGATATAAGGGCCTTTTCAATAGCCTCGCTCATGGTCTGGGGATTTGCCATACGAACTGGTCCTGCTATCCCGTGATTTAGCCCCCTGATGAATTTGTGTATTAAGATTTTCTCGTCATGGAGGTATTCCGCGTACCGAGAAAGCTCTATAAATCGGCTCTCATACTGAGTAACGGTGAGTCCCCTCTGCTGCAGATCATGAAACTCATCGATTCTGCGCTGTCTATAATGTTCGGACAAATATCGCGCATTGAAGCGCTCAATAAAGATGTCCCATGTGAGTGTATCCACGGAGAGTCAGCGCTTGCACTCCTCTGTGCGCCACCAGGTGGCTGCTGCATCCCTAAGAAGATGAACTGCCACTCGTGCTTTCGTGTTGCTCCCATACGGTCGCAATGCGAAACACCTGTCTAAGCTAATTAGCCAAGCCTCGGCCACAGCTCCCTCTGTAGCTCCTGCGAAAGTGGGTGGGTTGAGCCTCAGTAGATCTCTGATAGGGTCCCCTCTGTCTCTAAGTCTCCCAAGTGGCTCTTCCACACCATCCTCATATACTCCATGCTGAACCTGTTCTTGTCTCAAAAGTCTCGGAGGACTCCTGCTCCGTGCTCGGGAGGCTGACCCTACCTCCTCTGCTGTTGTGTCAGGAATCTCAACGAAGGGCTCCACACGTGGCACCTCTAGTGGATCAACGCGGGGCTCCATACGTGGCTCAATACGTGACTCGGCACGTGGCTCCTCTCGCGGATCAACACGAGGCTCTATACGTGGCTCAGGAATCACTGGTGGTAACCTGTCTAGCATAGTCTGTAATGCCTGTAAGATCTGTGGACCTATATCCGATACTGGTGTCGCCTGTGGTACTAGTGGTGCTTGTGGTACCGATGGTTCAGGTGGTGCTGCTGTAACTACTGGTGTCGCCTGGGGTACTAGTAGTGCTTGTGGTACAGGTGGTGCAGGTGGTGCTGCTGTATCTACGGGTGCCAGTCCCTCAGCTGAGGAATCGCTATGCACCTCGACTGACGCTGTGTGGCATGATCGCGCTCGTCGAACACGTCGGGGAGGCATCCTACAAAACAAGGTAAAAACTAATTAGCCAAAGTTGCGGAATAATAACGTGCCCAAATACGCCCAGTGTTTACAAACTTGGCTCTGATACCAAATGTCATGCCCACATTTTCCATGTGGTCACAACACACATCGCACGTGTCATAGCCACATCTGTCATGTGGTTATGACACGAGATATGAAAAACTTTTCTCACACTGTCCTAAAAACCCCCTTCGCATGCGTACGCATGCTCAACGGTGTTCTCTCATGGCGAAACACTACACTCTTCAGCGTAATACAAGTACAATTGTGTGCAACCAGAAGCATATAGATCAACAAGAGGGTCTATACAACGCTGCTAACGTCATTGCAAGAGTGAGATTACCAAAGTTCTTAAATCGAACCCTCGGCAATTTTCGGTAGCATAATGCCTTACGGCGTTAGTGGGAATTACGCTGCACTCATTTACGCATGTGGTTCGCTGATAGAGGAACAACTTCCCAGGACGCCTTGTTCTGACTAAACCGGCTAGTGATCTCCCTATTTAGTCATTTTTCAGCCAGGCACGGTTGTCTGTCTCCTCTCTTGTTTCCTGAAACATACTCCTCCTATGACTTAGCATTTTCAACAAGGCGGTTTGGTTGCTCTCTCTTCCCTTTTCACAAGTTCTTAATTTTCATTATATCTTTATCGCCCTTACCTTAACTATTTCTCAGTTAATTTAGTGTGTTTATATTTCGGTCTCTCTCTCTCTTTCGTTTTCTATGCTTTCTTTATGTGCATCCTGTCCTTTCTTCATGATTTACGTCAATCAGGGTTATCACTGCAGTTATTGTTGATATTAAACCTAATTTCAGGATGATCTAGGTCACAAAGGCTGGTTTACTATTTCGCTGGACTCGGTCTCCTAATCTTCCCCAATCTAGGTTCCTCCTCTTCGTATATCCTTAGTCAACTTGTTCCTAAGCAGATTTGGCAGAAGGGTCCGTCAACTTAGTTCTCTTATCCCATGTGAGAAATGTCGCGCATTTTCTCCTCTGTGTTTTCCAATGTTAGTTTTTCTTCTTCAGACCCTCTTACAGGTTTACTTATGAGGTCGTTCGCTACAGTTGAGATGAAAATGGCCACATGGATTGTCAGTGGTGGCTTCTTAAGTTTATTTCCAGTGTTCTTTTGAGCAAGGTGATGTGTAATTTTCCTCTTCATTTTCCAGGTGATTGTTAGTACGTTGATAGTTGAAACTTCCGAGAAACTCTTTCCAGAGTATCACTGAATATTCCTAAACTCTCTTTTGCATTATAATTTTATTTTCTCTTGTTTAGAATTACTGTTGTTACTATTACTATTAATGACGATTCATACACTGATTGTGACTCGTATAACGTTGTCAGTAGATGTAGGTGGTTCACCACTTTATAAAACTCTGTTCATGGTAATATATCTTCTTTGGTTGTTGTGTTCAACACTTAATAACATCTACTGTGAGAATATAATTTGTTATATATTTTTTTTTCTCTATATCCATGAGACATAGTTTATAACGATTTAAAACGAGGGTCCAATAAAATGGGTCATAGATTTACTCCTATGTATATTATATATATATATATATATATATATATATATATATATATATATATATACACACATATATATATATAATATATTTATTTTAATGTCTATGTATAGGACGAAATTGGTTTACCACTATAGCTATCTATATCTCTATGTATATATATATATATATATATATATATATATATATATATATATATATATATATATATATATATATATAAATATATAGATATATATATAGATAGATATATAATCATTATTTTATTATATATATAGCTATATACATAGACATATATAGTATATATATATATATGCCTATATATAGAGCTATATAAAAACTGTATTTATTTTCCAAATAAACCAATCATATGTTAGGGCCCAAGCCCTAACATTTTATTTGCTTTAGATTCCACAGCCGACGGCGGCCATGGGCAGCGGTGGCCGCAGTGACAGAGCGGCAGACAGGGTCGGCGGTGGCCGCAGAGCGGCGGACAGGGTCGGTGGTGGCCGCAGAGCGGCGGGCCTGTGCAGGCCGCGGGAGGCATAAGGGAATGGGGGGATGTGGAGTGGGGCGGAGCCCCACCCACATTCCCACGACGTGGGGTGTGGGTGTGGCTCCGCCCCACTCCACACCTCCATATATTTAAATGAGGGCCTGCGGTGGGGATTTCTCCCCACCGCCCATTGTAAACCACGACTGTGTTTTCTTCCGCGGCTTAAACTTTGACAGTCATTCTTATGGTGCTATTCGTTGATTATTATCCATAATAATATATTTATAAGTATATATATATATATATATATATATATATTCATATATATATATATATATATTTCATATATATATATATATATATATATCTATTTTTATATTGATATATAACATTCAATCTCATAAAAATGATAATTACTTTCAATTTCTCTATTATTCTATAAAATGATAATTACTCAAAATGTGAAATATATATATATATATATATATATATATATATATATATATATATATATATATATCTATATATATATATATAAATTTATTTATATAAAAATATTCTTATATGTATTTATATAATTCCTAAATTTCTCAAATTCACTACTTTATGCATTTTCTCCAAATCAACCTGTTATAAAGATAATGTCACAACAATTAGATATATACATATACATATATATATATATATATATATATATATATATATATATATATATATATATATATATATATATATATCCCAATTTCACTTAATCGGTAGAAATGGTAAATAGCTATCCCTTTATTATAAGTATATATTTCCATTTTCATAAACATTTAAGAATGCTTAAATGTACTAACAAATTGTATATACATGCTAGAAATTAACAAAATCCACTAAATATGGAGAATAACTCAAACATTTAAAACTGTCTTTTCCATTTTAACATTGAACTATAAAAACTAACATTTCAACTAGTTAAGCAATTCCAAACTTTCAAATGTAAACAACTCATATTAGATTGCAATAATGAACTTTTCCTTTCAGTAATACTTGAAACACAAAAATTGCTATTGAACAAAGTTTGCAAACATCAACTTAAAATTTAAGCACATTCATATTACAGCTTCTCAATCATGAATACCACCACTTAACTTCCCAGATATGAACTTTCTCCTCCCAAACAGTATACAACTGATAACTTATGACAACCAAAAAAAGTCCAATAATAACAAGATCAGGGAGGTGATTTTCTTCACTCCCAGAATATCATTAATTTACAACAATAACAAGAGAGGTGTTCTCTCTTCATCTCTATGAAATGAACCAGGCCTAATTCTCATGACAAGAAGATGAACTGTTTCTTCATAAATAGCCAACCAGAAGCTCCAAGAGAAAAACATGCGTATCAAAGACAAACAAAGAAGAAAATACCACTCATCTAGCTCTCCTCCCTACCGTAGACCCGCAAGTGGGTCACCCCCGAGCTAGGGAGACCATACTCACACCTGGGTACTCAAACACTCCACTTCACAACAGAAACAACAACAATCCCAAAGCACACATACACCCGTGGGTATTTTACACAATACGGAAACTCAACTACAGTGAGTTTCATAAGGGGCAGGAGAGTGGACACACTCGACTCCAGAGTGTCACCCTGACAGATAAATGAACTAATACAAATTTCTCTTGGTCTCAACCAAGTGTGATCACAATTTTTAAGAAAACTGTATATGACTCTCAAGTCAAAATTACAGTCACAGATACATGCCCTCAAGGCTTTCAACATTCCAAAAGATGGAAACAGGTATGCACCTGAGGAGGATCTCTCCTCCCCTACCCCAAACTTGATGAGCATTTCTCCCAAGTGGGAGACGCTCTGTCAAACAACCCGACAAGAACCCCACAGAAAACAAATCTAAACACATATTTCACACACATTTCATACACATTTCAGTTCTACAAAAACAAAGGCAAAATTCAGACCAACCTTGCAAAGCCCTCCTGGAATGAAGCTGTTGCAGAGTCCACGGAGTTCACTTCCAACCTTAGCCACCAACTCCCTCTCCCTTCTCTATCTTGCAAACTAACTTCTCTATTTTGGTAAGGCAAAAATGAAAGTTTTTCCAAAATTCCACTAACTCCCTCTCATCCCAAAATTTGAAAATAAATAACCCAAATTCTCTTTCTTTTAATTTTGAGAAATGGGGAAGTGACACTTGTCACCTCCTCACGCTTCCCAAAAACCACTATTCTGTCCAGGTGGCTTATGTCACTCTCCATTCCCAAGGGTACTCCTTATTCCTCTCATGTGACTCCACTTTCTCATGGGAGAAATAAAAAAAAAGAGTTAAATGGGAACAAGACAGGTGACCCATGCCTCTTTCTACTTTATTCACATGGGTGTCCCCAGAGTACATGGGGGAATCTCACTAAAGAAGAGGTGACCTTCACTAATGGATGGCATCTCTTATCTAGGGGAATGTAGAGGGGATGGGTTGGGTGTTGGTACAACCCATCATGTCCCCTCCTACCTCCAATTTTCGCCACTTAACTTCAGGGGAAGGTTAAGTTGACTAGATGGAGGTTACTCAAGGGTTACCCATGCCAAATGGGCCCCTGGACCCATGGGGTATAACCCAGGGTCAACTTTAACCCATACAAGACACCCCTGGTCAAGGTAAAGCACAAGAAAAGGGCCTCATAATTTAAATAAATAAGGAATTTCAAATTCAATCTCTTTACAACACTAATTATAAAAATAATGTTACATGAGGGTAACCTAACCCACTCGACCATACGAAAGACCACATTACATCATGACATCAAACACAAAGAGATCTTGGTTCCTCGTGGAACCAGATCGTCTTAACAGGGAATAACAAATAACAAGGTGTGGAATGATCTCCGAAATCTGTGGTCCGATTAGTAATCCCTGCACACTCAATTACAAGATCAGTAACCACATAAATTCATCATAGCCGAAGCAACTTAAATAAAACATGCATTCTCATGCCCTAGTACAATTTAACATAATTAAAATCATATTACAATTTTCCATCGTCACCTAATTCATTTTTCTGAAAAGTAAACTTATCCAAACATCACCCAATTAGTTTTTCCGAAAACATAATAAAGCTAAATAGTCGGACAAATTCCGGGAACTGCTATCCCACAAATATGAAAGTAACAATAACAGTACTGTAAATAGTCATAACAACAGTAGTAAAAAGGGCGGTCCTCATGTATCCAAACATCACCCAATTAGTTTTTCCGAAAACATAATAAAGCTAAATAGTCGGACAAATTCCTGGAACTGCTATCCCACAAATATGAAAGTAACAATAACAGTACTGTAAATAGTCATAACAACAGTAGTAAAAAGGGCGGTCCTCACAACCCCTTGGGGAACATTACATTATGTGGTCATGGCATTTGGATTAAAGAACATAGGAGCGACTTACCAAAGGGGCATGAATCATATATTTCATAATCTCACCCATACGATAGTAGAAACATAGATTGATGATGCAAGAGTATCCTGGGTGAATAGGTAATCGACATCGACAAAAAAAATTTAGTTTGTTTTCTTCGATTTTAATGTTTCAGTGTGGTTTTAGTTGTGCATTTTTTACCTCCTATCATTTGTTCGATGAAATGTCTGGCCTCAACAAAATTGTTTTGTAAGTTACTCTCAGCCTTTCATTTTGAGCAACCATATACTTAGATTGACTTTTCTGGAGAGATTTTACAAGTGGGTTGTTAAGAATAACAATAGAGAAATAAAAGAAGGGGTTGATGGTATGAAATTGGGAGATCTAAGGTGAGATAGGAGACTTTTCATTAATTTCTTTGTTTGGTCATGGTAAAATAGAAAAGAGGAAGGCAGACTAAGCATGACCAAGTTCCAAAGGAAGAAAAGAAAGGTGAGATATATTATCTTGCATCGCCTTATTTATATATACGTCTAATGCAAAATCAAAGGAGATTTGGACCATAGTAAGAAATTAAGTGAGCTTTCAATGCCTCTTTAGAGGTAGAATGGAAGGAAATGAGGCACCATGCGGATAGGGTGAGGCCGTGGGCCTATTTGAAAGAAAGAGCCTTTGACTCAGATATATAGATTTTAAAAACTTTGATCTTGTCTAGAGCTGTGACCCTCCACATTCTGGCAATCTCGGAGATAATGAATAGCATGTAATGTTTATAAAAGCAAAAAGGAGATGGAGTAAAGGGGGGTTCAGCCAAAGATAAAGGAAAAGGGTTGACCAAGAATATATAAAGAAGGGAAGGTTTGCTAGAAGGTGTAGATAGGGAAGTCAGAGATAGTGTTGAAGACCTGTGTATGTAGGTATAGAGTGAAAAGAGGAAGAACTCAACCTATATGTATGCAGATTCATGTAGGGTGTCAAAGGATTGAAAGTATGTGAATTCAACTAAGGTAGACAAATGAATAGTGTGTGTTGTAGATAACTAGAGGAACTTGGCAGAATGTTTGTGTGTAAGAAAGAGATCATGGAAGACCCTAGATTTAACTTCGAGTATATTTGTAATTTTGTAGTGGCTGATATGTTATATGTATTTATGTTTTGAACATCAATAAAATTTGAAGGTCTTTGTTGTCATGACATTTACAATTGATAGAGTATACTTTTGAGGTTTTGTTGTGTTGTGAACATTGTGAGTGGGGAAGAGAGATTGTTTATGTGTTTCTGTGAGAGGTGAGCTTCCCTCTACATCATTTGGTATCAGAGCTAGTTATCCTGAGCATGGAGAGTATCCACCAGGACCATGGGTAAGGAGTTTGTGAGGAGTGAAGAAGCCTTTAGAGGCCATTAGTTCCATGGGAATCATGTTGACTCTCCTCCAATAGAGATTAAGCTAGGTAGAAAGTGTGTAAATCTCTTCCACTGAGAGGAAGTGGGTAGAAGAGATCGTGAGGGTGCATCTTCTAGAATCCTATTGGTTAGAGGATAGTGGTGAGAGTTTGTTGCGGGATGAAGTTGTGGAGGTAGTGAGTGTTGATTTGCTAGTAGTTGTAGATAGAGAGAGGTCATACTTGTTTGGAAAAATGTTTTAGAAATATGGAGAGAGTTTGTGGATGAAGAAGGATTATTTGAAGCCACAAGAAGTGAAACAAGAACCTGTCTGAAGGGGTGATGTGTTCTGAAATGTATGCAAGCGTTTAGTAGAAAAAAGAGGGAAGAAGATGTCCAAATGGTATTTGTGTTGATCCTCCTTTCACAACTAAACATTCAAGGACATTAAACCGAGTAGAGAACTCTATTATAGATCTCCTATCACTTAGAACATAGGGGAAGATTGGAATTGTGTGAATTTGCTATTCAATTAAGTTCAATTATGCTCAAAACCCTAATTTCATGAAATTGTAAACAAACAAACAAATTATGGAAAATGATTGCACACAAAGATATGAAATGACAACTAAATATATACTAGATTTTGAAGTTCATTGTGCAGAAAAGTCAGGGACTCATGAGCGGGTGCTCTAGTCCAGTGCCTTAGTTTTTGTCAGGATCTAGGAATGTTGTATGCAACATAGCTCTATTGTTTCAGAGATTTCACCATTGCAGGATCCAGAGGACTAATGAGTGTGTGGCCAAGTCAAGGTCCCTATTTTCTTCTTTGTTCTACGCTTCTGACGGTCTCCACTACTTTCCTACAACTCCACTTCTTTCACTTCCAAAACTTGTAACTTGCAATCCCAGAAAAGTGAGTTGGAGGTTGTGGTGTTTATAGGCTTGCCTTAGTCAAGCCCTGGAGAGACATTCAAGTATTCTAAACATCATTGTTACATAAAGAGTGTATCCTTGTGCGATAGAGGAAAAATCCAAATGATAAATCATCAAAAACACAATTGATATCACCTTGTAGTGTAGAACTCATCAAAGGGAGATGCTCTTCATGCCATAAGGAGATGGAGTCAAATCTACAATCATAAACACAATAACAACACAAAATACTACTCTGCAACACAATGAATGCCTTGAATCACTTTCACATAAAGCCACAAGTTCACAATGCCCATATAATTTCCATCTAGTTTACAAATGAATCACTAATCATGCTTATATATGAAACTACAAACATTCCCTCTAATAATTTCATAATTCAAACTTGAGATCTCGACATAGGACCTAATAACGGTCACAAAACTGACACTCAAAAATAAGCCTTCACCTAAAATAGGGTAGGACTAGGGTGCAGGCACTCAAGTCATTCCCCCTGTTTTAGGCAAGATTTATGTTAAGAACACCCCCTAGGTCCCATTTTCCATGAAACTTCAAGGTTTTCTCATTAGGAGTCACCATTAACATGCAAGATGACCTAAATGCATTCTAAAGGACTCAGGAGCTAAACCTTAAGAGCGAAAAGACCCTAAGGGGACATTTTATAAAATAACATTTAGCCCCCACTTTAATGTATGTATAAACACAAGGCTAATACATGCATTATAGGAAGTTCAACAAACACAACAAACACGTTAAGCATGGAGAAGACACACCAATCACAATGAGGATATTAACAGGCACACAAAACATAGAGAAGATAGTTACAGTCATGTAAAACATAGATAATACAACATTGAAGACACACAAATGCAATGATTATTTTCTTTCTCTTTTTCTCATATATATAAGATGCAAATGCAAGTACAAAGAAAGTAAATGCACCACCCATAATGTAGGAGGGACTCATCGCCACAAGTCTTTAAACTGCATATGGGGCAACAAACATGCAAAACAAATCTCAGAGTGTAGGAGAGACTCATTGCCACCAATCTTTAAGACTGCACTTGAGAACAAACACGCCATACAAATCAAGCACACCATACAAATCCCAAAGCATAGGAGGGACTCATTTCCACCAGTCTTTAAACTATGCTTGGGAACAAACACGCCATACAAAGACATAGAAGACAAAGAAAACATGGTAGACAAGCGATGGAGTGTATATATTTCTAGGTTCATCACCATCTTAGGAACATTACAGGCACATGCTAATGATTGGGATTCACCACAACAATCACTGAAGATAGACATAAGGGTTAGGATAGTCTCAAATCAGCTCCCTGCATCCACAAAGGACTTTTTGAAGATGATAGGATGTGCACTCTCCTAAAGAAATACACCATCCCTGCCTCTACAGAGTGTTTAAGATAAAATGATATACACAATATCCCACCTCCGCAGAGGGCTTGAGTGATTGCAATAGATTCAAGTTTTACAAACACACTTTGCTAGCATCTAAATCAAACAGCTTAACTTATATATGCCCCCACCATAAGGTGGTTAATATCATGTAATGATATCAAGCATGATAAGGTAGGAAGAAAACACACAAGGGAACATGGGCTCTCACAAAGCCTATGCCCCCTGTAGGTGACATGTTCTTTATGATCACCAAATGTTCCCACAAACACATAGTTTCCTACAAGAAAAGGTGTTAGCATCCATATAATCATGATAAACAATAATGCATATGATCATTCGCATAGAGAGCTGAGGTTATACTATGAATTCAAAGACCAAGTATAACCACATGGGGCTATACCATAGAAATGTCAAAACTTAGTGTAACCAAGGCGAGATTCAAAGATAAACAAATTGCACAGAGTAGAAGTATTGTTATGGTTTGTAACTACGATAAGACAACATCAAGATATCACATGGAGTGATTCTACTATCCAAGTGTCAGATAATATACATTCCTACCCCATTGTCATGTATTGACTTGGTCCATTTTTTGATTTCTTGTTGAAGGGACACTAGGTCCATATCAGTATAATAAGTTTTTTTCATCATCCGCCCTCTAGATAGAACCACTAAAGGAAGGTAAATAATAAATCAAGAGAGGAGAACAAGTGTGTTAGGGACAATCTTGTAGGAGGGTGCCCCCAAGTCACCAAGTGTAATGCTATTTCCTTAAGACACAACACACAACAATGAAAATAGAGGAGAAGCAATATAGAAGAATGATGATACAAATAGAAGAAGGGTCACAAAAGGGGTGGTCTCCCAGTATCCTTGACCTTACAAGAGAATCAACGGTCATCCCAAGAGGCCTAAACAACACATAACACATCACGGGGGAAACACAACACGGAGAGGTGGTCACATACACGAGATGATCATGCTATGACATAAGGTGACCACTAGGGTTAGAGATAGTTACCTGTAAAGAAAAGCCAGTCTAGAATTTGGAACTTGCGAGCATCTTGGAGAGATGCTCTATCAAGTTTTGTGCAAATCTTGAGTGGTTCTTATGAGAGTCTTGGTTTTTGTCAGGAAGCAATGCTTGTTTGTCAAATCCTTGTGTATGTGAGACATTTTGTTGCTTGTGAGGAGGGGAACCACCATTATTTCCAATTGATGATACTCATCTTACTCATTTCCAATTTTTAGCTATCTTTCTTTGTTGAGTTTGTCTAGCATATTGACAAGGACTATCTTGTACTATCTCAATCTTTTATTTTGTTATAATCACTTGTTTCAGTTGTTCCATTTGTGTTTTTGATGCATTTTGGTTATCTCTTGATCCTTGTAAATATAATGGAGGAGGAACCTCAACATAAATACAACTTCTTTGTGTATGAGATGATACTTTAGTATGTTCCTTATCCACTTCTATTGTAGCAATAATCTCATCATAGTTCAAATAGTCATCTTCTACTTCAAGTGTATTTTGTTCCATCATGTTGTTATCAATATGCTTAGGGAAAGGATTAGTAAAGATTTGCAAATTTTGATTTGGAAGAGCAACTGACTTATTTCCATTATCATTCACACCCGATACCTGTATAACATTCAAGTCGATGAGGTCTTGTATTTCATGTTTAAGATGCATGCATCGTTCAGTATCATGTCCTTGTTGCCAATGGAAATAACAAAAGGCATTAGCATAAAAATAAGGTCCTTGCATTTTATTAGGATCCAAAGGTTTGATCGAAGGATGATCCATGAGATTATTACTCATAGCTTGATTCATGATAGAATGATAGGACTCAAATATTAGAGTAAACTTTCTTTGTTGATACGGTGCCTTCTTTGGACTAGTGATAGCAGACACTTGGGAAAAGTTATTCGAATTCGGTCAATTAACCTTCATGAAACTCTTATTATTCCTCTTAAAGTTGTTTCTTGAAGGCCCACTGTGGATTGAACAACTTGAGTCAATAATCCCGAAGGGCAGTACATTAATGTTGAAAAGAGTTATACTTCATCAAGAGAATCTTATCACAAATGTTAGGTTGTAGATTTGTAATAAACACCTTCTAAACATCCTCATCCTTCATCTGACAATGAATTTGTGCATACAGATCTTGATACCAACTAATAAACTCAGTTAACTTCTCTTTCGGACCTTACTTTCAATGAACTAAATTGATCAAAGAAACTTGAGGTCCAATATTTGTTTGAAAATGTTGTAAAAATTGATAAACTAACTATGAAAAAGAGTGTATTGAATTTAGAGGTAAAGAGCAAAACCATTCTAGAGTCATATCTTTGAGAGATCATGGGAAAAGTTTTGCTAACAAATCTTCTTCAAAGTAAAAATCACTACGCATAGCTATGAATGCTGCCACATGAGCATTAGGATCACCTTTTCCACCATATTTTTCAAAGCAAGGAGTCTCAAACCTCTCAGGCATAGGAGTTCTCAAAATTGCATAAGATAATGGATTACAGGCATGGTAAGTTGGCATATTAGGTTGTGAAGAATTAGTCAAGTTTGTCACCTTTTGTTGTAAAGAAGTCATGCCTTGTAAAAGTTGGTTTAGGATGGCATCATTGGGAGATGTGGTTTGCTGTGAGGAATTAGAACCAAAGTGAGGAGGTGATTGAGCCTGAGTAGTGATAAGTGGAGGCTAGCAATAATATAATGTTGGTTTGACATAGTGATAGGTGGAATGTGGTTGCAAATAGTTATATGTAAGAGGTGGTTGAGAATAAGTGGGATGGACAGGTAGTTGAGAGTAATTATTCATAGAAAAGGTCCCCTTAGAAACCAAGTTCATATAATTAAATCCCATAGCTTCATAATTTTGTGAATTATTACCATTTGATACTCCAATACCAGTGGTAGTATTACTACAAGCATTTGCATTAGTGGTTAAAATCATTGATGTAAATGTAGAGATTCTCGTAATTGGTATAGGTGTCGATACTTATGTATGAGACGGTGACAATACATTAGTAATAAATTTTGTACATTCATTCAGAGGCATGGCATTAGTTTGTCAATATGTGTTAAAACTTGAATAATATTAATACCATCTTTTCCTTCCTTTATCAACTCTCTTATGTTGTGAATCACAAGTATAGCTTCTTCTGCTATCCTTTCAGTTTCAACAAATGCTTGAAAATCAGCTAACTCTATCTAGTTTATTTATTTTCTCATCAGGTACATGTGCGACCACCTCAATAGTCTCATCAACATCATGAAATATTTGATCTTCCATAGTGGTCGTAGGAGGTATAATGACTTGCAAAATTTGTCTCTCCTTTTGTAAAGGTGTTCAACGGATTTTCAGAGGTAGGGAAATTATTTTCTTCAAAAGCACTAGATCCCATAAGTATTCTACTTATTCTTAAAGGAATGTTTCTATTAGGGTAGTAGGTCATAAGGCTCATACAAAAGCATGCAACACTCAATGCTCAAACTAATAGAATAAACCCTAGGAGAGAGATATGTTTAAGATCTAAAATGTTTGATTTTTCAACTTTTCTCAATGCAAACAAATGAAAGAAGAGGTCTTGCAAGGAAATTGATGATGTGAAGAAAGTAATATATCCAATATTAGTCCAATAAATCAATAATATCCATCACAACACACCTTTGATGCAATCCTACAATGATGACAACTCAAAACCTAGTGAAATACACTAAAATATGAAAATTTTCAGCAATTTTTAATGGAAAGGCCCAATAAAAAGGGTGTTGTAAAGAATTTTAGGAGCGGAAGCAGATTATAACCCTGATAACAGCCAATTAATGGATAAAAATCCTTCACAACATGCCTCTGATGCAATTCTAGAGAGACGATAAGGCTGAATCTAGTGAAAATGCAAGGTTTTCACACCCTAGACATGAAATTTTGCAAGAAACCCACTATGATGAAACACTAAAGTTATAAATCAGTCCTAATGAGCATTTTGAAAGGGTAGTAAAATCTGAAACAAGATTTTGACTACAAACCCTAGCTAATAGAAAACTAGGTTAGATGGAAAAATGCACAATTTCAAGCATTTTTTATCAATTTAAGCATGAAAATGCAATGTAAATGAATGGTGAATGAAATTTTTCTTTATTTGAAATCAGATCTGATAATAATGATAGAAATTTGTTGAAATTAAATGCCAACTAATTCAAATTATTTGAAAATGCAAGCTAAAAATGCCATTTTTTTCAAAATTTTCAAAGTTTTCAATTTTTTTGTAATTTTTCAAATGCAATAAGATGAACAATGAAATGAATGAATGAAAGGAATGTAAATATGAACTAAAACACTCAAAAAGGTGCAAAAAGTGCAAAAACATGGGTTAACCAAAAATTTTACTAGAAAAAAGAGGGAAGAAGATGTTCAAATATTGTTTGTGTTGATCCTCCTTTCACCAATAGGCATTCAAGGACATTTAACCGAGTAGAGAACTCTACTACACATCTCGTATCACTTAGAACATAGGGGAAGATTAGAATTGTGTGAATTTTCTATTCAATTAAGTTTAATTATTCTCAAAACCCTAATTTCATGAAATCGTAAACTAACTAACAAATTACAGAAAATGGTCACACACAAAGATATCAAATGATAACTAAATACATACAAAATTTTAAGTCCAATTTGTGAAAGACTTGGGGACGAATGAGTGGGTGCCCTAGTCCAGTGCCTTAGTTTTTGTCGAGATATCAGAATGTTGTCTACAACACAATTCTGTTGTTTTGGAGATTTCACCATTACGAGATCCAGAGGACTAATCAGTAGGTGCCCAAGTCTAGGTCCCTATTTTCTTATTTTCTCTACACCGTTGACAGTCTGCACTACTTTCCCGCAACTCCACTTCTTTCGCTTCCAAAACCTATAACCTGTAATCATAGAAAAGTGGGTTGGGGGTTGTGCTCTTTAGAGGCTTGCCTCAATCAAGCCCTAGAGAGACATTCATGTCTTATGAACATCGTTGTTAGATAAAGAGTCCGTATTCCTGCGGGATATAGGAAAAATCCAAATGATAAATGATCAATAACATAATTAATATCACCTTGTAGTGTAGATCTCATGGATGGAAGCTACTCTTCATGCCATGAGGAGATGGAGTCAAATTTTCTATCACAAACACAATAACAACACAAAATACTGCTATGCAACACAATGAATGCCTTGAATCACTTTCACATAAAGCCACAAGTTGATAATGCCCATTTAATTTCCATCTAGTTTACAAATGAATCATTAATCATGCTTATATATGCAACTACAAACATTCTCGCTAAGAATTTCATAATTCAAAATTGAGATGTCAGCATAGGACCTAATAATGGTCTCGAAACAGACACCCAAAAATATATCCTGGCCTACAAATAGGGTAGGACCAAGGCACAGGCGCCCAAGTCCTCCCCCTATTTTAGGTAGGATTTATGTTAAGCACACCTCCTAGGTCCCATTTGCCATGAAACATCAAGGCTTTCTCATCGGGAATCACCATTAACATGCAAGATGACCTAAATGCATTCTAAAGGACCCATGAGCTAAACCTTAAGAGGGAAAAGCCCCCAAGGGGACATTTTCTGACATAATAGCAAGTCTGATGGAAAATGTTGCAAAGTAATGGTGGACAAGGATAGGAGGGATAATTTGGTTATGTTAGAGATGGTCGATAAACTAAACTTGAAGTGGATGAGGCACCTGAAGCTCTACTATGTCTCTTGGTTGGAAGAAGGTCATCAAATTTAGGTAAGTGAACAAAATGTTGTGAGTTTTCATATTGTCCAATATGAGGATGAAATTGTGTTTGATATAGTACCCATGGATGTTTGTCATGTTTTGTTGGGACAACTTTGGTTTTGGCATAGGGAGGCTATAAATAATAGCAATAGAAACACTTATAGCATAGTAAAGGATGAAAAGAAATATGTGGTGAATCCATTGTGGGATAAACCAGAGGAAGTGATTAAGGAAATTGCATCAGTATGCTCTAATGAGTCTATGAAGGAAGAAAGAAACATCAAGGTTGCTGTAGGTGAGAAAGAAGTGGCTGAGAATCCTTTAAGGGATGTAGAGAAGAAGGAAATGGTTGTAGCAGGTATGCAGATTGAAGAAAAAGAAGATGAGGTCCTTGTGCAAAAGGATCAAGAGGAAAGAGAAGAGATTGCAATTCAGATTGTGATGTTTGAAGAAGATTTGTTGCTGAAGATGACGGTGATAGAGGATCAGTGGAAGGAAAAGCTTGTAGCTACTGAGAATGAAGATACAACTAAGATTGTAGATATTGTAGCAGATGATGAAATTGCAATAGTGGAAGAAGAAGTAAGAGAAATGAAGGTGGAAGAAAAAGAAGTGATTGCAACAATAGAGGATGTAGTTGCAGCTGACAAGAAAGTGGAAGACATCGCAGTGATGTTCGATGTTGGAGATGTGAATGTAAATGAGGTAAATTAGTTATGTGATGTTATTTTGTTTTTAGCTGTGGTAGTAGAAAATGAAATGAATAGAGGACAAGAGAATATTGCATGGTTGTGTGTAGAGATGGTTAAAGATGTTGCCAGATATTGGTGGAGGTAGATAGTTAAAGGTGGGTTTGAACCCACAGAGGAGGAGAGGAGTGAGGAAAGAATTTGGTGGAGGAGGTCGGGCTTTGGTGGACATGAGTCCATGAGGGAAGAGAGGAGGAAGAAGTAGTGTTTTTGGAGGAAGGCAGTGTGTGTTTTGGCATGATGCTAGAAAAGGGAGAAGAAAGATTGATTTTCAGTTCTTGGATAGTGAAGGAGTTCATTGCGGGTTGATGGTAACTTGGAGGAGTACTACAACTACTCAAATCCAATTTGTGAGCATATGCTCACAAAATTTCTACCTAGCATGTTTGATGCAGCAGCATCCCAGGAGAATAGGTAATTAGCATCGACAAAATAATATTTCAATTTTTTTTCTTCGATTTTGATGTTTTAGTGTGGTTTCAGTTATGATTTTTGACTTCGTATCATTTATTCGATGAAATGTCTGGCCTCAAAAACTTGTTTTGTAAGTTACTCTTAGCCTTTCATTTTTAGCAACCATAAACTCATATTGACATTTCTGGAGAGATTTGCAAGTGGGTTGTTAAGAATAACAATGGAGAATTAAAAGAAGGGGTCGATGGTATGAAATTAGGCAATCTAAGGTGAGATGGGTGACTTTTCATTGATTTCTTTGTTTGAGAATGGTAAAATAGAAAAGAGGAAGGTAGACTAGCCAAGTTCCAGAGGAAGAAAAGAAATCTGAGATATATTATCTTGCATCTCTTCATTTGTATATACATCTAATGTAAAATCAAAGGAGATTTGGAATTCCATAGTCAGAAATTAAGTCATCTTTCAATGCCTCTTCAGAGTTAGAATGGAAGGAAATGATGTGTTATAGGGATAGGGTGAGGCCACTGGCCTATTAGAAAGTAAAAGTCTTTGACTCAAATATATAGATTTTAAAAACTTTGATCTTGTCTAGAGTTGTGACCCTTCACATTCTAGCAATCTTGAAGATAATGAATAGCTTGTAATGTTTGTAAAAGCAAAAAGGAGATGGAGTAAAGGGGGGTTCAGCCAAAGATAAAGGAGAAGGGTCGACCAAGAAGATAAAGAAGGGAAGAGCTACTAGAAGTTGTAGATAGGGAAGTCAGAGAGAGTGGTTAAGACTTGTATATGTAGTTATAGAGTGAAAAGAGGAAGAACTCTGCCTATATGTATGTAGATTCATGTAGGGTGTCAAAGGATTGAAAGTTTGTGAATTCAACTGAGGCAGAGGAACAAATAGTGTGTGTTGTAGATAACTAGAGGAACTTGGTAGATTATTTGTGTGCAAGAAAGAGATCATGGAAGACCCTAGAGTAAACTTTGAGTATATTTGTAATTTTGTAGTGGCCAATATGTTATATATATTTAAGTTTTGAACATCAATAAAATTCAAAGGTCTTTGTTGTCATGACATTAACAATTGATAGAGTATACTTTTGAGGTTTTGTTGTGTTTTGAACGTTGTGAGTGGGGAAGAGAGATTGTTTATGGTTTTTCTATGAGAGGTGAGCTTCCCTCTGCATCAGTTGATGGCCTACTTACCAATTCTAAACAATGATCAACACATGTTGAAGATCTTCATAGGATTTTTACCATACTAAGAGAATACAAGGTAAGATTAAAACTAGAGGAGTGTGTCTTTGGAGTAACAATAGGCAACCTTCTAAGTTTTATAGTTTCATGTAGAGGGAAAGATGTAGATGTGGCTAAGGTAAAAGTAGTGTTGAATGCGACTCCACCAACTAGTGAAACTATGGTGTAAACTTTCCTGGGATAATTGGGTGCGATAAGATGTTTTATACCTGATACATGACTTTAAAAATTAATCCCATCAATTAGATATTAAAGAAACAAGTTGAGATAACCTTGATGATAGATTGTCAGAATGCCTTTGAACAAGTGAAGAAGTTCTTGTTAGTTCCCCACCAACACTTATGCTACCTAGACAAGATAATCCCTTCATCCTTTATTTCAAAGCCGTAGATATTTCAATATATTGCATGTTGGCTCAAGAAGATGATGATGGGAGAGAAAGAGAAAAATACTTCAATAGATGAACATTATTAGAATATGAGAAAAACTACACCTAGGCTGAGAAGGAATGTTTGTCCATAGTGTTCGCTAAGTTAGAGATTATGATAGTATATCTTAAACTAAGAAACCAGAGTGATAATAGGATCAGAGCAACTAAGAATTTTCTTCAACCAACTGATGTTGTCTAGGAGGGAAGGACAATTTTTTACAGTACTAAGTGAATTCAAGTTGACATATTTCAATCAGAAAGCCATCGAAGGACAAATAGTAGCCAATTGGTTGGTAGATAACCTAGTCCCTCAAGAGGATCCAATAAATGAAGACTTCACAAATGAAGAGATCTATGCAATCGACCTTGAAAAATATGATTCCTCATATTGGTACAGAGACATTGTGAACTATTTAGCAAATAAGACCTATTTTGAAAACATGACCCCTTTGGGAAAAATATACTTGCACGTCCTTACTACAAGATATGTGTTGATCGATGATGTGTTATATAAAAGAGACCTAGATGGTATTTTACTTCATTTCATAGATACGGAGGAAGCACATAAAATATTGGAGGGATGCCACAATGGGATCTGTGGAGGACACTTTGGTGGTCATGCCATTGCAAGAAAAATACATTGGTTAGGATACTTTTGTCCTTGCCTAGAAGTAGATGCCATCAAGATTTCGTAAAAAGGTGTCCAAAATGTCAAGTTTATGCACATATTCATCACACACCTACAAGAGATCTACAAAAGATAGTCACTCCCTGACCATTCTCCACTTGGGGGTTGGACCTAGTGGGTAAAATCTCTCCACCGTCAACTGATGGACACTTGTACATCATCACAACCATTGAATAATACCAACTAGGCAAAGGCAATGCCTATAACCATTAGTTTAGGAATAGCGATCACCAAAATGTATCTTGAATAAAATTATATGTAGGTTTAGGATCCCTCATCTGATAGTGATTGACAATGCCTCTTCATTTAAAAATCCACAAGTGCATGAACTATGTGACAAATTCAACATTAATCACATCTTACCCTCAGTGTACTACCCACAAGGAAATGGTTAAGCCAAGGCATCTAATAAGACACTAAAAGCAATCTTGATAAAAATCATAAAAATTTCTAAGAGAGATTGGCACTTGCAATTATACCCTACTATGTGAGTCTATAGGACTAGTGTGTACACCCGAATCACAACAACATCATATGCCCTCACTTTTGGGTTGAAGGCAGACTTACCATTAGAAGTTGAATTACCTAGTTTGAGGGTATCCTTATAAGGGTTGTTAGATAATGAAGAATATCATGTAGTAAGATTAGCCAAATTAGAGATGATAGATGAGAGGTGACTAAGGGTAGCGCAAAGACATGACTCTTGGGTCTCGAATGGGTAAAGAAACAATGCAATAACAAACTTGTGCCATTACCCTACCAAATGGGAGATCTAGTACTAAAAATTGACAATCTAATTGATAAGAGACCTAGAGAAGGACGTAAATTCAGACCCAATTGGATAGGACAATATATGATCAAGGAAGATGTTAGAAATGGTGTATATCTCTTGTGCACTATGGATGATGAAGAATTTGGTGAGATGGTCAATGCCTTTCACCTCAAGAAATATTATGTCTAAAAAAATCATTAAAAATTTATAAAAATATAAATATACAAAAAAAAATCAAATAATTCAAAAAAATCCAAAAAATATAAAATATCAGAAAAATCCAAAAATTATGCACTCTTTATCATTCTATTCCACCATGCATCTTTGTGAGTGACATAATCTTGTTCGATTTCCATCTCAGTAAGGAGTCTAAGATTTCCTAGCTATAGGTCAATCCTTTCATCCTTTGAGATCCCTTGTATTCACAATTGTTGTTTATCATTCACCTACCACATACCCCAATGGTTCTAATCAAAGCCTAGCTCTTAGCTCTACACTAATCCTAGTCTTAACAATCCATGCCAAGTCAGTCTAAGAGAAGTTAGTATTCAAACCTATAGTACTCAATAGAATCTTGCAAGTAAACCTCTTCCATTCCTCTTTAATAGAAGGGAAGTCTGACTAGATAGTGAAAACTTTTGGTGGTACTTAGCTCCTTATCTTTCCTAGACAAAAATGTCAAGGAGATCATAACTCTACAAGAAGCAATCTAAAATATGAGTGAACAAAACATGATTGATAGAAAAAAAAGAGCAATCATTAGAATAGCAGAAACACCAAAGTAGCTAAATATCCAAGCATCAAGAAAAAGTTTCAAAGCACCCCAACAAGCTGAAATCCTCATAAAAACCTCAAATTTCACTCGATTTTGACAAACAAAAAATCATATACACACTAAAATGAAGAAACTAAACACAATGCAACAAGAAAAATTGACAAAAAATAAATTCTTTTGGGAGAAAATTACCAAAATACAAACTAGGGTTTCGAGAGAGGTTTTTTACACTATTCATACTTGATTCTCAATGGGGGAAAGATTTGTTTCCATCTTTGCATTCCTTTGAGTTATAGCTTCTTGATGATGATTCACACCCATGATTCCATTGCCATTTGACTCCTTTCTCTCAAATTCCTTCACTCTCCTTTTCTCTTATTTTAGTTTCATTTTGTGCATTTAGGGGTAATTTGTAGTTTTTTGTAGAATCTTTGCACCCTTGTTTTATGTGCTTTCATCCTTACAGGTCACCTTGGTGAAGCAAACAACTAGGAAAACTTGCGACATAATCTATGATATGTTCATTTATTTCAATTTCATTATTTACTTTAAATATCTCAAATGTCAAACAAACAATGGTTATTGTAGGTACAATTATGGGAAATCAACAATAGGTAAGGCCTATTTCAGGAACCATACCTACCTTTCATGTAGACTACCATCCTCAAGAGGGAAATATGTAAGGACTAAAAATGCATATGGGATTGCACAAGGACCCTATGATAAGTTGTAATTCTAATCATATAGATAAAAGTGTGAATAAAATTTCCTCTCAGCAGTGCTCTTCTTGGTGACACGTGGATGCCTATTTCTTACTTCATCAATTCTTCTTAATCCTATCTTTTCTTCATTTTCCCCTTGTCAACATTTCTTCTTTTGCATTCCTGACCTTTCCTACATAGCTAATTTTCATCACAACCTAGTAATTTCACCTTTCCCATACCCATTTCATGTGTTTGGACTCCCTTTAGACACCACTAAATGACCTCCCAAACAAAATCCATCTTTCAGAATTGACTTAACTTTTGTCTTGTCAAGATCCCCCTATTATTTTTGGATCTCCCCTAGGTGACCCTAATGGTAAAAGGGGGGATCCTATTTAATTCATCTATTTGACTTGTCTCAAGTGGCACATTGCATTTTTCACCTTCCAAAACCATTCTCTAACCCTCAGTTTTCACCTAGAAGCCTTATTTTCTAGGTCATCCATGGGTCTCCCCTAGGTGATGAAAATGGTAAAATGGGCAACCCATGAGTGACCATATCATGTTTTTGAGCATGTGTTTTCCTTCAAATTGTGCCCCAAAAAGCTCCATTTTTGCTCCAATTTGCATGTAGTTTCAACCCTAACATAGACTAAACTATTATTAGCCCATCCATCACCCTTAACCATGCATAATTAATTCTTTTGATCTCTTCTTATCAGCTCTTCAAATCATTCTAACTCCATTTAATCAGCCTATGATAAGCTTTCATAGCTTCATGACTTCCTAATTAGCCTGGTCTTCTATTCAATCAAACTAGTTAACTCTCCAATCAAGAGAGTTATCTCCTCAATCATCCCCACCTATCATGAGCCATTCCATCTTATAAATACCTCCTTCCTCTAAGCATTAGGGGAGGCAAATTTCATAGTTGCAACCATTCATAAGCTTGTGGTTTGATCTCCACTAGTATCCTTGATGCTCATGCACGACACACGTGCATTTTATTTTTTCTTAGCATAGATTCTCCATATTTCTAAATCTTCTCAAAGAATGCTTATGCTCTCATTTGCACAATACAATGCCATTATGCCCAATTAGCAGACTCATATAGTGTTATATCTCAATTCGATCTCAATCAATATCATCATTAGTTTTCTTAAGCTAAAGCCAATCGTTTGCTCTCTTCACACTTGATTCCAAGAGGAGGACCCCACTACTACAAGAGGATAAAGAGGTTGTCAGATATAAAGGATTCTTGAATGTAGTGCAAAGATTCATGTGTAAACCTTATTCTAGGTTCTCTCAATGCTTTTTGTGGTAATTAGATCACAACATTGCTCTTGAGGGAAGTAATTTATTATTTCTTTACTCTTGATAGGATTTGTTAGCATAGCTTCATTTCTTTGCATTAGATTAGTGATTAATTGCTTTTAATAGATTAGACTTCTATTTGCTTTCCTTAGAGTAGAACTCAAAAACAATCTTGGAAAATACAAAAACATAGATTAACTTGTATCAAGAAAACTCATATAGACTCGCATTCATATTTCATTTTGTAGTAATTAGATGATCTTTACTTATTGAAAAAATAAAAAAAATTGCTTGCTTTCATATAGTTGCATACATCCAAAAACATTAAAAAAAAAAAAAAAAAACTTAGAACAACTAAACACATGATTTCATCACAAGGTATTGCTAAATGTTCACATACAAGAGTAAACCCTTGGTTTTGTGACAAGGTAAATCCCATTTACAACATCACAAGTCAAACCCTAGATCAAACTCTAGGTGAAATTTCGTCAAACACTCTACTTCTCTCCTTAGCATATGAATGTGCCTAGGAGTTAGAGGGGAGTGGGTTAGAGAGATTATTGAGGAATTAGAAGAAATCAACCCTAGACCACAACCTAACCAAGAAAAACAAAATATCCTTAGAGTTGTGCAACCAAAATATGAAATATAACAATGTTTTCAAGACATCAAGGAAAGATTACAATGTGCTAGGTTCATCGATGAACATAATAGCTTACCCACTAGGCATTGGAATCTAAGAAACCCAAACAAAAGACACATCACAAGTGACCCTTTGGGTCATACAATTATCTCAACAACCACAACCATAGAAATGGATTGACAAGTAGGAAACCACACAAGAGCCTAGAACAAGCTAATTGCCCTTTGTGATGTTTTGCTCTCGTGAGAAAAGAACCACTCCCAAATCTCACCTCCACTTGACTAGCTCTTGCCATGAGAGAGGGAGTAACTTGGAGGTTGCTCGTGGCAAGTACACGGTTCATGTGTAAATCAAGACTGACTCACCAATAGGTCACATTTTGAGTAACACAAGTCCGATTTTATCCTCTAGAAAATTTTGTTGGAGAAAAATTGATAGATATTCCAAGGTTATCAGATTCTTATTGGGTTTGTTTCACAAAAAAATTTGGACTTAATAAAAGAAGTTGTGATGGCTAAGTGCCCTTTTGATGAAGTTATAGCTCCTAATTTTTTATATTTGAGGGAATTGGATTTGGATAATTTGTTGGTTCTATTCATTCTAGCTCTAAGATTAAATCTTCTAGAAATGTGAATAGAGTAGGTAAATGGTCTCTTCCCCCATTAGCTTTTTTCAAAGTTAATACTGATGGTTTTTCTTAGGGAAATCCAAGTGTAACTAGAATTGGTGGTGTTAGGCATGATAGTGTTGGCTTTGTCCACTTCTTTTTCTCTTCTACTATGAAGGTTGGCACTAATAATCATTTAGAGGTGTAGGTCATACTTGTGGCTCTAGAGAAAGCTTGTGAGCTATGATGGAAGATCATCTATGAAATAGATCCCATGATTCTGGTTTCTCTTTTGAATGATGGGAGGTTTCATGAGTCTTCTTGGAGCTTAGCATCTCTTAAGGAACAGATTCATTGCCTTTCTCATAACATTGATTCCATCTCATTTGTTCACATCGGTAGGGAATAGAATGTTGTAGAAGATTGTTTGGCCAGATGGGCCTTTGATGTTAATTGCAACTAGAATGTCTTGAAAAATGGGACTCCCTATCTTTTGATCAATCTTTGCAATATCTTCAACTCCTTCACAATGACTTGGTTTGATCAATCTTGTCTATTCTTTCTTAAGATTGTGTGTTTTTGTGGTTTCTTGTCTTCTTTAACTTCTTGGAAGTACCAGTGGGTTTGTGGAAATGCTCCTTAGGTTTTCATCTTATGAGCTTTCATGAAAACTATTGGCATAAATCTTGTTGAAGTACCTTTTTGTGGATTGTTAGTTAGTATATTTCTCCTTTTTTGCAAAAAAATAAAAAGAAGACAAAAACACGATAAAAATTTAGGGTTGTCATTAATAAAGTTATAGTATAGTTAAATTAGGTAGTTAGGGTTTAAATTGAAATATTTTCTACTTTTTAATAATGATTTTATAAGTGTATTACAAAAAAAGTCTTTGGGAATAAATTAGTTCCTAAGTAAAATAAAATAGTTTTGTGTCTTTTTTCATCTATTTAGTTATCTATTAGTATATTTTGTATTAGTTTAAATTAATAAATCTTCTATTTAAAAGAAAAAAGCTAAACATATGAAATAAATAATTTATTTTGTTTTCATTTAATTTTTTCAAAACTATAAAAAAAAGTAAAGATAAAGTAATTTTGGAAAAGTTGTATATTTTAGGAAATAAAATAGCGTAATTTATTTATTAAAATTGTAGATAAAGAATATCTCAAATGCATAGACGTGTTAGCCATAGTTAAATGAAAAGATACGTTTTATTTCTTTTCAAAACGATATCTCCGGTTGAATGTCGCCTAGGAGTCATGCATGCTCGAAACTTTCGTAATATGAAAAACAAGTTTGCATTGATGTTTATATGCTTGACTACCATACCTCTACATTTTAATGACTTGTACATAGCTTGAAAACAAAATATTTATCCATTTAACTTCTCATAGTTTTCTTATGTTGCAGCACAACAGTTTCTTTCAAAAATAAAAAGAATTTTTATGGCGGCCTACTTGAACCCATACTAAGTTAACTGAGAGCAATCTTCAACAGCCTTTTCTGGCCATTACATAGTTATTAGTGGCCTACACCAGGACTTCCAGAAGAAGGAAGTTTATTCTTCAGTATGCTTTCTGCCCTCCAAGACATGTAAATTCACGTGGTCAAACATAAGTGGGTATGCGAATGTCCTTGGAAATTGCCTGCTTTTAATTTGTGTTCTGTAAGCAAATATATCTTCTTTCTAGCAGTCAAGAGTGATTACATGAAATCCAGTCTTCCTCAACTTCCTCCTCGTGTAATTTTTGACTTTATTTGTAGAAGATAAACTGCAATCTAGTCCAAGTCGTGTGTTGGATGCTTTTACCATTCCCTCCATTCGCTAAAACGGTTAGAAGGGATGAGATTTTTTAATTTTTAAAAGGCTTTTATGTTAAAACGAGATCGATACATATATTTTTAAATTATAAATTAAAAAGGTTTATAATAAAAATAGTCAACTGAAATGTATGCTTATCAAAAGATAAGAAAACAATTAGCAAAAGAAAAATTTTAGTCTATTAGAGTAATAATGAAATATGAATACCAATGCCATTTTTCATTTATTTTTAGGTCTATTATGAGGAGAGTGTCTTGATATATTGATATATTGGCAGAAGGCATAATTTTATGTAAAGTTAGGTTCCTTACACTATGCAACTTACCTATTCATTTCATATATTCATATAGATTTATCCTTTGCCCCTTTCACATATTCACTCATTCCCATATATTTGCCCTAATCACACATTTACTACACACATTACATGCACATACTCCCATATGCTCGTTCTCCATGTTGCTATGGCACCTTTTGTGTCTAGGGTCATTTCCATAGTCATGGATATTGTTGGCACACTTTTTGACATGATCTAATTTTAGAGTGTTTTATGGCTCTTTGTGCTTATAACCAATAAGAGATAATCTTAACTAAGGCTCCATTATTGTACCTTTGCCTAGCTATATCATTGTGTCCCTATGTCATTTTCCTCACCCTTGTGTGAATTCTCAATATTCTTTATTGAGGTTGAGCTTCAATGTTACAGAGATGCTAGCAAATTTCATATTTGCATGTCTTATGTACATTTCCTATGCACTTTATGTCTATTTGCTTATTTCACTTCTTGCGCACTGCGGCTTTCTAATTGGACACTCATGTTCAGGTGTCATACAATGTGCCTTTGTATATGTGTAGGCTCTTATGTGGGCTATTTTCATGATGAGCTAATTGCATTTTATAAAGGTGGCATGAAGTGTAATGTGGTTGACTCTCATTGGTTGACTCTCATTGGTAATTGTGAAATAGGTACTTGAATAGATGACAAATTCATGCTATGCATTTCATCCCTTGCCATCAATCCTCAGTGGGATAGCAATGATGAAAGGAAGTTGACACCATAGAGATGTAGGAGCATTTGGATGGCATCTACATGCTTAAATATGGAAAATATCAAAAATCTATTTTTATTTTTATTTTCTACATACATCTAATTTGTATTTTTAGAGGCCTCTAAAGCATTTGTGGCACCCAATTTGTTTCTGGCCCCTAATTTCTGAAAACAAACATGTCACCTCTACCAAAGCCTCTTCACCACTCTACATAGGTGTTTTGGAGATCTTTCTAACATGCTAAACATGTTTGATTTTTTCCCAACCAACTACGAGTTATGACCCACCAAGTTGGGGTACCAAAAATAAATATTTGCATAGGTTTTATTTAATTTTGCAGCTAGCATGTCTTCATTTGGCTATTGATTTCAACTTCCAATGAGGACTTAGGTGTAGTGACTCTTTAGTTTCTAACAAGGACCATAGTTTAGTAGTCTTACTAAGTTTTTGGTTCATTTTGTAGCAAAATGCATATATTGGCTTATTTGAAATCATCAAGATAGAGTTGAGGGCATGCATCTCTTCCATAGAGTTTTCCAACTTGTATGAACCAGCTCCATTTTGAATAAAGATCTATTTCACGTTTCTTCAATAATTGTTAATAAACACATTGTTTGTTGTGCTAATTACAATATAACCAATCCCTCAATGGGTACTATCCTCTAAATTCCTAAACTAATATAGATTGGAAACTAAGGTGCAAAAATGCTTCCTACACTAATATAAGAGGAGAGATGAAAAAAAAATATGATATAAAGTAATTTACAAGAAATAAACAATACAAAAAAATCATTCACCATAACACAATGATGTTTTTTCAATAATTGTTAATTAACATATTATTTGTTGTGTTAATTGTAGTACAACTAGTCATTTAGTGGGTATTGTCCTCTGAATTCCCAAGCTAAATTAGATCAAAAGATAAGATACAATAACACTTACTACACTAATATCTGCTCAGACAATGGGAGAGCGGTTACCAGTTATTATGCTGCAGTTATGCAGTTTACAACTTCCTAACCACTTTTCTCCTTGTATAAATGTTTTTGTTGTCCATCAAATAACATCAAGAAAGCATTTACTCTTTATTATTTTGTATCAGAGCTTCTGCAATGTGAGGAAGGCATCAGTCTGCTGCGTGAATTTGTTGAGAGAGAAAAATGTGAGCCATTGCCGGTTAGTGCCTGTGAAGTGTTATTTCTATGGCCGTAGGAATGAAAGGAAGGTTTGTTTTTGAATTCTCCATTGTTTACCAGCGTGTTTGAAGAAGACTGATAAAGGCCGTTGAAAAGTATTGCCAGCCTGAGGAGTAGAGGAGGCACATTTCTGTATAGGCATATTGGGAGTGACTCAAATGAAAATAAAATCCAATGAGATTTCTTGTATTTTGATCTCAAATTCATGCGAAGCAAGAGCATTTTAGTGCTTTGGGGAAGTTATAATCTTTGCATGTCAAGCACAGGAGTTTGATGGAAGCCTGCTAAGTGTTTGACAATATGAAAGAATGAGACAACGTCTCATGAGATATTATTGTTGCAGCATATATTTGTGTCTAAACTTTCTTGAAGAAATAACAGTGAAAGATTGAGCAGATTCTAGTGTGGAAGACTTATTTGTATGAAGGAAAAACTTGCTAAGTAGAGAAGACCAGTCCTAGCTTCAACTATTGGTATGACATGGATTTTTGTTATCTGATCTACAATAGTATGCATTGCTTTTGAATCCTTGAAGTTTCCATTGATTGAATGAAGCGTGTTCCCTCGTGGCACCAACAATTTTTTATGAGATAATTTTTTTTTAAAGAGTGCATCTAGTCTCTTGTATTGAGCTCCTACCATCCACTATGGAAATCAAACTTGAGCACTTTATTGAAAATGTTGACTATATTTACCTGCCATCTCTATTGAAAGAAAAGCATTTCTTCCATTCGCAGAGAATAAAGTTTGTTTTTGGTGTGGACTATTGTTGATTGGATGGAAACTAAAGCCGTTGTGGATAGGTGTTTTGTGAAATGAGAATCTTCATTAGAGATATAAGATTTTATGAATTTGTGAGTGAGGGAGTTGAAAGCAAGCTTGGGAATAATAAAGGCATTCAACATTTTGGAAAATCAAGTATGGTAAATAGGCAAGTTGGTGAAATTGGTGAAAGTTTTGTGTGGTGATTACAAAAGGTCATGAGTTCAAAATATGATTATGACTGGGCTCTTGTCATCTTATTTCACTTTGATTGATTATCAATACCTTAAAATGTATTTTTTAATCATATTTACTTATGCATGGACTTTCGGTACCATCTTTGTTACACATAACGGGGCCTTCAAAGACTCACATGCTTGTGTTATCAGAGTGATTAATATGACATTAAACGGATAAAGTGTAACAAGGTCATATTGGAGGTAGGCAACATCAGAGGATGGAGGATTTACCATCATCTCAAGTTAGCTTCTCACTTTGAGATGATGCTTTGCATGAGAAGTATTTTTGGTTTTGGTTGTTTTGATTTGTTTTGTTGATGCTGACAGAGCTGACAGATTTGAAGAATGTATGTTTTGTGAAGATTTTGTTTTCGAGACAAGTTTGGGATTTGGTGTTGAGCTCAATATGGATTGTTGTCCAGCGAGTTTCAAAGAGTATATGATCTTGAATAATACCCTTTCGTGGTCACTAGACAACATGACAGAGATCTGTCATATCTCTTAGGGCCCATTGTCGAATAATTCAAGACTTTGTGATTTGAGAGCTTGGGACTAAAGAGCTCAAGAACACAGCTCGAAGCTACACCTTTTTGAGGGTAGATGAGACAGCATGATGGAGCCCCACTTGGTTCAAGATTTGTTCTTTGGGAGAAGATCTTCTATAAAATATGTATTCATATTATGTAATCAGCTTTGTTGAGTATTTTAACATTCAGGGGGGGTTCCTTGGTGAACAATGTAATAAGGGGAGAATGTTGGCATAATAATGATATTACATTGTTTAATATCTTCTCAGATAGTGGGACAACGCTTACCAGTTATTATGCTACAGTTATGCAGTTTACAACTTCCTAACCGCTTTTCTCCTTGTATATATGTTTTTTTTGTCCATCAAATAACATCAAGAAAGCATTTACTCTTTATTAGGAGAGATGAACAAAAAGTATGGTTTGAAATAATTTACAAGGAACAATGCAATAAAATCATTCATTATAACATAAAGATGTATCCTAGGAAAAATATTTTGAGGAAAAATCCAACCTCTAAGATTTGAATGAATTTATTAGTCAATAAAATAATCAATTACAATACAATCAAAGTACCTGGACCCTTCACAAGTGACAACACCAAAACTCAAATCTAGACTAATATTGGTAGCATATCAATACCTTTAAAATACACTATGCAAACTCCATCTCAAGCACTGAATAAATAGAAAAACAAATAGAAGAACCCATCAAAGGGGAACTAAAAAATCATGAGCTAATACCACCCAAAAATGACACCCAAATATCCTAGTGAAATTTCAACACCAAAATGCCAAGAGAAGTCATGTCAAAATTTGGCATAACATGTCCTAGATATCCTCCCAACTTGGGTACTCTGATTTGTCATATTCAAACCATCTGAAGACGTTTTATGAAACTCATAGTGATATTTCATAGGTTCAAAAATTCTCTTGGTTAGGAATGGGTACATCCCCCTTACAACTCTCTTATATGTCACATATGCTCTTACATTAGTGATGTGGGAGGCCTAACTTTTTATCTAAGAACCCAATTGAGCTCCTTTTATTAAAAAAAATTATCTTAGAGAGTTCTATGCCACCATAACCTTGTTTAGCCACTTAAATCATATCTCAATATTTTTTGAGGCTAAAATGACCACTGTACAAAACAAAACTATTTAAACATTAGGATGCAAGGTTGAACACCTTTCTTGACATTCTTCCACTTGTAAAACACCTTGCAAGAGAAAAGGGAGTACCAACACTATCAACTATTTGCTAGGGGCTGAGAGGCCCATATACTTATTGAACTACTTGAAAGTGTTAATTGGCTTGATCAAAGCTTTTACAACATTATCCAAATTATCAACTTTCTCTAGCAATACCTTCCCATTATCTACCATGTCAGAAACAAAATTATATTGTACATCAATGTGCTTTATCCATATGTGAAAGGTTAAATTATTTGCAAATGGTAATCCCATAATAGTGTGTCCCACTTTTTGACCTAAGTGGGTATTAAAATGGGTGAGCAAGAATACATCTGGTCAAATCATCTTTGCACAGTAAAATAAAAACTATAGAATAATATATTATTGTCTTTTGCATGATTTTACAATGCAGTAAATTGGCTTTTTAAAGCCTTGTTATTCCCATATATAACTTCTTACGGCAAATTAATTTCCCAAAACCTAACTTATAAACTAACATTTATTTAGGTAACAATGTAATACCATTGTGACTATTATGCCAATAGTGGGACACTAAAATTAAAAAAAATTATATCAATTTTTCACTTTCTATCAATTATACAAAGTGAACCATTAAGAATTTCAAGACGATGTGAACTAGTATTTTTTTATATTTTATGTGGAGATTCTATATATATATATATATATATATATATATATATATATTTTTTAAAATTAATATTTTTATTATCTATTTTAAAACATTTCTTAATAACTTGTTTTTCTACTTTATAGTATTTTTAATCAGTGATATTATTTGATAATGCATAACATTTTAAGGAATAAGATAAATTCATAATCTATTTAACATAGACTATTATAATTGACATCTAGGGAAGTCATATTAGCCATGAATTTTGTCTAGTACATGAAGTTAGTGTAGGAATGCTCATAGATTCAACTATGTATATGTTTGCATCAAGTAAGAAAAAGATGTTTCGGATCACACTTAGTGATCCATCATTACGAAGATGAGAGTTATGATTTCGATAGTAGAGTTAACATTGAAATGGAGGTAAGGGTGGAGAACTGGCAAGAAGACTTCAAATGAGAGATAAGAAAGGAGTGAGAAAGGAAATAACAATAAATGTTGAATAATAAATTATATATATTAGAATATAATCTGTATGTATAAAATAAAGTAATAAGAAAGTGAAAAGGAAATGCCATAATAATCTATAAGTAATATATAAATGTGAAGGAGAACAAGATATTAAATAATGAGGTACATGAGAGTATATGCAAGAAGAAGATATCGATAAGAAAAAAAAGAAAATTAGTATTATGTGTAGAGATGCATAATGACAAACTATATTGAGAATTATTATATGAGTCAATAAAGTGTGTTGATAGATAATATAAAGCTATAAGGATATATATGAGGTATAAATATTTATGTATATAGTAAAGATAAATGATATGGAACTTTTGTATCTAATATAATAGAGCAGTGTATGGAAGGATATTAATGATATGTAAAAAGGAAACCTTATATATATATATATATATATATATATATATATATATATATATATATATATATATATATATATATATATATATATAGAAACAATAAAAAGGCAATATTGAAATGCATAAAAGTAAATAGATGATATATATGTAAGTATATAGATATATCAATATAGAGAAATATAAAAAATCTCAATGTTGTAGATTGATATATAATACTAAACTATTTTACTATATATCAAATAGTAACAAATTAGTTGCTTAAATAATACAAAATTATTTTAAAAGTAAATATGTTATATGTATATAATGAATGGTTGTAGGAAATTTATATATAGAATACAAATAAATATTTGTGCATATAAGAACAATATAACATTAATAGATTTATATTAGCGAAATTATTAAGATATTATATACAGCATTATCTAAACATATATGATAATGAATTGTATAAATATAAATACTAAAGAAAGAGAGCACAAAATGATGAGATAAATTATAACAAAGTAAAATCAAGAAGAGAATAAGTCAAATCTTAATAGGGAATTATATAAATGAAAAGTGGTTGGAAGGAGGGGATGGGGGATTGAGAAAGAGAGAGCAAAGAGGAAAAAAAGGAGGGGAAGGAGGAGAGAAATCAAGAGGGATGAGGATGAAAATGGAGGGAGTTCAATAAAGATTGCCAAGGTAGGTTAAAATGCAATCCTTTATTGTGGTTGAGATTGGTAGGGTAACTTCTAATAAATATGACTTCTTAGAGCTTTGTCTTGAAATACCTATCTTCTTAATGAATTTAATCTTGTTCATGAATGGGTAAAGAATTTTTGTGCAAGCATGATATTGTATGCTAAGTATTAGGATAGTGATAAACCTTGTTTAAACAGTTGCATATCTAACCAAACTGGGGTACAATAAAACCTAGTTGAACAAAAAGAAGTGTATATGAATGATCAATCAAGTTGTTTAATAATTCTAGGTTTCTAATTTAAATTTTTTGTTAAGTACATGTTTATTTGGGAAATCATAGAGTTGACTTGTTTTGTGTCGAGCCAAGCAGAGATAGTAGTGTGCAGACAATGACCCACATATCCACATCAAAATGTGATTGAATAATTGAATTTTTTGGCTAAAGTAATGCATTTTCCTTGTGCATTATTAGTCCACAGTATCTAATAGGGTTACATTTCATTTAGTCCTCATACTTAGCTAGAGGGTATCCAGGGTTGTACAAACGATTGCTTGTGAAAGAGTTAGTACTTCACACTTAGTTCTAGATTGGCATGGTACACTTCACAAATCTCTCTATTTGCTACCCTCACAAAGGGTAGGACAACTTTTAGTAGGAAGGTGTGTAGGGGATTGTTGGTTTGTGGATGGAGATAAACTGCCTATATGATGCTCTCCCTCCTTACAACAAGACAATACACCATAAGATTGAGCTTAGACACATTTATACATAATGAGACATTGAAATTTTGATTTGTATATTAATTGTAATTGTATGGATTCTGCTAGTACGACTGTAAGTATGAAAATATGCAAAAATTTCATTGTAATGGATATCTCATGAAGAACAAGTTGTTTTGTAAATGAATCATTTGTCTTCTATTTCCAATTAGAAATATAATATGACTCAGGAATAGTTGTAGGGAAATTTAGTGTATGATTTTATGTACTTATGTACAACTTGCACATAGAATTAATTTAGTTTGAATATTGAAATTGTCTAACTTGAGAAATGAAATTAGGTTCTTGAATAGTTTGAATAGGTGTTATGTAATGAAATTATTAAATACAATGTTATGGATGACTGATCACTTCATTTACATCTTAAATAAAAAAAGAAATGTGTAGTTTAGTTGATTTTTTTCTTTATGAATGTCAGTTTGTCATATGTGGTACCAAAGTGTTGTTCAAACACTAGGGCCTATGATCCTATTTCATATGATTGAATTAGATCAATAGATAAATGTATGTTTTAACTAAACTTAATGATTCTATCCTTTGAATGCAGTGATTGGGGGATCTAGGTCAAAGAAGTAGGGTGGAAGGAAAACCAACCAAACCAAAACAAGAGGAAAAGCCATGCAACAAACACCTTTTGGAGAAGAAGTGTGGCTTTTTGATACAATGACCTTTCAAACAACCATGGGTTGAAAAAACATAGAAAAGTAGAAGTGATTGAAACACGTTACCCCCAATGTACCCCAACAAAATAAACCTTCGATGGTCTAAGATATGTCTTTTGTTTGTGGTCGCGATGCACTAATTATGAGTAGGGAGGTTATACAAGAGTACCTACATGTACATCCTACCTCAAGTATTATAAAGCTAGATTTGGATGAAGAAGAACATGAGGAGGTTCGTTTGTCTAAATAGTTTTAAAAAAATCATTATAATCTAGAGAGACCTTATGTAAATAAGGACATCAAAAGTCCATTATTATATGAATAAAAAATCCTTTTTCTTTCTAAAATTTCACTAGATGTGTGATGTTCCATTGTGATAAATTCTTAAATTAAGATCTTTGTGCATGTTTTTGTTAAAGAAATATTTTCACAATAAAAATTTGCTATCTCATGCAAACTCAATAAATCTTGCACCAATCCATGGGCTTATGGTTTCTAATTTGACCTATCAAGTTAAAACATAATTTGAACTAGAATGAACCTATGAGGTAGTTAAGGAGGGTCATGACAAGCCAAAGATGATCTCACAGTTAAGTTGGACCAAATTCTCGTAGCCTTTAATGAAACCAAGGAAATTCTATGTTCTTTAGAACATGAGATTAGAGGGGCTCACAAGAAAGAAGGGGATGAGGTGGACATGGTGAGCATGAAGAACTTAGTGATTCCTAGGAAAATGAGATGAATTAGGATGGGGCAGTGAGGCAAAAGGATCTCAGGACTGACTGGCTAATGAACTTGCTAACGACATGAAAAAGATCAATCCACTCAAAGTTGATGAAATTGTACTAGATGATGGAGCTGAGGCATGGCTCAGTGAGATGAAGAAATACTTTAAAATATGAAATTATTCTGAAGTAATCAAGGTAGTCTAGGTGGGAAAATAAGAAGATGGAGATAGGGCTAGATTCTACAAATTTGACATGGGACCGATTATTGGTCATTTTCAATAAAAGATGTTTACCATAATTGTATTTTGACTAGGAACTAACTAAATTTCAAAATCTAAGCCATGCAGAAATGTCATTGACTTAATATTAGGAAATTTTCACAAGGCTCCTTAAATATGTACCCCAATACCTTTGAGATGAATGATTTTGAATATGGTAGTTTGAAATTAAACCCTTAGCTTGGAGGTGAGGTAGATGTTCACAGATCATCAACAATGGATCGAGTGTTTGAAAAAAACATTGAGCAAGTGAAAAAGCTAAAGTCCATAGCTGCATACAGAAACAAGTCTTGAAAGAAGTTTGTATGGTCAAAGTCTACACCTTTTAAAAAGAAAAAATGGAACCAAAATGCCAAGAAAAAATTAATTGGAAAGGGGTCTAGAAATAATAATGGCTCCCAAAATAGAAAGAGGGACAATGGTGTTTGAGGGAAGAAATGGTAACAAGGGTGATAGGGTGACTGAGAAGAATGGACCTCTAGGTGGTTACTTCATGTGTGGAGGTGAACACTATGCAAATTAGTGCCTAAATAAAAATATAGGGAAGTCATTCCAAGAATCCTTCCTTGCCTTCCTAGTAGATATATTTTCAATAGAGGATTCTTACAATGGTGGATAAATGATAGGTAGAATATCATATTGCTCTTTGTTAGAATAAATTAAGGTTTACATTTATAAGTTTAATAAATAAATGTTGGCATAATAAGTCATAGAAACAATGGTATTACATTGTTAGTTAAATAAATGTTAGTAAATAAAACAATAGTTAATTCGTTAGTTTGTGGGAGTTACATTCCCGTATGGAGGTTATGTAACTAGTTAAAGGGAGGAGGCTTTTGTAAATCCAATGTAATGCAATGTGAAAATCATCTGATGACATTAATATAATATATTTTATGCTTTGATATTCCTGTGTAGTAATGGTTTAATCTGTGTGTTTGCTCTACCATTTTCAATATGGTATCAGAGCAATATAAAAGTCTGTGCCTATGAGTTGAATGCTGCTTCTAGTTTTGAAGTCATAGAAAGGCATTTGAAGATGTTGTTGAAAGACGTTTTAAAGATCTGTGTCAATCATTAAAGATGCCAAGTTTAAGGGATTGATTTTGATTGAAAGAAGCCATTCCATATTAATTCCAAGGCATTAGCGTGAAGTGTGGATTAAGTTTAATGTTATGTGCAAAGGACATGCTGCATACAAATTCATTAACAACATTATTTAGACTCTGGTTAGTAGTGCGTGCTTTTACTTTCATATATATATGAAATGGCTTCCATTCTAGTTAGGGTTTTGATATAAAACATAGGATAATCAAAGAATAAAATGAGAGGTGTATTAGATCTGTAGAGAAGTTTAGTCAAGAAGATTGCCCGTGTGGAAGAGAAGACATGAAAATATCATTGCTTGCCCAAAATCCTTTATGGTAGCATTTGAAATAAGAAGAGTTTCTACTGATTTTATTTGCATAAGGAAAGCATTTGCAGGAATAAAGGTGTTGAAATATGATTTGAAGGCATTTGATATATATGTTTAAATCTATAGAATAGAAGACGTTAGAAGATGATCTAAGCATCATGAAAGATATCTATGTCTAAGTCTAGATTGTTACTCAGTTACCATCCATGCTGATGCAAAATTGAGAAGGATAAGAATGCAGAGGTAGAAGAAACAAACATTTAGTACCCTTGCACAACAGAAAAATGTGGGTGCATGTAAGTTATTTTTTCATTTTTAAGTTTAGGGTTATCTATTTTTTTTGCATCAACTTTGTAGTTCACAAAATATGAAGAAAAGTATTTGTCAATTGAATATTATCATGTATGATCCATTGAAAAGTTGGTTACATGTATATACTTGAAGGTAATTGGTTGTAGGTTCAAATATGATTTTTTTATATACTTTTTGGAGAGATAAGAGTATGTTTTTGCATTTGGAGGAATAAGGTTTAATGGGATATTGATATGTATGATTTTGTGTAACATTGGAGATATAAAAATTATTATGCACTTTCGATGGAATCAGATACCTTGTTCATTTTATTTTACCATGCCTACATCAAACATTCTTGTTCTCTCAGGGCCATTTATACTACACCTGATGAGACCGCCAAAGACTCATCCAAGACATCAGTTGGTTAAAGTGTAACAGGGTCATATTGGAGGCAAGAGGCATTGGAGGATGGAGAACTTTCCATCATCTCAAGTTAGCTTCTCGCTTTGAGGTGATGCTTTGCATGAGAAGCATTTTTGGTTTTGGTTCTTTTGCTTTTCTTTGTTGATGCTAATGGATTTGAAGAATGTATGTTTTGTGAAGATTTTGTTTTTGAGATAGGTTTGGGATTTGATGTTGAACTCAATATGGATTCTTGTCTAGCGAGCTTTAGAGTATATGATAAAGAATTATACCCTTTTGCGGTCACTAGACAATGATAGAGATCTGTCGTATCTCTTAGGGATTGTTGTCAAATAATTCAAGACAATGATTTGAGAGTTCAAGACTAAAGAGGTCAAGAACACAGCTCGAAGCTAGGTCTTTCTGAGGGTAGACGAGACAGCATAATGGAGCCCCATTTGGTTCAAGATTTGTTCTTTGGGAGAAGATCTTCTATAAAATATGTATTCATATTATGTAATCATCTTTATTGAGTATATTAGCATTTAGGGGGGGGGTCCCTTGGTACTATTGGAGGAACAATGTAATAAAGGGGGGAATGTTAATTTTATTACATGTAAACTGTAACGCCCGCCTTGAACACCTTAAAGAATACACATGTATGCAATATAAAACAGGAAATTTTTTTTTTAAAAAAAAAAACTGATAAAGTAAGTTACACAACTAATTACAACATATTCTCTAAGGGACCAAGGCTGCATCACTTAGCCAATCAACTAACATAAAATTAACATACATCAGTAATTGATCCAAATTCTTTTTCAATAAATAACTCATTCACATTCATTGCAAACATCAGATAACGGAATCAGCATGATAAGATACGTCACTGAAATGCTTTTATAAAAGTACATCAAAACATCATTACAATGCCACTTTTAGTTTACTTTTAAAGTCACATACATAAAGCATATTCTGTTACATAAATCTGGTACAAGGTTGTACACTTACATCATCATCATTGAAACAAGTACAACTGAAACAAATCCTTTTCTGCATAAGATCCTGACAAGAGAACCAATGGATAAAGTAGCTCTTCCACCCGACCATGTGGAACCCTAAGGTCCACCCCCCGAGCTAGGAGTTAACATGAGGTCCCAAACACTGACAGTCAGGTAGACGAAAGACAAACAAGAACAAAGGACGACCAATGCCAATACAACACATGGCTATAACAGTACAACACCACATAACTCAACTTTCACTTCATTTCCAGAGGCGACACAAAACAAACGAGGAGAGACCGAACAAGGGATGCTAGGTTGTAGTAGGGAGAGTGTCATCGCATGGTCCTAACATGGGTTATCCTGACAGCCTCTCACTAGGCGCCGGCCCCCATCTATGGTTATCCTGACAGCCTCTCACTAGGCGCCGGCCCCATAGGGTGACACATGCGGAATCGACCTTCCTTTCATGAGGACAAGGAAGTCAATTATGCCGACCAGGCCTTCTCTACCCATCCTTAGTCTAACCAAGCACTACAGGCCATGGGAGAGGAATCCATTAATCTTGTTAGTGTGAGATCTACCCTTAACCCCCTAGTTAATTTTTAGGTTATCACTTGATTAATCTACTTCCAACGGGTTATCCTGACTGCCACTTTGGGCGCCGGCCCCACGTTGAAAGCCACTCTCCTTCCTAACACCTAGTCAACCTTAAAACATCATGCAAGACTTATAACCATACACGCAAATGAACACTGCAAAGCATAGACCCTTTTGCATCAAAATAAAATCATAACATCAATTGTGATCCAATACTTTTAACATTTCATAACTTTATTCTTTTATAGATTTCAGGTCTCTCCTTACGACAAAACAGTACAATAAGGTCACAAGAGGATTAATATCTCATCCCGAGATTATTACTTTACAAGACACAACATTCAACCGTGACAGTACCTCATTATACAACACACTTTGTTTGATACCTATGAATGCTATTACATCACAATCATAAAACAGCAATACACCAGTTGCCAATACTTAACAACGACAACTCAGCCTCTGGAATACAAGTTTGAACAACCTCAATACGACTCATTACAACACTCAGACAATTCAATTCAAAACTCAAGAGATGAAATACTACAATTCATTCTTAGTTTTAATGCAAACAACTTCTGAAATAAAATCAACATTATATCTTAACACTTGCAACCACATTTCTAACAAATCCTTATTTTGTTTCAAAAGATCAGTAAATTGATTAACTGAATCATTACCGTAATTGATATAGGAACCACTTAATTCCAGGTACAATCTTATATACTATCCTTCAATCTTATCTAACTAGTTTATTCTATTAAGGATAATAACGCTAAGAGAGATGTCTCATGGCTGAACGGCAATCACACGAGGCGAAATTCAAACACGAAATCCAAAAGAATTCTTTTATGATGATTTGAAGTTATCTCCGATACTGATCTTATCCATAGTGATTTACTTTTTCAAGAGAATGATCGTAATTACGCCCTATGCGGACAGCTTGGGATATTTTACTACTGAGGTGTAAAACTGCTATTGACTGTTTAATCACTGACGTGAATAATATGCCTTTGGTCTGATGACTTCCGGCTATGTTCCCTGAACTTGCAAATTTTACTGCGTTTACAGAATCCACGTAAATCGGAAAGAACTAGAGAGTGTTTATGATGTGATAAAGAAGACCACGGTTTTGCCCTCACAGCAATCTCTTTTCAACTCAGTAAGCGAACTGCATTCGTTAGCATACTAGAATGGCTTTCTGCCTGTAAGAAGAGCTATATTGATAATTCTTCTATCACACTGCTGCTGCCGAATCTGTTATCAGATTTCTGAGATATTCAGATGTGAGGATTAGCCAAAACGAGACAGTAGCTACAGGAAACCGACAGCTGCTCATATTACACTTGGAACTATTACTACATTATACCAACAGTTGGCTAATGACCATCTTGCCTTCACTGGCTATCTTGAGGTCACTCCAAACTTTTCAGACGTGCATCAGCTAAAACAACGGCAGCCTACAGATTAAACCTGACTAAGTTTAGACTTTCACCTCTAACAACTGCAGTAAGCAATAAACTTTTAAGACATTATTACTGCTATATAAACTATGAGTGCGGACAGAGATTGCTGTATGACGAATGCCCTAATCACTTCGATGTTGCATGCTACAGCCTCCATTATCTTCCAGGGTTAACGGTGTTTGCTCAGCGTGTTTGAAAGCCAGTGATAACGTGCTATCCCAATCTATAAGATGGCTGGTGTACAACGAATCGTCGTCGCAAAACTGACAATGACTGACGGTGGCCATAAAATGGTCACGTTGAAAAGACTTCTGTGACTGCAACAATATGCAGCGTCTCCCTCTAAACCTTATCAGACGCTATAAGGCATGACGAATGGGGTGCCGGCCAGATCGCTACACTAGGGTTAAACAGCAACGAACAGCCTGCCAAAACAAGCATTCGACCTCTCTAGAACGAATCTGCATTTTACACGCTTGGGAATATACGCAAATCTAAGCATTTCTGTAGGTTTCGATTTGCTCCAGGTGATAAGATCGATCTGGCTATTAAAACGCTTTGTCCCTGAGAGACTCCGCTTACACTTTCATGGAGATCCATGACCAGATAACACTGAGGCGTGTGCAGAAAGGTATCAAACAAAAAAGAACTCCAGCTAAGGAATGCGCTAGACAATGGAGAAATGAACCCGTGGGTTTAACCCCAAGGACAACACCACCTGGCCGCTCAGCTATAAAGAACAGGAGAAAGATCTTTTGATCCTCTCGTTAACCAGAATTTGCTAGTAACCAATCTAAAATGGGGATGACGTAGTATGGAGAACCATATCTGAGCCAAGGACGACATTCATCCCTACTATCAAGCATTTACCGTCACCACCTAGACGCTGCAATCTATTTACAAAAAAACATATATTGCAAAGACAAAATGGTATGGATCCCCTTACCACGCAATAAGATCCTAGAGACGCCCTTGTTGGCTTAAATCTGAGGCTACAGAGATATAGAAGTTAAATTCCCTTCTTCTATTGCGAATCTACCAATTAAAGTTTCCTGTCAACCCTCGCAAAACCATCCATCCTACGGAAATGAAATTGCAGATGTGGGAGCAAGCACGCAGCCTAAGCAGATCGTTGGGTACAAGAGACATACAGCGGTTTTCCTTGACAGTTTCCAGCCACCACAGGGAGAAAACACTAATAACCTTGATCAGATTTTACAGGGACGACTAGCTGAAACCAACAGCGGTTCACGGCAACTCTATCGAGGTGTCCTACAAACCCTACCAAGATCTCGCCGGTCTGAGAATGTATGCGGAAAAATTCGGCAACCATTGAGAGGAAAGAAAACATTTGACTTCCAGAATCCTTGGGCAGTACCTATGTATTTAAACCCTAAGAAAGGTTGCTGTTCACACACAGAAAGGACAGACTGCCGAACAATGCGGAATCAAACAAACTAAAAACACATTTTGCAGATTGAAAGGAAGTTCAGAGATAAGGCAATCGACGGAACCTGATTTCGCAACCACCGTGACGAACCCGCTCCAATTGTTGCAGTTCCCAGCTGCTTCTTCCTTACCCCTGTGTTCCTCTCCTTGTTGCACCCACCATTCTTTTATAACTCAGTCCCTTTCTCTTCTCCTAGGGTTTCCCGCAAGATTCCGAGAAGCTTCCTTTTAAGAAAATGTATTTTTTTTTTTTTTAATTTAATTTAATGATTCCCAATTATTAAGTACTTTATTTTATTATTATTATTTTCTTTATAACCGACCCCAAAATATTATTATTAATAGAATAGTACTATTTCAACTATCCATATTTTTGTACTATCCTATAATTTATTTTATTATTCTAGTTGTGAAACACAATTTACAAGCATGGCTATAATTGTTTATTTATTTAAATATTTATTATAAATAATATTATATCGAATAATACAACTTCTTAGAACTTATTTATCAACAACACCTCTATTAAAATAATAATTTATTTATAACTTAAATCGACAACTAACGACAATATGTCTATTTAACAACACTAGACTCTTCCGTAGAATATTTCTAATTAAAGCACAATATTACCGCACATACCTAAACACCTTTGAACTTGGTTTGACTCCAAAATACAACATTACCTGACAGTGAGACATGGGCGAATGACAACCAATAACCACAAGGGTGAACTGACGACGAAGGGACACTGACTAGGGACCTCCTGTTAACTCCAACCAACTAATCCATTGGCGAAGGCACGCTCAGACCTGCAATCAGGTGGAGTCGATGCCAAGTACCTGCATCCTGCAGCAACGCACAGTTAACCGTAACAAGATATACATATACATCACATGCAGTCCTATCGTGAATGGAAATCGCAGTGAGGTAGGGTACTCGTGAACGAGTAATACAACACTGTTCCATTCACGTTTTAAAATAATAATCACTACATTGAACAAGATATCAGATTACTAATCTACGACATAAAATGATTAGCTAACTTCTGATCCCATATAATGAATAACATCAAAGCATCTAGAACATCAGTTCGTTTATCAAATTGTAAAGCATAATGACATAATCCAACATCAATATCTGTTATCATAACAATTAAGTTCATACTGAAATAGGCAAAATAACTAGAAATCCATCATCAACGATCTAAAAATACTGTCAAAATGTCCAATACTACTAAGCAACCATCAGTCCAAAAGACGATAAGCTGAGGGGTACTACATCCTCCCCCCCTAGGATCAGGCTTACTCCTGGAAGCCTGCGAACAAATATGGATATAGCTCTCGCATACGGGAAGTATCTTCCCAGGTCGCTGAAGTCTCATCATTAGGATCCCATTGGACCCTTACCTGCTCTATGGCTCTGCCCCTGAGAGCGAGTCGCCTGTGCTCTAAAATGCCCACGGGCTCCAAAGCTAGCTGCCCGTCCTCTACCTGTAAAGCATTCCAGTCAAGGACATGAGAAATATCTGGGTGATAAGGTCTAAGAACAGAAACATGAAATACGTCATGGACGCGTGACAAGCTAGGCGGCAAAGCAAGACGGTATGCAACAGGACCGATCCTCTCCAAAACCTCGAATGGCCCCACAAAGCGTGGCGCGAGCTTAGAGCCTTTTCCGTAACGGATCGGACTCTTTCGCGGACGCACCCGCAAGAACACCCGATCACCAACTGAAAACTGACGATCAACTCTGTGAGCATCTGCATATTTCTTCTGTCTATCCTGAGCTGCTACCAGATGCTCTCTGATGCGATCAACCTGCTGCTCCATCTCTTGGAGCATCTGAGGACCTAGGAGAACTCTATCCTCAAGGCGATCCCAACTCAATGGGGTACGACAAGGACGACCATACAGGGCCTGAAAAGGAGACATGCCAATGGAACTGTGGTACCCATTATTGTACGCAAACTCCACCAAATACAAATAATCTTCCCATCGGTTTTGCTGATCCATCACATACATACGGAGCATATCCTCGAGGACCTGATTGACCCTCTCAGTTTGCCCATCAGTCTCTGGATGATAAGCTGAACTGAAGTTCAATTGAGTCCCCAAAGCATGTTGAAGAGACGTCCAAAGAGCTGAAGTAAAAACTGGATCACGATCGGAGATAATCTTGCGAGGAATCCCGTGCAATCTGACGATATCCTCCATGAAAATTTTGGCCACAGAAGAAGCATTATATGAAGATCGGACAGGAGAAAAGTGTGCTACTTTCGTAAGCCTGTCTACAGTGACCATTATCGCATCATGGCGACGAGAAGACATGGGTAAACCAACTATGAAGTCTATTGAAATGATGTCCCATTTCCATTCCGGAATAAGATGCGGCTGAAGAAGACCTGCGGGATGCTGATGTTCCGCCTTAACCCTCTGACATTCTAAGCATCTCGAAACAAAATCAGCAATATCCCTCTTCATTCCAGCCCAAAAATATATCTGACGAAGGTCTGCATACATCTTCTTGACACCTGGATGCGCAGAATAAGGTGCCCGATAAGCCTCAGTCATGATTAGGGTGCGGAGACCCTCTGTAGAAGGCACATAAATGCGATCTAAATGTCGCAAGAGACCATCCGACTCGATAGAATACCCAGCATATCTACCCTCCAAGGCTCTACCAGACTCCACTTCAGCTTTCACTTCCTGATACCATCTATCTGCAGGGAGAGCTGCAAGAACCTGCCCTCTCAAATCCACTCCAAGAGTAATAGATGAAAGTTCATGTCTTCGACGACTAAGGGCATCCGCCACCACATTCTCCTTACCTTGGATATATTTTACCTCAAAATCATACTCACAAAGAAACTCCATCCATCGCCTCTGTCTCGCATTCAGGTTTGGCTGAGTAAAGATATACTGTAAACTTCGGTGATCACTGTGCAGCTCAAACCGATGCCCCAGCAAGAAGTGTCTCCATCTTACCAATGCATGAACAACTGCAGCTAACTCTAGGTCATGTGTAGGATAATTCAACTCATGATCTTTGAGTTTACGGGACTCGTAAGCTATCACACGACCCTCCTGCATTAAAACTGCTCCTAAACCTTCCAAAGATGCATCAGTACAAACCACAAAATCTCTGGCAGGATCCGGCACTGCTAGAATAGGTGCACTGGTTAACCGCTCCTTAAGACTCTGAAAGGCTGCTTGACACTGATCTGACCAAATGAACTTCTTTCCTTTTCTCTGAAGTGAAGTTATAGGGTGAGCTATCTTTGAAAATCCTTCCACAAATCGCCGATAATAGCCTGCTAAACCCATGAAACTACGAACCTCTGAAACATTGGTAGGAGCAGGCCAATCCATGATCGCTTGAATCTTTGAAGGATCCACTGCAATACCCTTATCCGAAATAACATGTCCCAAATATTTTACTTCAGTTTGAAAGAAATCACATTTAGCCAAATTTGCATACAACTGATTTTCTCTTAAACACTGCAAAACCTGCCGCAAATGCTCTTCATGCTCCTCCATAGACCTTGAATAAATCAATATATCATCTAAGAAGACAAGAACAAATCTATCCAGATAGGTACGGAACACACCATTCATCAGGCTCATGAATACTGATGGCGCATTAGTCAATCCAAAAGGTACAACAGTGAACTCATAATGCCCATAGCGAGTGCGAAATGCTGTCTTGTGGATGTCAGCCTCAAAAATGCGCAACTGATGATATCCCGATTTTAGGTCTATCTTCGAAAATACCTTAGCTCCCTTGATCTGATCAAAAAGGTCATCAATTCGCGGCAATGGGTACCTGTTCTTCACAGTCACCTTATTAAGCTGCCGATAGTCGATGCACAAACGCAGAGATCCATCCTTCTTCTTCACAAAAATCACAGGTGCTCCCCATGGAGAGACACTCGGACGAATGAATCCCTTCGCTAATAACTCTTCTAGCTGCAAGCGAAGCTCCTTAAGTTCCTGAGTAGTCATTCGATATGGAGCTCGTGAAATAGGCTCTGCTCCAGGAACAAGGTCTATCTTGAAATCAATATCCCGCTTCGGTGGCATACCTGGAATTTCGCTAGGAAAGACATCCTCATACTCCTTGAGAATAGGATAATCATCAAGGGATGCCTTCCTATTTTCCCCAAAATCTGAGTCATTAACTGTTACAGCAAACAACTTGCATCCTTGACGCAGACATCTCTTCAATTGCATAGCAGAAATCATGCGCAAGGAGATGGGTCTCTGAATCCCAACCACTTCTACTTCTTTGCCCGAATCATCAACACACCTTACTAATTTGCGGCGACAGTCTATCACCGCTTGATGCGCATCCAACCAATCCATACCCAGCACTATATCATAGGATCCTAATGGTATAATGCGAAGATCCGCTGTGGAAGATAAAGGTCCTATCCTCAACTCGCAACCATGCACAAGAGAATCTACTGATACTCTAGATCCCGAGGCCAATTCTACCTGCCACTTGACATCTTGCTTTGCTGCCACTAATTTGCAACGTTCCACTATAGAAGGGGAAATAAAAGAATCTGAAGCACCAGAGTCAAAAAGAACAGAAATGGTAATACCTCGCAAGACACCTGTAGTCTCCACAACGGTACCTTGGTGCTCCGCTTGGCGATTATCCACCGCCGCAAACACTCTATGTGATCTGCCTGCATCACCAACAGTGGGCTCTGAAGCTGCGGGTCTCTGACCAAATCCTGAAGTATTCTTATGCGGGCACTGTCTAGCAATGTGGCCCTGCTGACCGCAAGAAAAACATCCTGTTCCCCTGCCAAAACCTCCACCGCCTACAGGAGCATTTGACTGCTGAAAACTACCTCTGCTTGCTGCAGATTGTGTGCTTTGCGTTGGTTGACTAGCACGATCACGTTTAACTCTCTGCCAACTTCGATCCTTTTTGGAATGAAATCTGTTGTTTTGCTGATACTGAGAGTTTCTTGATTTCGTCTGAGAAAACTGTTGTTGTTGCTGTCCACTCTTAGAAGGTACCTGATGACTCCTCGAGTTACCTGCTGCATGAGACTGACCACCTCGGAAACCTGAACCTGCTCGAGATGAGCTACCAATCTGTACACCTGTATGACCCCCTAGGGCCATGGTCAAGTTCTCTTCCACCAATCTAGCCTTCTCCACTGCTACCTCCATGGTCTTCGGCTCGAACACACGAACTCCTCCGCTGATGCGTGCATTCAGACCTCTGATAAAATGCTGAACTAACATGGCCTCGTCGTTTCCAATCCCTGCATATTGCTTGAGTTCATAAAACCTGCGCTCATACTGTTCCACTGTCATGGCCATCTGTCTCAACCCATGGAATTCATCCGCTCGTCGTTGCCTCCAGTGATCAGATAAAAATCGAGCTCTGAACCTATCCAGAAATAGTTCCCATGAAACTATCGCAATATCCAGATGCAACTTTTGTTCCTCAAGACGCCACCAAGTAGAGGCGAATCCTCTTAGATGCATGATGGCGCATCTTGCCTTAGTGTTGCTGCCATATGGATGCATAGCAAAGCATCTCTCCAAATCGATGAGCCATGTTTCTGCTTCCAAACCGCTACCGGAGCCATCGAAAGTAGGAGGACGGGCTCTCATCAGATCTCTCATGTGGCCCGCAAGAATGGCTTCTTGTTCAGCTGTGACCTCTCTCCTTCTAGGAGATCTTTCTCTTTCTCTTTCTTCCGGTTGCACCACCTCCTGCCTCGGACCAAGACGAGCAAGCACCTCCTCAAGGAGCTGGCGTAGTTGTGCACCCTCAGGCTGAACCTGATTCTCCTGATTCTCGCTTCCACCTTCTTGTGTACTTCCATGAGGGGAGCTAGGAGGAGGGCTGATTTCAACACCTCTCCCACGACCCCTACCTCGACCACGTCCTCGGCCTCGCACCCTAGGCATCTTCCTGGACAACACATCCAAGAACAAACTTCAGGTTGTTAGGCAAGGACTAAAAACGAATATGTCCTTCAGAGTTTAAGCAACTAGCATAGCTTAATGGGCTAATTATAAAACCAGAGTACCCAGTGTTAGTAACCTGGCTCTGATACCAGATGTAACGCCCGCCTTGAACACCTTAAAGAATACACATGTATGCAATATAAAACAGGAAATTTTTTTTTTTAAAAAAAAACTGATAAAGTAAGTTACACAACTAATTACAACATATTCTCTAAGGGACCAAGGCTGCATCACTTAGCCAATCAACTAACATAAAATTAACATACATCAGTAATTGATCCAAATTCTTTTTCAATAAATAACTCATTCACATTCATTGCAAACATCAGATAACGGAATCAGCATGATAAGATACGTCACTGAAATGCTTTTATAAAAGTACATCAAAACATCATTACAATGCCACTTTTAGTTTACTTTTAAAGTCACATACATAAAGCATATTCTGTTACATAAATCTGGTACAAGGTTGTACACTTACATCATCATCATTGAAACAAGTACAACTGAAACAAATCCTTTTCTGCATAAGATCCTGACAAGAGAACCAATGGATAAAGTAGCTCTTCCACCCGACCATGTGGAACCCTAAGGTCCACCCCCCGAGCTAGGAGTTAACATGAGGTCCCAAACACTGACAGTCAGGTAGACGAAAGACAAACAAGAACAAAGGACGACCAATGCCAATACAACACATGGCTATAACAGTACAACACCACATAACTCAACTTTCACTTCATTTCCAGAGGCGACACAAAACAAACGAGGAGAGACCGAACAAGGGATGCTAGGTTGTAGTAGGGAGAGTGTCATCGCATGGTCCTAACATGGGTTATCCTGACAGCCTCTCACTAGGCGCCGGCCCCCATCTATGGTTATCCTGACAGCCTCTCACTAGGCGCCGGCCCCATAGGGTGACACATGCGGAATCGACCTTCCTTTCATGAGGACAAGGAAGTCAATTATGCCGACCAGGCCTTCTCTACCCATCCTTAGTCTAACCAAGCACTACAGGCCATGGGAGAGGAATCCATTAATCTTGTTAGTGTGAGATCTACCCTTAACCCCCTAGTTAATTTTTAGGTTATCACTTGATTAATCTACTTCCAACGGGTTATCCTGACTGCCACTTTGGGCGCCGGCCCCACGTTGAAAGCCACTCTCCTTCCTAACACCTAGTCAACCTTAAAACATCATGCAAGACTTATAACCATACACGCAAATGAACACTGCAAAGCATAGACCCTTTTGCATCAAAATAAAATCATAACATCAATTGTGATCCAATACTTTTAACATTTCATAACTTTATTCTTTTATAGATTTCAGGTCTCTCCTTACGACAAAACAGTACAATAAGGTCACAAGAGGATTAATATCTCATCCCGAGATTATTACTTTACAAGACACAACATTCAACCGTGACAGTACCTCATTATACAACACACTTTGTTTGATACCTATGAATGCTATTACATCACAATCATAAAACAGCAATACACCAGTTGCCAATACTTAACAACGACAACTCAGCCTCTGGAATACAAGTTTGAACAACCTCAATACGACTCATTACAACACTCAGACAATTCAATTCAAAACTCAAGAGATGAAATACTACAATTCATTCTTAGTTTTAATGCAAACAACTTCTGAAATAAAATCAACATTATATCTTAACACTTGCAACCACATTTCTAACAAATCCTTATTTTGTTTCAAAAGATCAGTAAATTGATTAACTGAATCATTACCGTAATTGATATAGGAACCACTTAATTCCAGGTACAATCTTATATACTATCCTTCAATCTTATCTAACTAGTTTATTCTATTAAGGATAATAACGCTAAGAGAGATGTCTCATGGCTGAACGGCAATCACACGAGGCGAAATTCAAACACGAAATCCAAAAGAATTCTTTTATGATGATTTGAAGTTATCTCCGATACTGATCTTATCCATAGTGATTTACTTTTTCAAGAGAATGATCGTAATTACGCCCTATGCGGACAGCTTGGGATATTTTACTACTGAGGTGTAAAACTGCTATTGACTGTTTAATCACTGACGTGAATAATATGCCTTTGGTCTGATGACTTCCGGCTATGTTCCCTGAACTTGCAAATTTTACTGCGTTTACAGAATCCACGTAAATCGGAAAGAACTAGAGAGTGTTTATGATGTGATAAAGAAGACCACGGTTTTGCCCTCACAGCAATCTCTTTTCAACTCAGTAAGCGAACTGCATTCGTTAGCATACTAGAATGGCTTTCTGCCTGTAAGAAGAGCTATATTGATAATTCTTCTATCACACTGCTGCTGCCGAATCTGTTATCAGATTTCTGAGATATTCAGATGTGAGGATTAGCCAAAACGAGACAGTAGCTACAGGAAACCGACAGCTGCTCATATTACACTTGGAACTATTACTACATTATACCAACAGTTGGCTAATGACCATCTTGCCTTCACTGGCTATCTTGAGGTCACTCCAAACTTTTCAGACGTGCATCAGCTAAAACAACGGCAGCCTACAGATTAAACCTGACTAAGTTTAGACTTTCACCTCTAACAACTGCAGTAAGCAATAAACTTTTAAGACATTATTACTGCTATATAAACTATGAGTGCGGACAGAGATTGCTGTATGACGAATGCCCTAATCACTTCGATGTTGCATGCTACAGCCTCCATTATCTTCCAGGGTTAACGGTGTTTGCTCAGCGTGTTTGAAAGCCAGTGATAACGTGCTATCCCAATCTATAAGATGGCTGGTGTACAACGAATCGTCGTCGCAAAACTGACAATGACTGACGGTGGCCATAAAATGGTCACGTTGAAAAGACTTCTGTGACTGCAACAATATGCAGCGTCTCCCTCTAAACCTTATCAGACGCTATAAGGCATGACGAATGGGGTGCCGGCCAGATCGCTACACTAGGGTTAAACAGCAACGAACAGCCTGCCAAAACAAGCATTCGACCTCTCTAGAACGAATCTGCATTTTACACGCTTGGGAATATACGCAAATCTAAGCATTTCTGTAGGTTTCGATTTGCTCCAGGTGATAAGATCGATCTGGCTATTAAAACGCTTTGTCCCTGAGAGACTCCGCTTACACTTTCATGGAGATCCATGACCAGATAACACTGAGGCGTGTGCAGAAAGGTATCAAACAAAAAAGAACTCCAGCTAAGGAATGCGCTAGACAATGGAGAAATGAACCCGTGGGTTTAACCCCAAGGACAACACCACCTGGCCGCTCAGCTATAAAGAACAGGAGAAAGATCTTTTGATCCTCTCGTTAACCAGAATTTGCTAGTAACCAATCTAAAATGGGGATGACGTAGTATGGAGAACCATATCTGAGCCAAGGACGACATTCATCCCTACTATCAAGCATTTACCGTCACCACCTAGACGCTGCAATCTATTTACAAAAAAACATATATTGCAAAGACAAAATGGTATGGATCCCCTTACCACGCAATAAGATCCTAGAGACGCCCTTGTTGGCTTAAATCTGAGGCTACAGAGATATAGAAGTTAAATTCCCTTCTTCTATTGCGAATCTACCAATTAAAGTTTCCTGTCAACCCTCGCAAAACCATCCATCCTACGGAAATGAAATTGCAGATGTGGGAGCAAGCACGCAGCCTAAGCAGATCGTTGGGTACAAGAGACATACAGCGGTTTTCCTTGACAGTTTCCAGCCACCACAGGGAGAAAACACTAATAACCTTGATCAGATTTTACAGGGACGACTAGCTGAAACCAACAGCGGTTCACGGCAACTCTATCGAGGTGTCCTACAAACCCTACCAAGATCTCGCCGGTCTGAGAATGTATGCGGAAAAATTCGGCAACCATTGAGAGGAAAGAAAACATTTGACTTCCAGAATCCTTGGGCAGTACCTATGTATTTAAACCCTAAGAAAGGTTGCTGTTCACACACAGAAAGGACAGACTGCCGAACAATGCGGAATCAAACAAACTAAAAACACATTTTGCAGATTGAAAGGAAGTTCAGAGATAAGGCAATCGACGGAACCTGATTTCGCAACCACCGTGACGAACCCGCTCCAATTGTTGCAGTTCCCAGCTGCTTCTTCCTTACCCCTGTGTTCCTCTCCTTGTTGCACCCACCATTCTTTTATAACTCAGTCCCTTTCTCTTCTCCTAGGGTTTCCCGCAAGATTCCGAGAAGCTTCCTTTTAAGAAAATGTATTTTTTTTTTTTTTAATTTAATTTAATGATTCCCAATTATTAAGTACTTTATTTTATTATTATTATTTTCTTTATAACCGACCCCAAAATATTATTATTAATAGAATAGTACTATTTCAACTATCCATATTTTTGTACTATCCTATAATTTATTTTATTATTCTAGTTGTGAAACACAATTTACAAGCATGGCTATAATTGTTTATTTATTTAAATATTTATTATAAATAATATTATATCGAATAATACAACTTCTTAGAACTTATTTATCAACAACACCTCTATTAAAATAATAATTTATTTATAACTTAAATCGACAACTAACGACAATATGTCTATTTAACAACACTAGACTCTTCCGTAGAATATTTCTAATTAAAGCACAATATTACCGCACATACCTAAACACCTTTGAACTTGGTTTGACTCCAAAATACAACATTACCTGACAGTGAGACATGGGCGAATGACAACCAATAACCACAAGGGTGAACTGACGACGAAGGGACACTGACTAGGGACCTCCTGTTAACTCCAACCAACTAATCCATTGGCGAAGGCACGCTCAGACCTGCAATCAGGTGGAGTCGATGCCAAGTACCTGCATCCTGCAGCAACGCACAGTTAACCGTAACAAGATATACATATACATCACATGCAGTCCTATCGTGAATGGAAATCGCAGTGAGGTAGGGTACTCGTGAACGAGTAATACAACACTGTTCCATTCACGTTTTAAAATAATAATCACTACATTGAACAAGATATCAGATTACTAATCTACGACATAAAATGATTAGCTAACTTCTGATCCCATATAATGAATAACATCAAAGCATCTAGAACATCAGTTCGTTTATCAAATTGTAAAGCATAATGACATAATCCAACATCAATATCTGTTATCATAACAATTAAGTTCATACTGAAATAGGCAAAATAACTAGAAATCCATCATCAACGATCTAAAAATACTGTCAAAATGTCCAATACTACTAAGCAACCATCAGTCCAAAAGACGATAAGCTGAGGGGTACTACATAAACCTTAAAGGAGGGTGTTAGAATAAATTAAGGTTTACATTTATTAGTTTAATAAATAAATGTTGGCATAATAAGTCATAGTAACAATGGTATTACATTGTTAATTAAATAAATGTTAGTAAATAAAATAATACTTAGTTTGTTAGTTTGTGGGAGTTACATTCCCGTACGGAGGTTATGTAGGTAGTTAAAGGGAAGAGGCTTTTATAAAGCCAATGTAATGCAACGTTAAAATCATCCGATGACATTAATATAATTTATTTTATGCTTTGATATTTCTATGTAGTAATGGTTTAATCTGTGTGTTTGCTCTACCATTTTCAATACTCTTATCCAAACTTCAAGTACTTTATTTGGTTTCCCAATTTCCATTCTTATTGATATTGGAGCCACTGAATGTTTTGTATCACCTTATGTATTTAATAAGATTTCACGAAGAGATGCTTATATGGCCAACTCTTGGACTATTTAATATGCCAACCAACCAAGAGTCAAGGTGGAGCAATGTCTTTTTAAAGTCAAGGTAGGCTTAACCTCCTTTTTAACTGAAGTCAATCTATATGTAGCACCATTGGGATCCCATGACATCATTTTAGGAATGAACTAGTTATGGCGTCATAGGGAAAAAGTAGATTGTTATGAAAAAGTAGTCAAATATTTATGCGACCTAGGGAATTGAGTCCAAATTTAAGGATTTAAGTGATATGTCAATCTTAGGCAAGTTTTAGTCATGCAACTTAAAATAGATAGAAGAAAGGGTTGCTAGTTGTTTGCTATGAAAATAGATCAGGTTGAGGGATCCAAGGAACCATCTATTTAAGATTACCCTTTCATCTACAAGTTTTAGGATGTATTTGTGAACAAATTACCAAGTCTACCCCCAAAGGGAGAATTTGACTTTTTCATGGATTTAGTTCTTGGTTCAGAACCTATTTCAAAGGCACCCGACCACATAACAATTACAAAGTTCATTGAATTAAAAGCTCAATTACAGGAATTGTTGTCCATAGGGCTAATCTATCCTAGTGTGTTTCTATGGGGAGTGCTAAAGATCTTTGTCAAAATGAAGGATGGGACACTACATATATGCATTGATTACCATATGTTGAATAAATCTATAATTAAGAATAAATATCCCTTGTATTGCATTGATGATCTATTTGATCAAATGTGTGGTGTGATGGTCTTTTTCAAGATTGATTTAAGGGCTATCTATCATCAATTAAGGATAAAGGATGAAGACATCCATAAGACAACATTCAGGACAAGGTATGGACACTACAAATTCATTGTGTTACCTTTTGGCTTGACTAATGCCCTGGTAGCATTTATGAGTTTGATGAACAACATCTTTAGAGATTTCTTGGACAAGTTTGTACTCATCCTTTTAGATAATATTTTAATCTATTACAAAAGTGAGAAAGAACATGTTCATCATTTAAGTCTAGTTTTGCAATGTTTGAGGGAACACAAGATTTATGGAAAGCTGTCTAAATGCACCTTTTTCTAAAAAGAAGTGTAGTATTTGGGACATGTAATATTTGTGGAGGGAATTTTTGTTGGCCCGACAAAGGTTTGAGAAATAATGGATTGGTTGGAACCTAAGAACATGCATGAGGTGCACATTTTATGGGCTTAGCTAGGTATTACAAGAAATTTGTTTCAAATTTTTCCAAGATTGCAAACCCCATTACTTCTCTTTAAAGTTAAGGTAGATGGTTTGAGTGGACTAATAAATGTGGGGAAGCATTTCATGTTTTGAAGAAAAAACTAACTTTTGCACCAATTCTTAGCATTCATGATGCAAAGGGCCATTTCATGGTCATCACATATACTTTTAGAGAGGCATTAGGGGGTATACTTATGAAGGATGGGTAGGTCATGGCCTATGAATCCAGAAAACTCTAGTAACACAAGTTGAACTATGCTCTACACAACTTAGAACTCGTAGCAATCATGCACATCTTACAGGTTTTGAGGTATTACTTTTTGGGGAATCCTTTTGAACTCAATTTGGATAATCAAGGGCTTAAGTATATTTTTACACAACCTAACCTGAATGCATGCCAAAGGTGTTGGCTAGAACTGCTATTTGACTACAAATTTGACTTAAACTACATAACAAGGGAAGGAGAACCATGTTGTCAATGCTCTTAGTCATAGGTGGCATATTGCAACAATAACTGCTATTCAAACAAACTTCTAAGAGAAAGTGTTGAGAAACTCTAAAGGAAATAAATTTTATGGACAATTTAAGAAAGCACTCTTAGAAGATAGAATTTACATGTTGAATTTTATTATGGATACTACTTCGAGTCCAATTGATTGTTAAGATTCAATTATAAAATTTACGTGTTGAATCAGAGTGACTTAAAGATTTTTGTTTTGAAGGAAGCTCATTGTGCCCCTTATTAATGACATCTAAGAGTGACTAAGTTGTTATCTAATTTGAAACCACTTTATTTCTAGAAGAGTATGAAATAGGATCCCACCAATTTTATGGCTAGATGCTTGGAGTGTCAGTGAGTCAAGGTTGAACACCAACACCCCATAGAATTGTTGTATCCACATGATGTTCTCGAATGGAAATGGAAGGTCATAAGCATGGATTTTGTTCAAGGGCTTCCTAAATAAAAGAATCATCATGATATGATTTTTGTGGTGGTGGTTAAACTCACCAAAGTTTCTCATTTCATTCTTGAAAACTTAATTGATGGAGCTCCAGTTGTGCTAGAAGATTTAACTTTCAATTTCATGAATTCCTAAGAAGATTATCACTAATAGAGATGTACATATGACTTCAAGGCTTTGGGAAACCTTATTTTCAGCATTAGAGACTCAACTAAACATCAACTCAGCCTATCATCCAAAAACTGATAGTTAGATTGAAAGAGTGAACCGAGTGTTAGACGACTTGTTGAGTATGTGCTATATGGACCAATAATATGATTGGGAAGAATATATACCACTTGTGGAGTTTGTTTACAACAATTCTTACCACTTTGCTATTAAAATGACTCTTTTTGAGGTGCTATACTGCTAGAAGTGTAGAACACCTATTAGGTGGGATAAACTAGAAGATAGAGTGTGCATATGGCTAGAGATGTTGGCATAAATGGACAAATAAGTCAAGTTAATTAAACAAAGGTTAGCTAAGGACAATGCTAGGTAGAAGAATTATGTTGATTCAAAATGAACTCCACAATAGTTTTCCATTGGGGATAAAGTTTTACTCAGAGTCAAACCCCATAAAAGTTCTATCAAGTTAGGGAAATTAACCAAGCTTGCTCCTAGATATGTGGGCCTATTCAAGGTTCTAGAAGTGATTAACCTAGTTTCTTATAGACTTGCATTAATACTTGCTCTTGCTTGCTTGTATAATGTTTTTCATGTTTCATATTTAAAAAGGTATGTGTCTGATTTTTTTCATGTGCTCAATTGGAATTCTCTATATGTTATAGACCCAGGAGTGGTAGTGATCGAGCCTTCCAAAGTGTTCAAGGTTTACAAGATATGCTTGCATAACAAAGATGTAACTCAGTGGAAGGTCTAGTGGGATGAATACTATGAGGAAAGTGACACCTAGGAAGACTATGAGGAATTTCATAGAGATTTTCCTCATTTGTTTAAACATAAGTGTGTTCAGTTTTAGTACTACTATCTTAGACATTTTGTATTTTCATGAATAGAGTCATCAAGATGATGAATTTTCTAAGGAGATAGAATGGCACACCCTATATTTGGACCTCCTCTATGTCTGAACAAATTTCAACTTTTACTTAAATAATTTTGATAATACTTTAATAATTAGATGAAGCATGATAATACAAGTGTTGTCTTCATATTTAGAATGGCAGTAATTTGGTTTGACGTTAAGATGTTTTGATTGATTAGGATAAATTTAGGTATCTTTTTGATTGAAAAAGTCAATGTGAAGCTTAACTCTCTCGTTCAAAACATTGTTTTTGATAAAGTTAGATGGAGAAAAGGGTCCAACACCTTGTACAAAATGACCCAAAAGGAAGAGAAAAAGAATCAAAGAGGCAAGATACAATGCATTAAGAACAAACTAATAGTAGAACATAGAGCACCCAAAAAACCCAACCATACCGATCTTAAACAAAAACCAATGCCAGATAACATAAAAGAAACAACTAAGGATTTCCATCAACCCCATGCTTGGTAAGGGTAAATCCACAAAGTTGAATCCACTTAAGGTGGAAGTTTCAGACTTAGGAAAAAACCCAAAATCGGGCAAAGCAAAATGGGATCCCGCTTTTTATGAAACAGGATCATGTTTTGCTTCGAGACCCCAAGCCAAAAGTAGGATCCTATTTTCTAGAAATGGGATCCTATTTCATAAAGGTTAAAATATTAACCTTTATGAAATAGGATCTCATTTCTAGAACAGGATCCCATTTTTTAAAATTTAATTTTTCAGCCCAATTTTTATGCTCTATTAACCGGTTCAGGAAAAGGGTTTGGGACTTGAACCTAGGCTTTGGACCTAGTTTGATCTGCAAGTTGAAGGTCCTGTCAATGTCACAAAAAAATAGTGAGTTTGGGCATATGTCTGAAGACCCTTTTTGCAGAATTTTTTGATGAAATTAAAACCCATTATAAATGAGACAATGTAGATTCCAAATATGTAATTTTTTTTACAACTGGATTTTTTTTTTCAATTAATTTCTAATGAAGCATATCCATAAACTTGAATTATCAAGGTTTTTAGTATTTTAACAACTTTTTTATTACAATATTTTTTATAAAAACAAATTGTACGAAAGCATACTTCAGACAATTCTTTTTAATTTGAAAAAAAATTCAAAAAATGATAAGTTTAGGCCATCTTATGTTTGACGTACATGGTGATTTTTCAAAACACCATATATGGCCAAGAAAAAATTAACAAAAAAAATATTCAATAACAAATTACAAAAAAAAATGGAAACCATGCTTAAGTGAGTTACAAATCTTTTCCCAAAAGGTTTTAGAAAATATGATTATTTAGGTCAAAATATGGATGACTTTTAAATAGTGGTTCTTAGAAACACCTATTGAAAATCAATTTGTATCATCTGGGTATTAAAGAAATTACATATTTTGAAACTAGACTCCGAGTACTAAATTTTATATTTATTAACTTTTTTGAATATTCCACCTGTAAGTGCTTCAAATTTTTAGGTCAAATGTGACAAATTTTGAAAATCAAGGAAAACATTTCCACTTTTTGGCCAAAAAGTGGACACAACTTCTTGCACACACCCGTAAGGAAATTGAACATCTCCTTATAGTCTCCTAGATTGTCAACACCTATGCCTTGGATCTTGTTGTCAAACTCCTTCAGCACTAAGAAAGTTGTAGCAAAGCAGTGAACTTTATTTGTGAAACCAACCATAACTCTCCAATTATTTTGCAGCTCCCTCATCTTAGAATTGAGATCTTAAGCCTCCTCTGCAATCTTCTCACATAGATCATATTTACTATTGTCCTCCTGAACATGGGTATCCTCCTCATCTTCCTAGTAGGGTGTATTTGTAACGCCCCATGTTCAGGAGGACAATAGTAAATATGATCTATGTGAGAAGATTTATCCTCTATGACTATATTTACTATATATATATTAAAATGAAAGAAATAACAACAATCATATATTTATTCATAACATTTAACTTAAGATTTATTTTCTAGGGTTCCACGACTGCATTACTAACGAACTAAAACAAGATATTTAACCAACATTATGAATTAACTAACAACCATAGTTCATTCTAAATCTAATTGCATCAGATGAATAAACACATACATTTCCATATTATATCATCAAATAAGTAAGCATCAAGATCTTGCACATAGGATCACAAGTACATAAACAAGTTCCTTTACAAGAGAGTACAACATTACATTGTTTACAATATCACTATCTAGATTACATTGGAGTACATACATCAAGATAATAATACATGATTTAACTGATATACAAGACTGGAACATGATCATAAGTATCTATCTCCTCATGCTAGAACAAGATCTAAAATATGTCACACAACGTACATCCTTCTCGCACACGAACAATAGCAAGGGAAACCAATGAAGATAAAAGAACAACCACCCAACCATGTGGAACCCTAAGTTCCACCCCCCCATGCTAGGAGATAACAATAAGGTCCCACTAAGCAAATAGTTAAAAAGATAATAGGCTAATAGGTGTAAGGACTACACATGACTTAAATGCAACACTAGTCAATATGAACATCATAAGCAACTCACACAAAACTTACACACTTAACTAAACTTCTAGAGGCACTCACACAATGAAAGAGAAAAACACAATTAGGGAATGCTAGGCTGTAGTAGGGATGAGTGTCATCACATGGTCCTAACATGGGTTACCCTGACAGTCTCTAGCTAGACGCCAGCCCCCATCCATCGGTTACCCTAACAATCTCTTGCTAGGCACTGGCCCCCCATCTATGGTTACCCTGATAGTCTCTTACTAGACGTTGGTCCCATAGGGTGACACATGCTGAACCAGCATTCCTTTCGTGAGGACAAGGAAGTTGATTTTGCCAATGATGGCCTTCTCATCCCATCCTTAGCTTGAACGAGCACTACAAGCATAGGTGAGGCATCTAATTATCTTAATTAGTATGAAACCTACCTAACCCTCTAAATTTATTATTAAGTTATCACTGGATTAACAAATTCCAATAGGTTACCCTGACAAGCCACTTTGGGCACTGACCCCACATTGAAATCCACTCCCCCTTCACTGCATCTAAATTCACCAAGCCCAAAACATAAACCAAGCATGAACTATCACATTTCTCATCATGATACATTTACAACACACAAAATATACATCATTTCACATCACATAGAGCAAGGCATTACCCATGTTGCATAGTCATCATAACCACATTCATAGGTACACTAAGCAAGGCATTATCCATCTTGCACATGTATCATACCAACATGAATAGGAGGCAACATTCCAGAATAGCAATTTACTCAATTCACATGATGCACACATAGCCAACTCTCACACAATCACACCCTCCTAGGCCTTTGGAATCATCTTCCCCAAATGACACAAACACTTGACACCCCTAAACACAATAGTCACGCATCACATTCACTCTCAAATGCACAACATAAACTACGATCCTTCATCAATATTTCAAATACAATACCACAAATGCAACATATGATATAATTCACTAATATTGGGTCTTAAAGAATGTAACATTAATCTAATCATGATCAATCATCTAATAATTATAAAGTGAATCTATCTCATCAATACATAACTATAACTTTCTAATCACCAGTAGCAGTTATAATATGATCATAAGATATAAGTGTCCACGAGTATCAATATTTTAACTAATAATTCTTAAGACTTATTTTAATTTTATTTAATTAAAATGATTGTGAACAACATGCAAATAACCCTAAGGCATACAAATTAAACACAACAATTATTTACACTATTTACACTGATGTAGATTTCATTAATAATCAAGACAATTTTGTAAATACTATTAAATATAACTGTATAAGCAAGACTAAAAGCCCGTGCTATAAATCTCTTACACCTGTTAGAATCACAAGATACAAAACCTGAAGCTACAATAAAATAACCTTGTTCTAAGGTTAGCTTGAGAGGAAAGAAATACAGAACAACAAAACATTTCTATACATCTAATATTTTCATCAAATCTACCTCACTTTTAACCACATGCATAAGATAGGATTATTACATAGTTAAAGGATGGTTCAAACCAAGTAGAAGTATCATGGCTGAAGAAACTCAAGAGTGAACGCTAAGAGGGCACAAGTAAAAGAACAATCTTTTTCTAGGTTTTACCAAATTCCATCCAACACACGAATAGGAAGAGAGAAGCTCTGGTTGCTATGGAAAAACTTAAGTGTCAACTTGATCAATCTTCTATAAACCACTACTACATTGGTCCTATGAATACCAAAATGATCATACCTAATACATAGTTCTTCTAGAGGTGTTTAAACCTCATAATGATTACCAAGATTGTTAAAATCCCTTGCCCAACACTAATATTAATGGAATAATACAATACAAAGCATTCTAACTTGCTACATGCCAAGTCTAGGAATTGGAAGGGTTGATTGAGTTCAAGACATAAATATGATACAAACATTTTCTCAACAAGGTTAATAAGAACATGACATTTCTTAAGTACAAGTTATAAACATGCTCTATACAACTAATGAGCCACAACATCCGTAAAGGACTTTATTATCACATCAAAATTCACTTACAACATCGCATACACATGAAAATAGGACATACTAATCTATGCCTCTGGAAAACTAAACCTTGACAACATGACCCTATTACAACCACTGATACAACTTACACAAGTTCCATTTACCTTATATAGTTCCACTCGTAATCAACTAATTCTAAAACAAACTTATAAATCAAATATTAAATACATTGTTTATAAACCTAATTCTAAACCTACTTAAATCATATTTCTGCTAATAAATTGTAATAAAATCAATATCAATTTAAATTAAATTTATACATTCACTCTATCCAAATTGAATTCTTCTACTTCTATTCTATATAGATTTAATAGCCTTCTTATAACCTAACAAACAACCAAAATAAGTAGAGTTATTTATAATTGAAAGCATATTCACCTACGGTAGCATAGGTAAGAAGATATAATTGTTGGAACTGCTTAGGTAATGTTTTTTTTACAAACACCTCAAAGGGACGGCATCTCATGGATATCAGCGATTGTAGGATCATAAAAAAATGAATTTATTTAGAAAGCTTTAGAAGCTATCAATAATGCAAAATGTGAAAGCATAGACAGGGCACACAAACTGATTAGTAAAATGCCTCAAAGAGAGTCATATGATGGAAAGAAATGATCATAAGGTATGCACAAAACAAATTTGTTAAAAAATTTCTGAGAAACCCAGTTCAAAAATATAGAGTTATTGGTGACACAACTAACTATTTTAACATAAACGAAACGAGTGAGAGGTAGACAGTCACAAAATATTCATATCTCCAATATTACAAACTGGGTAGGGCTGATTTTTGGATATGATTTAGTTAACTAGGTCATACACCATATATAAGAATTCTAGAGGAACCTAGTTTGTAAAACTAAATTTATGGCTAACGCAACAAACTGATAAAATAGAGATGAAATGGTTGAGAAATAGATAGTAACAAAATATTCATATCTCCAAAATGCCAAACTGAGTATGGCTGATTTTTGGATATGATTTAGAACACTAGGTCGTACACCATATATAAAAATTCTAGAGGAACCTAGTTCATAAAAATAAAGTTATGGGTAATGTAATAGACTAAGTTCAGAATATGTAGAAGAGAATTCACAGAATATTTCACTAAATCTAATGCAACAATAAATTAGTTTCATAGCTCAGTCCATACTTAGAATATTGGTTCTATCACATCTTCACAAAATTTCTCAACTCGCATCAATTTTCTGTAAGTCTTTTCTTCTGGAAGCTATGGTTTACGGTGCCAAAAGAAAAATAAAAACTTCCAGAGAGAGAGAGAGAGAGATCTGCAAAACATAAAACATATTCTCCATTTGAAATGTATGCTCCTTCCCCAAATTATGTCTTGAGATTTCAAAATAATGTTTAGCATGCATAACCACCCCCATAATTTCTTCTAAAAGATTTTCATTTATTACTTTCTTAAAATTTTTCTTTTTTTAACCAAACAATAATTTCTCTCTGATTTTATTTATTTTAGAATTTGCTATTTATTTCATTTACAACCAAACAAAAATAGTTTCTTTCTACTTCTCTAAAATTAGTCTCTTACTCAAAAGAAACAATTATTTCTAAGATTCCCTCTTGAGGTGCGTAATTGCCACTTCTTCCAAGTGGCCAAAATAGAAAATAATTACTCAAGACAATAATAATAAAGAAAGAGAATCTTTTTCAGACATAACAATACATATTCGCCACAACTATAATTTACATAAAAGCATCTATATTTATTTATCAATGTGCCCTCTTGACCTAATAATTTTATTTTAATGAACCAATTAACCAAAACATTAATCAAACAATTCCAAACAAAATAACCCAAATGCCAAACAATACCTGACACTATGCATGATCGAAAAGCATGACCACAATAACAGTGATTGACTATCACACCCATATAGACAATACTAACTGGGTGCAAAACTAGATACTCATCCTTTTGAAGGATGATGGCTAACTAGGGGACCATATGTTATCTTCATTCAACAGTTTTCATTTGGTTTAAGGTACACTCAAACCTGTCAATTCAGGTGGAGTCGATGCCTGGTACCTGCATCCTGCAGAAACCAAACAGTCAAACAAATAGACATATATATAATCATATAGTCAAATACACTGTAAAAAGGGAATCACAGTGTAGTAGGGTACTCACACATGAGTAATGTGACACCGTCCCTTTCACCATCACATCAAACATGTAGTCACAACACACATAGCAATAATAACCATCATCAGATAATCACATTATACACATAATAAGAGTAATCCATACAAAACATCACAACATAACATCCTATGATACATAATCAGTTGCATAAAAATTAATTCTAACATATGACAATCATAGTAAGATCAACATCATAATCACTTGAATCTAAAACAATGTCAGAGCATATAAATTATCAGTGTTGTAACAAAGATTATCGATAAAACATACTAACTATCATATGAAACCACACATGAGCATAATCAGGAATGTCATCAACATGAATGTAGCATCTACCAACATCATATAATGTACAACATTAACTGTTTAACATACCCTAAATATTCCTATTATTTTACCTGCATCTTCATGCTCCTTAGCCAAATCATCTGCACATCCAAGATGAGAAATGGAGGGGCATTATAGTATTCATTTCTAGGAAGTGATAGGTGCCTTCTTCTTCCTATACAGAACCCTTGCAGGTACCCACATCATCATATCCGAGGGTCTATTCTTAAAATTTAGACTCACCTAAAAGTTTAATCCCTTGAGGATTTGAAAAAGGGATACCCACAATGCGGCTAGACCTTCTAACTTGCTCAACCATTTTACTAGAAATTCCTGTCAAGTTGCCACCTCCACCTTGCTTAGCAACCATGTCCAAGTCCTTAAATTTAGATGTTGCCACCTCATATTGAACAACCTCCTTCTCTTCCTTCCATTTTTTGTGGGTGTGGGTCCTTCTTTCAATTTAATTGCTCTCTTAGCTAAGGAAACCTCCCCCTTCTTAACAGTGGTAGCTTGAGTTTTGGGGCTCTTTCTTTGCTTCTTTGGGGTGGTTTTACTTTTAGGGGTTTTAGAAATAGGTTTGAGATTGGGAGTTTCAGCCGATGGAGAATCCTAGATCTCCTCAATTCTAGGCCAATCCCTAGGGACATTGATCATACCAGAGGAAGTTGCCACCTCTTTTTGAAACACCATAGACTTCTTCCGTTTACCATTGACATTGGGACTAACAACAACAAGATTCAAAGGGGAATTATTGAGGACACTGACCTTAATTCCCCCTCTCTTAAGAAGGCTGCCATACTTTTCAGGTTTAGGACCTTGCTCTAGTAGCACTACTTCCTTCCTTTGGTGGGCATCCTTGGGTGACCTCCAAGCCTATACTGCCAAGATGAACATGCTCGTCGTACCCTTTCAAAATTTCAAGGAAAGAGATCATCCCCCTTCTTGGAGGATATACCAAATGGTAGGGTCTTACTTAAATTTGTCAAGGGAAGAGGGTTCTATTATTACAATATCTCCTCCCTTCACAACACTTCTATTAATTTCACACATTAGCAGATAGAGAATCAAGGGCGTCACAAAAATAGGTAGCTTGTCTTTTCTACAGGGATTGAACCAAATTAAATGGTAAATGGTATTATGGATTCTTGATCCTTCCATGATCACCATATCATCCAAATGAGTTCTCCTCTAGATTTGATGGGAGTTGAAATGCTGGATGATATGTTGGAAGCATCTACCACATTGCTTGAATGCTAGGAGGAGAACGTGTGCCTGCCACCTCGTGTCAGATTCAATGCAGTTGAGATAGGGGATGATATCATGATGATTGCCATTCTACTAGTCTGTCCACCAACCATCTCCGACAAGTGGGCCACCATCCATCCAAATAGTCTAGTCAGCAACAAGCTACTAACTCTTAACTTTCCAATCTATGTCAACCATCCTACTTTTTGAATTTGAATCTTACTATCAACGACTGCATCCTCCATTTGAATTTTATTCCCAAGGACACTTTCTTCCCCCATAGTCCTATTGATAGCCATACCTTTCAAAACACCCACATTTCTCCCAACACCCAAGCAGAGAGACATGACCAAGATTACCCAACTAGGTCTCTCACAACTACCAATCCTCCAATGTTGAGGGTCGTGATCCAAAATATTCACAGACTCTAGTACTAGCATCCTTAACAATGAGAGCTTGAAATCTACTAGGCAGATTCATAGCCTTTCTCTAGCATCTCCAAGAGTTGTTAATGCAAATATTCACCATAGCATTCTCAACAACATTGCCCTCTCTAAAAATATTGAAGACAACAAATTTTTCAAAGCCACTTAGAAGAATTTTTAAGTTACCAACCACATCCATTAGTTGCCAACTAGGATTTGATATACCAAGGACAACATTAACAAGGAGTTTGGAATCTCCTTTGACATTAAATCTCTTTCAAATCATTGTTTGGATGAAATGTTAGAAAGATAAATGATTATAAATTTTTTTTGCATGATGATAAAATTCATTTAGAAATGTTATGTATTTTTATGTAGAACTTATCGATTTAATGATTAAATGATTATATTTATATGCTAATAGACTAACTACCTTGTTACTAGAAATGAGGTGAATGCAAGATAGGAATATTGCCCCTCCTGGTTGAGGAGGGAGACAATCATTTGGGAGAGGATGGTAGATCAAGGAGAATCGATAATTTGTACCATGAACTGAGAACTTTTCCAAGAACACATCACTGACTTGCATTAGAATAGGTAAAATGTTATGTCAACTTCTTCTAAACTATGTTTATCATTTTGTGACTTGGTCATGGCTCGCCAATCTACATTTAATTATTGTCATAACTTTGGTTGTCTTGAGACTACATCATTGTTAAGGTCATGTCAGCTTTGCCATCATTATGGTTTTGTGTGCATCAAATGAAATAGTATTATCTCTCATGAGGTCCTTAGCATTGAATTTTGTCATCAAACACTCTTTCTACTTAAGTGTTAAGGATTCATTTTATATTATAGTTGGTTAGTTCATATGTTTAGTTTGACACTCAAATGTTGAAACTCAATGTGTATTTTGTATAGACAAGACCAATTTCATTGTTAAATTAAATAATTTCACCATTTTGTTTTCAAAACAAGCATGGGAAATTTTGTGTGAGTTTGAACTTGGGCATAGGAGTTGAGAACTATAGTGAGCTAGCCCAAAATGGCCACCAATCTTGCAAAAATGTTTTAAGTATCCCATACACCTTCTAACAGATGGAGAGTGTGGAGTAAAGAAGGCATGAATGCATACGATACTATTGGAAAAATAAGAGTTAATGTGGGGTGTCAAACTGCCAAGAAAGGAGAATGTAATAGTTTAGGGGAAGTTTTTGAGAAGAAAAGATAGAGAGGAACAAAGAAGAGGACATTAAGCAATGGATATATTTGCATTACAAGTGTGAGGATTCATCTAAGCCTATGTTTTAGTTTGAATTTATTTTCTACGTGAGTTTGGGGCATTTAAATTCATACGCCTAGTTATATTAAACTATTGTTAAATTTTACGCATTAAACTTTAAGGGAGGCTCTATTTTCATTTCAACATACATTAGGTTTTGGAGCTCTCAGTGAACCAAATGTGCATTGTTATATTTGATCTCTTTTTCAAAGATATTTATACCCAAATCTGGGTCGAACAAATTTAGAAATCATGTCAATTGGGTATGAAGGTTCTTAGTTTTTATTTTGGTACCATATATAAGTATGCACATAGTTAATATATATATATATATATATATATATATATATATATATATATATATATATATATATATATATATATATATATATATATATATATATATGGAAAAGTTAGGCTGAACTTATTTAGGATGATATCATTTTAAGACAACATATTTCATGTGTAAACATGCTTTGAGCACCTTAAGAGGCCACTTGTCCTTAGCATACAGTATGAGGGAAAAAATAACTTTATTTTGTTTCACATGTCTTTGGTTTCATTTTTTCAAACATAAATAGAGGTATTTGAAAACATGGATATAAAACAGTAGTTGTCTATCATAGAACCATTTAATAGTTTTAACCTATCGACATATGGGAGAAATTAGTATATCTTTTACAGATATTTAGTAATTTCAATCTATACATATACGAGAATAGTTGCATATCTTTTGGTATCATAATGTAAATACACTCCACAAATACATAAGAATAGTTTGCACATATATTTATGAGTTTGATTATGTCAGGGGTAACCATCTTACAAATATAGTTATGAGTTTATATACATTAGAGGTACTCAACTTATGAATACATTCATAAGTATGCAAATCAATTAGAAAACTTTAATAGTTTCACCATACAAATATTAAAGAGCAAATGTAGATCTTTTAGTTTGTATAATTTTTAGGGGCATTTATAGTAATTTCACTCCACTTCTATATGTGAGGATAGTTTGCATGTCATTTAGAAACAATTATATGTTATTCCACCAATATACAAAAGGAGTTTGTATATATTCAAGTATTTTATTCTAACAGTGGTTGCTTAGCTTGTGAACATGTGTATATATATGTGTGTATGTACTTCTAGTTCTGTACACACATTTATATATATTTATATATTAAAATCTATGATGAACAAAACTGTAAGAAATTTTTAGTATATTCATAGTTTGAAATAGTAGTATTAGAATTTATTCACAAGATTAATAGTCTGGATAGCCATTCATAAACAAATGATTGGTTTTAGTGTTTAGGATTTAAATTTAGACTTCATAATGCTACTCTAGAGTTACAGATGAGATTATACATGTGATTTTTAATTAGTTAAACCTTGTATGTTCAAATTTTGTACATAGTAAAACAAATCAATATGTTTGGTATAACACATGATAAAAGAGTATTGTTTCCAAGAAACTATGATATTACACTAAATTTGTCTTTAATTCTATGAGGACCTAGTATCATTTGGTTCAACCAACCTACCGAGTCTATCTTATAACATCATATAGGAAAACTTTAGCGAATAAAAGTTGATTTGAGTTGATTAAAGTTCCTATTTGGTAAATACAGATGAATGCATGTAAAGTGTAGTTGTAGATCATGTTAAATCCTAAATTTGTTAGATTATGAATTTAGTATTGTTCAATAATGAGCAAACAGTGTTTGTGTAAGCATGATAGGCTATGATAGGTGTTAGGATAGTGATAAACATTGTTTGAATAGTTGCATATCTAACAAAATCAGAGTATGGTAAAACCTAGTTGATAAAAAGTGTATATGATTGGTCAATCAATTTGTTTAATCATTCTAGTTTTTTGATTTAAAATGTTTATTAAGTATCTTTATTTGGGAAATCATAGAGTTGACTTGTTTTGTGTCAAGTCAAGCAGAGATAGTAATGTGTGGACAATGACCCACATATCCACATCATAATTTGATTAAATAATAAAATACTTTGGCCAAAGTAATGTATTTTTTGTGTGCATTATCGATCCACAGTTTCTAATAGGGTTGCATGTTAGTCAGTTGTCATACTTAACTAGAGGGTATGTAGGGTTATATGGTGGATTGCATGTGATAGAGTCAGTACTTCACACTTAGTCTTAGTTGGCATGATACTCTTTGTAGATCTCTTTATCTACTACCGTCAAGAAGGGTAGGGCTCCTTCCATTAGGAAGGAGTACAAGGGAGTATCAGTCTATGGATGGAGGTAAAACACCCAAATGTCACTCTCCCTCCATACAATAGGACAATATACTACAAGCTTGAACTTTGAGACACATTTGTAGATAATGAGACATTGAAATTATGATTTTTATATTGAATGTCATTGTAAAGATTGTACTAGTACTAATGTATTTATGAAAATATACAAAAATTTCATTGTAATAGATATCTCGTGAAGAACAATTTATTTTCTAAATGAATCATTTGTCTTCAGTTTCTAATTAGAAATATACTATGACTTGGGAATAGTTATAAATATATTTAGTGTATCATTTTATGTACAACCTGCACATAGAATGAATTTAGTTTGAATATTGAAATTATCTAACTTGAGAAATGAAATTGGGTTCTTGAATACTCTCAATGGGCATTATGCAACAGAATTACTAAATAAAATGTTATGGATGACTTATCGCTTCATTTACATCTTAAAGCAAAAATAAAATTTGTAGTTTAGTTGAATTTTTGGTTTACAAATGTTAGTTTATCACAATCACTTTAGATGACCTACTCTAATATCACATTGATGGTGGATAGAGTCAAACACAGAATGCTACAACATCCAAAAGGATTCTAATGTTTGATAAAAATATATTAAAAATTGCCTCGATATATAGATAACATTACTATACATTACTAGTACTGTAGTGCCCCTCCATTCTCACCCTAGATGAGCAGGTGGTCAGGCTAAGGGGCATGAAGAAGAAGGTAAAATACTTGGAATATGTAGGGTATGATAGAAATGATGGTAAGCTTACTGTTATGATATAGTTGATGACAATCATTGATGTTTATTATGATGACATTGTTGATACTTTATGATTAATACATTATACTTATTTTGTAATCAGTTATAGGTTAATTGATTATGTAAATTAGTTTTACTACATAATTAATGTGATTATCTATCTATGTGTTATCTGGTTGTTTAGTTACTAATGAATTTGTTTAATGTGGATACTTGTGATGTGTTTTGTGAAGGGACAATGTAGTATTACTCACAATGAGTACCCTACTATGCTATGATTCTCTGTCACTATGTGCTTGCTTAGATAATTATGTGTATGTATCCGACACTTTTGTTTGCTATAGGTTGCAGGTACGAGGCATCAACTCCACCTAAATTGGCAAGTCTGAGCATGCCTTCATACCAATGGAAGTTGTTGAATGGAGATAACATATGGTCCCCTAGCCTAGCCATCATCCTTAAAGAGGATGAGTATCTGGTTGTGTACCCTGACAGTGTTGTCAGTTTGGGCATGATACTCAGTCATTGTTGTGGTGGTCTTGCTTTCTGATCTTGCATAGTAGTCAAGTATGGTTTGATAGTTGGGTTATTTGATTGGTATTATTTTTGTTATTGTTGCCTTAAAATAAAATAATTAGTTATGAAGTATTTTTACTGAATAAATAAATATATAAATGTCCTTATGTAAATTTAGTTTATGAAAATATATTATTCTAGAAGTTAACTTAATAAATAATAATAATGGTAATAAATGTAATTTCAACTATAGTTAAATAAATAAATAATATTTGTGTTACCATAAAATATATTTATCTTGGTCTAGTTGTAAAATGTTAAAAATAGCAAACTGTAAGACATTGTTCATGCAAGAGTTATTGCCTCTTGTGGGGGGGAATCTTCTAGAAGATTTTAGGGGATTTCATTCTCTAAATAGGGAGTTCTTGGACTGTATTTAGGGGGGGATTTCTCTCTCATAAGAATCTTTAGTAGATGGAACTTTTGGGGGGTGAGAATGGTTTGTGGCTGCAACAGTTGAACCCAACATTGAATCTTCAGCCAGTCAAGCAAGTGAAATCAGGATCCTTTGGTTCTAATTTCTGTCTCATTTTTCTGTTGAAGAAAATGTTTGATTTATAATTTTTCCTATTGATTGTAATTTGTTTGATAGGTTAGAAACCTTGTTATCAATCCAATTGTGCATGTCTATATCATTGCATTTCTGGGAATCACCTATTGATGTGACTGTCTATCTCTTGCCTATTTCATCTATGTTTTTATAGTCTATTGCAGCAACCATAACTTTTGTTTTACAAACTAGGTTCCTCTAATTTTTTTATATATGGTGTAAGACCTAGTCATCTAAATCATATCCACAATTCACCTATACCCAGTTTGTATTTTTGGAGATATCAATGTTTTGTGACTGTCTACCTCTCAGCCATTTCATCTCTGTTTTAGCAGGCTGTTGTGTTAGCCATAATTTTCATTTTACGACCTAGATTCCTCTAAATTGTTTATATATGGTGTATGACCTATTTTTCTAAATTATATCCAAAAATCATCTATGCCTAGTTTATTGTTTTGTAGTTATGAATGTTTCGTGATTGTCTACTTCTCGGCCATTTCGTCTATGTTTTAGTAGTCTGTTACGTTAGCCATAACTTTAGTTTTACAAATTGGGTTTCTCTAAGTTTTTTTATATATGGTGTATGACCTAGTAATCTAAATCATATCCAAAAATAGTCCATACCCAGTTTGTGTTTTTGGAGATATAAATATTTTGTGACTGTCTACCTCTCGTCAGTTTCGTCTATCTTAAAACAGTTAGCTGCGTCAACAATAACTCTATATTTTGGAATTGGGTTTCTCTAAAAAATTTCAACAATTTCATTTTTGTACACATCCTATGATCATTTCTCTCCATCATATGACTCTCTTTGAGGCATTCCATGAACGAGTCTGCATGCTTTGTCTATGCTTTCACATTTTACATTGTTGTTAGCTTCGAAAGTCTTCTCAACAAATTCATTTTGTGATAATCCTATCTTATGTATGTGGTTAAAAGTGTGGTAGATTTGATGAAGATGTTAGATCTATAGGAATGTTTTATTGTTCTATATTCCTTTCCTCTCAAGTAACCTTAGAACAATGTTCTTTCATTGTAGCTTCGAGTTTGGTATCTTGTGATTCTAACAAGTGTAAGATATTTACAGCATTCTAATATTATAGGCTTTTATCCTTGCTTTTATAGTTATATTTAATAGTATTTACAATTATCTAGATTATTATTATATGTGTATTAATCTAATTATTATTAGAGCGAGTCTCTTTAATTTACTAGTGTATGAAATTAAGATATGTAATTAGTATACATATGAAATTAAGACATGTAATTATGCCTATTAATTTGTGTATTGTGAGGGAATGGAATAAAGGTAATTTAATGTATTGAATATTTTTTATAGGTTTGAAAATCAGAGTTTTAAATTAATGTAATTAGTTTGGTATTAGAATTTTATTATTAATGTTCTATGAATTTGGCTATGTTGAGAGAACATTTTATGGTATTGAATTAGATTATAGATGTGTTATTTGTCATTAGTTTTAAATCATCATTTTATCTGAGTCGTGTTGCAAGTGATATCATTGAAGTATTTTGATAACCGGTTTGAGTTAAGATCTTACTTGTTAGAAACCTTGATCTATGGTTGGAATAGGTCAGTTTAGGGGTTGTTCTACTTCGAAAAGTAATGTTGGTTATCATCTTGGTCATTAATACCATTGTCTATAATAATGATCTTGTTAAGGTTTTATTCTATTAATTAAATAAGTTACAATAATTTCATTATGATCATCATTTGGGAAATTATAATCCTAATCTTTTTTTTTCTCTTTGATCTATTTGAAGGACATGATATTTTATACCATTCTTGAAATCTAGTGCCTTAATGAATGTTATTAAGTGTTTAGGTAATGCGAACATGAATCATGCCAATCTAGTAGACATGAGGTATATAACTTTAGAGGATATTAAAGGGGTGACTAGTTATGATGTAAGTGCTAGAATATTAAGTCTTGCACTATAAAGATAGATCCACCTTATGTTTGTTGAATGTTTGACCATGTTTGGAATTAATGTTACATTTTTTTAGTCCCATGCTTCGTACAATATTTCATGTGTTTCCATTATGTGTTGTAAGTAAATTATTGGTTAAAGTTCTTAGTCTATGTTGTGCATTTAGAAGTGAACGTCGATATGGAACCATTGTGTTACAAAGGTGTCATGTGTCTGTGTCATTAGGGAAGTTGATTCTAGAGGCCTAGAGGGGGAGTCGTGTGTATGACTAGTGGTTTTATGTAGTGTTTACTTCCCTCTGTTTCTAGATTCATGTGGTTATGACGATTGAGCAAGAACGATAATACCTTGTTCAATAGTCCTAATTCATGCAGTTATGTTTAAACTCATGTTGATGTTGTTTTCGTGATGAGGTGTAGAGTCCTCCTTTATTGTTGTGGTTCATTATGTATTAGGCATGTAATAAATTTCTGTGTTGGTTCATTTTATGGTTGAGATTTTGGGAGCAAGAGGACCCATGCCTTGCTCTGGATTACACTTTGTTTTGGTTGAAATTTTTGGAACAAGAGGACCCATGCCTTGCTCTGGATACTTTTGTTGAGATTTGTATGCAAGAAGTTAAATGCCTTACATGATATGTGGATACTTGTTGTTATTATTGTTGGTTAAGGGTGTTCTAGATGCAAGAAGGGAAGTGGCTTCCAATGTGGGGCCGGTGCCCAAAGTGGCTATCAGGGTAACCCATTGGAAGTTGTTAATCCCGTGATAACTTAATAATCAAATTTGGAGGGTTGGAGAGCTTTCACAGTAATCAAGATAATTGGATGCGTCACTCATGCTTGTAGTGCTTGTTCAGGCTAAGGATGAGATGAGAAGGCTGTGGTTGGCAAAATCAACTTCCTTATCCTCATGAAAGTGATGTTGATTCCACATGTGTCACCCTATGGGACCGGCGTCTAGTGAGAGACTATTAGGGTAACAATAGATGGGGGCCGGTGCCTAGCGAGAGATTATCAGTGTAACCCATGGATTGGGGCCGACATCTAGCTAGAGACTGTCAGGGTAAGCCATGCTAGGACCATGCGATGACACTCATCCCTACTGTAGTCTAGCATTCCCTCTTTGTTGTTCTTTCTTATGTTGTGTGAATGCCTCTGGAAGTCCTTTTAAGTGTGGAAGTGTTGTTTATGCTACTTGTGTTGTCTTGTTGACCCATGTTGTACTTGAGTCCTATGTAGTCCTTGCAGTTGTTATTCTTCGTCTCCTTGTTTGGTTGTTGCTACAGAACCTTATGTTATCTCCTAGCTCAGGGGGTGGACCTTAGGGTTCCACATGGTCGGGTGGAAGAGCTTATAACATTAGTTTTCCCTTGCCCTGATTCATGTGCAAGAAGGATGGACCTTGTGTTGTAGTTTCCATACCATGTTCTAGTTTGATGAGATAGCTATTTGTGTAACGCCCCGCAATGAACACCTTAAAGAACTACACATCTATGCTATGCAATGCAGAATTTTTTTTTTTGTATAAGATAACAAAGTAATGTTTAACAAATCAATAAACATCATTAAACTAACTTGTCCTCTAAGGTTCCATGGTTACATTACTTCACAAATCAATTAACATAATTTAACATACATCATTAACTAACATTAGGAGATCATTCTAAATCTATTGCACTAATGAATACACATATACATCTCTATTTCATGACATCAGTTAGATAATCAACTTGATCAAGATTACATGTACATATTCAAAAGTCTATACATATGAGTACAACAATATGTAGTTTACATTATCACTATCTTGATTACAACTAAATATATACAATGTGATGCAATTGATACACAAGGCTAGTACATGAATATAAATCACTTCCTTCATAACTGGTACAAGATCTGATGCCTGATACAGAAGATATATCCTCCTCACACATGAACATCAACAAGGGAAAAACTAATGGATAAAAGCTCTTCCACCTGACCATGTGGAACCCTGAGGTCCACCCCCTGAGCTAGGAGTTAACATAAGGTTCCCACTACAACATATAGTCAGGTAGATAGAAGACTATAAGAACAAAGACAACACAAGTCAATATCACAAACAACTCAACATCACTTCCAGAGGCAAAACACATCAAATGTGGAGAGACCAAACATGGAATGCTAGGCTGCAGTAGGGATAAGTGTCATCGCATGTTCCTAGCATGGATTACCCTGACAGTCTCTAGCTAGACGTCGGCCCCCATCTATGGGTTACCCTGGCAGTCTCTCGCTAGGTGCCAGCCCCATCCATAGTTACCCTGACAGTCTCTCACTAGACACCGGCCCCATAGGGTGACACATGCAGAATCAACATTCCTTTCATGAGGACAAGGAAGTTGATTTTGCCAAACATGGCCTTCTCATCCCATCCTTAGCCTGAACGAGCACTACAGGCATGAGTGAGGCATCTAATTATCTTGATTAGTGTGAAACCTACCCAACCCTCTAAATTTAGTAATAAGTTATCACTGGATTAACAACTTCTAATGGGTTACCTTGACAAACCACTTTGGGTGACGACCCCACATTAGAAGCCACTCCCCTATCTGCACCTAGGAAACCCCATCCATCAAGCTAGACATATATCATCATAACAATAAAACTTTTCATACACATTGCAAGGCATTAACCATCTTGCATAACAATTATCCTTATATCAACATGTATATATATACCAATGCAAGGCAAATACAACTAAATGGACAACAATGCATCCATAAAGAAATACATTTATCATTCACATTGTCTTTTAATCCATCCATACCTAGAGACAACATGCTTCTTGAAACATCATGATCTCAAGACATCCCATTCTAAGCCTTTGGGAAAACTAGCCACACATGTAGATACAAAATCAAAAAGACCATATGAACAAGTTCATGATACAAATTGAATTTACTAAGTCTATTACTAACAATTTACATTTTCTCAATATCAACACACTTATAATTAAATTATGCCTTCTTTACAACTAATCCACTATATCAGATTACAATTGACTAAGTTATTACAATAGTATATTAACATTAAAATATAGCTTATCATTTGATTGTATTCTTATTAAGGAATAAATCTATAATTACAATAAAAGTTAACTACATGTAAATATTCATTAAAATAATTATTTAATTGATTTATAAAGATACAAATATATTTATATATCATTAACATAACTAAAGTAAACCACTATTTGTCATTTTTATAAATCAAGATAATTAAATAATTACAATGTAATTTAAATTCAACTCTTGAGGATAAACTTGAGGGTTCCTATTTATTTTATAAACATATAAAAACCCTAAATCTTGTAATAACATATTTAACTTAAAAGTAAAAAGAAACAACTTTAATTACTCTACATAACCATCATTCCTTCTATGGTCAATTTACATCTCATTCACAACAAAAGTGCTAATATTTACTCTAAAACAAGACCTAAATTCCATCTTAACCTAATGCTTGTAATTCATTATTCCCCACGCTACATTTACCCTCAAGTTATAATAATATTACAATTCTTTTAACACAAACTAATCAACACAAAAGGCATCCTTACTATGAGTCATAAAATTCTTATTTAAAACAATAGAAAATTAAATTTAAATCTTAATCCTAGAAACATTACTTATATGTATTTCTTTATTTACTACTCAAAGACACGAGATATTTTTATATTACAGAAATAGATAATAATAATAATAATAAAATAATAATAATAATAATAATTTCCATGGGTCATTAATTAGTAAATATTTTTCATCCAAAGAGAATTAACCAATTATCAAGATCAAAATCTAAATGCAATGTCTATAATCCTAATTTTAATCTCATCTTAACAAAATCACCTCTAAATTTAACTCACCAACATTAAATGTTTAAATACACTAAATTCCTTTTAAACATATTAAACAAATGTTATATATATCATCTAATTTTCTTTATTTAATTCTTTTTCAAAATATAGATAATTCAAACGATCTACACAATTAACCAACTAATTTCATAACTACTTTTTAATAGTTAATTCAATTCAAGATACATATTTTATAATTCCATACCCTAATAATTTAACTTACCCAACAATTTTACCAGTAACATTATTTTAAATTTCTAAATGATTAATGCATCTATTTACTCAACTACTATGGTAAATAATAATCATATTAATAATAATAATAATAATATATTATTATTATTATACCACAAATCATTGAATAATAATTATTTTTCATCAACTAATAATTTACTGATACTACATGCATTTTGTATCAAAAGTAATAACTTAATGTAGCAAGATTTCAATAATTTTATTAACTGACAAATCTAATTTTTGAATAGATTATATGAAGCAATTAATTTGAAAGTGAGAAATAGCCCAATACAATGTTCATGAGTTACTAAAACTCCTTCCAAAATGAGGAAAATATCATGGAGAATTTAAACCTAATACCTGTGCTCATAGAGTGCTAAAATGTAATACAAGTAGATTAAACTACAGCACTGAAAGCCCACGCTAATATCACGGAGTACTAAAACTCTTCTCAAACTATCAAATGCAAGATACTTTAAAAGAAAAATAAATTAAACAAAAATTGCAATCCAAATTCAATTACATACACAAACACTTATTTCTCAGTTTCCTTATTATGAAGACAAATATCTATTCTGCGGATGCTCCTTTACTGGATGTCATTGTCCATCAGACAGACAAATTAAAGGGTAGGCAGTTTGATAAGTTCTTAATAAAATTGTTTAAACAACTTAGAATACTTCAATTAACAGCATTTCTACTGCAACAATAACAATCATGGCCTGATATATAAACAAATATCATATGGAAAGCTACAGATGACAGTAGCTTAACAATTTTTGCAGCAGGTTGGTTAACTAATTATGCAATGTTGGTTCTTTTGGTGCTAAAGGTAGTTGTATATAAGATGACACATCTTAAGAAGGATATTCATTTGTCTCTGACATTCAATTCTATACATGTGATTATATAAACATTGTAAAGCATTGATTCTATTTAAGCAACAGCTATACGGTGGTGAAGAAGACTCCATTTAGGTGTCAGGTAAAGCTGTTCTAAATTGTCGAAAAGAATGAAAGAGTAGAAATAATTAATGGACATCCCCAAAGCCTACACACGCAACCATACAGGTTGAACGACTGAGGCTATGCATACTTAAGTCACATTTATATACCTTATTGAATTGCACCTACTGCAGATCATTATGTGTGCATGAATAACGATCCTGCCCACGCTGGCTCCCTAGAGGACACCCTAACTTTGTCTTAAAATTCCATTAACAACTACGATGGCAGTACTGATGTGCTTTTTGGACTATAGATCACATATGAATATAGGTTTAAGGTATTTCCAGTGGCACTGCTCCTTGATTTGGATCCTAAAAATATTCCACATAATCTATGCTTCCCTCAGACATCGTTAAAGAAGTGGCAATAAAGAAAACTAGATTGCAACCATCACCAACATCTTGCTAGCCTGACGGAATGGGGTTTTGGTACACAGGTATGGGCAACTATCTAAACATGAAGGATAGATGGATTTATTATATATTGTAGTTGCCATTGGACTAATCCGGTGATGGGACTGTCTTGATAGACATGCTCATAATCTGTAGATACATAGAAAATGCATGTACACTGTTTAACAAGATACTTCAATGACATGACACCTCATGGAATGCCATGATCACAGGATTGCAAAATGTGAGATTTAACTTACATGATCGATCAACAAAGATCTAGCATCATATTGGCTTAAACTGACATTATAGATTTGTAATTTTGTTGAAGGGTGACATTATAGATTTGTAATTTTGTTGAAAGGCATCTAGAAGGAAACCCTAAATAATGAAATTAAAAGTACTACACAGAGATATCCAGATACACGATAATCGGTAACCCTATGAAAATAAAAACTGAAGTCTTTAAGCATATCAATTGACAAGAGAAGATCTTTCCCCACTTCCTTGCAATCAATGTAAAGAAGAATGAGGAAGTGTGCAGAGGCCGTAAAATCACTCTAACAGGCTCTAGAATGAAGTAGAACAATGCCGTTGGAAATCAAAGATGATTTGAATGCCAAAATGTTGAAGGCTCAAATAGGGGGAAAAACACACGGCACAGAAGAAGCAACATTTATCTATCTAAAACCATTTACATATACAAGCAGAAAGAGAGGGATCAAAGGATAATGGAACCTGGACTATTGACGGATTGTTGTTTCTTTCGAACCCTAGCTTGCAACTTCAGCCTCCTCCAAAACTCCTTCCCATCCATTCTCCCCCTTCCTCTTTAAAAAGAGATCCCTAAATTCTCTAGAACCTTCTTCCTCCACCGTTTTAGGAACCGAACACATGATACAAAGCGACAACCCTAATTTTAATCCGTAAAATATTATTTTTATTATTTTAATGTTAACTATAAATTTATTATTTTATTTAATCATTAATCAAATTTATTTATTTATTTTTTATTTTCATATTAATTTTACCAATTATAAACAATTAAATTGTTTATAATTAGTAATTGACACATTATTTCCTTTTAAAAGTATTTATTTAACTCTAGCTTGAGATTATCATTGTGTAATGAAACTCTAACCAAAGCTATAATCAAACATTTCTAATTGAATAATCTAACCTATAGAATGATACCTGACCACCTAGCAAAGCCACAAGACAAGACGACAACAAAGGAAACAAATAGTCCAACTAATAGTGACAACTAGACAAGATACAAAATACTCATCCTCTTTGAGGATGTTGACTGAGTAGGGAACCTTATGCTAACTCCGATCAACAATTCCATTAGCTAGGGCACGCTCAGACCTGCTAGTTCAGGTGGAGTTGATGCCCGGTACCTGCATCCTGCAGCAAACCACATAGTCAAACATGAAAATATATACATATCATCATACAGTGAATGGAAGTCGTAGTGTGGCAAGGTACTCAAACACAAGTAATACGACACTATTCTATTCACATAAACACATCGACAAGTCACTATGTTATGCATAACAACTATCTACTAAACAATCAAGATGGGACAATCAGTTACATATGATCTTATACAAGAAGTCATCAATAGTAGCATCATCACAAAGATAAGATAAAACATAAAGCTCTAAATTAAATTAATCCACCACATCTAGTATGTCCATACAACTATGAAAACATAAAATACTAATAGTTAAAACTTCCACAGATGTCATCATAACAACATGTCCATAAACAACTAGCATAATAACAGATAATCGATCATCAAATAAAATGTCATAATGTCTAGTCCTACTAGGATAACTATCAGTCCAAAAGAAGGCAAGGTGAGGGGCACTACATCCTCCCCCCTAGGATCAGGCTTACTCCTAGAAGCCTGCAACCAATATGGATGAAATGGATTGAGTTTGGACAGTCTCCACAACCTTATGCCAATATAGGTAGCACAGTCTATGCATGTGATCTAATAACTAAAAAATCTTGATATAATGATTTTACACCTTTAGAAGCATTGAACCACAATTTATCATTTTATAATGCTATATTCATGATTTAACACACAATTTTTTCATATGTACATGAATTCACAATAGCAGAAATCACATCTTAAGGCTACACAAGGGTTCATATAGACACCGGTAAGCGACCTACTAATCCATGACACAAAATCCATGAGCCAAGAGCCAACATCTAGCTCACACAATCCATACCACACACTTAGAGGCTTGATGGTGTTAGGCCACACAGACATGGTGAGACCATCCAACCAAGACCACAATGACCTATCTCCTATTGTATAAGGTGGTTAGCCTCCATGAGATAGTCCTCACATATAGGTGGGTAGTGTGTCCTAGCCTCACATATCTCCATCCTCAAGGTTCCCTACGTCTTCTTCCTCGTATACACTCACCAAGTCTGCCTCATACATCCTTGGAGAGGAATCACAATACGACACATGGCCGACATTGAAAACAATAAGGAGAAAATAGTTTAGCCACCAAAGTCATAAACAAATATCAAATAAAGATTAAATTTCATCAATAAAACAAGAAATGCACACAGTTCAACGTGAAATCAAATGTAACCATGAGGGCTATGAACAAATGAAGATCACAAGGTGTGGCTAAACCATCACAATCAAATATAAACAAAGTACCGGCCTTTTCAATCAATAGAAAATCATCAATAATTATAAAGAAAATACACAATCTTTGAAATTACACTATACAACACTGCGTGACTAGATACTAGCCACCAAACGAGGAAGGAGGGAACAACGTTAGGCTATCCTCAACATTTTCTTCCATACAATAAGGGTTCTACATAAGCACCAAGAATTACTAAATGCATCCAAGAATTCATACTCAACAAGAGGATGTACAAGCATCTAGTCCTCTACCTGACAACTCCTCTAACAGCAACTGAAGCTTCTTAAGGATAGCATGATCATCGAGGGACACCTCTCGACTCTCCCCTAACTCCAAATTGTTAACCATCACGGCAAACAACTGACAACCTTGACGCATACATTTCTTCAACTGCATGGCAGAAATCAAGGGAATGGATCACTAAATGCCCACTACCTCTTCCTTGACCTCTAGGCACCTACCTACGTAGACACCACCAAGGGACACCATCTGGTTGTTAGGTGAGGATGACAAAAGGGAAGAAGAAAATCTTCAGAGTTTAAGCAACTAGGACAACATAATGGGACTATGCACACCCAGAGTACCCAGTGTTTAAACCTAGCTCTGATACCAGATGTAACACCCCGCAATGAACACCTTAGAGAACAACACATCTATGCTATGCAATGCAGAATATTTTTTTTGTATAAGATAACAAAGTAATGTTTAACAAATCAATACACATCATTAAACTAACAACTTGTCCTCTAAGGTTCCATGGTTGCATTACTTCACAAATCAATTAACATAATTTAACATACATCATTAACTAAGATTAGGAGATCATTCTAAATCTATTGCACTAATGAATACACATATACATCTCCATTTCATGACATCAGTTAGATAATCAACTTGATCAAGATTACATGTACATATTCAAAAGTCTATCCATATGAGTACATCATTATGTAGTTTACATTATCACTATCTTGATTACATCTAAATATATACAATGTGATGCAATTGATACACAAGGCTAGTACATGAATATAAATCACTTCCTTCATAACTGGTACAAGATCTGATGCCTGATACAGAAGATATATCCTCCTCACACATGAACATTGGTAAGGGAAAAACTAATGGATAAAAGCTCTTCCACCTAACCATGTGGAACCCTGAGGTCCACCCCCTAAGCTAGGAGTTAACATAAGGTTCCCACTACAACATACAGTCAGGTAGATAGAAGACTATAAGAACAAAGACAACACAAGTCAATATCACAAACAACTCAACATCACTTCCAGAGGCAAAACACATCAAATGTGGAGAGACCAAACATGGAATGCTAGGCTGCAGTAGGGATAAGTGTCATCACATGTTCCTACCATGGGTTACCCTGACAGTCTCTAGCTAGACGTCAGCCCCCATCTATGGGTTATCCTGACAGTCTCTCGCTAGGCGCCAGCCCCATCGATAGTTACCCTGACAGTCTCTCACTAGACACTGGCCCCATAGGGTGACACATGCAGAATCAACATTCCTTCCATGAGGACAAGGAAGTTGATTTTGCCAACCATGGCCTTCTCATCCCATCCTTAGCCTGAACGAGCACTACAGGCATGAGTGAGGCATCTAATTATCTTGATTAGTGTGAAACCTACCCAACCCTCTAAATTTAGTATTAAGTTATCACTGGATTAACAACTTCTAATGGGTTACCCTGACAAACCACTTTAGGTGTCGGCCCCACATTAGAAGCCACTCCCCTATCTGCACCTAGGAAACCCCATCCATCAAGCTAGACATATATCATCATAACAATAAAACTTTTCATACACATTGCAAGGCATTAACCATCTTGCATAACAATTATCCTTATATCAACATGTATATATATAACAATGCAAGGCAAATACAACTAAATGGACAACAATGCATCCATAAAGAAATACATTTATCATTCACATTGTCTTTTAATCCATCCATAACTAGAGACAACATGCTTCTTAAAACATCATGATCTCAAGACATCCCATTCTAAGCCTCTAGGAAAACTAGCCACACATGTAGATACAAAATAAAAAAGACTATATGAACAAGTTCATGACACAAATTGAATTTACTGAATCTATTACTAACAAGTTACATTTTCTCAATATCAACACACTTATAATTAAATTATGCCTTCTTTACAACTAATCCACTATATCAGATTACAATTCACTAAGTTATTACAATAGTATATTAACATTAAAATATAGCTTATCATTTCATTGTATTCTTATTAAGGATTAAATCTATAATTACAATAAAAGTTAACTACATGTAAATATTTATTAAAATAATTATTTAATTGATTTATAAAGATAGAAATATATTTATATATCATTAACATAACTAAAGTAAACCACTATTTGTCAGTTTTATAAATCAAGATAATTAAATATTTACAATTTAATTTAAATTCAACTCTTGAGGATAAACTTGAGGGTTCCTATTTATTTTATAAACATATAAAAACCCTAAATCTCGTAATAACATATTTAACTTAAAAGTAAAAAGAAACAACTTTAATTACTCTACATAACCATCATTCCTTCTTTTGTCAATTTAGATCTCATTCACAACAAAATTGCTAATATTTACTCTAAAACAAGACCTAAATTCCATCTTAACCTAATGCTTATAATTCATTATTCCCCACACTACATTTACCCTCAAGTTATAATAATATTACAATTCTTTTAACACAGACTAATCAACACAAAAGGCATCCTTACTATGAGTCATAAAATTTTTAATTAAAACAATAGAAAATTAAATTTAAATCTTAATCCTAGAAACATTACTTATATGTATTTCTTTATTTACCAGCAATTCTACTCAAAGACATGAGATATTTTTATATTACAAAAAGAGATTATATTTCTTAATCATGAATAATAATAATAATAATAATAATTTACATGGGTCATTGGATAGTAAATATTTTTCATCCAAAGAGAATTAACCAATTATCAAGATCAAAATCTAAATGCAATGTCTATAATCCTAATTTTAATCTCATTTTAACAAAATCACCTCTAAATTTAACTCGCCAACATTAAATGTTTAAATACACTAAATTCCATTTAAACATATTAAACAAATGTTATATATATAAACTAATTTTCTTTATTTAATTCTTTTTCAAAATATAGATAATTCAAATGATCTACACAATTTACCAACTAATTTCATAACTACTTTTTAATTGTTAATTCAATTCAAGATACATATTTTATAATTCCATACCCTAATAATTTAACTTACCTAACAATTTTACCAATAACATTATTTTAAATTTCTAAATGATTAATGCATCTATTTACTCAACTACTTTGGAAAATAATAATCATATTAATAGTAATAATGATAATAATATATTATACCACAAATCATTGAATAATAATTATTTTTCATCCACTAATAATGTACTGATACTACATGCATTTTGTATCAAAAGTAATAACTTCCTATAGCAAGATTTCAATAATTTTATTAACTAACAAATCTAATTTTTGAACAGATTATATGAAGCAATTAATTTGAAAGTGAGAAATAGCCCAATACAATGTTCATGAGTTACTAAAACTCCTTCCAAAATGAGGAAAATATCTTGGAGAATTTAAACCTAATACCTATGCTCATGGAGTGCTAAAATGTAATACAAGTAGATTAAACTACAGCACTGAAAGCCCACGCCAATATCATGGAGTACTAAAACTCTTCTCAAACTATCAAATGCAAGATACTTTAAAAGAAAAATAAATTAAACAAAAATTGCAATCCAAATTCAATTACATACACAAACACTTATTTCTGAGTTTCCTTATTATGAAGACAAATATCTATTCTATTGTTGCTCCTTTACTTGATGTCATTGTCCATCAGACAGACAAATTAAAGGGTAGGCAGTTTGATAAGTTTTCAATAAAATTGTTTAAACAACTTAGAATACTTCAATTAACAGCATTTCTACTGCAACAATAACAATCATGGCCTGATATACGATGGTATCTGTAAACAAATATCAAATGGAAAGCTACGGATGACAGCAGCTTAACAACTTTCATAGCAGGTTGGTTAACTAATTATGCAATGTTGATTCTTTTGGTGCTAGAGGTAGTTGTATATAAGATGACACATCTTAAGAAGGATATTCATTTGTCTCTAACATTCAATTCTATATATGCGATTATATAAACATTGCAAAGTATTGATTCTATTTAAGCAACAGCTATACGGTGGTGAAGAAGACTCCATTTAGGTGTCGGGTAAAGCTATTATAAATTGTTAAAAAGAATGAAAGAGCATAAATAATTAATGGACATCCCTCAAGCCTACACACTCGTCCATATAGGTTGAATGACTGAGGCTATGCATACTTAAGTCACATTTATATACCTTATTGAATCGCACCTACTTCGGATCATTATGTGTTCATGAATAACCATCCTGCCCACGCTGGCTCCCTAGAGGACACCCTAACTTTGTCTTAAAATTCCATTAACACCTACGATGGCAGTGCTGATGTGCTTTTTTGATTGTAGATCACATGTGAATGTAGGTTTAAGGTATTTCTAGTGGTGCTACTCCTTGATTTAGATTCTAAAAATATTCCACGTAATGTATGCTTCCCTCAGACATTGTTAAAGAAGTGGCAGTAAAGAAAACTAGATTTCAACTATCGCTAGCATCCTACTAGCCTAAACGAATGGGGTTTTGGTACACAGGTATGGGCATCCGTCTAAACATGAAGGATAGATGGATTCATTATATATTGTAGTTGCCATTAGACTAATCCAGTGATCGGACTATCCTGACAGACATGCTCGTAATCTGTAGATACATAGACAATGCATGTACGCTGTTTAACAAGATACTTCAATGACATGACACCTCACAGAATGCCATGATCGCAGGATTGCAAAATGTGACAACTATGAAAACATAAAACACCAATAGTTAAAACTTCCACAGATGTCATCATAACAACATGTCCATAAACAACTAGCATAATAACAGATAATCGATCATCAAACAGAATGTCATAATGTCTAGTCCTACTAGGATAACTATCAATCCAACAGAAGGCAAGGTGAGGGGCACTACAATTTGTGCTCATGTGCTAGTTTGGTGTATCAGATTTATCATATTGTAAGTATTCTGAGGTAATTCAGAAAGTGATAGTGTGAATGATGTAATGATGTACCCTTATGTATGGGAAATTGTATATGTACTTGTAATTCTAATTATATGATCTTGTTGATTTCTTGTTTAATGTTATTTCATGGAAATGTATGTGTTTTCACATGTGAAGCAATAGATTAGAATTGAATTATTGATGTTAGTTAATTCTTGATCCTGTAAATAGTTTAGTAAGTAATGCAGTTGTGGAAACCTTAGAGGACAAGATAGTTTAATGATATGTATTGATGTGGTTGAATTACTTTGTTATTCTATCTTAAAAAAAAAATTGCCCTATTTGTTTAGCATAGTTGTGTTGTCCTCTGGGGTTTCCTAGTGGGGCATTACATTTGGTGTTAGAGCCTAGGTTGCAACATTGAGACCTCTGGATTATTGTTGTTGCTCTAGGTTAAGTGATTTTCTCTTTGTGGTGAGCTGGTAATAGTATCTCTCACATTTGTGCCATAGTATGATGTTACAAGGTTGAAAAAATTTACAAACTTGTTCTTTGATTCTAGAAGAAATAAATTCTTTATGCTTGTTTTACTTATATGTCATCTATGTCTTCTCTATCCCTCTTTTCTGAAATGTGATGATATATCTAGCAATATGAGTTTTCTGAACATAGAGTTTGCTCAATTGTTGAGGCTTTGAGTTCCTCTTGTGGTCTCTTGTGCTTTAGAAGAAAGAAGCATTGTTATTGTTAGTGCATGTAATTAAGTATTGGAATGACTTAATCATTTGGTGAGTCATGTGGTTATGTGATGTTGTCATGTGCGAGGTATCTTAAAGTAGTTGTTGATAACCTAACATTTATCACCTAGCTAGTCATGACCTCATATGGAAGAATTGTTGTGATTTATGAAAAATATCATTTTGTATGCCTGTGTGAGAACCGTGTGCAGTGATCAAATTGGAGCTTCCGTTGGATCCATAAGATCATGAATGTGATACTGTAAGTCAATTATAGCTTTAAATTATTCATGTGTGACATCATACATTCCCTTTATATTTTCTTACATAAGGAAGTACTTGCGTATGTTCATAGCTTAGTAAAAAGAAATTGTACTATGTTAAAGATAGAAGTTGTTTGTATATAAGTAGCAACTGTGTTGCCTTAAATCCTTGTATAAAAGTTGCTTAGATAAGAGGATGTAGTTAATTAAATCATTTGAGTGTTGGTGTACATTCTCTAATACATTATGGACCTTGTGTCCTTGAGTGTTGTGTAGCGGATACTCCCTTTTTGTGGCTAAAATTAGTCACATCGTGATGTGAATTTGTTGTATAATTTGGTTGTTTTGAAATTTTTAACAGTTGGTTCATGTGTTGTTGGGGGTTAGTAGTGAATTTCATTTCTTTGAACTTTCTTATGACAGGAGTGGTCACCAAAACTCTTTTCTTTTTACTTGATTTATTGTTGAAAATTGCTAGCACTCTGTGTCTTAAATTTGGATTTGATTATTTTCCCACTTCGGTTTGATTATTTTCCCACTTCGGTTTGCATTTATTTTTAAAATCTCTATGGTGGCTATTCTGAATGTTTGTTTCTGTTGGCCCCCTTTTGTGTTAACAGATGTTTCTATCATGTTCATTTTGAACCTCTGATAGTATGTTCAAGGGAGGACTCTACGGAGAATTGTACTTTGTATGTTGGTAATAGTCGAAAGCATAGTGGAAATAAGATATGAGATGTATTTGTCCTTGATTATATGTGAATACAATTCTTTAAATTGGATGAAATTCTCAAAATATGTGTGATTAGATATAAGTAGATCACATGATACGCCTTAGAGGTAAAGAATTGATGTTCTTTTTGTTGTTATGGAATGATTATGTATGTCTTATGAACAATTATTTAATATGGATGCGTATACATGCAATAGAAAGTTGCAATAGTAATATGTTATGTTTCTTAACTTGAGGTGTCTCATGATCTTAATTTATGTGTTGATAGTTTGGATTGCAGCCTAAGTCATGCTTATGATTCTGAAATTGAAAGTTGTAGCATCACATATGAAAGTTTTGTTCACAAGCTTGGTGGAGTTACAAGTGAGTATGAATGTTTCCATTTTGATGTGGGAAGTTCACCAACTCTTGAATGTGTTGGTGTTGTAGTAGAGGTTGAGTCCTTTGTATGGGACATTGATGTGAATGAGCAGTGAGGCATGTGTACTCTTGAGTTTTAACATGTTGCATCCCAACTAGAAGGTATACTTGAGCTGGAGTCTTTCTAGTTTGCTCTACAAGATGAAGTGTCTTCTCTTGTGGATCAGCAATGCATTTAGGCACAATTCTCCTTGCCATGTGAATTGGAGGTGTTTTCTTTTTCCCTCAATTTTCATGAAGAGGTTAGCATGTGTAATAAGCTTACAATTGGTGATGGAGGCTTGCTTTCATCCATGTCTTTTGTCGCTGACCTAAATTTTAGTTTTACACCCACTGCTATTATGAAAATGCATGATATAGAATGGAATAGGTTGAGTACCTATTATTTATGGTTTCCTTGTAGCAATATTGTTTTTAGTAGTGATGCTTGTCTTTATTTTAAGAAAATCTTCTACAAATTGATGCATGCTAAGGGCAGTCTTCATTTGTTACAGCTAGGTGATGAAAGCAGGTTTTGTTTGAGGGAGATTAGCTCCTTAATTGAACTTATCTTTGACAAAGGCAAGTAGTTGCAACATTCTTTTGTACCTGGTTGGCCTGTAATCCTCTGATATTTTGATTATAGTCATTTTCTCTTTTGTGCCCTCATGTTTATGATTGTATGTTCTCTTGTATGTATGCCTTGTAAATATATTTTTCATTGTTCCCCCTATTTATTTTTTTCTTTGGTCTATTGGAGATGTTCTGATTCCTCACTGTGACATTTTTTTCCACACATGCCCAACCAAAGCCAGTGTTAGCACCTATAAAAACTAGCTCCCAAACATGCATATTTTCTCCCCAAAATTCATTAAATTCCCCACTTTTGCCTTTGCAGTTTAAACCCATTATTTATAATTGATTTGAGATATGTTCCATGGGTTTCTTTTAAGAAATTTCTAAGTAAAAGTCCCCTCAAGCCAGTGTGTTTTCTTCCCTTAGAAAAATCTATCCATTTGAGGGCTTTTTCGACAAATCAGAAAAATTACTAATTGTTGATTTTGGCGACCAAGTTTGTGAGTCTATGAATTTGCCAGTTTGTGGGTTTACTGATAGGATGGCCAGGTGGTAAAAGAGACAAGGTTTGAAAGAAGTAGAAGGGACCATGGAAAATAAAAAGTTTTCTGAGGCACAAAGAAAAGAAAGAAAACTAAGTCTTTTATCAACGAATGTTTTAGTTCATGAACTTGAATGTTCACTGACTAAAGAGTTAACCACTGTGAAGATTCACCAACAAAATAAAGGAAGGAACAAAGGTGGAGGTGAAAGTTAAAAAGGAAAAAACTAAGTCTTTTGTTGGTGAATCAGCTGGTTCATGAACCGCCAATTTTGCCAACAACAGTTCACCATTTCAAACTTTTGCCAAATTCACTGATAGAGGAAAGGTCCGTTGAGCAAGAAAAAAGATAAAGTAAAGAAGTACTAAGGGAGAAATTGAAGGGAAGTTGAAGTCTTGGTCGGTGAACCCTTTGGTTTGTGAACTCATGGTTTTGCCAACAAAGGGTTCACCGATAAGAACTTTCCCCAACAATGAAGAGAGATTCAAAGGTAAAGTAAATAAAAGGCTAAGGTGAAAGGATGACCAAAGGAAGGCTAGCCACAGGTTTCCTTGATAGAGGGAAAAAAAAAGCAAGCAAGCCTTGGTCAGAATGAAGAATAGTTAACAAACATTCAGGTTCTGTGACAAGGCAATTGGCCACCAGGGTACATCACCGATAAAGGAGAAAGAAACAAAGAAGAAGGAAGAAGTTAGAAAGGTGGAAAAAGATAGAGAAAATAAAGATTCGTAATGGAGAGAGTTTTTTGAGAATAAAGAAGAAGAGAAAAGGAAAGAAGTGGATGGTTCACCAAATTAAAGATTTGTCGATAAGGCAAAAAGGGGCTAATAAAGAAGACAAGGTGGCAAAGGAAGAAAATGAGGACTTTTCCATGGTTCGTGGAAACATAAATTCACTGAAAAAGTGAATAAAAGAAGAGAAAAGCCACAAAGGGCCCTTTTTGATGAAATTGATGGTTCACAAACTTGACAATTTGCTGACTAAAGGGCTCGCCGACCAGATTTGCTGACAAAATGAGAAAGAAGATGCTCATAATAGAGAGAGATAAAACCTGAGTTCAGATGGCCTGATAAAAATGAAAATGATGATCAATCAGGTAGATTTTTGAATTCTTTAGGTACAACAATTTAAAAGGGTGCTTGTAAGTGAAAATTGGACAATACTTTTGAAGTGTTGTAAAAGCTTTAAAGGGATGATTTCATGAAAAACATGCCATGCTTATAGGATTGTGCTAACATATATGTACCCATTTATTAATGTGTTGCAAGTCAATATCAGTTGCAGGTGGTTGAAACATTAAAGATCTTCAATGCAAAAGGACCTGAATTAAATGTAAGGATGAAGTGTCTCAGCAAAAAAATCTTTTGATGATACTTTCATTTTAAAAGGACACCAGAGGATGGGTACCTGCAGGTTCTCAAAGTTGTCAGGGAATGGAAATTTCTTCCAATCTGACAAATTATCTGACAAGGCCATGGGCCAGATTTTAATGTGGCATGGTTCTTTTGTTGACCAAGGTCTCAACACCTGGAGGTGCATGGTAGGAGAGTTCTATATATGAACGTTTTAGTGACATTTGTTGGGGTTAGTTCTTTATTGGTAGTTGGGGCCTGTGTAGGTCCAGTAATACTTCTAGGGCTCCAAATTATGCGATGTCTAGTTGCAGAGAAGTAATGGAATGGTGAAACAACTGAAAGCTAATTGTGTTGTAGAGATTGTGTAGAGAATGCCTCCATGCTAGTTTGTATGTATTTAGGGCCTTTCCTCTTATCACATTTGCTGATAAGTTTGTATTGGACATTTGAAAATGTGACAACATTTAAAATTTATTACAATCCTTGTAATTGTCATATGTTATTTACATTTAAATGGATGTAGTTTTATTATGGATTATTAAGTATGTCTAAAGCACAAAACCTATAATCTAATACAGTATGTTCTTAGATCAACTTTTCTTTATTTCCCTTCCATTTGTTTTCTTTTCTATCATCTGAGACTCTGTAGCCCAATTGGATTGGTAGATGTCTTGAATCCATTAGACTAATCACACACTATTTAAATCAAACAAACATTTACCAATGGCTTAGGGGAAAAACCAACATTCTTGTGCATGTGCATTCATATAGTTTGTATTAGCTATATAGGGGTTTTGTGACAACCAGTTGTTCTTGGTTCAATGATAGTTTTTGGAACCAAGACAATGAGTTGGGTTTGGTTGTCCATTTATTTTTAGTTATTCATTTGGTTTGAAATCAATATCTGCTAAGTTATACCCCTTAGAATATCCCTCCAGATTCTAAGCTAAGCTCGAAGCGTAGTTGAGACTACCCACTCCTATCAGTTGGCCAAAATCACCCTTAACTTGTTGATAAACCTCTTTCAATCACCTTGACTACACCCCTGGCCTAGGTGATCTTGAAACATTTTAGAGTTTTGGGTTGTAGCTATTTTGGGAACCAACACTCATAAAAGCATAAGAACACCTACTTTTAGTATGTACCCAATTAAGGAGAATAACTAAATATAGTTGTACTTAAATGAGTTTAATTTACACTAACAAAGTTTATTAAAATAAAAAAAATGATGTAGAGATCTTTCAAGATGATATAATCATTTTCTCTCTTGAATAAATCGTTAATAAAAAAATGTTGAGGCCCCTCAAAATACTTGTGTTTTCAATACAAGTCTTTAAAGATTTATTACAATATATAAATTTAATAAAACATAAAAAATTAATTTCCATGCACTAAACTTTAGATCTAAGAGAAAAGAAAATAAAATTTAGTATAAAAAAGTGGAGACCATGTTAACCTCATTTCTCATCATTTTATCAGCAATTACATTGGGTAAGTGCAAAAAGATGGGGGGCCAAAAAGTGGCCAAATAGTTTTCAAAAAAAAAAAAAACCATAATGCGAGCATGTTATAACGCACTCGCATTATAACACAAGCACATTATAACCTACTACAAATAATAAAAAAAAAACCTCATCTCATTTCATTTCATTTCTATTTTTCTCAACTATTCCCATAGTCTGTAAACCATAGGAAGTGCGCTCGCATTTTGGATTCCTCAATTCAATACAAAAATCTTATTGATTCATCGCTGAAATGCCGCCACGACGTCGAGCACGCCAAAGGAGTGAGTTTATTTATCTTTTTGTTTGAATTCACTTCTAAATAGGTAGGTTTGAGTTGTTTTTTGATGTATATTTAGTTAATTGTCAGGAAATGTCAATTCACCTTCTCCTCCTCCTCCTCCTCAAAATCCACAAAATCCTACAGAACAAAAATCTCCTCTATCCATTCCTCGACATGCCCCTGGAACACAAGAAAATATAATGGGGCAAATTGAAAACAACAAAAAATAAATTAAAGATATAATTGCAAAGTTCAAAGATCCTTCCACTTCAACCTTGCATAGGTACACGTTTGCTGAATCTCTTGAATCTATGTTATCAAATGTAAATTCAATTAGCAAGCAAATAACTAGTTGGATGGATAAGAGGAGAGAGTTTAGAGATTATTATGCAGACAAGCTATCATACCAAGATGTGAAAAAATTACAAATTATAAAATTAGACTTGTGTTCAATTTTTACAAACCCACAAACAAATCAACCTCCACCCATTACATGCAAGAGGTTCCCTATCCATTGGTGCAACAACCAAGTGATAAGAGACAATTTTGGGCAGAGGTGGTGGATGGTTTTTGACCATCCTCCATGCAATAATAATGAGGTCCCGCAATACTTTTTGAGGAAACTCTACTGTGAGTTTGTCCTTAATAAAGTACCAAACTATTTTGATATGCAGGATTTCTAGGGTAGAGGTGGGGGGTTAGCACAAGATAGACCAGGGGCACATGTTGACCCATAGTGGGTAGTGAGGTGAGTAATTAGCAGACCATCCCATGACCATGTTTCTATCCCTTCCATTGTGAATGAGAGTGTTGAGGTCGATACACTTCAGTCGATTAGTGCCTTGACCCAGAGCATCACAGAGCATGCCAGTCCTGTAACATAGAGTGGGTTGGGAGATAGTGCAAGGAGTAGGGTCCCACCCCATACTTGTCAGACTTGCAGGTCAGCCTGTGGTTATGACCCCATGGATAGTCAAGACGCAGGTGCACATGCTACATCTGTAACTGAGCAGATGGTGATGACAGATACCCTCCTGAGTGAGACTTTTGGCCTTGATACTTAGGTAAATATTAGTAAGTTTATTGAATTTAATTTATTAAATTTCATTTTTGAAATGCAATAGTAACTAATTTAGTTTGATGATTTTAATGAAATTTTATTGTCATTGTGTTGATGCAATTTTCAGTGGTTCTCCACTTGCATATTACACTAGATCATCTACTGTTGGGGTATGTAACTAGTAAACAATTATAAATATTATATGTGAATAGCACCATTATATGAATGGTATTCTAATATCTAATTTTGGATGTTGGAGAGGTTAATATTGGAGATTTGATGGCAACACCTGCCAGTGGTGGTGGACTTCAAAGTTTCATGGAGGTAATAAAATAAATAGTTTAATGAATGAATTGTACTTACTAGATTTTTGTATGTGACTTGTGTGCTTTATTGTGTGTACTTCCATATTTAGATGAACGTGTGTGTATGTTAGGAGCCATGATTTGCATCACTATTATAGTTTTCATAATTGAATAATGTTATTTTATTTCTAGATGATGCAGGCTGTAGAGACACCTCCCAATGTTCAGAGGGAAATGGAGCATGGTGTGACCTCTGCCATTCATAACTCCATGGCATTGATAGGGGTATGAAGCAAATTAGTAAATTTCAATTTACATTCATTGTTATAGTTATTTATTTTTAAAAAATCAAAAGATTATTGATTTGAAGTTTAATTTCTATTTGGATGGTTTCTATAGGACATGACATCACCACGGCCTATTCCTGCTACTAAGGCAAGTGAGGACACGGATTATATGTTAGCAGTAAGTGATTATTTTGTTAAATGTTTCATTTTTTATAACATGTAATTTCTATATATTAATGTCTATACTTTTTATTGTAACGACTAAAGATGCAGGAAGAACTAAATAGGAGCAGCCCTCAGGTTCGTAGTAGACCACCCACATGCACGTCTCCATCCCCTAGAAGATCAAAGGCTACTTGTGATCTATTCTCTTCACCAGCCAGAGGGGAATGACTCTTTATTGTGTTCCTTTGTTGTATGCCTATATGGCATTTGTGGACATATATTTTGTATTGTATATAGTTGACATTGTATGCCTATATGGCATTCTTGTAAGCCTATATGGCTATTTTGTATATATGTTATACTTATATCGACAGATATTGATGTATGCCTATATGGATATTTGGTTAATACAAATCTTTTTTATTGATGGCATCCATACTTACATTATAAATCCACATTTGAATGGATATTTGTAGATGGTGTTGTGTGGTTACACAACACGCCCCATTTTGACTTGGCAAAACAAGGACCCAACTTCTTTTGGCTTGGTTTGTGTTTTTTGCTTTCTGGCGGTTTGGTAAAAATCAGTCAAATGCATCATCACGTTGAGTCAGGATGAGGTAAGTCATCAATATGAGGTCAGATTGTCAAAATTCGCATTTCGTATCTGTGACCTCATATTCTAGAAGAACATTAAATTTCATGCAGGTTTGCCTTTTACGTCACCCTGGTATTCACCAGGATGTGAGAGTTATGAACAGTCAAAGTTTTGGTCAAACCTGATATTCGCAAGGGGGGGTCATATTTTATAATCTGAGTCATGTTGGTTAAAGATCATCATCACATTTGAAACATCCCCCGATATATCCTGTGGCTCAAATATCCTGACGTCAACTTTAAATGGTAGTAAGTCTTTCCTGTCAAGCGGTCTTTTATACCGCGAACATCATGTTTTGAAAAGTAGCCCGATATTCATAAATATCATCCTGACGCGAAACATCACCCTTAACAAACATCCTGATGACATCATCTGAATACGATAAATGAAGAAACAAACATCCTTATGACATCATCATCATATTTACATTTCGACAGGATATTTTGTGAACATGATCATGTTCGCCCAATATGATGATGACGTCATGAAGCATTTCCGATACAAAGAACGAATATCATGATGATGTCATCCTGATATTCAGAAAGGAGGATGAGCAAGCTTGTCTCATCATCATCATTTTGTTTTGAAACATCACCTGATAAACCGAAATATCCTCCTGATCTGCTAAAATGTAAACAAAGGGTGCATTGTCACCCGAATCTTGTAGCGATAATAATTTCAATGTTAGGGAGGATGATATCGAAACTCAACCCGATATTTGTGAAATATCATCCTGCCCTCATGATATCCCGCCATATGAATATCCCCCACTCCCTTTGCTGCCATTATCATTAAATGCGTGCAGATATGGTAGGTGATTCCCGCTGACCCCGGAACCCGATGAAATACCTGGCGAGATCCTGAGTTTTCACACAAATGATCAAAGATTGCAATCTAACTTGTCAGAGTGCCCTAAATTTACCCTAACTGCGAGGTTAAAAGGTAATTCAACCGCCATTGTTACGTTTACCTGCGTTAAAATTGTTTTACAGAGCACTTGCCTCCATATCCGCATAACAGCTACCGTTGCGCAATTCGAGCTCACAGATAGAAGGAAGGAAGTGATCAGCAGTTGAATTAAGAGCATCTTGACAATATACTGGTATAAAGGAAAATCTGCATAACCAGGTAAGTGAACTGAAACCCTCATCATGTTGTTGCTAAATGATGTTGTAAGTTCTGGTTATGTATCCATGTAAGTAAGTAATGTGAAATTGATGCAATAGGCATGATATTTGCAATATGTATGCATGCATATCCCTGTTGTGAGAAGAAATGTTGTTAATTGCAGGTATCCATGGCTGAAAAACACTCAGTCAAGAATCAGGAGGAATTCAACAGGCCTATGTTCTCTTCCCAGAGAGGGGTCCTGTTCAAATATGGGGCAATTACAGATACCCATCAGGGGATTACCAACCTGGAGGCTTGGTCAGCCAAGCTGAATGATGGACAGGACAAGAGTCCTGTGCTGGATGCAGTGTTTGTATCAGGTATGTGGAACGCTGCTGGCTTCCCATACTCCATGGAGTCTCCGGAGCTAGTCATTAAATGCACCCAGAATTATAACCCTTAGACAAGGCAGGTGGTTAAGCATGGGAGAGTGTATGCAGACCTATCCATCAAAGGTCTCTCCCAGACATTTGGACTGCCAATGGGTAGTAAGGTAAAGAGTGTAGACTTGAAGAAGTCTGAAAGAGAATATGAAGCCAACAAGAAGGCGGCCATAAAGAATATGTATGCTTGGCGGGCCGAGAACAGCACATATAATGCAGCGGCCAAGCTCCCCGTGCATATGTTCAAGTTTGACTTCAATGAGGAGTATCAGTATGTGATTGCCCTACTGAACAGGGTGACTGGCCAGCCTGATACTGGTGATTTTAGAGATTGGATGTATGGCATAATAATGATGTGCCTGTATGCAGACAGCAAGCCACTGTGGGGCCAAATAATAAGCGATGCTCTGCATGAGCAGTTGATGAACCTGGGAGGTTCAGATTGTACATTCTACATGACCTCTTATATTGTTTATTCCTATGCTTATAGAGGCACTTTTGATGCCCTAGTCACAGATGGAAAACTGACGGGCACAAATGCAGCATATATCTAGGATCATCATCCCCAGCTGCAAAGAACCAACTATATCAAGGACTACAAACTGGTCAATGATGCATTTTCTATGCATCTGGTAAGGACCATGGAAGATGACAGAACTAAAAGACTGAGCGTGGAGGCTCAAGAGGTAGTATACAGGCATGGGGCATGGTACATACAATTTGTCACCTTTTCCTACATCAGGATAGAAGGTTTTGAAGGACATCCCCTGATGCTGCCGAGATATCCTACTGATGCAGTAGTTTTAATGGAATTTATCAGGTAGGGCTCCACCATGATACAGATGTATAAGGATGCCAAGAAGCTGCCACCCATTTTATTCCCAGTCAGCATCGGCAACTACATGTGCCCTGACTCTGACAATATAAAGAAGGTGATGGTCACCCTGAATAAGATGAATTTGCTGCCCTTCCCAGTAACGAGACCATATGATCCTTACGGCCGAATGCAAAAGATCCTAGGAAAGCCTATTCACCAGAGGCACCTAGAAGATTTTTGGGCTGACTGCGAAGATGAGGCAGAAGCCAGGAGGAGGAGGTATCAGAGGTTGACTCTGAACCAGATTAGAACATTTGACTGCATATCCCTCCCTCAGCAGCTGAAGAATGATGACGGCAGGATAATGGCAGATGAATATGAGCAAAAGAAGATTTATAATGATACCATATCTGCACCTGACCTCACCATGCAGGAGGATATGTCCTTGGACCCATTCTTTGCCAGAACCCTACACTTAACCCAAGCTTGGGTAGATGCACAGATAGAGGCATTGAAGAAGAAGGGTGTTGCCATCACGGTGGACAACAAGAAGGGGCAGGACATCCCTACAGATGAATATGATGACTTCCTACTGGAGAAGAGGAAAACTAAGGGAGAGAGGACCCCTCCACCACAGCAACCTAGCAAAAGGGCCACAAAGGGCAAGAAGGTGGAAAAGGGACCCAAAGGGGTCATAATTGACAGGGCAGTATCCATAGTGGAGGTGGTAGCCAAATCAGGATCAGAATCGGATTCTCCTCCAAAGCCCAAGAAAACCAAGACAGCAGAGGCTGGAATCACAGAGACCCAAGAAGTGGGTCAGTCATCCAAACAACCAGGCAAAGCTATCCTCATGGAGGAGGAGCCTGAAGAAGAGGAGGAAGCTCCACTAATAATAAGAAGAAAGAGGAGAGCTCCGTAGGTGTTAGTTCCCACCACACCTAAGAAACCAAGAACCTCCATGAGAGGTGAGATAAGTCAACCTCCTGCACAATTTAGGAGGCAGGTAGTGAAGTGCAGAAGGAACTTCAGCATAACGTTCCACTTTCTACCATTGTCAAGTTCAAAACTGAACTTGCTGAAGAGCCACAAAAGGAAGCATCTCAGGCTCAAGCGGAAAGGCATGTCTCTCTAGATGAGACAATCAACTTGTCTGATGATGAGGTGGTGCAGGATGTAGCTGCACAAGAAATGGAAACACTGGCTGCTGGCATCAGTGTGACTCCTCACAAGCCTCCATCTATCCAATCGGTGCTTGAGGAGATGAAACAAGCAGAAGCGGAGCGAGAAAAGAGCCTGAAACCAGAGAAGAGCTCGGAGCAGGTAGCTCAGGACATAGGGCTGGAAACACTGATCGCTGAGGTGACAAGTCCTGTAGTGGTAGACTTGGCAGAGAAACAGGATGCTAGTCCTGAGAAGCCAGCAGGATCACCTGATAAGGGCCACCTAATAGAGGAGATGGAGATGGCAGAAGCAGAGGGCCATGCTCTTGAATCAGGCCAGCAAAGCCCACAAGATACATCAGCAGGACCTACTATAGTGAAGGTCCAAGAAATAAAGGCTAATGAGAAGAAGGAAGAAATAGAGGATCCGGCTGCTAAGGCACAAGAGGTGGATAGTGCAGGCACAGAACAAGTAACAGCTGTAGAACAGATGCCATCACCTCGGGTAGATCCAATGATATCAGATATGGTGGACATGCCACCAGAAATAGAGAAACAAAAGGAGGATGATCAACCTCCACAAGGGGAAGAACTGGGGACAGGTGAAGAAAGGATGGAGAAAGATCATGATCATCATGATCTACATACAGGTACACCGCAAGGTTCCCCACATAGAGAAGATGCTCCCCCAGAAAAGGAAGTTCCTCAATAGGAGGAGGCACCACAGGATCTGCAGCAAGGCGAGCATCAAGAGGGAGAAAAAGAAAAATCACCATCTCCACAACGCTTGTTGGTGGAAACGGGAGATAGGGGTGAACAGCACCATGATGCCGAAAAGCATGATCAGGTGCCTCCATGGTTAGAAAAGGAGGTAAATGCTGAGGAGGAACTTGAAATCCAAGAGTTCGACGTCTCCACCCTGTTCTCCGTGGATATAATGAAGCCCAAGAGAAAGGCCAGAATGACTTCGGCCATCAAGAGAGATCCGGCGACAGGGAGAAGGACCGCACAAATTGCTGTACCTGCGGTAGAGAAGGAGAAAGGCAAAATCACTGTGGATGAATTCCAGATAAGCACAGTTGATTTGGGTTTTGCCAACGAAGAACATGAAGGTCAAGAAGGTAAGGACATCATAGACTCTCTAATTCAGAAAGTGAAAAGAGAGAAAGAGAAGAATAAGCAACATAAAGAGCACATTGCTCAGTTGCATGCATACATTAAAGGCTTGACCAATCCTAAGGATACTACAAGTGAAGTTGTAGTCCCATTGACTTCCATTTCTCAAGAGGAGATAAATAAACTGGACCTCACGAAACATGAGGCTTCCGTAATAAGGAAATGGATGTCATCCACATTGGATGATGCTGTTGAAATAATGAAAGGTTCTTTGAAAAGATGGAGCATATTAAGTGACTCCAAAACCAGGGTGGACAAATTACAGATGCAGACCGGGAAAAGGTCTTATAAACTAGAGAAAGTCCTCAGCCTGTTGGAAGATATAAGGAAGATAAACCCACAACTACTTATCAGTAAGCAGGTATTGAATAATAATACTGCATTGTTAGTGGATATCTAGTACAAGGATGTACAGTTTGAATGTGGAGTCCTCAAGAGATGCAATAATAAGCTGAGGGAGATCAGCATGAGGCTACGTGATTTAATGGGCATTGAGGCAGACATGTTAGAAACATTAGAGGGCAAAGTGGAAGGGAAGATAGAGAATCAAGATGAAGATTCTGCCCTCAAGGCTCTACGTAGTAACTTCCAGATGGAAGATGATGGTCCACTCATCCACTTGACAGAAGAGATTATAAATAAGGTGATGAGGATCAAGGTCAAGATGGAGACCTACAATGAGACATTGCAGGATAGAGAAAATAAGCTGGATAACAGCAGGGATAAGTATGAAGCACACAAGCACACTATTATCAAGGCAAAGACTCAAGATGGCGGAGGAATAGATCAGGTTGTGCGGTCATACGAACAGATCCAGAGCAGCATGCAACCCCATATGCAGTGGCATCATCATCAGGATAGTGAAGGTTCAGAAAGCGATGGACATGATGATGATCCGCATGAATCAGCTGAAGAGCATGATGAAGATACATCATGAAGGGGAATATTTTGCATGGGTAATATAGATAGTTGCCAGCTGGCAACTTGTGCTATTTTGTAAAATTGACAAGTCATGGAATGATGACCGTTGATTTGTATTGACATATCAGATCCGTAGATCTCTTGTAACGGATTCCTCACCTTATTCTATAAAAGGTGGTGGAATGCGTTGTTATATTCATTCGAAACTTAATTGAAATTTGTTTGCTGAAATATTCAGGGCTCATTTCAAAGCTGCTATATATGTACTTGTCTTTTGCATACTTAATGAAAGGGAAGAGTATTTTGATTACAAATCTTCGTAAATCTTGAGTAATCTGTGTTTGAATTCTGGATATGTGCTTTGATTAGCTGCGTCCCTTGGAGTGCTCATCATGTTGCATGTATTGTTTTCATTCATTATCCTCTGAAGTTTGCATCAACTGTGTCTAGCTGTGGAATGTCCTTGTGAACATATGGTTTGATTTCTTCTCCTCATGATAGTATCAAGCATGTATGTAGATCAAAAGCTAAAGGTTCAACATAATTAGAAGTATTCCCTTTAATTTCTTTCAATTTCAGAGCATCTCACCATCACAATTGCAAATAATTGATAATCTTAAGCAAACAACGCAAATATGCAGACATCTCGTAGGTAATCGCAAATATTTAGCATATTTGAATAAAAAAGCATGCACAATTGAAAATATCATGCAAAGATCGAGGTATTCCTACATCTTTTCATCAAATAACTACATAATTTGACTTCTCTGTAAAGAATTTCTGCAGGAGTATCATAATGATGGCGTAATTTCACGTAAGGCCCCAAAATGGAAACAACAACTCACATTAACTACTGAGTAACGTCAGTCGATTAAAGACCTAATCACCAGAGACTTGGGATGATGAATTCTCTGAATTCACTATATCTTTCAAGATGAATAAAGGTTAATGTGTACTTTTATTCTATGTTTGTTTATGACTAACATCATGACCAACATAAAATGGTGCTAGAAGGAGGGCCGAGTCCAGAAAACCACGCTCATCATCATTATTTTCAGGTTTGATGACGCATAGCGTAAGGTAACCTCAGATCACCTCTGAATTTCAGTAAATTATGTAAATATTTACTATGATAAGTTTGTACATGTTCATTCTATGTAAAGATTTCCAGATCTCACGTAAATATTGCAAGCTTTACAGTAGATCATTGTGAATTCACAAATATTGGCCAAAGATATGCAAATTTGTTCAAAATTTTGAAGAATTTAGGCCGGAGGCACTTTAGATCTCGTGCTACGGGTCATGTTACCCCAATATCCTGTCATATTTACAGTATCTTCACAAATATTTCATAAATATCCAGTCTGATTTGCCATCTGACCGCAAATATCACCTCATCCGGTGGAATCCAGCCAATATTTGCAAAGTTTCAGCCAATTTGCCTCCGATTCAAGAAATCCTGGCTCACAGGACAAATACCAGGTCTAGACCTAGTGAATTTTTTGAAGAATTGCCTGTTAGAGGTTTCAGACCTGGGACTGTAGACATTCATCATACTCCAGGGTCTAGTGCGTCTAGAGCTTCACCAGGACCTCCTCCTGTAACTCCTGTTGGTTTGCAGATACCTTCTGGTATATCTGTGACACCTCCTGTTCAACCCCAAGGTGTGCCTTTAGTTCAAACTCAGCCAGCTGCACCACCAGTTCAGCCCCCTCAGGCTGCAATGTCGTTCTTTGCAGCAGAGTCACCTTTGACCTTCAATGCATATCATGAGTTACCAAAGAATCTGGACAAACTTTGCCCAAAATACCATCCCTATCAAGATGCTGATGATCATATCAAGACATTTAAAGAAGCTTGCTGTAGAGCTAGAATAGAACATCAGGACGTGGTGTGCAGATTGTTTCCTTTTTCCTTAGGGGAAGAGGCTTATAATTGGTTCATCAGTCTGGGCCAAGCCTCTGTTGGTTCATGGGCTGTCTTAGAGAAAGCTTTTCTTGATAGGTTCAAGGTCCCTATTGATCCATCTATGAATTATCACATGTTTGCTACAATCAAAAGATTTGAGAATGAGCCTATTGCTAATTTCAATGCTAGGTTCCAGAAAATGTTGTCCAAGCTAGTTGCCCCATATGTAGTAACTGATGTTGCTGCTAGGAGTATCTATTATTCAACCATGGATCCATTAACGTCCATGTTCATCAGGAGAACACATCCAGAGATCAGTACATTGACAGGAGCTTTTCAAGAAGCTATCAAGGTAAATTAGCAGTTGATACCTACTCCTACTCCGGATATAGTATTCCCTACTTTGCCAGGCATGTAGTCACAATATCCTGCATAGTATCCTGCACAATATCCAAATGGAGCAGTGATACCTCCAGCAGTCATGCCTGCACCTTTGCAAGTACCTCCATTGAGCATTATGCCTCCTCCTAATGGAAATAGCCAACTACCACAATATCTTGCACATGCTCAGACACCTCAGGGTATCGATTTATCCAACAATAACCATGGATCTTCTTTTTTCAAGCCTCAGATTGAAAATGTAGTTGCCAAAGCTCAGGAGGAAAAGGAAGAAATCAAAGAAATTTCTGCTCAGTTGAGAAAACTCACCACAGAAGTAACACATTTGAGAAATCAAGGGTTTTATGCACAGTCAGGTCAGAATAGGAATTATTCCAATGACAAACCAAACTACCCTGATAGAGGATATAACAACAATAACTTCAACAATAATGGTGGAACTAACAATAATCCTCCTAGACAGCCCAGAATATGGAACTCCAGGCCAAATAATGGTTCATTACCATCACCCCTGGATAATCAGCCTCCGAGTGAAGCTAAACAGACTACTAGGGTCAATCTTGCTGAGGTAGCCCTTACCAATTGGTGTAGGATCCACAATACCAATGCACATGCAGAACTAGATTGTCCACAGTTTAGGATTGCTGCCAGCATCTTTCAGACTGAAGTATCCAACACTTCTGGAAATCCACCTCAGGCAGAAGGAAATGAGATAGTTCCTTGTGGATATGACTCAGCTTTTGTGCTAGAAACATACACTAATCAGCCTCATCCGAGTTATGATCAGACCTGCGAGGAATCTGCTTTAACTTTTGAAGCAAATTATGTTTTTCCTTTTGAGGATGAAAATGAACCTGCAAGAGAGCATGAGGAAGTATATGCATACCAACAGCAATATCCTGGTAAGCACAATTATAACTTGAGAAGTAGTGCCAACAGACCTACTGGTCCGTTGACATCATCTTTGCCTCCAAACAACTTCAACACACCTCCTGATCCTAAGGCTAACAATAACCCTGGATTTCCCAAGGTGAATGCTCAATACTTGTCACCTCAAAACACAGTAACAAAGGTCGTAAATGCACCTCAAGAGTCTGATAAGTTAGTCAGCTATTTGGCTGATGAAATGAAGAAAATCAAGATCAGCCTGTCCTTATCGGAGTTACTGAAAACTCCTGCCATCAAGAAGGCATTCATGAAGTCACTAGATGATCCTGCTCCTAAAGAGGATAGTCATCTTTCAAGTCAATCCAATGGCAAAGATCATGCTACTAAGGATAATGTTATCAAGCCTAAAGTGTCATCTACAGTCCAGGCCGCTGAAACCTCCCACATGACCTTGTATAGAGATAAAACTGAATCGCCTCCGTTTCTCCTCACCATAAGAATGTTCAGCAAGAACTTGCACAACTATTTGGTTGATTCAGGAGCCTCAACGAATGTTATGCCTTTGTCAATATGCAACGCATTAGGACTGCATCCTGCTAAATCCTTAAAGAAGGTCACTCAGCTGGACAAAACAGAAGTAAGTGTAGTAGGAGAACTAACTCACATTCACATGCAGCTAGCATCTGATCCTAGGATCCAGTATTACATTGACATTCAGGTAGTTGACATACCTGATACTTATGGGATGTTGCTTAACAGAGACTGGTCCAAAATGCTTAACGGATATATGTCCAAAGATTTCAGTCACATGTGGTTGCCATGGAAAGGTATACCTAATCAGATCAGGATTGATGCTGAACCTAGGATGAAACATATGATCACGGAATACAACAAAACGAATGAGATCATGTACGTAAACGTAGAACCTGGAGTTTATCGCATCAGGCCGCAGACTGTTAAAATAGAGGAGATCCTGATGCTTGATGTTCATCATCATCATGATGATGATTATCATGAGGACATGTCAAGTATGGAATTTGACAAGGATCCAGATAATGAGAACGAAATAGATCGCTTCAGAGATTTTGAGATGCATTTATCTGCTTAGGTAAAATGTTGCCAATTATTGAATATACCTGCTAATGATATCTTAATTGACGGATGGTGTAGATTACACGGCGAAGCACACTCGGAAAAGACTTGTGAAACATGCTTAGACATGATGGTACTGGAGCAGACATATAGTGAAGCATCATCATCATATTCCGAGGTGAGTGCTACATCTGATGATGATGACGATATTAATTCTTATTTGTCTTCTGCAGGAACAGGAGAGCTAACAGATCATGATGAAGATCGTGTCCTGAAAGCAGAAGAGATCCTGGTTTCCAACCAGATAAATGATGCAGAAAAAGAAAAGATCACCCCTGGTAGCGATTGCTTCATGGAACCAGATTATGAGTTGTCTGATGAAGACAAAGGTAGTGACTTGATGAAGTTCAAAGAATTTTTGGTAAAAGAAATAGAAAAGATGACGCGACGGCGTAAATCTCCCCAGGAGGTTTTAATTAAAGGTTGGTGTAGGCTGCATGAGGCGCCTCACTCAGAAACAACTTGCTCACTATGTTTACACATTTTAAAGAAGCATGTAGCTGTAAATCTTGAACATCATCCTCTTGCTGATATAGAAGAGAAAACGGAAAAGTCATCAGGCTCACAAAATAAAGGAAAGAAGAAACTTGAGGATGATGACAGCTCGAAGTTAAAGTGGATATCAGGCGGAGCAGTAGCCAGAGCTGCAAAGAAGAAAGGAGGACCGAATAGATATCCTGCTGAGGATAAGTGTCCTGCTGAAGATAAACCTTGGATCCTGAGGTTTGATGGATCCAAATCTAAGCAAGGTGCTGGGGTAGGAATAGATCTCATAGATCCATCAAGAAAATCCTATTTAGCAGCTTACAGACTACAGTTCCCCTGTACCAATAATGTCGCAGAGTATGAAGCTCTGATTCATGGAATGTTGTTTGCTCATAAGAAAAAAGTGAAGATCCTGCATGTCTTTGGGGATTCAGAACTAATTGTGAGGCAAGTAAGAGGAATTTACTCATGTAACTACAGAAAACTATCAAATTACAGACATCGTGTGTGGGACCTGATTGAAGATTTTGATGCCTTTAATATCATTCACGTACCAAGAGAACAAAACTAGAGGGCAGATGCACTCACCCAGGCCGCCAGTATGTTGGAACCGCTGTCCATATCTGGTCTAAAAAGATTTTTAGTAGAATTGGTGTCAGTGCCTTCAGTACCTGACAATGTGACTAATCTCTAGGTGTTTGATGATGATCAGCACATCCTGGACTTCATATCAAATAGAGACATATTCGAAGCTCAGATCATAGATGAGAATGGTATGGAAGATCATGTCTGGGAAGAAGATGAGATATTAGAGTTGCCTAGCAACAGAATTCCCAAGGGTATGATTGAATTAGAAAGAGCTTTTGATCTAGATAATATGCTTACACATAAAGATCTGCCTAAGGCAGATGGATGTCAATATTCACAAGTGAATATTGGACAAGCTGATGACAAGAGAAACATCCTATTGGGTAAGGTTTGTACACCAGAAGAGTTAGAAGGAATAACTCAGGCCCTTAAGGATTACATACATGTGATTGCATGGACTTATGATGAGCTAAAGACATATGACACTTCTGTCATAACTCATACTATACCTCTCAAGCCAGATGCAAAACCTTTCAGACAGAAGCAGAGGCCAGTCAATGCTCTACTTGAACCAATCATCCTTGAAGAAGTTAAGAAATTGTTAAATGCCTGGATAATATTTCCTTTAAGGCACTCCACTTGGGTGGCTAATCTTGTGCCAGTCAGAAAGAAGAATGGAGACATCAGGTTATGTGTAGATTTTAGGAACCTAAACAGAGCATCAGAAAAGGACAATTATCCTTTGCCCTCCTTGGATGAAGTTCTACAGGTTGTGAATGGAGCCAAAATGATGTTCTTCCTGGACGGCTTTTCAGGATACAACCAGGTGATGGTTGATAAAATTGATAGATTGAAAACTACCTTCACCACAAAGTGGGGTATATTTGCATATAGACGTATGCCATTTGGACTCATAAATGCTGGAGCTACATTCCAGAGAGCAATGGACATAGCCTTCAGAGGTTTAATAGGAAAGTCTATAGTCATCTACATGGATGACCTGACGGTTTTCTCCAAGGAAAGAGGAAATCATGTTGCTGATCTCAGAAGCGTGCTGAAGAAATGTGAAGAATATGGAATATCTTTGAATCCAAAGAAATGCATATTCGAAGTCACAACAGGAAAGTTACTAGGCCACCTGATCACAGAAGATGGAATTATCATTGATCCTGACAGGGTGGAGTCTATTATGAAGTTACAACTTCCAGGAAGCAAAAAGGAACTCAAGTCTTACTTTGGTAAGATAAATTTTGTGAGGAAGTTCATCACCGGCTTTGCTGAGATTGTCAGACCACTAAATGCCATGTTGAAAAAGGATGCACAAATTGAGTGGACACCAGAAGCCAAGGCTGCTTTTGAAGATATAAAGAAGGCCATTTCAGATGCTCCTATCCTCATTAGTCCAGATTATACAAGAGATTTTTACATCTACTCATTTGCCTCAGAACATACTTCTGCAGCGGTGTTAACTCAAAGAAATGAAGAGAAAGAAGAGAAACCAATTGCTTTCATGAGCTGTCCTTTCAGGGATGCTGAATTAGGATATGTAAATGTTGAGAGATAGGCACTTGCATTAGTCAGAGCAGTAAAGAAATTCAGACATTATATACTAAGAAGCAAAGTGATCGCTGTGGTACCAGATGCAGCAGTGAAGATGTTGCTGATGCAGAGTGAACCTAGTGAAAAAAGAGCCAAATGGATTACTGTATTACAAGAATATGACATGGAGATCACACCAATGAAGCTGGTGAGAGGACAAGCTTTGAGCCAGATGATATCTGAAACAAATCCAAACATCATTAGTCAGCAGTATGTGATCAATGAAAAAGATAAGAGAGAATGGTATTCAGATATCAGGCACATCCTGATCACTGGAAGATGTCCTTCAAGAATGCAAGCTTCACAGAGAAGAGCCTTGAAGATAAGGTCCCAGAAGTATATGATGAAGGGAGGAACCTTATTTAAGAAGAATTATGAAGGAATATACCTGAGATGCTTAGAGAAGCTTGAAGCAAATAAAGTTTTGACAGAGTTACATGACAAGTTTGGAACGGCACACGGATCAGCATTGGCCACAACACATGCAATCCTCAGAGCAGGATATTACTGGCCTACAATTTTTAAAGACACAGCTGATCATGTTAAATGTTGTCATGTCTGTCAGGTTGCTGCCAACAGAGAGAAATATGCTGCACAACCGTTGCAGCGAGTGGTGGAAGAGCGCCCATTTGCACAGTGGGGCATGGACTTCATAGGACCAATCAATCCTCCGTCTTCCTCAGGCCCTAGGTATGTCTTAATGATTACTGACTATTGTACTAGATGGACTGAGGCTATCAGCAGCAAAACTTGCACTGCAGATGATGTCATCAAGTTTCTGGAAAGCAACATTGTCACCAGGTATGGAACTTCTTATGCATTGGTGAGTGATAATGGCTCTGCCTTCATTTCCACCAGATTGTCAAGTTGGGCTTTTGATCATGGGATCATACTTAATTTTTCATCCAACTACTATCCCCAGGGAAATGGATTAGCAGAATCCACCAACAAGAATTTACTGAGTATCATAAGAAAACTGATAGAGAAAAATCCCAGGGAATGGAACTCATTTCTGAAATATGCCTTATGGGTAGACAGAACTAGAATGAAAACTGCATTAGGAAACTCACCCTTCCAACTAGTATATGGGGTAGATCCTATCCTCCCTGTAAACTTGAAAATTCCTACTCTATAGTTTGCTCAAGAATATCTAGGCATAGATAATAAGTAGGAAGTCAGGTTGCTTCAGTTGATGCACCTGGAAGAAAAACGAAGTCAAGCGATTGACCAATTTGCAAAACATCAGGCTGTTGTCAAACGCTGGTTTGACAAGAGAGCCAGAATTAAAGCTTTCAGGATATCTAATTTAGTCCTGATGTGGGATAAAGCCCATGAAAAGAAAGGTGATCATGGTAAGTTTGATAGATTATGGATAGGTCCCTTTTAGATTTCTGAGATCTTAGGAGACAGCACTTATAGGCTTAAGAACCTGACAAGCGAGGATGTCCCATTGCTAGTTAATGGACAATTCCTCAAACATTATTTCCAGGCCTGAATGACTTCGTGATAGTCATATGTATCATAATGTATATTTGTATAGTTGTTTGTACAGTTTGTTTGTTGTGCTTGTTTTGTTTTGTTGGTTGGGACCGTGTTCTGGTAAGTCAAGATGATGCACTTCATCACCCTAGAAAATAATTAAGTTGTTGAGATTCAGATGATGAGATCACATTTAAACATAGGTTATGATTCATTCTAAGAGGTGTTCATGATCAGGTTTGTGATGTCTTTTCATCAGGGTGCTTTTTCTTGGTCAAAGTGAATCCATCACAATGAAACACCTAACAGCCTTGGGTTTGTTGAACACACTAGTATAGGTGTTAAGTGAAAAATCTAAAGGGACTCCCTTGCTACCAGTGCAATCTCCAATCTAAAGCTGCAAGTGACTATACCTTGTACAAATGAGCTTCCATGATGATATCAGATATAAATTTTAAATGAAAATCAGAAAAGAAATAAAATTAGGCCATCTAAGTAACTCTACCGGGGCTATGGACGCCTGCTGGCAGTGGAGCTCTACTTAGGGAGATTGTATAGATAACCTTGTCGGGGCTATAGACGCCTGTTGGTAGCAAGGCTCTATCCAGGTTGGCTATGAGGGATGATCTCCAACTATGTAGTTTAACACCAGTTACTTACGTGTTCAACTTACTTTCAAGATGAGGATAATTAATCATATGCACACACCTGATCCTTTGTTAGCATTATCACCATAATGAAATTTTATCATTCAGAGGACCATGATGCTTACCCTTTAGACAGAATTAGAGCACTATAGATAAATGTGATCACATCACCAGAATCATTGGAATTTGTTCATTTTCTTTGGTGGCAAGTTGTTGTGTGGTTACACAACACGCCCCATTTTGACTTGGCAAAATAGGGACCCAACTTCTTTTGGCTTGGATTGTGTTTCTTGCTTTCTGGCGGTTTGGTAAAAATCAGTCAAATGCATCATCACGTTGAGTTAGGATGAGGTAAGTCATCAATATGAGGTCAGATTGTCAAAATTCGTATTTCATATTTGTGACCTCATATTCTGGAAGAACATTAAATTTCATGCAGGTTTGCCTTTTACGTCACCCTGGTATTCACCAAGATGTGATAGTTATGAACAGTCAAAGTTTTGGTCAAACCTGATATTTACAAGGGGGGGTCATATTTTATAATCTGAGTCATGTTGGTTAAAGATCATCATCACATTTGAAACATCCCCCGATATATCATGCGGCTCAAATATCCTGACGTCAACTTTAAATGGTAGTAAGTCTTTCCCGTCAAGCGGTCTTTTATACCGCGAACATCATGTTTTGAAAAGTAGCCTGATATTCGTAAATATCATCCTGACGTGAAACATCACCCTTAACAAACATCCTGATGACATCATCTGAATACGATAAACGAAGAAACAAACATCCTGATGACATCATCATCATATTTACATTTCGACAGGATATTTTGTAAACATGATCATGTTCGCCCAATATGACGATGACATCATGAAGCATTTCCGATACAAAGAACGAATATCATGATGACGTCATCCTGATATTTAGAAAGGAGGATGAGCAAGCTTGTCTCATCATCATCATTTTGTTTTGAAACATCACCTGATAAACCGAAATATCCTCCTGATGTGCTAAAATGTAAACAAAGGGTGCATTGTCACCCGAATCTTGTAGCGATAATAATTTCAATGTTAGGGAGGATGATATCGAAACTCAACCGGATATTTGTGAAATATCATCCTGCCCTCATGATATCCCACCATATGAATATCCCCCGCTCCCTTTGCCGCCATTATCATTAAATGCGCGCAGATATGGTAGGTGATTCACGCTGACCCCGGAACCCAATGAAATACCTGGCGAGATCCTGAGTTTTCGCACAAATGATCAAAGATTGCAATCTAACTTGTCAGAGTGCCCTAAATTTACCCTAACTGTGAGGTTAAAAGGTAATTCAACCACCATTGTTACGTTTACCTGCGTTAAAATTGTTTTACAGAGCACTTGCCTCCATATCCGCATAACAGCTACCGTTGCGCAATTCGAGCTCACAGATAGAAGGAAGGAAGTGATCAGCAGTTGAATTAAGAGCATCTTGACAATATACTGGTATAAAGGAAAATCTGCATAGCCAGGTAAGTGAACTGAAACCCTCATCATGTTGTTGCTAAATGATGTTGTAAGTTCTGGTTATGTATCCATGTAAGTAAGTAATGTGAAATTGATGCAATAGGCATGATATTTGCAATATGTATGCATGCATATCCCTGTTGTGAGAAGAAATGTTGTTAATTGCAGGTATCCATGGCTGAAAAATGCTCAGTCAAGAATCAGGAGGAATTTAGCAGGCCTATGTTCTCTTCCTAGAGAGGGGTCCTGTTCAAATATGGGGCAATTACAGATACCCATCAGGGGATTACCAACCTGGAGGCTTGGTTAGCCAAGCTGAATGATGGACAGGACAAGAGTCATGTGCTGGACGTAGTGTTTGTATCAGGTATGTGGAACGCTGCTGGCTTCCCATACTCCATGGAGTCTCCGGAGCTAGTCATTGAATGCGCCCGGAATTATAACCCTCAGACGAGGCAGGTGGTGAAGCATGGGAGAGTGTATGCAGACCTATCCATCAAAGGTCTCTCCCAGACATTTGGACTGCCAATGGGCAGTAAGGTAAAGAGTGTAGACTTGAAGAAGTCTGAAAGAGAATATGAAGCCAACAAAAAGGCGGCCAGAAAGAATATGTATGCTTGGCGGGCCGAGAACAGCACATATAATGCAGCGGCCAAGCTCCCCGTGCATATGTTCAAGTTTGACTTCAATGAGGAGTATCAGTATGTGATTGCCCTACTGAACAGGGTGACTGGCCAGCCTGATACTGGTGATTTTAGAGATTGGATGTATGGCATAATAATGATGTGCCTGTATGCAGACATCAAGCCACTGTGGGGCCAAATAATAAGCGATGCTCTGCATGAGCAGCTGATGAACCTAGGAGGTTCAGATTGTACATTCTACATGACCTCTTATATTGTTTATTCTTGTGCTTATAGAGGCACTTTTGATGCCCTGGTCACAGATGGAAAACTGACGGGCACAAATGCAGCATATATCTGGGATCATCATCCCCAGCTACAAAGAACCAACTATATCAAGGACTACAAACTGGTCAATGATGCATTTTCTATGCATCTGGTAAGGACCATGGAAGATGACAGAACTAAAAGACTGAGCATGGAGGCTCAAGAGGCAGTATACAGGCATGGGGCATGGTACATACAATTTGCCACCTTTTCCTACATCAGGATAGAAGGTTTTGAAGGACATCCCTTGATGCTGCCGAGATATCCTACTGATGCAATAGTTTTAATGGAATTTATCAGGCAGGGCTCCACCATGATACAGATGTATAAGGATGCCAAGAAGCTGCCACCCATTTTGTTCCCAGTCAGCATCAGCAACTACATGTGCCCTGACTCTGACAATATAAAGAAGGTGATGGTCACCTTGAATAAGATGAATTTGCTGCCCTTCCTAGTAACGAGACCATATGATCCTTACGGCCGAATGCAGAAGATCCTAGGAAAGCCTATTCACCAGAGGTACCTAGAAGATTTTTGGGCTGACTGCGAAGATGAGGCAGAAGCCAGGAGGAGGAGGTATCAGAGGTTGACTCTGAACCAGATCAGAACATTTGACTGCATATCCCTCCCTCAGCAGCTGAAGAATGATGACGGTAGGATAATGGCAGATGAATATGAGCAGAAGAAGATTTATAATGATACCATATCTGCACCTGACCTCACCATGCAGGAGGATATGTCCTTGGACCCATTCTTTGCCAGAACCCTACACTTAACCCAAGCTTGGGTAGATGCACAGGTAGAAGCATTGAAGAAGAAGGGTGTTGCCATCACGGTGGACAACAAGAAGAAGGGGCAGGACATCCCTACAGATGAATATGATGACTTCCTACTGGAGAAGAGGAAAACTAAGGGAGAGAGGACCCCTCCACCACAGCAACCTAGCAAAAGGGCCACAAAGGGCAAGAAGGTGGAAAAGGGACCCAAAGGGGTCATAATTGACAGGGCAGTATCCACAGCGGAGGTGGCAGCCAAATCAGGATCAGAATCAGATTCTCCTCCAAAGTCCAAGAAAACCAAGACAGCAGAGGCTGGAATCACAGAGACCCAAGAAGTGGGTCAGTCATCCAAACAACCAGGCAAAGCTATCCTCATGGAGGAGGAGCCTGAAGAAGAGGAGGAAGCTCCACTAATAATAAGAAGAAAGAGGAGAGCTCCGCAGGTGTTAGTTCCCACCACACCTAAGAAACCAAGAACCTCCATGAGAGGTGAGATAAGTCAACCTCCTGCACAATTACAAGAGGTAGGTAGTGAAGTGCATAAGGAACTTCAGCATAACGTTCCACTTCCTACCATTGTCAAGTTCAAAACTGAACTTGCTGAAGAGCAACAAAAGGAAGCATCTCAGACTCAAGCGGAAAGGCATGTCTCGCTAGATGAGACAATCAACTTGTCTGATGATGAGGTGGTGTAGGATGTAGCTGCACAAGAAATGGAAACACTGGCTGCTGGCATCAGTGTGACTCCTCACAAGCCTCCATCTGTCCAATCGGTGCTTGAGGAGATGAAATAAGCAGAAGCGGAGCGAGAAAAGAGCCCAGAACCAGAGAAGAGCCCGGAGCAGGTAGCTCAAGACATAGGGCTGGAAACACTGATCGCTGAGGTGACAAGTCCTGTAGTGGTAGACTTGGCAGAGAAATAGGATGCTAGTCCTGAGAAGCCAGCAGGATCACCTGATAAGGGCCACCTAACAGAGGAGATGGAGATGGCAGAAGCAGAGGGCCATGCTCTTGAATCAGGCCAGCAAAGCCCATAAGATACATCAACAGGACCTACTATAGTGGAGGTCCAAGAAATAAAGGCTGATGAGAAGAAGGAAGAAATAGAGCATCCGGCTACTAAGGCACAAGAGGTGGATAGTGCAGGCACAGAACAAGTAACAGCTGCAGAACAGATGCCATCACCTCGGGCAGATCCAATGATATCAGATACGGTGGACATGCCACCAGAAATAGAGAAACAAAAGGAGGATGATCAACCTCCACAAGGGGAAGAACTGGGGACAGGTGAAGAAAGGATGGAGAAAGATCATGATCATCATGATCTACATACAGGTACACCGCAAGGTTCCCCACACAGAGAAGATGCTCCCCCAGAAAAGGAAGTTCCTCAACAGGAGGAGGCACCACAGGATCCGCAGCAAGGCGAGCATCAAGAGGGAGAAAAAGAAAAATCACCATCTCCACAACGCTTGTTGGTGGAAACGAGAGATAGGGGTGAACAGCACCATGATGCTGAAAAGCATGATCAGGTGCCTCCATGGTTAGAAAAGGAGGTAAATGTTGAGGAGGAACTTGAAATCCAAGAGTTCGACATCTCCACCCTGTTCTCCGCGGATATAATGAAGCCCAAGAGAAAGGCCAGAATGACTTCGGCCATCAAGAGAGATCCGGCGACAGGGAGAAGGACCGCACAAATTACTGTACCTGCGGTAGAGAAGGAGAAAGGCAAAATCACTATGGATGAATTCCAGAAAAGCACAGTTGATTTGGGTTTTGCCAATGAAGAACAGGAAGGTCAAGAAGGTAAGGACATCATAGACTCTCTAATTCAGAAAGTGAAAAGAGAGAAAGAGAAGAATAAGCAACATAAAGAGCACATTGCTCAGTTGCATGCATACATTAAAGGCTTGACCAATCCTGAGGATACTACAAGTGAAGCTGCCATCCCATTGATTGCCATTTCTCAAGAGGAGATAAATAAACTGGACCTCATGAAACATGAGGCTTCCGTAATAAGGAAATGGATGTCATCCACATTGGATGATGCTATTGAAATAATGAAAGGTTCTTTGAAAAGATGGAGCATATTAAGTGACTCCAAAACCAGGGTGGACAAATTGCAGATGCAGACTGGGAAAAGGTCTTATAAACTGGAGAAAGTCCTCAGCCTGTTGGAAGAAATAAGGAAGATAAACCCACAACTGCTTATCAGTAAGCAGGTATTGAATAATAATACTGCATTGTTAGTGGATATCTGGTACAAGGATGTAGAGTTTGAATGCGGAGTCCTCAAGAGATGCAATAATAAGCTGAGGGAGATCAGCATGAGGCTACGTGATTTAATGGGCATTGAGGTAGACATGTTAGAAACATTAGAGGGCAAAGTGGAAGGGAAGATAGAGAATCAAGATGAAGATTCTGCCCTCAATGCTCTGCGCAGTAACTTCCAGATGGAAGATGATGGTCCACTCATCCACTTGACAGAAGAGATTATAAATAAGGTGATGAGGATCAAGGTCAAGATGGAGACCTACAATGAGACATTGCAGGACAGAGAAAATAAGCTGGATAACAGCAGGGATAAGTATGAAGCACACAAGCACGCTATTATCAAGGCAAAGACTCAAGATGGCGGAGGAATAGATCAGGTTGTGCAGTCATACGAACAGATCCAGAGCAGCATGCAACCCCATATGCAGCGGCATCATCATCAGGATAGCGAAGGTTCAGAAAGCGATGCACATGATGATGATCCGCATGAATCAGCTGAAGAGCATGATGAAGATACATCATGAAGGGGAATATTTTGCATGGGTAATATAGATAGTTGCCAGCTGGCAACTTGTGCTATTTTGTAAAATTGACAAGTCATGGAATGATGACCGTTGATTTGTATTGACATATCAGATCTGTAGATCTCTTGTAATGGATTCCTCACCTTATTCTATAAAAGGTGGTGGAATGCGTTGTTATATTCATTCGAAACTTAATTAAAATTTGTTTGCTGAAATATTCAGGGCTCATTTCAAAGCTGCTATATATGTACTTGTCTTTTGCATACTTAATGAAAGGGAAGAGTATTTTGATTACAAATCTTCGTAAATCCTGAGTAATCTGTGTTTGAATTCTGGATATGTGCTTTGATTAGCTGCGTCCCTTGGAGTGCTCATCATGTTGCATGTATTGTTTTCATTCATTATCCTCTGAAGTTTGCATCAACTGTGTCTAGCTGTGGAATGTCCTGGTGAACATATGGTTTGATTTCTTCTCCTCATGACAGTATCAAGCATGTATGTGGATCAAAAGCTAAAGGTTCAACATAATTAGAAGTATTCCCTTTAATTTCTTTCAATTTACGAGCATCTCACCATCACAATTGCAAATAATTGATAATCTTACGCAAACAACGCAAATATGCAGACATCTCGTAGGTAATCGCAAATATTTAGCATATTTGAATAAAAAAGCATGCACAATTGAAAATATCATGCAAAGATCGAGGTATTCCTACATCTTTTCATCAAATAACTACATAATTTGACTTCTCTGTAAAGAATTTCTGCAGGAGTATCATAATGATGGCATAATTTCACGTAAGGCCCCAAAATGGAAATAGCAACTCACATTAACTACTGAGTAACGTCAGTCGATTAAGACGTAATCACCGGAGACTTGGGATGATGAATTCTCTGAATTCACTGTATCTTTCAAGATGAATAAAGGTTAATGTGTACTTTTATTCTATGTTTGTTTATGACTAACATCATGACCAACAGATGGCTACTTCAAATATTTAAAGTCCAATTGTATTACATAGGATGTTTATTAATCTAATAAGCTAGCTATTGTTATTCAAGTATCACCGAAACCTCATTTTGGAACTAAAAGATAAAAGTTGTATTTAAAAAAAATGAATCATCATGTTGAACAGAAAATATTAATATTCTTTATGAGTAGCATACAATGTCAACTATATGCAATACAAAAAATGAATCATCTTGTTATTCTTTATGTTTGTGATCCTGAAAATGACTAAGTCTGGTAGCCTGATATCCTGAAACACTAGGATGAATATCCAAGTCATTAGGATGATTGTGCCTTGAGAAAAATTCATTAAGATGAGCACTTAAAGGAGACTTTCTTAAACATTCAAACATTGAGCAATAAGCATGAAGGGTTAAGGTGCAATTTGCAACTCATAAAGCGCACCCAACTTGGAGAGAGCATTCATTTAAGACAAGGCACCCATTGACACCTATTCCACCATAAACGTGCGCCTAAGGTTGGAGGAGAAGAAGCCTCTAGTAAGTGAAGTGCACCTATTGTCTAAACCACTTCATTATGGTGCCCTAGCATGAGGAGGAGTATATAAGTCAATAGGAAATGGCGCCTAGAATGCAAATGAAGGACTAAGTGGCATTTTCAATAAGCATCAATTCACCTTGAGCTTTCAATAAATACATCAAATTGAGCCCCATAAGCCTAGGTGCCCTTTGCCTTCAAAAGAACCTTGTATTGGCGCCTTGGAGGAAATCAACTTACAATGACAAGTCTTGGAGGTTTCTCATTTTGGATGATGTCTTTTGAGATTAACTACAATGATTGAAAGTTAAGATGAGTGGAAAGAACCTATCTTGAACCTTAGGTGCCCTTTATGTAATTTCCCACCATCATGAGTGCCTAGATCTAAGGAGTGAATGAAGGATCTTAACATCAAGAAGCATGTTATCAATCAACTTGGAGAAGTCTTTGACAATAATTATGATGAATTCAGTACATGGAAGTAAAGGAAGTACATATCAACTCCAAAGTTTGCCTAATGATCAATAAGAAATTCTTCCAAAGCAAAGGCGCTCATTGTGAATTTTCCTACTAGTTTTGGCACCTTGAAGTCTAAGTGTATGAAAATCATGAGGATGAGCACTTAGGGATGAGATAGTCTTCATAAGAGTTTAAATAAGAAAATCATCAAAATGCACCTTGGTAGAGGGACTTGAGACTATCATCAAATAAGCCAAAATACCTATCTCCAATCTAGGTGCAAATTCTAGCTCCTCCCAACTCAAATGAGCACCCAAGTTGAAGTCAACTTTCATCTATACAACCCTCAGATTGTGCCTTGATTGAGGAAGGGATTTGGACCTCAAAATTTAATCATCTCAAGACAAAAGCTCCCTTAGACACTTGTTATTTGATTGAAATCATTGAGAATTAGAAAGAACCACCTAAGGATGTAAGGTGCACTTTTCACCCATACAAGCCTAAAATTGCGCCTAAGGGAAATAACTTGATTTCATATCAATAGGTGAGTGCCTTGAGAGAAAGGATCACTCTAGGTCATTTTCAATTGTTGAAAGCACAAAAATGATAAAGATAAAGGTAATTGAGTTAGGCGCACTTTAGCCTCTGAGGACACCTCAATGAGCACCTTGGGTGAAATTGCATGAGATGACCTTTTGGAGTGAGTGCTTGAAAGATAGAATTCATCCTAAGACATGTCTCATGATTTAGAATTGCAAAATTGCAAGTATAAAGACATTTAAATCTAGGCGTACTCTCCATCAGTACAAACCCATTCTAGTGCCTAAGGGAGAAATTGCATTGAAAGACACCTTTTGAATGAATCTCTTAAGGCAGATTGACCTCTTTAAGGCATTACAATTGTTTGAAATCATTTAAAGTGATAAATATAGACCAACTTGTGTTAGGCACCCTTTGCTCTTCTTTTTACCTATCTATGCGCCTAGATTTGTAGTAAGATTATTCCACATTTAAAGAGGATTCCTTTGTTTTATAAAATGTTTATCATGAGGATTGATGTGTTTCTTGGTTTGTATTGTAGGAAGATTGAAGGAAAAGGTAGGAGCAAGAGCTTGGAGTCACCTCTAGAGTCATCATGTAGCTGCTCCAAAGGAGCCTTTCACATTCATTCATGTCAGAGAGTTAAGATGGAAGTAATCATTACCAAGGAAACACCACTTCAAGAAGTAGCTGCTCCAAGAGGTCACAACAAGATATATTTCAAGTCTTCTTCATCAACGACATCACCAGTTGCACCATGTTCGAAGACTTCCATCTATCACTTCAAGTTCTATTCATCTTCAAGTATCAACTAGATTCTTCATCAATCATCGCTTCAAGATCAGCATGTAGCCGCTCCAAAGGAACTTCCCATCATCATCAAGAATTCCAAATACATCCATTCAATTTCAAGTCCCTCTGATACATTCGAGCCTCCTTGAGAAGTCATCTACTTCACATAGAAGGGAAAGTGTTATCATCAATATCTACACTTCAAAGGACCTTTCAAGTTGGAACACTTCTTCATCAAACATTCGAAGACATCCATCCAAGCTTCAAGTTCTTTCACAATCTTCAGGTCTAGGAGAAATTGCATCTAGTGAACTCATTAATTGGTGCCTAGGAGGAAAAGACCTTAAACTTACATTATTGAGTCAGCACTTTAGAAATTGAGCCATTCCTAGTCAATTGGAGTCATTAAATATCAAATACAAAGTCAAATTGGACTTAGGCGCCCCTTCATGTAATTTCCCACTATCATGCATGCCTAGATCTAGGAAGATCATCCAATTGCACCTAGGAATAAGATACAAGTCCAAGACCTCAAATTTCAGTGCCTAGAAGTGTGATGAATTAAAGAAGCTACATTTGCGCCTAAGGGTAAGTTGTATCTAATGACATCACCTAATTGAGCACCTAGGAGGTATAAAGCTTAACATTGACATTAGGATAAGTGCTTAGTAAAGGAGAGTTTCTCAAACATTTAAACATGTGAATGAAGTCATAGAAATGCACTAAGTTATCTAGGTGCCATTTTTGCCTTGTGTACCCTTACATTTGCACCTAAGAAGAAGTTGCTTCAGTTCATTGGAGTGTTTGAGTATTGAGGATTTCTTAGCAATGCTTTGTAACTTTACACTACCTCCTTCTGACGATTTTTGGGGTAGTAAAAAACCTTTCACCAAGGCCAAACACCTCAAAGATATAAAAAACTAAGAGAGGTTATTGTAGAGGCACTCTACATGATCGCATTTCCTTAGACAGAATGTTTCTAAGTAACATATTGTCAAAGATTGCTGCCTTTTTGCACTTTAGACTCTTCAGAGATATCATCAGTACAATGTAGCTTAGACTATTTCGACATGTTTGGGTGAAAAATAGAACAAAACCTAGCCTAAATGTACCTATCCAGATGTGTTTGAACTATCAGTTTGGTCACATTAGGAGTAGGACACCAAAAATGCATAACATGATGATGTAAAAATGTGTATATGTGTAAAAATGCAGCAGGAAATTAAAAAAAAGACAAACCTTAGAAATTGATGTGCATACTTACAACTCAATTTAACATGACTTTACAAAATCAGTGTGAATACGTACAAATTAATCCAATGGACCATTTAGGTCTACTCTACTCTTTATTGTGTCAAGTATTGCTTCATGGTCAGACTCACACACCTTCCACAGGATTTTGTTCAAAGGTCTACCCCTATACTTTATCAAATGAACATTGCATGCCATGACAAGGTTCGAGTAATGAAGAATCTTCTAATGCGTGTCAAAGTCCTGAAACAACCAAACATTAAAACTCTTATGTGGGTACCTTCTAAGCCATGTTCCAGTAATAACCATTGAGCATGTAGGGTATTTGATGTTTTCTCCATCTGTAACAGGGGCTTCCAAGTTCTTTTTAGCCTCAACACAATGTCATAAGTAATAATATATTCCCTCTTCATTATCTTCATCTGCAATGACTGCATATACGTGCCCTACATTGATATGTGTAGCAAATTAGATAAAATTAGTCAACATTACAAAAACACTACAAAGTAAGATGACATTACCTGTTGAACTAGATGAAATTAGATGCATATACATGCCCTATATTACCTGGTTGAACTAAATCTGATATGTGTGTTAGTTCCAGTGTCATCAGGGGTTGATACATGTCAAGTGGGCTAAGATAACTTAACTTACATTTGTCAACCCACTCCTTTGACTCACACTCATCCCAGACTTGAATTGTATAGGAAGAATAAAAGTATGACATCTTTTGCATATGGATACTCCATGAACCTGTAATTGAGCTTCTGAAAGAGTGCATCTCATTTGATCATGTTAGTGTACAACAGTTCTCATATGGTGCAATGTTAGTATTATTTATAAACCAAAAAAATCTACGAACTGAAGTCTTACCTTCATTACCTGGACCAATGGAAGCATTACACCACTCAAAAATCAATTTTTCATCTTTCAACTTTGCATTGTCTTTATACTTTAACTCTTCTCATGCTATGGCTCTTTTGATACATGCTCCTGCACCATCATGCTCCCCCTTTCCATGCACGACCTCACAAAAGTTCCACATATGCTGAATACCTGTAAAATTATGCCTCCTACTCAGCCAATAGAAATTATGTGAGTTCTTGAATTGTGTCGCATAGTTATCTGACCATATGATATGCTGACTGAATGATATCCTCCTTCTAGCCAAATCATTGTAGAACACCTGAAAGCAACCTTGCACGAACTCTATAGAATGTGTACAATCATCACTAATATAGAAATTATACTCCCTTATGATCTTTCACCTCACGTTGTCACTATAGACTATAGTTCTCTGCAAAGTTGATGACTGAAACAATGCTACCAACTAGAAATGTGTCCTTGCATAACTTGAATTGCAAGTCCAACCATCGAGCTCTATGGGCATGTCTTGCATACTCATACACTATGCTGTCATGAAATATAGGCATAAACTGATACACTAGAATCTTTTAAATAACTAATTCACACCTCTTTGCTTCTTTACCATCTTTTGTATTGTATGCCACTGTTTTATACTTGCCAAACTCTACTAGTTCGTTTCCAACCACATTTGTTCTTTCCATATGTTCACATACTGGCAAATCTTGCAAGCCACCACAATGATAACATGTGCCATCCAAGCATAATTTCTTGTAGAATATTTGACCTTCCTCTCTTTCACATAAAATTATTGATATGATGTATCTTGAAGATGTTGGTGGGGAACATATGGCACAACCCTGCAAAACATTGTTAGTATGCATATCTAAACATATAGACCTATAAGCATCAAAATGGTTAGAAAATTCAATATGTAATGTACAACAACAAGTAGTGTGTGTGTGATTTATCTTGACATAGAAAGGTTTTAGCATTGTAAAATATCTTTGACAAATTTTAATTTGAGGATACTTCTCTAGAAATTTACCATAAAACTGTGTTTGAGTCTCATCTAAGAAATGCTTTGGATGTGGGTCACGGTTCTGACTACCGATTCTCCTTCTTACCACATCCCTTTGATTCAGAGATACCCTTGTGTAATTCTTCCAAAAGTCTTCAATTAGTGATCTCAATGTTTCAACAATTGGTTTATCTTTTCGTGGTAGTCTCCTCGAGAATGCCCATAATTCATTGGCATTAGTGTCCTTAATTCTTTGGCGTCTTCCAATGGCTCTTGATAATTTTTTCCTATTAATTCTCAATTCTTGACTCGGCTTTCTAATGAGATGAGGTTTCCTCGTTTGACTACTTACTATAGTCGATGTAATCACACGCCGTGTTGCATTACTATCTTTTGTGCGTGAGGTGTTACTCACACTCTCATACGCACTCATTAGATTATTGACAATAGATTTTTCACTTGAAGCCTTTGATGTTCTCAACCCAAGAATCTTCATGATGGACCTATACTTTATACTTGGCATCATTTCAATGAATAGTTGACATCTTGTAGTCTCACTTAACTTTTCAAAGAACAATCTCCAAATCCTATGAGCATATCTTCTACAAGTGCATTTTGGAATCTTACCTTCCATTGGCTACAAAATATTCTCATCAATTTCAATCTTGAATACTTTGGCTTTCTATGCAAAATTCTAGGTGGTGTTAAAGTTAGGTAAATTCATCTCAACATTAGGAATTTCATCAATATTTAAATGAGATGGGCTAGATGGCATACCTTCGATCGAAGATGGAATAGATGAGATACCTTGAGGTTGAGGTGCAAACAATGGCATACCTCCTTCATCACATGTGAGTGATGATGTACTCTCAACTTGAGATGTGGTAGATGGTGTCCCTACATGTTGACTTGTGGTAGAGGACGTGTCTCCAACTATGGTATTCAAATCTCTCATAGCACGAAGTTTTTAAATTTGTTCTCTTTGTGATGGTTGTGGTTCCTCTTCAATTGGTATGTCTTCATTTATCATGTCCAATTTCCTCTTCTCATGAAGTTCCCTCATAGTCACTACTTTCTTTACATTCTTAGCTTCTATCTTTCCTATGTTGGTTTAATTCTTGATCGTTTCCTCGGCATGACGGAGAATTTGTTTGTAGCATGATAAAGAGACCAATATTACTTCCTATGAAATGAATACAAGATAATAGTGGGATTGTATTTTTATTATGTTGTAAGGATTTATGCTTGTATAGTTTGACATCATGGTATGTTAAGGTCTATTTATTACACATAATTATTAAAGAGCCCAAGTGTAGAAAATATACATGGCATCATGTGATATTGTAGGTTGCTTTCTTGATTGGGAATGTGTCTATTTTAAACATGTATGATAAAGCATGATAAAGTAATTCAATCTAAATTAAGGAAAATGTAAAGAACATGCATGTAAAGACTTGACATACCTAAAAAATGAAGATTCGAATGGAGAGAGTGACTAATTATGTAGTGTTTTTTTTTCTTCTTGCATCAAACTCCTCAACAATTTGAGTTTTTCACCACTTTCTTCCTTTTCAATGTTAAATTGAATAACACTCAAATATAATTACTAACAACAATACTATTAACCAATCTATAATGTTAAATTCCTAAAATTGAATCACAATTAACATTGCAACACTACAAAAATTGAAACTTGAATAGATATCTAACAAACTTGGTGTGAAAACTATGTTATTTCCTCCTTCTCAAGTTGGCAAAGTAGAAAAAGTGGTGGAAAGATCATGCAAAGTTGGTACAATGTGTCAAATGTGCATGTGAACTTCCCAACAGCATGAAAGTACTTCTTTTTTGTCAGAGCACACATAGAATTAGTATGAAAATAGAGCATGTGGGCCTGGATCACAGGGGTCAACACTTTTTTACCATTTCTATAGCAGGACAAAACACGAGCATGCTATAACATTCTCGCGCTTTGTCCTGCTATAGATTGATCACATCCTATGCATTATCTTCCTTAACAAAAGTAGGGATGACCACATCATGTGCTTCATCAGCTGACACTTCCAAGCCTTACAATTCTTGTTAAATACGAGAGGATCCATGACTGGAAGAGCCAAGCCACTTGGTCCCACCTTGTCGAAGGATGTCATTCTGGGAGAATTAGGAGATTTTCCTTTGGAGATCATATAATCTTTAAATGCTTTCCATCTTGGTAGGTCCTCTACATCAAATAAAAACCACTAATGGTGTCTGAGAAATAAGAAATTCTTCATCTCTTTGGTGATCCATTTCTCTTTCCAAACCTTCCCCTTCAGACTTGAATGACCACAAGGTTTTTGAGGGAGAACTTTTCCTATTTCATGTAAGAGCTTGCCAGATGCTTCACCATATGATAGGCATAACAATGAAGGGGAAAGCCCTCATAATCAAGTTCTTGGTAGAAAATGCCCATCGAGGAAGAAAGACAGATCTTCTTTGGAAGCAAAAGTTCTAGTTTGGGACAAATCCTTATCCAAGCATAAATAGCAGGGGTTCTATCAAGTGATTGCCAATCCACTTCCACAAAGTCTCCTGAAGACTTCTAGATTCATTCCAAAACATCCACACCCCAAAACTGGAGAGGCAATCAATATAATCAAACCCATAAATCTACATTTGATGACAGAAAATCTTTTCAGGCTAGATTAAGACTCCAACATTTCAGCTCAAGTCTAAACCCATCAACATCTAAATAACCTGAATACAATATCTCTGTTTGCCTATCTTAAGAACTCAACCCTCAACGTCAAACCCTAATACCCCCTAAACCCTCAACCCTATCCCTAGTCCCTTACTATACTTGATACTATACCTTAAACCGTAATCCCTTATCCCTAAACCCTCCAACCCTATCCCAAATCCTTATACCCTTCACACTCTACTTTAACTATAATCCCTCGACCCTCAACCCTATCCCTAAACCCTTGACCCTCAAACCTCAGCCCTCAACCCTCAACGTCAAACCCTAATCCCTCGACCCTCAACCCTATCCCTAAACCCTAAACCCTAAAGCCTCAACCCTCAACACTCAACATCAAATCCTAATCCCTTGACCCTTCACTCTAATCCATCAACCCCAAACCCTATCCCTAAACCCTCAACACTATACCGTAAACCCTAATCCCTCAACCCTCAACCCTAAACCTTATCCCTAAACCCTAATCCCTCAACCCTCAACCCTAATCCGTCATCCCTCATCTCTAATCACTCATCCCTAAACCCTAAATGATATCCCTATTCCTAAACCCTCAACAGACTCAATACTATACCTTAAACCCTAATCCCTTATCCCTATACCCTCAAACACTATGCCTAATCCTTATAACCTCCACACTCTTCTTCAACCCTAATCCCTCAACCCTCAACCCTATCCCCTAACCTTTGATCCTCAAACCTCAACACTCAACCCTCAACATCAATCCCTAATCCCTCAACCCTTGACTCTAATCCCTCAACCCTCAACCCTATTCCTAAACCCTAAACCCTAAATCCCCAACCCTTCACTACAATCCCTCAACCCCAAACCTTATCCCTAAACCCTCAACACTATACCTTAAACCCTAATCCCTCCATCCTCAACCCTAAACCTTATCCCTAAACCCTAATCCCTCAACCCTCAACCCTAATCCGTCATCCCTCAACTATAATCCCTCATCCCTAAACCCTCAATGGACTCGATACTATATGTTAAACCCTAATCCCTTATCCCTAAACCCTCCAACCCTGTCCCTAAACCCTTGACCCTCAAACCTCAACCCTCAACCCTCAAAGTCAAACCTGAATCCCTCAACCCTATCCCTAAACCCTAAACTCTAAAGCCTCAACCCTCAACCCTCAACATCAAATCCTAATCCCTTGACCCTTCACTCTAATCCATCAATCCTAAAAGCTATCCCTAAACCCTCAACAGTATACATTAAACCCTAATCCTTCAACTCTCAACCCTAAACCTTATCCCTAAACCCTAATCCCTTAACCCGCAACCCTAATCCGTCATGCCTCAACTATAATCCCTCATCCCTAAACCCTAAATGCTATCCCTATTCCTAAACCCTCAACAGACTCGATACTATACCTTAAACCCTAATCCCTTATCCCTAAACCCTCCAACTCTATCCCTAATCCTTATACCCTACACACTCTACATTAACCCTAATCCCTCGACCCTTAACCCTATCCCTAAACCCTTGACCCTTAAACCTCAACCCTCAACCCTTAATGTCAAACCCTAATCCCTCAACCCTTAACTCTAATCCCTCGACCCTCAATCCTATCCCTAAACCCTAAACCCTAAACCCTAAAGCCTCAACCCTCAACCCTTAACCCTCAATGTCAAATCTTAAACCCTTGACCCTTCACTCTAATCCCTCAACCCGAAACCCTATCCCTAAACCCTCAACACTATACGTTAAAACATAATCCCTCAACCCTCAACCCTAAACCTTATCCCTAAACCATAATCCCTCGACCCTCAACCCTAATCCATCATCCCTTAACTCTAATCCCTCATCCCTAAAACCTAAATGCTATCCCTATTCCTAAACCCTCAACAGACTCGATACTATACCTTAAACCCTAATCCCTTATCCCTAAACCCTCCAACCCTATCCCTAATCCTTATACCCTCCACACTCTACTTTAACCCTAATCCCTTGACCCTCAACCCTATCCCTAAACCCTTGACCCTCAAACCTCAACCTTCAACCCTCCACATCAAACCCTAATCCCTCAACCCTTAACTCTGATCCCTTGACCCTCAACCCTATCCCTGAACCCTAAACTAGAAATCCTCAACCCTCAATCCTTAATGTTAAATCCTAATCCCTCGCCCCTTTACTCTAATCCCTCAACCCTAAACCCTATCCCTAAACCCTCAACACTATACATTAAACCCTAATCCCTCAACCCTCAACCCTAAACCTTATCCCTAAACCCTAATCCCTCAACCCTCAACCCTAATCCATCATCCCTCAACTCTAATCCCTCATCCCTAAACCCTAAATGCTATCCCTCTTCCTAAACCCTCAACAGACTTAATACTATACCTTAAACCCTAATCCCTTATCCCTAAACCCTCCAACCCTATCCCTAATCCTTATACCCTCCACACTCTACTTTAACCCTAATCCCTCGACCCTCAACCCTATCCCTAAACCCTTGACCCTCGAACCTCAACCCTCAACATCAAATCCTAATCCCTCAACCCTATCCCTAAACCCTAAACCCTAAACCCTAAAGCCTCAACCCTCAACCCTCAACGTCAAATCCTAATCCCTCGACCCTTCACTCTGATCCATCAACCCTAAACCCTATCCCTAAACCCTCAACACTATACCTTAAACCCTAATCCCTCAACCCTCAACCCTAAACCTTATCCCTAAACCCTAATACCTCAACCCTTAACCCTAATCTGTCATCCGTCAACTCTAATCCCTCATCCGCAAGCCATAAATGCTATCCCTATTCCCAAACCCTCAACAGACTTGATACTATACCTTGAACCCTAATCCCTTATCCCTAAACACTCCAACCCTATCCCTAATCCTTCTACCCTCCACACTCTACTTTAACCCTAATCCATTGACCCTTAAACCTATCCCTAAACCCTTGACCCTTGAACCTCAACCCTCAATGTCAAACCCTAATCGCTTAACCCTTAACTATAATCCCTCAACCCTCAACCCTATCCCTAAACCCTAAACCCTAAAGCCTCAACCCTCAACCCTCAACATCAAATCCTAATCCCTTAACCCTTCACTCTAATCCCTCAACCCTAAACCCTATCTCTAAACCCTCAACACTATACCTTAAACACTAATCCCTTAACCCTCAACCCTAAACATTATCCCTAAACCCTAATCCCTCAACCCTAATCCATCATCCCTCAACTCTAATCCCTCATCCCTAAACCCTAAATGCTATCCCTATTCCTAAACCCTTAATAGACTTGATACTATACCTTAAACCCTAATCCCTTATCCCTAAACCCTCCAACCCTATCCCTAATCCTTATACCCTCCACACTCTACTTTAACCCTAATCCCTCGAAGCTCAACCCTATCCCTAAAACCTTAACCCTCGAACCTCAACCCTAACCCTCAATGTCAAACCCTAATCCCTCAACCCTTAACTCTGATCCCTCGACCCTCAACCCTATCCCTAAACCCTAAACCCTCAACCCTCAACATCAAATCCTAATCCCTCAATCCTTCACTCTAATCCCTCAACCCTAAACCCTATCTCTAAACCCTCAACACTATACCTTAAACCATAATCTCTCAACCCTCAACCCTAAACCTTATTGCTAAACCCTAATCCCTCAACCCTCAACCGTAATCCATCATCCCTCAACTCTAATCCCTCATCCCTAAACCCTAAATGCTATCCCTATTCCTAGACCCTCAATGGGCTCGATACTATACCTTAAACCCTAATCCCTTATCCCTAAACCCTCCAACCCTATTCCTAATCCTTATACCCTCGACACTCTACTTTAAGCCTAATCCCTCGACCCTCAACGCTATCTCAAAACCCTTAACTCTGATCCCTTGACCCTTAACCCTTAAAACTTGAACCGTAAACCTATCCCTACACACTCGACACTCGACACTATATCTTAAACCCTAATCCATTAACCCTCATCCCTAAAGCCTCAACCCTAAATCCTTAAACCTTCAACGCTAAACCCTATCCCTAATCCCTCTACCCTCAACACTCTTATTTAACCCTAATCCCCTGACCATTAACCCTATCCCTCAACCTCAACCCTCAACCCTCAACCCTCAACTCTCAACATTAAACCCTAATTCATCAGCCCTAAACCCTAATCCATCAAACCTAAATCCTATCCCTAAACCATCAACCCTCAGCACTATACCTTAAACCCTAATCCCTATCCCTCAACCCTTAACCCTTAAAACTTAAACCCTATCCCTACACCCTCAACACTTGACACTATATCTTAAGCCTTAAACCCTCATCCCTAAAGCCTCAACCCTCAATCCTTAAACCTTCAACCCTAAACCCTAATCTGTCAACCCTAAACCCTCAACCCTCAACACTATACCTTAAACCCTAATCCATCAACCCTAAAACCTAATCCCTCAACCCTCAACCCTAAACACTATCAATAAACCCTCAACCCTTGACACTATACCTTAAACCCTAATCCCTCAACCCTCAACCCTAATCCCTAAACCCTCAACCCTAATCCCTCATCCCTAAACCCTAAACGCTATCCCTATTCCTAAACCCTTAACCCTCGACACTATACCTTAAACCCTAATCCCTTATCCCTAAACCCTAAACCCTATCCCTCAACCCTTAACCCTTAAAAATTAAACCCTAAAACCTATCCATAAACCTTCGACACTCAACACTATATTTTAAACCCCAATCCCTTAACCCTCAACCCTAAAGCCTCAACCCTCAATCATTAAACCTTCATTCCTAAACCCTATCCTTAATCCCTCTACCCTCAACACTCTACTTTAACCCTAATCCCTTGACCATCAACCCTATCCCTAAACCCTCAACCCTCAACCCTCAACTCTCAACATTAAACCCTAATCCGTCAACCCTAAACCCTAATCCATCAACCCTAAACCCTAATCCTTCAACCCTCAACAGTATCCATAAACCCTCAACCCTCAACAGTATACCTTAAACCATAATCCCTCAACCCTAAACCCTAATCACTCAACCCTAAACCCTAAACCCTATCCCTAAACCCAACAAAACTGCTTTGCCTTATGTTAGGTTGTTAAACTCATCATTTTTGACACTCTTATCTTTAAGATATTTGAGTTGCAAGAATATGTCAGAAAAGTTGCTATGAACTTTTTTAATGTTAGTAATGTTATATGGCATGTTTTTTTGGCCCATCTGGGGTTCATTATGCCAATAGGTGTACACACTATGAGAAAAACTTTGTGTATGGTACATCTATAGTGAGTAATTAACAGTTGAAATCAGAAGGATGATCATTATGAGAAAATATTTGCATTGGGGTACATCTATGTTTCTTACTGTCCACCCCGTACTTAGGGAAGGTATATTGTTATGAAATAGACAAATAATCTCCCATTGTTTACTAGCTCTATCCACAATAACTACTAAACTATACCTTAAACCCTAACCCCTCAACCCCAAACCCTATCCTTAATCCCTCTACCCTCAACACTCTACCTTAACCCTAATCCCTCGACCCTTAACCCTAAACGGTGTCCCTAAAGCCTCAACCCTAAACCCTAATCCCTAAAGGTCCTAAACTATAATCCCTTATCCCTAAACTCTAAATCCTATCCCTAAACACTCAACCCTCAACCTTAAACCTTAATCACTCAATCCTTATCCACCCCTCTCCTCCCCTATTTGGCTCACTCCCATCTCTACCCTTCTTTGCCCTTGACACTATACATACATACATATAGGCATACATAGATACATACATACATACATACATACATACATACATACATACATACATATAGGCATACATAGATACATACATACATATAGGCATACATATATACATACATACATATAGATATACATACATACATACATGATTAATAGCCTTTAACATAAGAAAATTTAAGGGGAACAGAACACAAGCGCATTATAATGCGCTCACGTTATTTCAAACATGACAGACAACACAAACTTTTGCGGAAAAGAAAAAATGCAAAGCAAAACATAACGCGAGCGTGTTATAACGCACTCGCGTTATGTTTTTCTTTGGGAATCCCAAGCCTTGGGCTTGGGATTTTCTTTGGATTTCCAACCCAAAGGCTTGGAGCACCTTTTGAACAGCCACAGACATGTTTTTCCATAGTCTTCAAGATTTCACATAATTTTGTTCGTGCTAACCCTTAGATTTGCACATGTTTCAAGGTCGAACAAATTGAACACCTGGGTAATGTTAGGCTTTCTATTAGCTATTTGATGATGTGATTTTTTTCACATTTTAACAATGTTCAGCCTTTCATCTTTAATTTCTTTTATTTGTGTGTCTGTTTTTGGTCAAAAACCACTATTTGGTCTTTTTTTCATTGTAAATTAACTATTCATTGCAATTTAAAAAAAATCATATATTTAGAAACTAGACTCCATTCTACAAATACTAAAAAAAGAAAAAAAATAATTTTCAATTAGTTTTCAAAATTTATAGGGGTAGCACGGCCAAAATTCTATTTTTTAGGATGTGTCCACTTTGAAAATTAGTAAAAAAATCAAATATTCATCAAAAAATTATCAAAAAAATCGGGCATAAACTACATTCTATTAGCTAGTTTCTCACTAAAGCAATTTTAAAAATACCAAAAAAAAGTTGACCTTTTGAGGGAGCCACAAAACATACTATGTTATGTTTTTTTGACATAAACAACACCAATTTCTATGGTTCCCTCTTTTGAACCCCTTAATCTATGCCATTTTCAAAAAAATAGTAGTTTAGAAAGTAGACTCGAAGCACTACAAACATTGTTTTGGTTGGATCTCCAAATTTTTAGTGTAGCTATGCTTAATTTCTCATCCAAGGCTAGTATTTCTTGATTTCAGAAAAAAAAAGTGGCCACTTAAGACCCCTTTTTGGCCCCCCATCTTCTTGCACTTACCCCATTATAGTATAAATTTACAAAAAAGACTACATAAAAATAATTTAAAAAAAATTAAAAATACATGCATAAAATACACTAAAAAATTATATCTCATTAGATTACATCAGCTTAAAATTTAAAATATATATATGTCACTTTCAAGTGATTCAAGTAGAAAAGTTAGATTAACGATAGTCTTATTTACTTTACAAAAGGGTAACAAAGCTTTGAACATTCAAAAAAAAAAGATTGCATAATTCATAAGGTGCTTAATTTATAAAAAAATACTTCTCCCTAGGTGAATCTAATATACATGCTTCCATTTCCTCCACATGTTTTGATAGTTCTAGAATCACTACACATCATCGACTTTCCTCCTTTCTTTGGTTCTAGCAAGTGAGTACTTCACATGGGCTCAAGCTTTCCGTAATCAACTCTTTTGCAAGCAATTTTGTGACTTCCTTCTTCACCTTCTCACTAATTTTTTTGTTGATTCCAATGCCCATAGAATTAACCTATATGTTGCTTTGTTTAGAAAACTAGATCTTGTAATTGGATTTGTCTTATGACTTATGCTAGACTTAGTGCTAAAATATATAAAATAGCATTTGACATGATATCCTCATATTCACTCAATATCTCCTTCACTTCATGGGATATACCACTTGGTAAGATCCTCACATATAATAATGGAAATAAGACAATGTAGAAGATAGATCACATATAACATAATAGATGTTTATGGGCCAAAATGCCTTAATATCCAATATATGTAGAATAAACCCTTAAGGTAGGGTAGCACTTTACAATACTCCTTTTGGAAAAAGCCACTTCACTTTATATCTCCAAGAGATCCCACACACATATCATAATCTTCACATATCCTCAAAATGATTTCATCTTCTTTATATAGATCTCCCCTAATAACATAATGAAGGGGTAAGCCACTAAACCCAAGTAAGATTCTTAATACTTAATATAATTCATGACCCAATATGATGCAGGGACTTCCGGAGGTCATAACTTTTGACTCGGATGTGGGTTTTCTATGAAAATTTATAGGTGGATGCGCTATGAGGTGGCATGTGGTTTCCAAACCCGCTCTAGTTGGTTGGACCCTATCTTGGCACTTTTTTGAGGATTGAAACTTTCATCTTGGCCCTCAAAATTGCAATTTAGTGTTTTTTCCTAGTTTTTTAAAAAGTTGTTTTGTTAGTAACTTGAAACTCATGTTTCGAATTTAGGATGTTAGTTGGCATTTGTCCTACCTTAGTTTTAGGGAGTTTTTGGGAGAAAAACTGGATTCTCAAGATATGCATGCAAAATTACCTAAAATGGCAAAATCTGACAATTGTCAAAATCTGCCAAATAAGGTATTTTTTTTTATTTTTTTGTTTTCTTGGATATAAGAGAATTTTCTCTCATTGTAGCAACAAAGTTGGTGAATAGAAGTTTTTATTTTCTAGTAATTTCAAATCTTTGGCTCTCACACATGATGAATGGCACAATTCTATTGAGTGTATGTTGTTGGCTACATCATCTAGTATCAGAGCAGGAAGATGGATGGGAGAGGAAGAGGAAGAGGCAGCCTTGCCCAGATGCATAGAGAAATGCAAAATCTACAAAGGAAAGTAGAAGAACTTACAACATGGATGGAAAACCAAAGACTGGGTAGAGGAGGAGACGAATCTGATGAAGAGATAGGTCGAGGACATGCATATCAAGATACAAAACATGAAGAAGAAGAATTAGAAGGCATGAGTTTTGAAGAGAGGATGCTCAGGGCCTTAGAAGGGAAAAATGAAGGGGTCAAGGTTGATGTTTTAGATTATGCAAGTAGTCTTAAACCAGAGGAGTTGATAGATTGGTTGAATGACATGAGAATTTTTTTGAATGGAAATCCATGACAAAGGAAATGAAGGTGAAATTCGCATGCACCAAATTAAAGAGTCATGCAATGATTTGCTGGGATCATCTTCAAAAGGAATGAACAAGGAAAGGAAATGATAAGATTAGGACAAGGAATAAAATGGAGAAGAAGTTAAGTGAAAAAAATTTGCCCATAGATTATGCACAAACCCTTTTTCGTAGGTTTCAAAATTTAAAGCAGAACCTCTCTTCTGTGTAAGATTATACAAATGAGTTTTATACACTATCTATACGTATAGAGCATCAAGAAACTAATGAATAGATGGCTACTAGATATATGAATGGCCTGAAATTCCCTATTCAAGATGAATTGAGCATGCATCAACTCAACAGTATGGAAGAGGCTTACCAGTTGGCTCTAAAGGCTGAAGAAAAATAAAACAGACAATACCATAAGAGGAATAGAGGAGGAAGAAGGGGTACATCAACCCCATTTCAAGGAGGTTTGAATTATGGCAAGGGAGAGTCATCCCATGGATTGGAAAAACAAGTAAACACTCGACAAGATCCTCTGAATCAAGAATGAGGAAGTAGATTTCAAAGAGGTAGAGGTTATGGTAGTGGTAGAGGATGGGAAAACCAGAGAAGGCCTTTCACTTGTTTCAGATGTGGAGAAGGTCATAGGGCATTTGAATTCTCAAATTATAATATGCAAGAAAGAAATCAAGGAGTACAACCTAGCGTGAACCTGATTCAAATGCAACATGAAGTGGAAGGGACGGAACTAGAGGTTCCACTAGATGTGGGAGAAAGTCTTATGATGAGAAGATCAATGGTAATTCCAGAGAAGGAGAACACACAAACCAAAAGCTCTGATGGCTCATGGATTTGAACCAATATCTTCATAATCAGATGCACTTTGGGTGGCAAGGTATGTCAAGTTATTGTTGATGGAGGTAGTTGTGAAAATATGGTTTCTAAAGAAATGGTAGAAAAATTGAATTTACACTGTGAAAAACATCCTCATTCATACCACATTACATGGTTTAAAAAGGGAAATGAAGTCACTGTTGATAAAAGATGCCTAATTAAGTTTAGCATCAAGAAGATCTATCAGGATGAGATATGGTGTGATGTTGTCCCAATGGATGCATGTCATGTGTTATTGGGAAGACCATGGCAGTATGATAGAAACGTTATGCATGATGGAGAGAAAAACTCATACACCTTTTAGAAAGATGGCTCTAAAGTGATTTTGTTGCCTCTCAAGGATGAAGGAAAAGGTAAGACCATGTTGTCTGAAAGAGATCTTGTTAAAGAAATGGAGGTGACAGGGTGTTGTTATGCATTAGTAGTGAGAAAAGGTGAAGAGGAAGATGTTTTTGTTCCTCCAGAAGTAGCAGAGCTATTGAAATAATTTGTTGATGTTGTGCCTGATGAATTACTTGATGGTCTACTGCCAAAGAGAGATATTCAACATCACATTGATTTGATTCCAGGAGCAAATCTACCCAACCAAGCAGCTTATAGGATGAATCCAACACAACATGCAGAGTTGAATACGCAAGTAACAAAACTCATAAGTAAAGGTGTGGTGAGAGAGAGCATGAGTCCATGTGCTGTACCTACATTGTTGATGCCAAAAAAAGATGGAACATGGAGGATGTGCACTGATAGCAGAGCAATTAATAAGATTACCATCAAGTATCAGTTTCCTATACCTCGTATGGAGGACATGATGGATGTCCTTGCAGGGGTGAAATATTTCAGCAAGATCAACGTACAAAGTGGCTACCACCAAATCTAGATCTGAGAAGGGGATGAGTAGAAGACGACCTTTAAGATTGGAGATGGATTATTTGATTGGATGGTCATGCCATTCGGGTTATCAAATGCACCTAGCACATTTATGAGATTGATGAACACTATACTATGACCTTACATTGGTAAGTTTGTGGTAGTTTATTTTGATGATATTTTGGTATTTAGTAATAGCAAAGAAGACCACCTACAACACTTGAGGATCATCTTTGGTGTGTTAAGGAAGGAGAAGCTCTATGCTAATTTGAAGAAGTGTAGGTTCATGCAAGATAGTTTGGTTTTTTTAGGCTTTGTCATTTCTAAAGATGGTGCTATAATGGATCCAGAAAAGGTCAGGGCAATTCTAGAATAGCATAGTCCAAGAAGCATCACAGAGGTAAAAATTTTTCATGGCTTGGCCACTTTCTATCGAAAGTTCATTCAAAATTTTAGTAGTATTGTAGCTCCTATAACATATTGCACCAAAGGAAGGGAGTTTGTATGGACCAAGGATGCTGAGCAGAGCTTTAAGTACTTGAAGCAAAAGGTAACAGAAGCACCTATACTTGCATTGCCAAATTTTGATAAGGTATTTGAAGTAGAATGTGATGCCTCCCATGTGGGAATAGGTGTTGTACTTAGCCAAGCTAGAAAACCTATAGCTTTCTTTAGTGAAAAGTTGAATGAAGTGAGATAGAATTATTCTACTTATCATTTGGAATTCTATACAATTGTTCAAGCCTTGAGGCATTAGAGACATTATCTAGTTCCCCAGGAGTTTGTATTATTTATAGATCATATTGCATTGAGATACTTGAACACACAGAAAAAAGTTGAATAGTAGGCATGCCAAGTGGGTCTCTTTCTTGCAAGGTTACAATTTTTTGTTGAAGCATAAGTCTGAAAAAAAAATCAAGTTGTAGATGCATTAAGTAGGCATTTTGCACTTTTGACCACAATGGAAACTGAGGTGATTGGTCTTGATGCCATCAAAAGTTTTTATGGGTCTGATGATGGTTTTGGGGAGATTGTGGAACAACTGAAGACACCGGTATCTAGTAACTTGGATCACTTTAGGGGTGAATATTTTATGCAAGATGGGTATCTATTTAAAGGAAAACAACTATGCATTCTAGCTGGCTCTATGAGGGAAAACATTATCAGAGAATTTCATAGTAGTGGGTTGGCTAGACATTTTGGCAAGGACAAGACAATAGCCTTGATAGAAGATAAATATTACTTGCCAAAGATGAAAAAGGATATAACTAGGTATGTAACAAGGTGTAGGATCTGCCAAGTGGCTAAGGGACATTCACAAAATATAGGGTTATATATGCCATTACTAGTACAAACTGGACCATGGACAGACTTGAGCATGACTTTGTGTTGGGACTTCCACCTACTCAATGAGCTAATGACTCCATTTTTGTAGTTGTTGATAGGTTCTCCAAGATGGTTCATTTTATTTCCTGTAAGAAAACTAATGATGCAATGAGGGTAGCAAAGTTATTTTTTTCAAAAGTTGTTCGACTACATGGTGTTCCAAAGACTATTACCTCTGATAGGAATACTAAATTCCTCAGTCATTTCTGGAGGACTTTATGGAAGAAGATGGGGACCAAGTTACAATTTATTAGTGCCTATCATCCTCAAATGGATGGGCAAACAGAGGTAGTCAATTGGAGTTTGGGAAATTTGTTGAGGTGTATTGTTGGAGAAAATGCAAAACAATGGGACGTGGCATTACCCCAGGTCAAATTTGCCTATAATAGTTTTGTTAACAGATCAACGGGAAAGTTCCCCTTCTAGATTATGTATGGCCAGAATCCTAAGGGTGTTCTAGATTTGGTACAACTACCAATGAAAGATAGGGTCAGTGATGATGGGGAAGCATTTGCAGAACACCTTCAACAGTTGCAAAAAGATGTGAGACAAAAGTTATAGGACAGTAATGAGAGGTACAATAATATAGTGGATGCTAGTAGATGATATCAGACATTCAATGAAGGTGTCTTAGTGATGGTATATTTGAGAAAAGAGTGGTTTCCTACTGGAACATACCACAAATTGAAGTATAGGAAAATTGGTCCTTGCAAAATTACAAAGAAGATCAATGATAATGCATGAGGTCAGTTTATCAGATGATCTTGATATTTCTCCTGTGTTTAATATTTTTGATTTATATGCATTCCATGGTTAGGATGATGCTAAAGATAGTCAACTAGAAGTGGCATGGCACCACTACATTCTCCATAAGAAGAAGGAAAAGATTGCACAGGTTCTTGATAAGAAAACTATCTACACCTGGCAAGGGCATTACAACAAGTATTTAGTACAGTGGGAAGGATTGCCACCAACAGATAGCACATGGATTACAGAGTGGGAAGTGTAGAGGTTGGATCCATTCAAGTGGTAGCAGTTTGAAGACACTCACTTGCAGGAGCTGCATTCTTTTCAACCAGAGGAGAATGATGCAGGGACTTTCAGAGGTCATAACTTTTGACTCAGATGTGGGTTTTCTATGAAATTTTATAGGTGGATGTGTTATGAGGTGGCATGTGGTTTCCCAATCCACCCTAGTCAGTTGGACCCCATCTTGGGACTTTTTCGGGGCTTGAAACTTTCATCTTGGCCCTCAAAATTGTAATTTAGTGTTTTTTTCATAGTTTTTAAAAAAATTGTTTTGTTAATAACTCAAAACTCATGTTTTGAATTTAGGATGTTAGTTGGCATTTTGCCCTACCTTAGTTTTAGGAAGTTTTTGGGAAAAAACTAGATTCTCAAGATATGCATGCAAAATTACCTAAAATGGCAAAATCTGACAATTATCGAAATCTGCCAAAAAAGGTATTTTTTTCTTGGATATAAGAAAGTTTTCTCTCATCGTAGTAGCAGAGTTGGTGAATAGAAGTTTTTATTTTCTAGTAATTTCAAATCTTTGGCTCTCACACATGATTAATGGCACAATTATATTGAGTGTATGTTGTTGGCTACATCATATTAATACTAACCTAGGGATATGTGCCACATGTTGACATCTCCATCCTCATATATACATTATAATATCATATCCCTAGGTACAATAGCATGCTATCCTTCATTCACATGTTTTATCCCTACAACATGAGAAGAAACCAAATAGTAAGACGACGACAATTCATTACAAATATGACATGTTCTATCGTTTAATCTTCTACACCTTTTGCAGACTCTATTTGTAAAAGCTTAAACATGAACCAAAAAAATGTATGCTCCTTCTTATCTACCTTCATGAATTATTTCCCTATCACTAACATCACTTTTGTGCTACTCTCCCCCTCTACACATATATTCTTCAAAGGATTCAAAGTGTATTTCTTACCATCCTTCCACAAGGTGTATGTATTTGTGTTTCTATCATGCTCATGAGCTCTTGCCACATATTTCTAGGTCAACCTTGCTAATTTGATAGATGTTGATACTACAATTTAGTCACATGATTCTCTTTACCAAACTTTAGTTTGGCTTACATCAATTCTTAATATGAATAGAAGAATAAACAAAAAATTAATTGATGTTTTAAATTAGTGTGAGGACCGCCCTTTTTACTACTGTTGTTATGACTATTTACAGTACTGTTATTGTTACTTTCATATTTGTGGGATAGCAGTTCCCGAAATTTGTCAGACTATTTAACTTTATTATGTTTTCGGAAAAACTAATTGGGTGATGTTTGGATAAGTTACTTTTCAGAAAAATGAATTAGGGATGATGGAAAATTATAATATGATTTTTAATTATGTTAAATTGTACTAAGGCATGAGAATGCATGTGTTATTTAAGTTGCTTCGGCTATGATGAATTTATGTGGTTACTGATCTTGTAATTGAGTGTGCAGGGACTACTAATCAAACCACAGATTTCGGAGATCATTCCACACCTTGTTAATTGTTATTCCCTGTTAAGCCGATCTGGTTCCACGAGGAACCAAGATCTCTTTGTGTTTGATGTCATGATGTAATGTGGTCTTTCGTATGGTCGAGTGGGCTAGGTTACCCTCATGTGATATTATTTTTTTAAGTAAGTGTTGTAAAGAGATTGAATTTGAAATTTCTATTTTTATTTAATTTATGAGGCCCTTTTTCTTGTGCTTTACCTTGCCCTGGGGTGTCTTGTATGGGTTAAAAATTGACCCTGGGTTCTACCCCATGGGTCCAGGGGCCCATTTGGCATGGGTAACCCTTGAGTAACCTCCATCTAGTCAACTTAACCTTCCCCTGAAGTTAAGTGGCGAAAATTGGAGGTAGGAGGGGACATGATGGGTTGTACCAACACTCAACCCATCCCCTCTACTTTTCCCTAGATAAGAGATGCCATCCATTAGTGAAAGTTACCCCTTCTTTAGTAAGATTCCCCCATGTACTATGGGGACACCCATGTGAAGAAAGGAGAAAGAGGCATGGGTCACCTGTCTTGTTCCCATTTAACTCTTTTTTTTATTTCTCCCATGAGAAAGTGGAGTCACATGAGAGGAATAAGGAGTACCCTTGGGAATGGAGAGTGACATAAGCCACCTGGACAGAATAGTGATTTTTGGGAAGGGTGAGGAGGTGACAAGTGTCACTTCCCCATTTCTCAAAATTAGAAAGAAAGAGAATTTTGGGTTATTTATTTTGAAATTTTGGGATGAGAGGGAGTTAGTTGAATTTTGGGGAAAATCTTTCATTTTGGCCTTACCAAAAATAGAGAAGTTAGTTTGGAAGATAGAGAAGGGAGAGGGAGTTGGTGGCTAAGGTTGGAAGTGAACTCTGTGGACTCTGCAACAACTTCATTCCAGGAGGGCATTGCAAGGTTGGTCTGAATTTTACCTTTGTTTTGGTAGAACTGAAATGTGTATGAAATGTGTGTGAAATATGTGTTTAAATTTGTTTTCTGTGGGGTTCTTGTCGAGTTGTTTGACAGAGCGTCTCCCACTTGGGAGAAATGCTCATCAAGTTTGGGGTAGGGGAGGAGAGATCCTCCTCGGGTGCATACCTGTTTCCATCTTTTGGGATGTTGAAAGCCTTGAGGGCATGTATCTGTGACTGTATTTTTGACTTGAGAGTCATATACAGATTTCTTACAAATTGTGATCACACTTGGTTGAGACCAAGAGAAATTGATATGAGTTCATTTATCTGTCAGGGTGACACTCTGGAGTCGAGTGTGTCCACTCTCCTGCCCCTTATGAAACTCACTGTAGTTGAGTTTCCGTATTGTGTAAAATAACCACGGGTGTATGTGTGCTTTGGGATTGTTGTTGTTTCTGTTGTGAAGTGGAGTGTTTGAGTACCCAGGTGTGAGTATGGTCTCCCTAGCTCGGGGGTGACCCTCTTGCGGGTCTACGGTAGGGAGGAGAGCTAGACGAGTGGTATTTTTCTTCTTTGTTTGTCTTTGATACGCAGGTTTTTCTCTTGGAGCTTTTGGTTGGCTATTTATGAAGAAACAGATCATCTTCTTGTCATGAGAATTAGGCCTGGTTCATTTCATAGAGATGAAGAGAGAACACCTCTCTTGTTATTGTTGTAAATTAATGATATTCTGGGAGTGAAGAAAATCACCTCCCTGATCTTGTTATTATTGGGTTTTATTGGTTGTCATAAGTTTTCAGTTGTACACTGTTTGGGAGGAGAAAGTTCATATCTGGGAAGTTGGTATTCATGATTGAGAAGCTGTAATATGAATGTGCTTAAATTTTTAAGTTGATGTTTGCAACCTTTGTTCAATAGCAATTTTTGTGTTTCAAGTATTACTGAAAAGAATAAGTTCGTTTTTGCAACTTAATCTGAGTTGTTTACATTGAAAGTTTGGAATTGCTTCACTAGTTGAAATGCTAATTTTCTTTTCAATGTTAAAATGGAAAAGACAGTTTTAAATATTTGAGTTATTCTCCATATTAATGGATTCTGTTAATTTAGAAGGATTAGAGGAAATCTAGCATGTAAATATATAATCTGTTGTAAATTTACGAAGTCTTAAATGTTTATGAAAATGGAAAATTATACTTATAATAAGGGGATAGCTAGTTACCATTTCTATCAATTAAGTGAAATTGGGATATATATATATATATATATATATATTTATATCTAATTGTTATGACAATTTCTTTATAACAGGTTGATTTGGAGAAAATGCATAAAGTAGTGAATTTGAGAAATTTAGGAATTAGTTAAGCACATATAAGAATATTTTTATATATAAATAAATTTAAATAGATATATATATATAGATATATATGTATATATATTTTATATTTTGAGTAATTATCATTTTCCAGAATAATAGAGAAATTGAAAATAAATTATCATTTTTATGAGATTGACTGATAAATATCAATATAAAAATAGAGATATATATATATATATAGATATATCTATAATTATATAATCATTGATAAATATATATATATATATATATATATATAGATATATATATACATATGAATATATATATATATATATATATATATATATATATATATATATATATATATATATATATATATATATATATAAATATATATTTTATTGTTGAGAGAAATCAAAGAATAGCAAATAAGACTGGCGGTCCAAAATGTAAGCCGCGGATTAAAAAAAAAAACACAGTCGAATTTTACATTGGGCGGTGGGGAGAAAACCCCACCGCAGGTTTGTTGTTACATTTGGAGGTGTGGAGTGGGGCAGAGCCCCACCCACACCCCACGTCGTGGGAATGTGGGTGGGGCTCCGCCCCACTCCACATCTCCCCCCCCTACCCCTTATGCCTCCCGCGGCCTGCACAGGCCCGCCACTCTGCGGCCATCCCGACCTTGCTTCTCTGTCGCAGCGGCCACCGCCGCCCATGGCTACCGTCGGCTGTGGAAACTCCAGCAAATAAAATGTTAGGGCTTGGCCCTAACATATGATTGGGTTATTTGGAATATAAATGCAGTTTATTTTTATATAGCTCTATATATAGGCATATATATATTATATATGTCTATGTATATAGCTATATATCTAATATAATAATGAGTATATATCTGTATATATATATATATATATATATATATATATATATATATATATATATATATATATATATATATATATATATAAAAGTTGTGGTAAACCAATTCGTCCTTTACATAGACATTAAAATAAATATATTATATATATGTATGTATGTATATATATATATATATATATATATATATATATAGATATATATAATATACATAGGAGTAAATCTATGAACCAATTTATTGGTCCCTCGTTTAAAATCGTTATAAACTATGTCTCATGGATATAGAGAAAAAAAAATAAAAAATAAATATATAACAATTATATTCTCACAGTAGATGTTATTAAGTGTTGAACACAACAACCAAAGAAGATATATTACCATGAACAGAGTTTTATAAAGTGGTGAACCACCTACATCTTTTGACAACGTCATACGAGTCACAATCAGTGTATGAATCGTAATTAAGAGTAACAGTAATAACAGTAATTCTAAACAAGAGAAAATAAAATTATAACGTAAAGAGAGTTTAAGAATATTCAGTGATACTCTGGAAAGAGTTTCTCGGAAGTTTCAACTAATAACATACTAACAATCACCCGAAAAATGAAGAGGAAAATTACACAACTCCTTGCTCAAAAGAACACTGGAAATAAACTTAAGAAGCCACCACTGACAATCCTTGTGGCCATATTAATCTCTACTATAGCAAACGATCTCATATGTAAACCTGTAAGAGGTTCCGAAGAAGGAAAAAAAAAAAAACTAACATTGGAAAACACAGAGGAGAAAATGCGCGACATTTCTCACACGGGATAAGAGAACTAAGTTGACGGACCCTTCTGCCAAATTTGCTTAGGAACAAGTTGACTAAGTATTTACGAAGAGGAGGAACCTAGATCGGGGAAGATTAGGAGACCGAGTCCAGCGAAATAGTAAACCAGCCTTTGTGACCTAGATCATCCTGAAATTAGGTTTAATATCAACAATAGCTGCAGTAATAACCCTGATTGACGTAAATCATGAAGAAAGGTCAGGATGCACATAAAGAAAGCATAGAAAATGAAAGAGAGAGAGAGACCGAAATATAAACACACTAAATGAACTAAGAAATAGTTAAGGTAAGGGCGATAAAGATATAATCAGAATTAAGAACTTGTGAAAAGGGAAGAGAGGGCAACCAAACCGCCTTGTTGAAAATGCTAAGTCATAGGAGGGGTATGTTTCAGGAAACAAGAGAGGAGACAGACAACCGTGCCTGGCTGAAAAATGACTAAATAGGGAGATCACTAGCCGGTTAGTCGGAACAAGGCGTCGTGGGGAGTGGTTCCTCTATCAGCGAACCACGTGCGTAAATGAGTGCAGCGTAATTCCCACTAACGCCGTAAGGCATTCTGCTACCGAACATTGCCGAGGGTTCGATTTCAGAACTTTGGTAATCTCACTCTTGCAATGACGTTAGCAGCATTGTATAGACCCTCTTGTTGATCTATATGCTTCTGGTTGCACGCCATTGTACTTGTATTACGCCGAAGAGTATAGTGTTTCGCCATGAGAGAACACCGTTGAGCATGCGTACGCATGCGAAAGGGGTTTTTAGGACAGTGTGAGAAAAGTTTTTCATATCTCGTGTCATAACCACATGACAGATGTGGTTATGACACGTGCGATGTGTGTTGTGACCACAAGGAAAATGTGGGCATGACAATTAGTAACTCACTAAAAATATATATTTTAACATTCTTGAGTGATTTGATTTGGCATATGGATTAATAATAATATATAGATTGAGAACAATATTCAATAAGTCATATGGTGATTAATCTATGAAAAATTATTTCTTCATGGATAAATCCTATAAACATGCTTCCATTTCCTCTACATGTTTTTATCCAGCTTCGAAATCATTGTGCATCCTCCACTCTCCTTTCTTTAATGATAGAAAAGCGAGTACCACATATGGGATCTTTAGCTTTCTTTAATCATCCCTTTTGTAAGCAAAAATATGTGACTTGTTTCCTTACCTCCTCACTCTATTGGAATGTTAACCTATATGTCACTTTGTTTAAAAGAGTAGATCTAGGAATTAGATCCCTCCTATGACTTATGTTGCGCACATGTGAGGAGTAAAATATTTATAATTTATCCTTCAATATTATATCCACATATTCACCTAAAATCTTCTTCACTTTGTGTGATATTTCATCTTTGATAGTTTTTTCTCATACAATTTGTGGAAGCTTAGACATGAATGTAAAACATGCATGATCCTTCTAGGCTACCTTCATGAATTGTTTCCCTATCCATAGCATCACCTTTCCACTACTCTTTCAATGAATGCAAGATAATGACATGCCAAGCAATAGCAATGATAAAAAAATTCCATTGGATGGAAAAGTGCTAGCATTTGGAATTGTATGGAAAAAATGTTAATATTTTTAACTCAAATTTGGATTCCCTTTAGCAATGCTTTAGAATTACCTTGGATATAGGCAAGTGGAAGTCCCAAATTTTGTAAAAAGACACTTGCAAAATCATGCTTTTAGTTTCATTATAAAATTTTCCATAAATCCATCCTTGAAGCTAACAAACATTTTTCTAGAACCAAATTTGATAAAAGAAAATGGTTTTTAGATGAAACTCTCAAGATTCTTAAAGTATAATATATGCCTCATTAATTTCAATAGATAGTTATTATTAATTTTCTAGATACATTTCATTTGATTTTCTAATAGATATACATATTGAAGAACATATATAAGTCTCAAATCATTTATCAAATTTCAAATCCAAAAGATGTCTCACATTCTAGACTTCATTGGTTATAGGTCTTAAAATAAAAGTTTTGAATTGAATCATTATTTTTTTGACCAAGTTAGGTTGGTTAGAAATTATATTTTAATCTTTTTGAAAAGTCATAATAAAGAATTCAGAAATAATTATTTATTTATGAAAGGAATTTAAACAATATGTGTCATATCTACTCATATGTCCTTTACATATATCCAAAGATCAAAGTTTTTTTGTTAATTTTTTTCATGCTTGGCTTGGTGAGAATGACACCTAATTTTTATTTTTTTGAAACATTTAGTAGCGCCTCATTGAAATATCTAATTTTCACCAAATTAATTTAAAATTTTATAAAAGAAAAGGAGCCCATAAACTATGTTCAATTTCCCACAACATGTATTACTACCTTACTTCTAGATTGTATAAATAACTTATTCAATTTTTAATGTGAAGTTACTTAAGTCTATTTTTAGCATTTCATTACAACTTAGGGGTATTGTTTGGCCCATCATATTCTCGTACTCACCCCTCCACCTATATGTATGTATATTCTTCAAAGAATTTAGAGTGTATTTCTTACTATCCTTCCACAAGTTGTACGTATCTATGAGTCTATCGTGGATTTTATTCCCTATTAAACTACCAAGGTTGACTCAACAATACATGAAAGGAATCCATCAACATGATATTTAACAAGACTTCATCTTTGTATGCACCTATCTAAAAACTAAATATACATTGTTCATTCACCAACAACTGATGTCTCTTCAAAAACTAAGACATATTTTTATTAATTTTGATATTCAAGTCTCTTTAGACCATTTTTATCTACCATCTTGCTAGAAGAAAGTGTATCTATGCTACTAGTATCAATTATTACCTAGGAACACATACCTCTAGATTTATGGATGGTTCTAAAGAAAATTTTCCTCTACACTAGAGCATTTTTTCCCTTTTCTAGCTTGAAGAATATGCACTTCATCATGAGCACTTCACCACAATCTAGCTTTTCTATGCTATTGATCAATGCCTTACTCTCCATATTAGCTTGGGCAACATGGTTGCTTGCCTTCATTCTATGTACAGTGTTCTTTTCCTATGTGTAAGCATTCTAGAGAAACCTCAACCTCATCCATTTTCTCTTACTTGGAAGGATCTGAGTCTTCTATTTTACTCATGCTCTTGAAAATGCAATGTATTTGCTTATCTCTTATGCACTGTGCTTTCTCATGTTTGTCACTATATGTGTTGTACCTACTCTTTTCTACACAAACTAGCCTTTCCCCTTACTATGATTTGTTGTCTTCATGATAGCCTTTCTTTTTCCTTTAGTATACACTGATAGTCTTCTTCCACTAACTTTGGAATTATCATATTGAACTCCTCTTGAATGAAAATGTGCAATCCATTGACATTCTTGAAGACTTTTTCTACGCCATCTTTATATGACCACCACAAATGGTCAATCGATTGAACTTGTCAATCTAATTTTCGATGCTCATCTCCTTTTATTTCATGTTATGTAGAACTTTTTATAAATATCTACTCATCTAATAATCTATAGGCATAAACATTGCCTTTAACTTGGTAATCATTTTGATCCAAGATCTAATTTTATCCTACCCTTGCATTTGTCTATCCCTCTAGATATAATCACTCCATAAAGGTGCATACCCTTTCAACTTGGTATAGACAAATCACACCTTCTTAGGATTTTCTATGGACTTGTACTTGATATACTTATCCAACTCGACTATCCAATCTATCAAGATTTCTTGATATAAACTCCATGAGTAATTTGGAATGTCCATGCACAATTTGTCACCTGTTCTAGAAATCGTTCTCAATAATCTACCCTCTACTTGGACTTCATAAACTTTGTTCATGTGCATTTCAAGTGTCTCATCATCATTCGAATCTAAATCTACTTCTCTTTACTAAATATCATTTGCAACTTCCAATCTTGTTTAAAGATCTTGCATCAAGTTTGACACTATTACCACTTATAGTGCTCTTCATCCTCCTTTGCCAAGAGGAATCCCTTTGTTTTCCCTTTTATTTCTTCAAGTAACTTGAGAACAACTACACTCACCCACCTTCTATCCAACTATCTCTACATTAAAAATGGCTTCACTACTTTTTACCTAAAGTTACCAATGTAGTAAACAAAACTCACTTTCTAGGTTGAAACCATACATTCTCATACCAAATGTAGTTCTTGATAGGGGTCCTAAGAGATGCCTAGGATCACATAGAGATTAGAATCAAAACACAAGTAAGGAAGACAAAAAGAATCGCACAAACATTTCTTATGAAAAAGACGTACTTGATTATGAAAAAGAGGGCGTAGACATTTTTATGTTCAATAAACAGAAAGCTTATAAATTGGATTATAATACTTTCTATTGAAACGCCAAAAAACGGCTTAGACTATGACTTTCATCAAAAAGTTGCATTGATAATCGTTTTACATCACGAGGTAGGAAAAATGTCAAACATTGACTATTCTAATCGTTATATTTAATTTTTGTCGTAGGCAACTGTTATTCAAATTTGACTTTTGACATTATGTTCGTTTTAGACAATTTTAATTCACGACATATATTTTTGAATTGGTCAGAGTTTAAATACCCCGGTTTTTCCTTAAAATTACCGTTCAAACATTTAAAGCAAATTGTAGTCAGCCACGAGGGATGACTTCCATCCAAGAAAACGGAGATAACATTGAGCTTCTCCTTCGTATAAAGACACATCATCGCACAACTAATTTGTGTGCACAACTAATTTGTATTTCCAGTGTGTATATCCGATCTCTCAGCTCAATTTCTTCTGTCTTTCTAGATATCAAAACGAGATCGATATATTCACACAGCTGTGTTGTAATGGGGTGCAATTGTTTTGCCTTGCTGCTGCTGCTCATTTCCCTAACCTTGATAGCATTCAATAAAGAATGCTCCGAAGCACGGAGAATACCTGCTCATAAGGAAGCTATTCTATTCAAGACTAACTCCCCTCTGGTCCAAGTCCTGGAGTAGGTCATGAATATATACATACTGGACCTCAGAAGTCTAGTGGAAAATTAGCAGTTATATTGCAGAATAAGCTTCCTTCTGGGCCAAGTCCTGGTGTAGGTCATGAATATATACATGCTGGGCCTGTGAAGTCTAGTGAGAAATTGGCAGTTATATTGAAGAATAAGCTTCCTTCTGGGCCAAGTCCCGGTGTAGGTCATGAATATATACATGCCGGGCCTGTGAAGTCTTGTGGGCAATCAGCAGCTATTTTAAAGAATAAGCTTCCTTCTGGTCCAAGTCCAGGTGTTGGCCATGCGTATATCAACAGTAGCCCTATGAAGACAAGAGAAACAACATTAAAGAATAAACTTCCTTCTGGTCCAAGCCCTGGTGTAGGCCATGCATTTATCAATGCCAGTCCTATCAAGACAACTGAATCAACAAAAATATTGAAGAATATACTTCCTTCTGGTCCAAGTCCTGGTGTAGGCTATGCATATATCAATGTTGGTCCAAAAAAGCAAGCGAGGCAACTAGAATAGTAATGGATAAATCTCCTTATGGTCCTATTTAGTTTGCTAAGGAAGTGCGACAACATTTTCTTATAGCAATTGTTTTTAGGTCAAGTTCGTGAGTAGGCCACAAATAGATTGAAAAAATATTTGTAGATACATTCAATTAAGCATGTGATTAAGAGAATTAATGTAAAACAATTCTTTAGAAATAATGCTAAAAATAAAATATGACTTAGTTATAATTTTATGTTTTAGTTATAGAAGTTTGATGGGTTGGCAATGACTGAAAACCAATTATTTACATTGTATTTAAACTACACACAAGTTATAGGGCTTCACAATTTTTTTTTTAAAATGTTATTTTAAATAATTTAGAAAATATTGACACAATTCATTTGAATTACAATTGTTCTTATGTTCAATTTTTTTTATGGCCTCTTCTTCACAAAATTTTCAATTTGTTACATTCCTTTTCCCCAACTTCACTACTCTCCCTAGTCCTCTAAAATTTAGAGTTGGCCTATCAATTTTGAAAATACATACAGTAAAACATGATCATTTGTATAAACACTTTTGTTAATTTAAAGTTTGAAGAAATGATACTTCAATTGAAAATACGTAGTAGAACATGTCCATTTTGACACTTTTTTTGTTTTAATCTATTAAAATAATGATCTTGTTTTATATGTCAAACAATTTTTGAATATTAGTGAGTATGATTTTGAATTCAAGAAATGTTAGATATTTATTATAATATTAGATTTACTAGTACACCATAAAATTGTAAAAATGTCATGGTTAGATTGCTAAATTTTTTTTAATAAGTACATTAAAAGAAATAGAAAAAATGTATGAACTTCTGGAAAACACTGTGTTTTGCTTTTTTAGATCTAAAAAAGCAAAACACAGTCTTTTCTAGAAGCTCGTACTTTTTTTGTATTTCTTATATCATGAACTATGGAAATATCATGTTTTTAAGTACATTAAAAGTTAATATTTATCACCCTTTAAGAGATGCAAGTTCAAAATCATTGCTTAATTTACTTTTATAATAAAATTAGTTGTACTATTATAAAAGAACTTAAATTCCAGTTTCTCAAAAATTCAAATAATCTACATACTGCCAATTTCTCCACACATAAGTTCTAGCCTAACATTTTTTTAATCATGACCTAATAAATAATGGGTTCCTTGTCAATGTTGGAAATTAGATCTTCAGTAGTACAATAGGCAAAAATGTCTGCTAATGGGTCCTAACATGTGAACACATTATTTTTTTTTTTTGAATTGATTAAACATTAGTAAGAAGAGCTAGATACAATATGTTCACCATCCCAAACAAGGCAGAATGAAAGTTCAGTACATTAGTGGACTTCAATTAAACTAATACAACATCAATATCAAGTCCAAAATAAAATGGCACATGATCAAAATGCTTCTAGTAAGAGCAAACACAATATAAGGAACATGATGTGTTGGGAAATGAGGTGTCTCAACCTTGCATATTTTTAGTAAATAGTTATTTTCATTTAATATTTTCCTACAGCTATTATGCGTTGTCAGTGCATTGAAAATTGGTTTATTAGATGTCAAAAGATGCCCACATGGTGGTACATTATGTTAGGCCTATTTTTAGGCATATTATGACAGATTCTATGACATCCGTAAGGGTCAAAAGTAGGGGATTTCATTTTGGACGTGAGAGCTTATTTTGGGACTGGAATCTTGGCTGAGAAGCTTCGCACATGGTTTTGTAAAACCACAGATGGTTTCTTGTATAGCTAGAAGTCTATAAATTGGAGGCTTGAGGAGCAGTTTGCATTGTGTGAGTTTGCAGGTATTGTTATGCTGTTGGAATGCTACCAGATATCTTCTGGAGTTGTTTACTGGTGATATTCCTGTAATAAACTTGCTCTGCAAGTGTATGTAATCTCATTATTGGATTTGAAATAGATTGAGTAGGCTTTTGGAGTGTGGGGTTTTTCACCCGAAAGGGTTTTTCCCACGTATATCTGGTGTTGTGTTTTGTGTTTCACATTTTATCTTATGTTTTGAATGTGCTTCTAGATTTTCTGTAATTGTTAGATCAGTTTTTAAAAAAGTTTTGCATATGTTTCTCCTCAAGATTGGCATAGGAAGTTGTTTCCTCTACTTTAACTTCCTTACAAGTGGTATCAGAGCCTGATCACCTTTGGTTTCAGTTGTGTGTTGTTGGGTTTTTTGTGCTAATCAAGGTTTGAGTGGGAGCTTGTGTAGAGGATACTTTGTGATCTTGTTGCATGCTTTTCAGATGGCGAGCACATCTGGGAGAATGGAGGTTAAAAATTTTTCTAGCACAAACTTTGAAATGTGGAAGCTGAAGATGGAATATCTATTAATTGATCAGGATCTATGGGATGTGGTGGATGAAAATGTCTAGAGGCCTACGGATCTAGCTTTGGCTGCAAAATATGATATAATAGATAGAAAAGCTAAAGGTCTCATAAGACTATGTGTTGCAAACTCGATTTTGATAAATGTCCATGAAGAATCCACTTCGAAGAAGCTTTACAAGAAGTTGGGTGAGATATACCAAGCTAAATCTTTAGTAAATAAAATTTTCTTGAGGAAGAAGTTGTATTCCTTGAGAATGGAAGATGGTGGACAAATTTTTGAGCATTTGGAAGCATTCAATATGTTGGTGACTCAGTTGACCTCAGTTGGGGTGAAAATGGATGAAGAAGAAAGGTGCCAAACTTTGTTGTGTTCATTGCTAGACTCATGGGACAGCCTAGTCATGGCCATTGGGAGCACTTCAGTCACTCTGAAGATGGAGGTTGTTGTTGGTTCTCTACTCTATGAAGAGATGAGGAGGAAGGCCTCCCTGAATGCCAAAGAGGCTTTGAGTGTTTGAGGAAGACCAAAAGAACAAGGCAAAGATGAAAAGCAGCATTGCCATTCCAAGTCCAAAAATAAGGGGAGATTAAAATCTCCTAGTAAGTCCAAGGCAATATCTTGGAACTATGGCAAATCTGGACACTTCTGAAAGGAATGTAAAGAAGAGAAGAAAAAGAAGAAGAAGAAGCAAGATTCTAATTTCGAGTCTGAGAAAGAAGATGGAGATGCCTTTATTGCACCCTTGGCCACTCGTGCAGGTGATAATGCATGGTTGATAGACTCAGGTGCATCTTTCCACATGACTCCTAATAGAAACTGGTTTAGTAAGTATGAAAACTATGATGGTGGTAAGGTGTATTTGGGTGATAATTCTTTCCTTGACATTGTTGGCCTTGGTAGCATTCATACAAAATTTTCTGATGGTAGAGTTAGAGGATTTGATGGTGTCTTGCATATCCCAGGCTTAGCAAGAAATTTATTATCTATTAGAAAGCTAATAGATGCGGGTGTGCATGTACAGTTTTCTGAAGTAGGTGTCAAAATGGTGAGAGGTGCTATGGTGATAGAAAGAGGAAGTAGATTGGGTACATTGTACTAGCTTGATGCATGCACGGTTGAGTGCAATAGCACTTCTGATAAAATTAAGCCAGAAACTACTTCACTGAAAAAAGAGATGGTTTCCTCTTCTGCGGATGGTCGTGGCTTCTGGGTACCCAAGGGTGCTCTATCTACTGAATCAAAGTTGCCTCCAGAGAAGACCATGCTATGGCACCAAAGACTTGGCCACACTGGAGAGAAGGGTTTGAAAGCCTTGAAAAATAAGAACCTTGTTGAAGGTTTGAATGATTGCAATCTAGAGTTTGATTTCTATGAACACTATATTTATGGCAAACAGGACCATATTCCCTTTTACTCGTCTTCTCATAAGTCTTCATGTCTTTTGGATCTAATCCATTTGGATGTATTTGGTCCTATTGATGTTGCTTCTATTGGTAAATCAGCTTATTATGTTACTTTCTTTGATGATTTCAGTAGGAGAACATGGGTATATTTTTTAAAGAGTAAATCTAAAGTTTTCAGTCATTTTAAGGAGTTCAAGGCTATGGTAGAAACTCAGACTGGAATGAAAATTAAATGTTTGAGGACTAACAATGGCAGTGAGTACTGTTTGGCAGATTTTGACAGATCCTGTACAGATTGCAGGATTAAAAGACAGAAGACAACTCTGTATTCTCCTCAGTAGAATGGAGTTGTTGAAAGAATGAATAGAACGTTGATGGAGAAGGCTAGGAGCATGTTGAACGGAGTTGGTCTAGAACAAAAGTTTTGGGCTGAAGCTATTGCCACTGCTTGTTATTTGATAAATAGATCTCCTACATCAGCGCTTGTTGATAAAATGCCAATGGAGGCGTGGTCAAGGAAAAAGCCTTCACTTAGACATCTAAGAGTTTTTGGTTGTGAGGCATATGCACATGTGCCTAAGGAGAAGAGAACAAAGTTATATTCTAAGGCTGTCAAATGTATCTTCATCAACTATGGCTATGGTGTGAAAGGATACAAGCTTTGGGATCTTGTTGCACATAAGGTAATTTATTCCAGAAGTGTTGTTTTTGGAGAGACTAAATCTTCTCTTGTTACTTTTTAGCCAGATCAGAAAAAAGATGTGATTCAACTTCCTTCTATGTCTGAGAACGTTGAATCGAGACCCCAAGATAGATAAGAAGTTGACGAGAGCTCATCAAGATTTGAATCTTCAGAAAAGGGTGAAGAGGAGGAAGAAGTGGAAGAACCTCCACCTCAGCTTGTTCGAAGGTCTACAAGGCATAGGCAACCACTTGAAAGGTATGGGTATTCACCTGATGATTGGAAGTGTATATTTGCTTTGAATACTAACATTGATGAACTAAGATCTGTGCAAGAGGCTTTGGGTATGAATGATGCAGAGTCCTATAAAGTTTCCATGGATGAAGAGATGACAGCGCTTGAAAGAAATGATACATGGGACCTTGTACCTTTTCTTGAAGGATGTAAACTTGTTGGATGTAAATGGGTGTTCAAGAAAAAGATTGGTTTAGATGGAAATGTTGAAAAGTATAAGGCACGGTTGGTTGCGAAGGGATACTCTCAGGTTGAGGGTATTGATTATGGTGAGATATTTTCTCCTATTGCTAAAATGACATCTATTCAATTTTTATTATCTATTGCAGTAGCTTATGACCTAGAGCTCAAACAAATGGATGTGAAAACTGCTTTCCTTCATGGTGATTTGGAGGAAGAAATTTACATGACACAGCTAGAGCACTACATGGTGAAAGGTAAAAGAAAGTTAGTTTGTAAGTTAAAGAAATCTCTGTATGACCTTAAACAAAGTCCTATGATGTGGTAACAAAAATTTGATACTTATGTGTTGAGTTTGGGATTTGTGCGGTATAAATGTGATCACTGTGTATATTTTAAATTTGATGGTGATCATTTCTTGTTAATTGCTTTATATGTTGATGACATGTTGTTTACTAAGAAAGGGAAAGGTTTGATTGTAGAATTGAAATCTTAGCTCTCTACACAATTTGAAATGAAAGATCTTGGTGCAGCAAAACACATACTTGGGATGGAGATCAGAAAAGATCATGAGAACAGAAAGCTATGGCTTGGCCAGAGTAAGTATGTTTGTTCAGTTTTGGAAAGGTTTAACATGCAAGATTGTAAACCACTATGTGTTCCTGTTACATTGGGAACAAAGCTCTCTATTTCACAATGTCCTACATCCCCATTGGAGATGGAAGACATGAGCAGAGTGCCTTACCAGAGTGTAGTTGGAAGCTTAATGTATGATATGGTCTGTACAAGAATAGACATTGCCAAGTAGTGGGAGTTCTTTCTCATTATATGTCTAATCCTGGAAGAGTGCATTAGGATGCAGTTAAGAGGGTCTTCAGATATTTGCGAGGTACAACAGAGTGCTCTATTTGTTTTCATGGTATAGGAGATCAGCATTCCCTGAGTATTCATGGTTTTTTGGATTCAGATTGGGCTAGTGATGTTGATAGCAGAAGATCCACTAGTTCATATGTGTTTACTCTTAATGGTGGTGCAATCAGTTGGATGAGCAAGTGATAGGCTATGGTCGCTTTGTCCACTACTGAGGAAGAGTACATGGTAGCTACTCATGCCTATAAAGAAGCCATTTGGCTAAAGCATTTGTGTTCAAATATTGGATTGAAACAGGGTGCAGTTATTGTTTATTGTGACAGTCAAAGTGCAATCTGCCTTGCGAAGAACCTGACTTTTCATGCTAGGACTAAACACATTGATGTTCAGTATCATTTTGTGAGAGATATGGTCGAGGATGGCAACGTGAAGTTGGAAATGGTAGAGACTGTGGCGAATGTTGCAGATGCATTAACTAAGCCTATGACCACAACAAAATTTAGGTGGTGTTCCAAGTCTATGGGCCTCTTGGCCCCTAGCAGTTGATCCATGATGATGTGATTCCCCTAGCTCTTGCAAGGTATTCGACAGGTGGGAGAATGTTGGGAAATGAGGTGTCTCAACCTTGCATATTTTTAGTAAATAGTTATTTTCATTTAATATTTTCCTATAGCTGTTATTTGTTGTCAGTGCATTGAAAACTGGTTTATTAGGTGTTAAAAGATGCCCATTATTAGACTTAGGGCACACAACTGAGAGGGGGGGTGAATCAGTTGTGCAAAATATTCTCCAATTTACACACTTAAATCCTCTTAGTGATTAGCAGTATATTAAACATGGAACATATTACATTCAAATCAAAAGCAGAAACTCATTAACACATAAGACACCAAGATTTTGACATAGAAAACCTGGTTAAGGGAAAAACCACAGGGTGATTAACCCAAGAATGTATTCTCTGTTAGAAGAATAGAAAGAACAAAATGGCACATGCCAATTAGGACTCACTGCCTGAGCACACTACTCACAAGAGGCTCACTGCGTACAAGAGACACACTGTCTACAAAGAAATAAGTATCACATACATGAACTAGAGAATAGCATCTTCACCATGTTTGAATCAGTTCCATTAAGCTCAATACTTCTGCTCTATCTTTCTCTCTCCTCTTCGCTACCACACTCTCATCTCCACACTGAAAGGCCAATTCAAACTTACTTCACAATCCCTTATTTATACAATGCATCAACTTAGGAATGATCATCTAAGTCGGCAAACATTCATAAGATCATCTGACAAATGCATAACTCATCCGATCGGCCTGTCTCAAGAAGAACACCATCATACAGAAGTTACTCTTCAATTGTGAGCTCCAACTTCAATGCAAACCACCAACATGAATTAGACATGATCCAAAGGCTTCCACGAGCTTGCCTAAATCACCAAGAACATCCACACTTCTTCTGCTTACTAAAATCCTTCTCTCCTTCATCCGAAACCTTAAGAACACAGTTTGTCATAACTGTCACAAAGGAATAGGTACTTGTGGACCTTCAAACCACGCACCAATAAAGTTGATACACCACAAAGACTTCCTTAGAACTCCCTTAAATCCACAGAATAGGAAACTTCATTTCTGGATCTCACTGGACCTTTCTTGTTACACATTGTCACCTCTGAACACCTACCAGAACTAGTTTTACTTGAGCGGCCATAACTTCTTCATATCTTCATGTGGACCTCTAAAATCTCTACTGGATCACCTACAGACACATATCTACAAACCCTTTAATCCGCATCCTCTGAACATCATCCTATCTTAGACTTTTTTCTTACAGTCATCACTGTTCATCACTATTCCTGATTGAGACAAATTTTCTCAATATCCTCAGCTCACGGCTCATCTAAACCTTATCATTAATGCAACAGGAGTATGTTGACATCAATGACAACACTGGTTAGGCCCATACTTGCAACAATCTCCCCCTTTGTCATTGATGGCATCATATGATGTGAAAAACCATCAAGGCAAGAACTTCTCCTTACTGTCATAGCTCCCCCTATCAACAACAATCATTCACATGTCTTCTCTCCCTTTATTGCTCCCCCTTTGATCAGTAACCACTTATTTTTCACATGTCTTTTCTCCCCCTTTGACATCAATGGAAAAGGGCATATACTTGCAATTTCACCACTTCAGAATCATACTTGCTGCTCCCCCTGAGTAGCAGCTCCCCAACATCAGTCTAGATCACAAGATATGACTGTGATACCCACCAGACTGATGCACATTAGTGCACCTTTGATCATCACCGGAGGGGAAATAACCCCTAACTTCTCCCTGTGAAACTCAAAAGAGTCCTTTGGTAGAGGTTTAGTTAAGATATCTGCAATCTGATCCTTGGATGACACAAACTCTAATTTGACTTCATTCTTGTTCACTTGCTCTCTTAGAAAGTGAAACTTGATAGATATATGGTGCAGGAGCACCTTACTCATTAGATTCATTTAATTCGCAAATGATCATTAGATTCATTTAATTGGCAAATTTGTAAAATTGAACCTTCAAGTGCAAGAGGAGGTTGAAAATGTAAAAGTTACTAAATTTGTTGTAAAAATGCAAAACAAATGCAAATAGGGGAATACCAAAGGTCATAGGGTATTTTGAGTAGTTTCATTCATTTGGGAAGTTAGAAACTAAAGAGTATTGTGTAAAATTCCTTTAAAAGGCCTTTTTTACCTTTGTAAACTCATGGGTGGTTGATTCAAAAGTTCTAATGAATAAAAGAACATTGTTTTTATTGTATTTCTTCAGAAATTTGCTATTTTCTTACATGGTACGGCCTAGTACAGGTAAGAGGACATTTATTTTTTATTTCAAATGAAATTACATTCAATCACCCTCCATTTCCTTTTTGTCTCATCTAATTTGGTGCAATATTGAGGAAGTTATGACCGTTTTAATGACTGCAATTTCTAGAATTCTCTGATAATAGTCCTGTTGCAGCATTTGGTACGGTTCTATACGGACATATACAGGGGAAATCCATATATGGTTGGAACGAATATTGAGTTACCTTTCAAATTCATCTAGTAGGAGGTCTTAGCTCGATTCCTAGAAGAAGATATCACGTTTTTTCTAAAACTGCTCTGTTAACTAGGTTAACTAGGGTTTTGGTAGAAAAAATGTCATAAAACCTCATTCCACCATGGGAATCCTCTAAAACTTAGTGGAATGGAAGTAGAGGGAGTTATTGACATGTTGACCAAGGCTTAGGACTGAAAAAGTTATTTTGCTATGTTTAAATTGATGCCCTAGGTGACTGTAGCAGCATTTTCCTTGTTATCTTTGCATTTGAAGTGAGAAAACAAGCATACAATGAAATTATCTTGCATATTGACTACAAAGCCATTGAAATAAATTGTTTTACCATCCATGTGAAGTATCCAAGGGGTCTAGATATTTTGGTGGTTCCATCCAAGGGTACTTGCTTCACAAACTAGGCCTAATTAGGGCTTAAAACCACTAGGAGGGTTCTTAGTTAGGGCATACTTTCAAAACAACCTAAACCCATTTTGGAGTATGTTGTGGTGAGGCATAATGGGTATCTATTTCATATCTAAGAGTTGCATTTGGATGTCTGTATAAATAGTTATTGGGACTATTCTCTGTTTGTAGGGCTACTTGCCTTTCTTGAGGTTTGTGAAGGAACTACTAGTTCGAAGTTTGATCCACCTTTTCCAATGGATGGGATGGCTTCTAATACATGCATAAACACCATTTATAGGAATAATTCAAGAGCCTTAACTTCTGTTCCCACTTTTCTATGAAGATCCTTGTTTTTGGGCTCATTGGTGTAGTTGAACCTTGTTGAATCGATTCCTCTTCCTTGCATCCCATATGCCTCTGCATCAAATTGGTATCAGAGCTAGCAAAAGCTCTAGGAGGAGATGTTATTTCTGAGATGAAGAATATGTTATGTTGGTGACCATTATTTGCTAAGTTGTTTGCTTGTAGGTGCTTGGTCCATCTAACTACAGAAAGATGTTTTCTGAGGTGTTGTGTGTGTGGGCAGACAAGATGAGGTCTGTCATGACCATTCTCCAATGGAGATTAGGCTAGATAAGGGTGCATAAAGAACCACTAAGGAGAGAGTGGTAGGTTCATCACTAGGATCTGCTGTTGGGTGAGATGAATGGTTTGGTGAGTTGGTGTTGTGAAGCAGTGAGAGAGATGGATACCTGACTAAAGAAGCACTTGATGTTGCAGCCTGAAAAGTACTCCACCGATGGGAGTAGAAGGAGCCTAAAGATGCTCTAAGAAGATGGTAGTTTGTTCTATTGGTTGGTTGGTCACCTTTGTATTTATCGAAAGATTTGAAGTTTGTAGCTAAGAAGATTGAAGATAAAGACAGAGGAGATGAAAAAAAGACCTTGTTGCTGATACATTTCCAAGGGACTTGGAAATTTTGTTGGTTGGTTGTATGGTGCAGGAGCACCTTGCTCATTAGATTCATTTAATTGGCAATTTCTCATTAGATTCATTTAACTGGCAAATGCTCATTAGATTCATTTAATTGGCAAATTTATAAAATTGAACCTTCAAGTGTAAGAGAAGGAGGTTTAAAATGTAAAAGTTACTAAATTTATTGTAAAAATGCAAAACAAATGCAAATAGGTGAATACCAAAGGTCATAGGGTATTTTGAGTAGTTTCATTCATTCAGGAAGTTAGAAACTAAAGAGTCTTGTGTAAAATGCCCTTAAAAGGCATTGTTTACCTTTGTAAACTTGTGGGTGGTTGATTGGAAAGTTCTAATGAATAAAAGAACACTGTTTTTATTGTATTTCTTCATAAATTTGCTATTTTCTTGCATGGTACAGCCTAATATGGGCAGGAGGACATTTATTTTTTATTTCAAATGAAATTATATTTAATCACCCTCCCTTTCCTTTTTGTCTCATCAAATTTGGTGCAATATTGAGGAAGTTATGACTGTTTTAGTGACTGCAATTTCTAGAATTCTCCTATAACTGTCCTATTGCAGCGTTTGGTATGGTTCTGTACGGATATATACAAAGGAAATCCATATATGGTTGGAAAAAGGATTGAGTTACCTTTCAAATGCATCTAGTAGGAGGTCTTAACTCGATTCCTAGAAGAAGATATCATATTTTTTTCTAAAACTGTTCTGTTAACTAGGTTAACTAGGGTTTTGGTAGCAAAAATGTCAGAAAACCTCATTCCACCATGGGAATCATCTAAAACTTAGTGGAATGGAAGTAGAGGGAGTGATTGACATGTTGACCCAGGCTCAAGACTAAAAAATTTATTTTTGTGTGTTTAAATTGATGCCCTAGGTGACTGTAGCAGCATTTTCCTTGTTATCTTTACATTTGAAGTGGGAAAACAAGCATAGAATGAAATTGTCTTGCATCCTAACCACAAAAACCTTGAAATACATTGTTTTACCATTTTTTTGAAGTGTCCAAGGGGTCCGAAGAGTTTGGTGGTTCCATCCAAGGGTACTTGCTTAACAAACTAGGCCTAATTAGGGCTTAAAACCACTAGGAGGGTTATTGGTTAGGGCATACTTTTCAAAACAACCTAAACCCATTCTAGAGTATGTTGTGGGGAGGCATAATGGGTATCTAGTTCATGTCTAAGAGTTGCATTTTGATGTCAGTATAAAAAGTTATTCATACTGTTCTCTGTTTGTAGGGCTACTTGCCTTTCTTGAGGTTTGTGAAGGAACTACTAGTTCGATGTTTGATCCACCTTTTCTAATGGATGGGATGGCTTCTAATACATGTCTAAACACCATTTCTAGGAATAATTCAAAAGCCTTAACTGCTGTTCCCACTTTTCTATGAAGATCCTTGTTTTTGGGCTCATTGGTGTAGTTGAACCTTGTTGAATCGATTCCTCTTCCTTGCATCCCATATGCCTTTGCATCAATATATGATTAGTCTTTGAATGCAACACCAGATTCTTAGATATACTTATGGTACTTGAATTATCACAGAAGATTGTGATAGGTTCCTCATACTCCACTTTGATATCTCTTAGCATCTGCTTCATCCACAAAACTTGAGTGCAACTACCTACTACTGCAATATATTCTACTTTAGTTGTAGATAGAGATATTGCCTCTTATTTCTTGCTTAGCCAAGAGACCAATATTTTCCCCAAAAAGAATGCTCCACCACTGGTACACTTCTGGTCATCCACATCTCCTGCCTAATCAGCATCTGTATATGCATGAAGAGAGAAATCATGATCTCTAGGATACCACAGACCATACTCAACCGTCCCTTTTAGATATCTAAAAATCCTCTTGATTGCCATGAAATGGGATTCTCTAGGATCAGCTTGGAATCTAGCAACAAGACCAACAACTTGCATAATATCTGGTCTAGTATGAGTGAGATACAATAATCCTCCAATCATTGATCTGTACTTTGTCTGGTCTACCTTAGGAGAGTCATCACCTTTGCTCAACTTACATCCAGTTGCCATGGGATTATTCATTGGCTTTGAATCATCCATCCCAAATTTTTTCAACAATTCTTTCACATATCTGGTTTGAGAAATGAAGATTCCTTTCTTTGTTTGAGTAATTTGCAGACCCAAGAAGAAATTCAACTCAACAAGCACAGACATCTCAAACTCACTTTTCATTTGATTTGCAAAATCTTTGCACATACTATCTCTTCCTCCAAAGATGATATCATCAACAAATACTTCAACAATCAAGATGTTTTCATGATCAATTTTGAAATATAAGTTACTGTTAGCAGTACCTTTGTTGAAACCAATCTTCAAAAGATGCTTATCCAATCTCTCATACCAGGCTCTTGGGGCTTGCTTTAATCCATACAGTGCCTTCTTCAACTTGCAGACCATGTCACCATGATCAAATAGCTAAATCCATCCGGTTGCTCTATATACACTTCTTCTTCCAAGTCACCATTTAGAAAGGTAGACTTGACATCCATCTAATATACCTTGAAATCCTTGAAGGCAACAAAGGCAAGAAATAATCTGACTGCTTCAATTCTTGCCACCGAAGCAAAAGTTTCTTCAAAATCAATTCCTTCTATTTGGGAGTAGCCCTTTTAGACCAATCTGGCTTTATTTTTGATTACTTCACCAACTTCATTTAGTTTGTTCCGGAAGACCCATCTGGTTCCAATCACATTCTTGTTTCTAAGTCTAGGAACAAGATCCCAAGTTTGATTTTTCTCAATTTGCATCAACTCTTCCTCCATTGCTTTGGTCCAGGTTTTATCATTGCATGTTTCATTTATTGTCTTAGGTTCAATCTTTGAAATCAGACAATATTCATCTAAATTTTGAGCAATTTTCCTTCTAGTTTGCACACCTTTACTTTTGTCACCTATGATCTGATCTTCAAAATGGTTCAGTTATACATACCTTGGAACTTTGGGAGTTTCTTGCAGTTCTGCTTCTTGATCAGGCTCATTCAGACCTATCTCTTCTTCTTGATTTATCAAATTAGTTTGAATCTGACTTTCAGAGGAGGATTGAACTCCTTGAACCAGAACACCATTTTGATCATCTTCATCATATTCATAAAACCTTAAGGGTTTCTCTATTCCCTCATCAACCTTCACATTTGTACTTTCTATCATCTTTCTTAGTCTCTTGTTATAACATCGGTATGCTTTACTTTGAGTAGAGTAACCCAAGAATATTCCTTCATCACTTCTAGCATCAAACTTGCCTAGATCTTCATCTTTTTTGATGTAACATTTGCTACCAAAGACTCTGAAATATCTTACAATAGGAGTAATGCCAAACCAAAGTTCATAAAGGGTCTTACTAGTATTGTTTCTCATTAGAACTTGATTTAGAGTATAGACTACAATGCTGATAGCTTCTCTCCAATAGATTTGAGGAACAATTGCTTCCATCATCATGGTCCTAGATGCTTCCTGGATGGTCTAGTTCTTTCTCTCCACTACTCCATTCTACTGTGGAGTCCTAAGAGTAGACAACTCTCTCTTAATTCCATGTTTCTCATAGAACTCTATGAACTCACCGGATGTGAATTCTCCACCTCTATCAGATCTCAGACATTTCAACTTTAATCCTGTTTCATTCTCTACCATAGCCTTGAATATTTTGAATTTCTCAAGAGCTTCTGATTTCTCCTTTAGAAATGTTACCCACATCATCCAAGAATAGTCATTAATTAGCAGCATGAAGTATCTATCAACTTGAATACTCCTAATTCTTTCTAGACCATAAAGATTAGTGTGAACTAAGTCCAATAATCTGGTAGAAGACAGTTCCTTTCTTTTGAATGTGACTCTACTTAGCTTACCCAACTGACATTCCCTACACAAGCTGTTAGTAGGTTTCACCAATTTTGGAAGATCTCTTACAGCCTGAGTATTGCTTATCTTGATGATATTATCAAAATTCACATGACACATCCTTCTATGCCATAACCAACTCTGATCAACTTGAACAAATAAGTAGCTTTTACCAATACCAACCAAGTGGAAGATATTACCTTTAGCTTGAGTACCGGATGCAATCTTTGTTCCGAAACTTCCAAAGATTTTGCATTTTCCATCCTTGAATCAGAGACCATAGCCTTTGTCCACCAACTGTCTAACACTGAGAAGATTGTGCTTCAAACCTTCAACATATAGTACATTACCAGTTTTGTTTCTTCCATCAAAAGAAATAGATCCTCTTCCTCTAATTCTACTAGTAGAATTGTCACCAAACTTTACCACTCCTCCTTCATATCTTTCCAAATCTACAAACTTATTTTTGTCACTTGTCATATGGTGAGAGCATCCACTGTCAATGACCCAATCATCCTTCTCTTCAATTTGGGCATCCATAGCTTTTTCCACAGTCTTAAGATTGACAGATATAGAGGACATTGGATCTTCTTCCTTGATGGCAATGAACACCCATTCATTTCCAGATTTGTTTCCTATCTCTGATTCATCATCTGTTACTCCTTCATTATCATCATCTTCATGTACATAGTAATAGTTCTTTTGGAACCTTGGCTTGTTAGGATTTTGCCTTGAAAATCTTTCCGGACACATTGAAGCAAAATGACAAATCTTATTGTAGTTAAAACACTTAAAAGGTAATTTTCCTTCATACTTACCGGACCCTCTTAGCATCCATTTTGCAATAAGGGCTTCAAGTTGAGTAGTTTCTACTTCTTCTTCTTCCAGATCTTTTCTTTCTTTTTCATACCATGACAATTTCCTTCAAGAATTCTCTCCCGGATCAAGCCTTTGTTTACCTTTAATAGAGGCACTGGCTTTGAATGTAGATTCAGTCTTGGGGGGGTCATCTCCAAACTTTGTCATTTCAAATGTAGCCAATTTTCCAGCCAATTAATCTTTTGTGATAGTTGTATGGGCTCTGAATTATTCAATGGCAGTAGCCTTGATTTTGTAAGAAGCAGGAAGGGATCTGAGAATTTTACCAACAATCTCATTTTCATCCAAGACTCCACCGGCATTTCTAATTCCACAAACTAGCTCATTCACTCTTGACATAAAAGTGGTAATATTTTCATCATCTCTCATCTTCAGTTTTTCAAATTTCCCTTTTAGACTCTATAACCTTGCACATTTAACATGCTGGTCTCCTTCATGCAAAAGTTCCAGTTTATTCCAAATCTCAAAGGTAGTTGGTAGGTCAATAACATTTGAGAGCTCTAAGTCAAATAATGCACTTAGAAGACCCTCTTTGGTCCGCAAATTGTTTTCAGCATCTGTGATTTCATTTAGGGTTGTCGGACCACCCTGTGGGGGTACATACAGTTTTGTAACCATGGACCAATACGCCATTCCCATACATTGCAAGTGACATTTCATATGACCTTTCCAAAGAGAAAAGTTGGTTCCATCAAACTTCAGACTATCCTTCTTGTAAGATGACATCCTGGATCTCCTCAAGCAGTTAAGCTCCTTTTAGAGGAACTTATCTTTGATACCAATTATTAGACTTAGGGCACACAACTGAGAGGGGGGGTGAATCAATTGTGCAAAACTTTGTCCAATTTACACACTTAAATCCTCTTAGTGATTAGCAGTATATTAAACATGAAACATAATGCATTCAAATCAAAAGCATAAACTCATCAACACATAAGACACCAAGATTTTGACGTGGAAAACCTGGTTAAGGGAAAAACCATGGGGTGAATAACCCAAGAATGTATTCTCTGTTAGAAGAATAGAAAGAACAAAATGGCACATGCCAATTAGGGCTCATTGCCCAAGCACACTGCTCACAAGAGGCTCACTGCCTACAAGAGACACACTATTTACAAAGAAATAAGTATCACATACATGAACTAGAGAATAGCATCTTCACCATGCTTGAATCAGTTCCATTAAGCTCAATACTTCTTCTCTACCTTTCACTCTCCTCTTCGCTACCACACTCTCATTTCCACACCGAAAGGCCAATTCAAACTAACTTCGCAATCTCTTATTTATACAAGGCATCAACTTAGGAATGATCATCTAAGTTGGCAAACATTCATAAGATCATTTAACATATCCATAACTCATCCAGTTGGCCTATCTCAAGAAGAACACCATCATGCAGAAGTTACTCTTCAATTGAAAGCTCCAACTTCAATGCAGACCACCAACACGAACTGGACACGATCCAAAGGCTTCCACAAGCTTGCCTAAATCACCAAGAACATCTACACTTCTTCTACTTACTGAAATCTTTCTCTCCTTCATCCGAAACCTTAAGAACATAGTCTGTCATAACTGTCACAAAGGAATAGGTACTTACGGACCTTCAAACCATGCACCAATAGAGTTGATACACCACAAAGAGTTCCTTAGAACTCCCTTAAATCCATAGAATAGGAAACTTCATTTCCGGATCTCACCGGACCTTTCTTGTTACACACTGTCACCTCTGAACACCTGCCGGAACCAATTTTACTTGAACGGCCATAACTTCTTCATATCTTCATACGGACCTATGAAATCTCTACTAAATCACCTACAGACACATATCTACAAACCCTTTAATCCACATCCTCTGAACATCATCCTATCTTGGACTTTTGTCTTACAGTCATCACTGTTCATCACTGTTCTTGATTGAGACTAATTTTCTCAATATCCTTAGCTCACGACTCATCCAAACCTTATCATTAATGCAACAAGAGTATGTTGACATCAATGACAACACTGGTTAGGCCCATACTTGCAGCAACCCACATGGTGGTACATTATGTTAGGCCTATTTTTAGGCATATTATGACAGATTCTATGACATCTATAAGGGTAAAAAATAGGGGATTTCATTTTAGACGTGAGAGCTTATTTTGGGACTAGAATCTTGGCTAAGAAGCTTTGCACATGGTTTTGTACAATCACAGATGGTTTCTTGTATAGCTAGAAGTCTATAAATTGGAAGATTGAGGAGTAGTTTGCATTGTGTGAGTTTACAAGTATTGTTATGCTATCATAATGCTACCAAAATTCTTCTAGAGTTGTTTACTGGTGATACTCCTATAATAAACTTGCTCTACAAGTGTATGTAATCTCATTATTGGATTTGAAATATATTAAGAAGGCTTTTAGAGTGTGGGGTTTTTTACCTGAAAGGGGTTTCCCCACGTATATCTGGTGTTGTGTTTTGTGTTTCACTATTTATTTTATGTTTTGAATGTGCTTATGGATTTTTTGTAATTCTTAGATTAGTTTTTTAAAAAGTTTTGCATATGTTTCTCGTCAAGATTGGCATAGGAAGTTGTTTTCGCTACTTGAACTTCCTTACATGATGATCATCTAAATCTAATGTTCATTCTACCATTGTAGCATACCATCAATTTAGAACTAGTCAAAATAATCCAATCCAGCCTCAACAGGAAGGCAGGTACAATAGTAGCAATAAGAGGTAAAAAATTACATCATCAAATGTCATCTTTCATCCATCATACCACTTCTAAATCAGCTTCAAGAGGAGCACTTCGCTATCCATAAACATGTCTTCAAATAGTAAATCATCTGGGCATCCTTGTTATACCTATCTTGAAATTTCATAAATACCTTTAGCATTGTGAGATTAGATAGAATGTGATCTCTTTTTGTAGGTTTGTCCTTCCATTAACTCTAGAAATTTTTCATTGGTAGTATCAAGGGTCATCAACAGTTGCATGGCAACATTATGGAGGATGAGTCTTTTGGAAGAATAAGTAAGATCTCTACTCCTTCCTTGAAAATAATCCTCATTCCTTGATTTGCAAATGGTCCAAAGAATTTTAGTTGTCAATATGTTCCAGAATTGTTTTCAAACTTTATTCAAACCTTTCATGTAACCAAAAATAATTTCTTGCCAGGAGATATCATTTTTTTTATCCCAATTTCTAAGACGAGAAAGGAAAATAAACCATACACTCTTACAAAATTCACAATAAAAAAAACAAATGTTCAACAGGCTCAAGGAGTTTACAAAAGGTGCAGTATTTCTTTCTAAGATCAACATTAAAACAAATTGTACATACAACTAGCTTTTTTAATAGTAAAAGCCACTTAAAACAAGATTTTTAGGTTCCAAAACACTACACCAACAAGAATTGAATTTTTTTAACCATTGCACTTGATTCATACTCACATTCCAACATTTATTAAGACAATTAATGACCTCCAGGGTGTTGGTAATCAAGCTATAGTTTTTTTGGTCCACCTTTGAGAATACCAGAACCATCTTCCCATTTTAGATTCTCATAGATTTCAGTGTTATACCTGATTTCAACAAGGAATTGAATATTATAACATTCTTTTTCTAGCACTAAGTATGTCCTGATCTGAGATCTAGGAATATCAAAAGTTATGCTAGAATATCATTCCAATTTATCAACCTCGCATCAACAAAAATATCATGGAAGGTAGAGACATCTTTGTTGTTCCAACAACTTTCTAAACACCCTTAAAGCAAAGCTAAGGGCTTCTTTTTCCAATATAGGTTCCACTAGATGGACCTAAAATTAAAGACATCTTTACCATCGCAGTTCCAAGCATGGCAGTTCTTGATGAATTTTCTAACCATCTCCCAAGCATTCCAAAAAAAATTAAATACATTGGAGCCAAAGGATGAGATAGACAATCTACCAAATAGTATGTCATGAGGGTGAAGCCCCTTTTAGTACTTAGCATTCTTTGGGGTTTCCGTTTGAATGTTATTTCTCACTAGCACTTTCCACAGTTCATCTCCTTCAAAAGATTTAATAATCCATTTGACATCCAAAGCAATCCCTTTGATTCTTACATCTTTTAATCCCAAACCCCATATATTTTTCTCATACAAGACCATTCCCACTTGATAGTAGCTCTTTTCCTGTTCCCCTTACCATTAAACCATAAAAGCCCCTTATACTCTTTTGAACATCATTAATTTGATTTCTATTAAAAAACCAAACAAAAGCGTAATAAATAGTGCATGAGGAAAGGAGCTTATGGAAAAACTAAGTTCTACCAAGAGAAATGTATTGATTATTCCACTTTTTCATTTTTTTGTCAATCGTTTCATGCACCTAGGTCCACATGTCTTTCAATGATGGGCTAAGAGAAAATGGGATACCTAAATACTTGACTTTCTTCTTAGGACATCCCTAATCAAACCCATATTTATGAAACCATTCAGGAGGAGATTCATCCCAACTAACGATAATTGATTTCTACATAGAAATTTTAGCACCTGAGGCATTGCAAAAAAATATCAATCTTCCCCATCAGATTATTGAAATTATTTTCCTCCATGTTCACAAAGAGTACAATGTCATCTGTAAACTGAATATTAATTAAGTCTTCACCATTGGGTAGGCAAAGACATTTCACCTTCTCATTACACATGGATGTTCTCAAAATAAAATGTAATGCATCAGATGCAATAACAAAAAGTGTAGGTGCCAAAGGGCAACCCTGCCTGATATACCTCTGGAGATGGAAAGGTTCACACAATGAGCAATTAATATCAACTTGAGTAACAACATCTATGAACAACACTTTGACCATGTCACAAAACTTACTGGGGAATCCAAAAGCCTTGAGACCCATAGTGATAATGACCATTCCACTCTATCATAAGCCTTTTCAAAATCTATCAGAAGCATGCTAACATTTTGCTTAGTGTTATTTGTCCAATTCACAACCTCCTAGCTGGTAATCAGATTCTCCAAAATTATCATGCCCTTAATAAAACTAATTTGAGAATGATTAATGAACTTGGGTAAAATATCTTTTAGTCTAATAGCCACAATCTTAGCCAAAATCTTATAAGAGATGTTGAGGAGAGTAATTGGTCTCCAATTTTTTATTTTTCTTTTGTCCCCTTCCTTAGGAAGTAGTTTAATAATGCCTTTGGGTGCTACCACAATAATGGGTTACACTTTCTACAACATCCTGATTTTTGCTAAAATCACATATTTTTAGAAAATATAATGATTTAAGCCTTGAGAGGTTCTATTTAAAGGATTTTAATTGTAGAGGGTTTGATCAAACCCCCTTAGATTCAAACCCACTTGGATAGAACCCCGCTAGTTTTAAACCATACATATAATGGAGTCTCCTCTACACCTATAAAAATGCTGATAAAAAACCACTTTTGGTTTTCCTTTTGAGGGATTAAATGAATTCATTTAAAATTAATGTTTTGTAGGTATGTACTCCTTATTATAAGCTTCCCAAAAATTATAATTTTAAATATATTTAATTTGATTATTATATTTATTTTTTATTTCTTGTGAATGTAGGTTTTTCACCGAACATTAAATTTTCTTTTCTACACACATGGAAAATTAGTCAATTAGTGAAAAAAATTTCTAAAAAATATCTATGCCCTAGGTATTGATGTTCTTGTTTCAACAAACAAATAAAATTGAATTTTGATACATACAAAAAAAGTTATGTTTTATGGAATACCCCTATGTCTAAATTATAATTAGTTTGACTTCAAAACTTAATTAAAAAAAAATTCAACAAAACATTATGAAACCAAATGCATGCCCTATATTTCAGTGTTACCAATCTAAATTCAAAAGAATCACAATTTTATCCTTTGTAGAAAAAAAGTTATGTGCTATAGAATACACATCACTTTAAAAAAAAATTTTTTACTATTAAAAACTAGTTATCAAAGGAGACACAAAAAAAATTACAATTTAACTCCAATTTTTTTAATATATATATATTTATAATGTACAAACAAAATCTCACAAATCACTAGTTTGCATCATCTTCAAATTCCTAACGGTTTAGTGGCTATAGGTGTCAAAAAGTGAAGATTTAGTTCAAAATGTTGATTTCAATGTTAAGTTTGGCCAAAAAGTGTAATCCATTATTGTGGGATGACCCATTTATTAATATTACTGCCTAAGGAGCCTCCTTTTATGGTTTTATTATATACCAACCAAAGATCATCTACAATCTAATCAATGTTTTCCTTATAGAATTATATAGGGAGACCATCAGAACTAGGAGATTTTTCATTATTGAATGTATTAATTGTCGTGATTATTTTTGTTAGAGTGGTGTAGATACTAAGAGGGGGGTGAATCAGTATCTAAGATAAATTTAAATTTCTTTTATAAATTTACAACAATTTAATGCTTTGAATTTGATTGGCCAAGCCTTCATAAACTATTTGCAAGTACTTATAAACTAATTACAAATTCTGAAACTAAAATTCAAAGTAATAGATAAAACACATACCATGCACAAAAATAATGACACAAATATGTGTCCTGAGTGGAAACCCTCTGGGGCAAAAAACCACTCAAAAAAGTGCCTCACTGGCTTAAAAAGAATCTCACTAATTACATGCCTCACTGGCTACAAAATGCCTCACTGGCTACACAAAATGCCTAACTAGAAAAGCCTTACTGGCTACACAAAATGCCTCACTGGCAAAGGTCATTTCTTGTCTCACTAACTTGACCTTACAACAACTCAATGAATAATTTAAGTCAATATAGAGGATTTCTCTGTTTCACTATAGCCCACTCCTTAACTGTAACATTCTAATGTAGTCTCAATGATAATGCAATAAACATGTATCATAAAAATCCACATCGGATGTTTACAATATGCCTTCTTGTACAATTTGATAACACCTTTCTTTCATGAAATAGTTTCAAGTAATAATTGTCTTGTAAACCATGGTTTAGGATCGAACAGACCCTTACATAAACTGGTGTCATAACTGAAACATAAAACCAATTACAACTGCTTCCAGAATTATAACCATACTCAAAAACTTTCCTTATTATACAGAACTCGAGTATAACTAAATAAGTAAACACTGTCAACTGAAAGTTTCAAGTGTTAAAACTGTCTATACTAGAATCTCAAATGCCCATGAAAACAAAAACTATAACATGAGCCTTCATCATTGTATATGGTAAAGGACATCAAGGATAGTTTCTTCATAGTATTACAAATCCCAAAGAATAAAACCCCTTTACACAGATGAAAATTTCTACCTGAAACATATGAAAAATATGTTATTAGAGAAACCCTCGGTAGTAGAGTTATTTTTCAATTTGAAACCCCAAACACAACTTTTGTGGGTATCCATTCAAAAATGAAAAATCTTTTATATCTTTGAAGTTTTATCAGATAATGATTCTTGTGCATTTTAATTCAAAGACAAAATTAGAGAGAGAACACCTAATGGATGATAGGAGTGTTGATGATCAACAACAATGCTCAAGTCCAAACACTTTTGTCACTTTAGAAGATCCCTTTGATAGTTTTCTCCAAAGATTCATGCGGCCATTTTCATGATCTTTCATGATTATGGTGAACTGAAGTGAAACCCTAGGAAACCTTCATATTCAAAGCTCAAAACTTTGCATAATGAAAACCAAAGTCTTTCTTCTACCCAAGTTTAACTCATGCAACTGGTGATTCAGGTAAACCCTAAGGAAACCAGTGAAAACTTATTTATTTTGCCTAGCAAACCTCGTAGAAACATGTTCGGGTGGTGAGCATACAAGAGCAAGCTGATAAGTAAATTTTATCCTTTGCAACATTTGAAAATACCTGCTAGGAGATAATTTACCGGGGTCAACACTTTAAACCATGGCTTAGTTCTCATTGAATGCCATTTATCTTTATATCACCATGTACCAAATTGAGTATACACCATGAGTATAGTATCAATTATAGGATCAAAGGTACCACATATGTTCAAGTGACATGTCATAGAATTCAACAATGTCATAGAGTCATAGAGTTGTGGTTTGGTCATTAGGGACAACAACTGAGGAGGATAAGTAAGCCAACAAACTCTCCCTTTGTCCATGATGGGCAAAACACAACTTTCTCTCCCCCTTTTTGACATTAGGGCAAAGAGATTGAATGAATGCAAATGTCTGCAACATACATAAAGCCTAAAATGTGCATTATAAAGCAAAGATGAAAATCATACCAATCATACCAAGGCTATCAATTATACCAAGCATGTCTCATCTAGAACATCTGAAACAAGAAGAAGATGTCAGCACCATAATGAAATAACAACAACAAGATAAGCATAAAGAGACAACAACTGAGGAGACTATCACAAATAATGTTGATTATCAATTAGAAACCAAGTTGACTGTCATATAAATCTTAAAACTGTCAGGGCATAGAAATATGCAAGTAGCTCCCCTTGAGTCCAAGAACTAAAAAACATTAAGGTAGAGAAGAAAAAGAGAAAACCTCAAGTTTATCCCTTAGACCCTCACAAACTGCTTTGGGGAGTGGCTTGGTAAATATATCAGCAACTTGATTAGCTGAAGAAACATAGTCCAACACAACATCATTGAGAAGCACTTTATCATGAAAAAAATGATATCAAATATCAATATGTTTAGTACGAGAATGCATCACAGGATTCTTGGATATATTAATTGCACTAACCTTGTCACATAGAATTCTGATAGGCTTAGAAATAGTAACCTTGTAATCATTCAAACTCTAAACCATCCAAAGTATCTGAGTACAAGAAGATGTAGTGGCAATGTATTCAAGCTCAACTATTGACAATGAAATAGAATCTTACTTTTTGCTATGCCAACCAACTAACCTTCCAACAACAAAGAATGCGCCACCTGAAGCACTCTTCCTATCATCAAGACTACTAGCCCAATCAGCATCCGTATATGCTATCAAAGTGAAATCAGAGTGTCTAGGATACCAAAGACCATAATCTAGTGTTCCTTGTATATATTTAAGTATCCTTTTCACTGCATTTAGATGAGATTATGTAGGGGTAGATTGAAACTAGGCTACCAAACAGATGGCATGCATTATGTCAGGCCTAGTAGCAATCAAATATAGTAGGTTGCCTATCATAGACCTATAAAAAGTATGATCAATATTAGGTTTATCAGCATCAACACTTAATTTACAACCAGCTTCCATGGGTGTACTCATAGGATTACATTCATTTATTTGAAAATGTTTTAGCATATCTTTGGCATATTTTGTTTGAGAAATAAAAATGCCTTCTTTTAATTCAGAAACCTATAGACAAAGGAAGAAGGAAAGCTCACCTAGCATTGACATTTCAAATTTTGATGTCATGACCTATGGAAAGTATGAATTGAGTTCATCATCATCACTACCAAAAATTATATCATCAACATATACAACCACTATCAAAATGTGATCAGTTTTAGTCATAAAATATAGATTACTATCAGCTCCCCCTCTAGTGAAGCCTTGTGATTGTAAGTGTTTGTCTAGTTTGGCATACCAAGCTCTAGGAGCTTGTTTAAGGCCATATAGTGCCTTTTTTAGTCTATACACATGGTGTGGCTTATCTTTGCAAACAAATCCCTCAGGCTAATCCACATAGACCTCCTCTTCTAGGTCTCCATTAAGAAATGTTGTTTTAACATCCCTTTCATAGACCTTAAAGTTTTTATATACTTAAAATGCAAGAAATAATCTGATTGCTTCCGGTATTGCTACAAGAGCAAAGGTCTCATCAAAGTCTATGCCTTCTATTTGAGAGTAACACTTACAAACCAGTCTAGCCTTGTTTCTAACAACAACTCCATTTTCATCAAGTTTGTTCTTGGAAACCCATTTAGCCCCAATAATATTTTTATCTTTTGGTCTTGAGACAAGTTCCCAAGTTTTATTTTTCTCTATCTGGGCTAACTCATCTAGCATAGCCTGAACCCACAAGTGATCTTTACTAGCTTTAGCATAGGTTTTAGGCTCTAATTGAGACACTAAACAAATATGAACCTATTGATTTGCTTAAGCAGTTATTCTTCTAGTTTGTATGCTAGAGTCTAAGTCACCAATAACATGTTCATTTGGATGATTCTTTTGCAACAATCTTCTAGAAGGAGTATATACAAAGGATTTAGAAGGAGTCTTAGTTTTATGACTTACTGATTGTCCTTGATGCACTCCAGGATCTGATTCTTCTTCAGATTTCTCTGACCCTTCTTTTGTGGTTGCCTCTTCTTGAATGATTTCTTCAACTTGTTGAAACTGAGGTTGTTGTTCTTGCTGCAAATTCTCAACCACTTTGACATTAGAACTTTCAATTACTTTTCTTAACCTCTTATTATAACATTTGTAGGCTTTTCTATGAGTAGAGAAACCTAGAAAAGTCCCTTCATCACAACGTGATTCAAAACTTCCTAGATTATATTCCCTTCTTATGTAACATTTGCTGCCAAAGATTTTAAAATAAGAAACATTAGAAGACTTACTATACCAAAGTTCATAGGGTATGTACCTAGTTTTGACTCTTATTTGTACCCTGTTCAAAGTGTAGACTACTGTATGAACTGCTTCTTTCCAGAAAGCATTTGATAGTCCAGCATCTTGAAGCATGGTTCTAGCCATCTCCTTTACTATCCTATTCTTTCTTTTAGCCACCCCATTTTGTTGAGGTGTTTAAGTCACTGCTAATTGTCTTTTTATGCCATGTTTTTCACAATATTCCAAAAAAGCAATAGAGGTATATTCTCCTCCATTATCAGACCTTAAACACTTCAATTTTAAGTCTATTTCTCTTTCTACCATTCTTTTGAAAATTTTAAATATGTCTAAAGCCTTAGATTTATGTTTGAGAAAAGTGACCCAAGTCATCCTTGTGTAATCATCTATGAACAACATAAAATATCTTTCACCATTCAAAGATTTAGTTCTGGTTGGACCACATAGGTCAGTGTGAACCAATTGAAGAGGTTCTGCAGAAAATTATTCTTTAGATTTATGAACATTCCTTGTTTGTTTACCTTGTTGATACTCTTTACAAACCAAATTTGCAGGCTTAGAAACAATAGGCATATGTCTAACATTTTGGTTGTGGCTGATTTTAACTAAGTTATCAAAATTAATATGCTCCAACCTCCTATGCCAGAGTTTGTTTTCCTCAATTTGACTCATCAAACATATATTGTTTTTGTAATCATTAGGAGATCCATGTAGATTATAAATGTTATCTTTAGTTCTCAGACCTGAAGCAATGACTTGCCCTAATTTTTTGTGAATCTTGTAGCCTTGTGATATGAAAACTACATCAAATCCACTATCACAAATCTAACTCACAGTCAATAGATTATGAGTTTGTCCTTCAACAAAAGAAACATCTTCTAGAGGTGTGTTATCTTCTAGAAGGACTATACCTTTTCTTGTGATTTGTAAACAATAATCATCACTAAACTTGACTGGCCCACTTGAACAATTTTCAAATGAAGTAAATTTACTTGTATCCCCACTCATATGATGGGAAGAACTACTATCTATAACCCAGATTGCATTTTTCTTAGCATGAAAAGCTACTTCAACTACCATAGCTTTACTAATTTTGGACACCCACTTCATCTTTGGTTGCTTAGTAAGAGAAACAATTTCTAATTTACAAAACATGGCAATGTGTCCAAGTTCTTTATAGTTAAAGCACCTTAATTTGTTTAGAAAATTAAAGATCCTACCATTCAAAAAATTGGGCTGCTTTCGAAATGCAAACTTGCATTCATTTGCTCTATGCCCATATTGCTAACTGTAAAATCAATAACCAGAAAATCTGAAAGACATCTTACCTTTAAACTGATTATCATTAGAGCATTGACCTTTTGAAAAACCTAGACCAGTCATATATTATATTCTTTTTGTTTACCTATCATATCAACAAGTTTATCACTGTTGTTACACATTTCAAGTTCTTTTCTCAGTTTGACTATTTTAGCCTCTTTGGAACATCACTCTTTATCCTTGATTTTTAACTATTCTTGAGTATCAATAAGTATTTTATGTTTTCTTCAAGACTTAGTTCTAAATCAGAAATCTATTTTTCTTGATCAATTATTAACTTGTTTTGCATTCCATTTTCCTTTTTAAGTCTTTTAATTTCTCCAAAGGCACACTTTAATTCTCCTTCTAAGTCAACCTCATTTTCAGACATTTCTATTTGTTCTTCTTCTGGAACAACAATAATTGCTTCCATGAAGAGTGTTTCATCTACTTCATTAGAGGATTCTTCTAAGGCACTATCAGTTATTCCACCAATTAGACTCTTTTTATTTTAAAAGAATTTATCTTTTTAATGTTGAAGGGCTTTTTCTTAAATTTTTTTTTGTTGTCCTCTTGTTCACTATCAAGTTCTAAATTTGGACACTTTGCTGCATAATGTCCTATTTTTCCATAGTTGAAGCATTTAAAAGCTAATTGTCCTTTATATTTACCTGAAGCTCTTCTAAGTTTACTAGCAAAGATAGATTCATCTTCACTGACATTTTTAGTTTCACAACTTGTTTCAGCCTCCTTTTTCATAGTTTTAAAAGCTTCTTCCTTAGCTTCCTTACTAGGGTTATCATTTTCCAATCTCATTTCATATGCAGTAAAAACTCCATGAAGAGTGTCAATAGTTATTTTCTTCAGGTCTTTATCTTCAACCATAGAGGTTTTGGAGTTATATTTCAGAGTTAGGGTCCTTAAGACCTTCTTAACTAGTGTTATCTCTTGTAGTTTCTCCCCTAGACCTATAATATTGTTTATAGTTTCCTGAACTCTCTAAAGATATTCAACTACCTTTTCATCATCTTTCATCCTCATTCTTTCAAATCTTTCTCTAAGAGCTTGTAACTTAGCTTCTTTGATACTTTCATCTCCTTTGTAAATATTTGACAGCTTATCCCAAATAGCTTTAGTTGTATCACATTCCATAACTTCATTTAAAACTTCATTAGACAAGACACAATAGATAGCACTAGCAGCCTTTGAGTCACAATCAAGGGCCTTTTTTTCATTAGCATTAGATGGTTTACCTATGATAGTACAACCAATTTCAATGGCATCCTAGACATCATATCCTAAAGACTTGATATGACAAGTCATTCTATATTTCTAAAAGGTATAATCTGTACCATCAAATAATGGTGCTTTGGATATAGAGAGACCATCTTGGAAAGACATGGTAAACACTCAACTAGGAATCCCCTTAGGCTGATTAGGCCTTATAGATAAAGGGTTCAGCTCTGATACCACTTGTTAGAGTGGTGTAGATACTTAGAGGGGGGTGAATCAGTATCTATGAGCAATTTAAATTCCTTTTATAAATTTACAACACTTTAATGATTTGAATTTGTTTCGCCAAGCATTCATAAATTGTTTGCAAGTACTTATAAATTGATTGCAAATTCTAAAACTGAAATTCAAAGTAACTGATAAAACACATACCATGCACAAAAATAATGACAAAAATATTTGTCCTAAGTGGAAACTCTGTGGGGCATTATACCACTTGAAAAAGTGCCTCACTAGCTTAAAAATAATCTCACTGATTATAGGCCTCACTGGCTACAAAATGCCTCACTGGTAAAGCCTCACTGGCTACACAAAATGCCTCACTGGAAAAGGTCATTTCTTGTCTCGCTGACTTGACCATACAACAACTCAATGAATAATTTAAGTCAATACAGAGGATTGCTCTGTTTCACTATAACCCACTCCTTAATTGTCTCATTATTTGAGACTTAAGAAACAATACAACATTGTAATACAATCTTAATGATAATGCAATAAACATGTATCATAAAAACCCACATCAGATGTTTACAATATGGCTCCTTATACAATTTCATAACACCTTCTTTCTTTCATGAAATAGTTTGAAGTAATAACTATCTTGTAAATCATGGTTTAGGATCGAATTAACCCTTACATAAACTGGTCTCATAACTGAAACATAAAACCAATTGCAATTGCTTCCAGAATTATAACCATACTAAAAAACTTTCCTTATTATACAGAACTCAAGTATAACTAAACAAGTAACCACTATCAACTGAAAGTTTCAAGTGTTATAACTGTCTATACTAGAATCTCAAATGCCCATAAAAACAAAAACTATAACATGAGCCTTCATCATTGTATATGGTAAAGGATATCAAGGATTGTTTCTTCATAGTATTACAGATCCAAAAGAATAAAACCCCTTTACACAGATGAAAATTTCTAACTAAAACATATGAAAAATCTATTATTAGAGAAACCCTTGGCAATAGACATATTTTTCAATTTGAAACCCCAAACACAACTTTTGTGGGTATCAATTCAAAACAAAAAATATTTTTTATCTTCGAAGTTCTATCAGATAATGATTCTTATGCATTTTAATTCAAAGAAAAAATTAGAGAGAGAACACTTGATGGACGACAGGAGCGTTGATGATCAACAACAATGCTCAAGTCCAAACACTTTTGTCACTTCAGAAGATCCCTGTGACAATTTTCTCTAAAGATTCACACGGCCATTTTCATGATCTTTCATGATTACAGTGAACTGAAATGAAACCCTAGGAAAGCTTCATATTCGAAGCTCAAAACTTTGCATAATGAAAACCAAACTCTTTGTTCTACCCAAGTTTAACTCATGCAACCGGTGATTTAGGAAAACCCTAAGCAAACTGGTGAAAACTTATTTATTTTTCCTTGCAAACCTTGTAGAAACTTGTTTGGGTGGTGAACATACAAGAGCATGCCAACAAGTAAATTTTATCCTTTACAACATTTGAAAATACCCACTAGGAGATAATGTATCGGGGTCAACACTTTAAACCATGCCTTAGTTCTCATTGAATGCCATTTATTTTTATATCACCATGTACCAAGCTGAGTATACACCATGTGTATAGTATCAATTATAGGATCAAATGTACCACATATGATCAAGTCACATGTCATAGAATTCCACAATGTCATAGAGTCATAGAGTTGTGGTTTGGTAATCAGGGACAACAACTAAGGAGGATAAGTAAGCCAACAATTTCCTCCTTATAAATATCACTACTCAAATTGTTGGCATCCTCACCTCTAATCTTCTTTGGAATGAGTTTCTTAAAGATATTTTTGGCATTAAGATGATTATAAATATCTCTACTCAAATTGTTGACATCCTCATCTCTAATTGTCTTTTAAATGAGTTTCTTAACAATATTTTGGGCATTAAGACAATTCATATTATTGTCATAAGTTGTAAAAAGCTATTTATAAAACTTTCTAAATTCTTTCTTAATTTTATATTAATATCTGCAATCTATACACTATTGACCCAAATGGGACCAATCTCTTCCTTGACATTTTTCATTTTAATAAAATTAAAGAAGAATTTAGAGCCTTTATCATGTTGTTTCAGCCAATTCATCTTGGCTCTAATCTTCATTCCTTGAATTTTCTTTAATTGCAAGCATCCCAATTTATGCTTGGTATCAAACAAATTAGTGATCAGAGAATTATTAGCATGGTTACTCTAAAGGAGATTCTCCAAACTGTATAGGTTACCTTGTAGCTTGTCTTCTATTTTTCTTTGATGTAGGGCCAGCTTTTTACCAATTATCTAAAATAGTGCTTTCCATCCTTTGGTATTAACATCCCATAGTACAATCTAAGATAACTTTTACAACGTACCCTATTAATATTCCTTAAAGTTAGAATCCCTTCATTACAATCTCTAGCATTTAGCAATTCAGTGTTTAGCTTAAAATAGTTCTCTCTTCTAATTGTTTCTTTCAACCCATGCTTCTAAACAACAATTTTATCTTTAATATGGAAATGATAAGATATAGAGGTGGTATACACCTTCACCATATTCCCATTATCACTAGGATAAAAAATGAAGAAGTTTTACTTAACATAGAATCTATTAAGCCTACAATGGATTTGTTTGCCTTCTTTCTGATAGTTACACCATGTAAACCAGATGTCACTGCTTTTTTTTTGTTCTTCTCTAAGGATCAAAGAATTTCATGTTATTCTTCATTTTATTCCAATATTATTGTTCATTGCCTTTCCAATTCATATTAGGACCTCCAAGTTTATCTACCCCCTACACAACCATATTAAAATCTCCTCCCAAAATCCATGGAATCTTTGGCAAAGTTTCTATCCATTACCAAAACTCTATTCTCTCCTTGTAATCATTAGGTGCATAGATTGCGCAAATGCTAATTTTCTCATTGTCTTTCTCAATGATTACCCAAACTATCACGCCCTAAATTTTACTCAACCTAAACCAAACACAACTACTAATTTTTTTTGACTTTCTAGTCCTACTAAGGTAAATTCAAGTTTTAAATTTAATCAAGAATCGATGACATCAAGTTTATGATGTCCTCTCACTACTTAAACAATCTTAGTTTGCATTTTTCCCTAAGTGTTTCCTTATTGAGATGTACAAAACTTTTCCTAAGTATCCTAGAGTATAGAATTTGGTCGCTCTTCTAACTAATTTCCCATTTTCTATCTACATTTGTTTCCCTAGTATAGCTATAAAGAGAAATATTATTTCTTAATAATAACTTGACTATCAAGAGTTTGAAAATGAAGGGCTACATTTAATATAAATAACCTTACACAAATAATAATGCATGGAACAAACTTTTAATGTGAATGAAACTATTTATTTAATTTACTATTAACATCAATGACACAAGAATCATTTGATGCTATCAAGACTCAAAAGATAGATTAGCTTTGTTTCATGTTCTAGGCGATAAATGACAATTCTTATTGTTTCTAGTAGTTTTAGATTTAGATGTAACTACTTGCTACATTTTAATTCATATACTAAACTTTGATTTCATTGACTTAATGTTCAAACTAAACAAAATTTCCACTTGGTTATACTACTTTTGTTGACCAAAGGTTTAAATAAGTTATCTATTACTTTGTTGACTTGGTTTTCAATTCGAGATTTCCTCACTCATTTGTAGTTCAAGAAGATCTCCTATATTTCTCTATGAAATTTATCCTATCTACGAGTTTCATTTATTGAGATAAACTTTAAGATTAATTACAACTCCAACTTATTACTATTAATGTCAAATCAAAAATTTATAATTTACTGGCAATTGATTCACCACCACTAGATGAGTTTAATGTTTAATGATAATCTAATTCTAAATTTAATTAATGTCTAAGTCAATTTAAAATACTTGTATATTACATCACAATATTAATGGTTTTACAAATTTTAATTATGCTTTCATTAAATTTTAAATTGATAGATTTATTACAATTATGTTTTAACTCCATTTAACTTAATTTTATTCCCCAAATCCTAATTTAAAGATTCTTAAATAGAAACTACCTTATTCTTAACTCAAAAACTAATCCTCTTCTTATTGATTTCCTTTGTTGAATCATACAATGCAATCAATATGATTATACATTCAAATATTTTTTGTCCTTGTTTAACATTTTCTAAATCAAGTGTATAAGAAACGATTACAAAATAATCTATGAAACATGAGGATCCTTGATAACTAAATAATGCAATGATACATTATTTTCTTCCAAACAAACACATTACTTGCTTTTCTTGCACATCCATTTTTTACTTAAAAGTTAACAATTGATCTTTTCTTTTTCTATTTCGTCAAATGCATAAGTAACAACACAAGTTTTCTACTTTAACACTTTTCAAATGATCTACAAAATTTGCAACATAAAGTACATCATGAAAGAAATATATCTTTCTTGAAAACAAAACAATATTTCTTTTCTATCCAAGAGACTTGAACAACTCCAAAACATCTTCAACCTCCATCCAAGAACCTGAAAAATGAACAAGAGAGGAAAATAACAATATGCCAATGGGCTCTGCACCCATCCATAGGGTTTTATAACAGCCCACCCCCAAGCATGGGGTAATCACTTAGCCACATGAAGCCACGCAACTCATACACAGGTACAACAACAATATTTTACATATACATAAAGCACAACACATTTCTATCACATTGGTTTACCTTAAGGGGAAATCACTTAGGGGGAGTGGGGACTCGACCAGACATGGGGAACAAAATATATCATACTCTCCACCCCATCCACACATTATGCCTCCCAACAATATATATACTTTTCTACAAAATACAAGGGGATACTCATATCCCATAGATACAAGGGTACTCATACCCTGGTAATGGCCATTACCTGAATGGAATACTCATAGTCCAAAAATGAAAAGCCCCAATGTGAGGGAGCTACTCCCACTCAAAACCCCTATACATGGAGGACAAAGGCTCCTCTATACAAGAGGGGTCAACTCCCCTAGAAAACACAAAGAAAATCACACAACACAAAGTAAAGCATGTATTCACAAACCCTAACAAAATCCTTAAATAAAAATTGTTCCTTCTTTAAATTTTCAATGCAAGATGACATATGGCATGAGGTACAACAAATTAAAATCAGATTTAAGAATGTAAATTACAAAAGCAAACCTGAAACAAGATATTAAATACAAATACCAAATTTCAATAGTAACTATGTCTTTAAAAAAAAATCTTTTTTTTTTCTTTTTAGTAAAATATAGCAATGAAGATATTTTAAATGTAATATGTATAATTATTAAATGACAAATTGTTTTTGTTCTAATCAAATCTAATGTAGAAATCAGAAATATAATTCATGCTATGATGATCTAGGTTTACATTGAAATAAGGCAACAAATATGGTTCTTTCAAGATTTACATTGAAATGTTTGTTTTTCCAAATTCACAAGCAACAAACCCTTACCAACCAACATTTACATTTAATAAATAAATGAAACATATAATATTTAAGACATACAATATTTACATTTAATCAATAAAGAAAAATATATAATATTTTCATTAAATCGACAAATAAAAATATATAAAATTCACATTTAATCAATAAAGAAAAATATAATATTTACATTTAATCAATAAAGAAAAACATGATACCTCAATCGCAATATCCCACTAATGGTAGAGTCCTTGAATGAAAATCATAAAATTGAGCATCTCACCCCCTACTCCATGAAGAGTTTTTAAAGAGAAGAATGGAGTAACATCCTACCCAAAACTAACTCAACCAACCAACTGCCTCAACCACTCAACTACCTTCCCATTTTCGTCACTTTTGTTAGTGGGACTTAAAGGAGGGTCTAAAAACTTTTTAAAATATTATAAATGACAAAAATAAACTTCTAACCTATGTACCTTAGACATAAGACAATTTTCCAAACATAAAATACAACCTAGACCTCTTTAAAACACTTAAAAATCATTTTAAAAATTACAAGGTTAAAACCCACACAAGAACATAATCATTTTATCACATAAAGCTAAAAATAACATTTCTTAGCATCATGTCCAATAGACCTTAGGGCTCCATGCCTAGGTCCGACATCATATAGAAAGACATAAAATGGCTAAATGACCCCCATCATCCATTAACATAATAATTCTATATGTACACTCAACAAGAAGTGTTAGTACAATATATAACCAAAATATATCCATCATAAATAACATATTATCACAAATCCATTAGTAACCATAGACTAACATATAAAATTCATCATTCACAAATACATAAATCAAATAATCTCATCAAAGGATATCATATGGAATCAAATCATAAAATATAACATCCATAAGTATATCAAATACCATACACAATAAATAAGTGTGCCATCCATAAGTATTGAGTATCATAATCATCAAAATGTCTCTAGGAACATCAAAGATCTCCAATAAACAAGAGTACATAGAATAGGGGTCTCACACAAACACCCCTATTGCAATTGGAGAAACCATAATCTATAATCCATTTAGCCCACTTATTATTCATAAGAATAGAAACACCTCCTCTACCTCTATCATGCTTGCTGACAAATTGTTCACTACATTTTTCCAAATGAAATTAAGATTAGTTTCTAGCTAGAAGCTAATAGCTTTCACCTCTTGAAGGAACATAAAGTCAACATCATTTCTCTTATTGAGAAAATCTCTTATTCTATATTTCCTATTAGGAGACTCCAATCCCCTGATGTTCCAACTAATGCATTTTATTGTCATCTACATTAGTTTGGGTACTATCATTCTTTTAATTCCTATATAACCTATCAAAGAATTTAGGAATCTTATCTTCCTCTCTTTCTTTCTAACTATTTTGTCCCTTGTCCTCTATTTTATTATACATTTTATCAATGTCCATAATTCTATCCTCCTTAGTGAAAGAGGGAGAAGCATCACCTAGTTTCTAATTATCATCCTTTAGGACATACGAGCATTTGGTAAAACAATGCCTTCATCTATTGGCTCTAATGGATTAGTTATAGAAGGTTCAAAACCCTGTTTAAGCTCTTCTTTTTTTTTTTTTTTTTCTTTCTGCAGTTGTTCTCTAATTTTGTCCATAACTAGCAGACTGGGCATTTTTCCTTGTTTGCATATTGTAATCAATATTTTGATTCAAGTTATCACCTCCTAGAGGAGATGAATCATAGTGAATATTTTTAATCTCATCAAGCTTCTTTTTCATACCCTCCAAATTGCTAGCCACTTCTTCCATTGCTTTTGAGATATTATTAGGCTATGTAAAATGATCACCCCCTTCAGGAGAACCATTATTATCTATATTAATAGTTTTTCATTGTACACCTTGTTAATATTTGTTTGTTTTTTTCCTTTTGTATTTGAAACCTTCCTATTCAATTGGTTTTTGAAATAATTTAGGTTTTGGTTTGCTAGGGTTGGATTTTACTTTAGGGCAATCTTTTGTTTGATGCCTCTCTTTCCCACATAAAAAGCAAGCATTAGGCCCCTTAAAATTTTAATATCATAGAATGTTACATTATCTCCTCTATTAGTTCCATTTTTTTCCAAAATTATGATGCGTAGATTAAGGGAAATTAGGGCTCTAACTTATCTAAATGCAGGAGGGAAGCCCTAGTTTCCTCCAATTGCATAACTCTACCTAGAGGTTACAAAATTTATGAGATCAAAGCCCAAGGCTATGGAGGAAACATTATTAGTGTCACCCATCTAGGAATGGTGGAGACCATGACTTCTTCATTCACAATGTTCGATGTCTAGGCCACCACTTTAAACATCGACTTACCCACATTCCAAAACTACTTGTTCAAAACCCTTTTCTGCATGTTGTGGTTCTTAAAGAGAATAATGAATAGACCTTTTTGGATTACACTACAAAAGGAAATATAGAGCCCTATGTTTTTCCCCATACATTAGTAATCCAATCATTAAAGAGATTTTTTTATTAAAGAGATTCAATATCCATTGCAGCAAAAAAATGCAATATTTTTAATCTAGATTCTTCCTTATCCATGGTTGCACACATATCTTCATTTGGTTCCAAAAGAAGAACATTAGGAGGAGGGAAGATCTTACCTTTAGCTCATCTACTATGCAGACCTTTGGTTCCTCATCCATCCTCAAATGAATGCACCTTGAATCTTGCTCCCTTTGGTATTTTTGGCCTTTCCTTAAAACCTAGCACATCTCGGTGAGATTTCTTTGGTTTGGCTCTTCCACCCTTATCAATTTTTTTATCATCTAATATGTCTATATTACCTTGTTCCATAAATTCTTAGCAACTTCCTATTAGTGTATATTAAGCTCACTTAGGATAGGGTTGTTTTTAGTCTTTTGGCTTTTGTACTTTTCTATTTTGGCACATGCCAGGATTAGGAGTCTCAGTTATTTAATTAACATGTCTAAGTTTAGAACATGTGTCTAGGATCACTTATCTTGAGTTAAGTAGTTGCATGCCTATCTTTAGGCCACTACTATTCTCAAGCTTGTTTTCCTATTTCTGGTATGTCTATTCTTAGGAGACTTGTGCCTATATGTACTTGTCTATCTGAGCTTATAGATCATCTTATTATTATTGTACAAATTACTTTGTTTTGGTATTGCAAGAGCATGTGATTATTTACTTCCTGTGACTCGTGCTTGTACTTGTATCCTTCCATTCAATCCTATTTTCTGACATTGTATTAGAGCAAGTTTGGTAAGGTTATGAATCTGGTAATTTGTATTATCAATTATTTTGATCATGGCATTGAATTTTGTGAGTTCAATGTTCAGAGCAAGTTTGGGTCGATCCAGAGTAGATTGAAGGTAATTTTTTTATGGCATATTGAAGGCAAGGTGATGCTTGTAGGGGTTTCTCCTTATCTACATTAGACGTAGGGTTTTCCCCTACTACTACCATGCTCTCTCATGACCTGAAATACTAACCCCATCTTCATCTTCAGTGTGAACTCCATCTTCAGCGTGAACTGTAAGGGAGCCTTGCTATGCTCTAGGGGAGCTACCAATAGAGTGGTCAAAGCGAATATTAGAGGAGCCACTTTAACCTATTTTGGAGGCATTTTTTTTATTGTGGATGCAATTAAACCTGCATTAGATGTGTTTTAACTTGCATCTCGAGGTATTTTTTGAACATGAAGGTGTTTTTTTCTCTGAAAGGCATTTCTTTTACTAGTTTTCTACATTTTTGAGGGCCCTTGCACATCGCCACAGGCATAGTGGAAGCATGGAAAGGCATCAAAAAAGAGTTTTTTTGTTGCAAAAGAGGCCTAAGTGCTGAAATCAAATGTTGCCCCTTCAAGTATACCTAGAGATATGCCAAAATGACCCTCTCACGACCAAATCAACCCTCTAGATACCAAATCACCCCTGCAAACAACAAATTAGAGTTGAATCAATCTAATTTTTTGCCTAATTTTGTAGATTTTTACCCAGCTAGGGCATGTTTCTTCCTAATTCATCTAGAATTACACTTTTTTTAAATTTGGTGTTCTTTCTTTTTTGCTAAAAGATATATTTAAATTTAGTTTTAGAAATATTTTTTGCTAAAAGTAAAGATAAATCTCCTTTTTTTAAATAGTTGAAAGGCCTTTTTCTCCTCTTTGTAAACTTTATTTTGTCCAAATATTATTTTGTCAAATTAAACTACAAATGCATTTAAATTGTGTAATAGGAAAACTTTTGCCCACGTACTACTTATAAGGTGCCAAAATTGGGGATTATTCAAAATAATCACATGGTGTCTTATTGGGTTGTGTTGTCTCCTTCTTTTATACATTGCTTGCAACATGGAGTCTAATTAGTCTATTTCTCCATTAACCCCATTTACTTATCATGATTGGAAATCTAAAATTTAGCTAATGTTAAAGAAAAAAGGGTTATACAGGGTTACAATGGGGACTAAAATGAAACCATCTAATGATGATGCTAAAGTTAAATGGTTTAACAAGTATGGTCATGCCTTCAGTTGTCTATGTCTCATCATCTTAGAGCTAGACCTCCTCTTTCATGTAGAATCTTTTTCAACTCCTCGCAAGGTATGGCTCACCCTCAAGAAACTATTTGGGAAGGTTGATGAGATGAGAGCTCACGATTTGGAGAATGAGCTAATTAATTTGAGTCTGATTACATTTGACATCTTAGAAGACTTCTTCACCAAGTTTAAATCTATAAGATTACAATTAAATGAGTATGGAATTGACAAGAAAGATGATCAACTTGTGCTTTCAATTCTCACCAAGTTAGGACCTGAGTATTCAGTCTTTGTATCTACTTTCTACTCCACTAAATGAGATCTTGGAGCCACATGGAGAATTCCATCCATAGATGACTTCAATGGAAACTTAACTAGGGAGAAAGATAAGTCAATGCACATGGGTACCCTGAAGACATCAAAACCTCAATCTCTCTTTGTTGGGAATGGAAAACATAATGCTTCAAATAACAACGGGATGAAGAATAAAAAAGACAAGGAGATCAAGGAGGAACAAAGATCTAGGCTCAACATAGAATCTTCTTCAAATCAAGAGAAACCTAAGAAAGAGAAAGTCAAGTGTGCCTATTGTAAGAAACTTGGGCATGATGAGAACATATGTATGAAGAAATAGATAGACCACCTCACTCATCTTCTTAAGAAGCATAACATAGGGGTCGCTAAATCTATCAAAGAGTCCTCATCAAGCCATGAAACTTCTAAGATAAAGGAAAAAGGAAAATAACAAATTAAGGGAAAGGCACTAGTTGTAGTAGCATCTTCATCAACTCCATCATGGATTATTGACTCTAGTGCTTCAAACCATATGGCTTCTTCACAGGTTGAGAGCCTTATAAAATGTCTAGCATGACTTTGGGTAATGACATACTAGTTGCAGTTGTAGGGATATGGTTTGTTGAAGCTAAAGGTGGAACATTCACAAATGTTCTAAGTGTACCTTCACTTTCAACTAATCTCCTATCAGTGTATCATATTTCTCACATAGGGAAAGGCATGTGAGTTGAGTTTACTCCAGATTCAGTTGAGATCAAAGAGTTGTATAGCAACACCTTAGTGTCTTTGGGGAGGGTAGATCACCATGCTAGGTTATACACCTTCTCACACTTTTCACCTGATATTTCTCCTTTCAACCATCCATAGAAGATTCATGAGGCAAATTTTTCTTCTTCTTCTTCTAGTTCTGATAGCGAGGACAATGATGGGGCGTCATCTCCATCCATCCCTAGATTCATTGTGGAGGATGAGGATTTAGTATCTAACTCACCCACATTCAAATCTGTTTTGGCTAGATAGTCACTACATAATGTAGATACTAAGGTACATAATCTATTTGGCAGCTGACTTATATTGTCACATTATAAGGCACTTGCTTTCTATGCCTCTACTTCTAAGATCAATATTGCTCCTTTAAGAGTTTCCAGTGATTCATTACAGTAGAGTCATATTCAGGATTCACTCCATTGGGACACACTTCTGCTAGACATCTCTTGGTTGTTTATAGAGTCTCATATATCAGATCTTTATGACACCTTGGATGATCTCATGTTACTATTTGATGATAGTATACATACACATGCTACTACTATAGAGTTTAGAGAGGCTTCACTGAGGCCTTCTAGTGATTCTTCATGGGACATCTCATTGGATTTTCTTTCTAGCCACATGACATGCATTAACAATCCACTTTCATACATGTGTTCTTCAAATCATCTTCTTCATCAGTCTTCACATGATTTTGAGAGGTCACTTGTATTAGTTAGGCCTGAGCCTCTTAATTTGATTGTGACTAATTTTAGCATCATCATGATGACATTTAAGCAATGTTCTGAGACATGATACATCATGAGACTTACCACCTCACCTTGCTTCTTTGAGCATTCACCATTGGATTTGTTTCTTTGTAAGGGGAGAAATGACATTTGCCACAAATAGATCTTTTTCAACTTTCATACATTGGCATTCTCTTTTGGCATAGTGGATACTTCATTGTGGGGGGCTACATAGTCTCTTTTACTCTCCTATGGGGGGTCATATCTACATCATCACAGTTAGACTGACATGGTTTCAAGCTTGGTGTAGAGTTATCATCTTTGAGGAGGTGTCCTTGTCCCCTTCTTTTATCTTTTTCTCTCTTTTGGAGGGAAGTTTCTTCCCACAAGGTTTTCTTCCTTTCTCCATTTTATGAGAGATTGCATTGCATTGCATTGTACATGAGTACCTCATCAGGCCTATTTGCCAGGACTGATGTAGAGGCAAAGATCAGATTCAACTCCTTATTAGCTTATTCAATAACAATGGATTTCAAATCCATAGGATCTCCAAGTTCACAAGAGAACTTCACAAGATAAGGATCTCCTCAAAGGCACCATTAGGGGGTTTTCAACATCTCTGACCCACACAAGGTTTCTCTAGGTTTTCATATCCCTTAGGAATACTCATTTAATAGGGACAAGCGTTCATCACAGACTAACACAACATGCATGCAATAACTCCTTTGTTGACCATCCTAAAGCTAGTAGCCCTTTTTTAGGGACTGTCAGGGCATAACTTTCAGTGGAGGCCTCTATTCAAGACTGTCAAGGCACTTTCAAATACCCATTAAGCTATTTTAAAACATGTCAAGAAATTACCATTGGTCATTTTGAAAAGAATGCATCATACGATCTCCAATCTAATGCAGAGGCAAAGATTAGATTCAACTCCTTATTAGCTTATTCAATAACAATGGATTTCAAATCCATAGGATCTCCAAGTTCACAAGAGAACTTCACAAGATAAGGATCTCCACAAAGGCACCGTTAGGGGTTTCTAAGTCTTCTACCCCAAACAAGCTTATCAAAGTCCTTCTTACCCCTCATTAACTCCAACACAATGATCTTCATCCATTCCCAAGGTCTGTACTACTCAAACTCCCTCTATACCACTAGTAGGCTATCAAACCTTGTAGCCCTTCACCAAAGGACAGTCACTCATAACTATTGATGTAGACCTCCATTTAAGATTGTCTAAGACTTTTTAGATACCCATTATCCTTACCTTCAACCTACCAAAAGATCAACATGTATTGCTTTGGAAAAAACTACTCAAAACAAGACTGTCGCTGAACAAAGTAGGCCTAATAGGCTTTGCATGCATAGGGTCTTATTGAAAGTAGACACTCCATGACTCCCCACACCTCACTAATGCTTGGAACACTTCATAAAAGGTCTACTCATGCTTAATGAATCATCAAAAATTCCTTTCTATTTGATATTTTAAGAAAACCTACACCTATACCTCTTGACTATCCTTGAAACACTGTTTTCTAGACTGTGACAGAAAAAACAGTAATAAAACTGGATGTTTCCAACATCCACCTTTGCTATCTAGTTGGAGACCTCAAGGATTTGAAAGAACACACTATCACAATCATTTTCCACCAAGGGTTAGCAACATGCAAGGACAAAACAAGGAAGAAACTCATTTATCTTGTTCACCGTTTACCCTAACAGAGGGTTTTGACAGTCTTAGGAAAAAAATGCAATATCTAACACAATACAAGACCAAACTACATGCAATAAAATGGAAATGGAGGTGGATTGCTCCTGTATTCATTTAAACCCAATTTGGTATGGTTCCTTGCCTATACAAGGCCATACAACAACTGGAAACAATAATTTTCTGATAAAAAATGTAGAAAAATAGTGGTTTTCTCTATTCAAACTCAGAACTTCAATCAACCACCAATTTCTAAAGGTTACAAGGCCTTTTTAAAGGCATCTCATCAAGAATTTTCAGTTTCCAACTGATTTGGAATGAACTAGGAGCCACAAGACTCTTCACCTTCCAAGTTTGCATCATTTTGACATTTTTACATAACAACCTTTACATTTTGAAAGATAACTTTTCCTATTTTGCAAATAAAATAAACATTGAACATTCCTAATGGCCTAGTGACTTGATTGACCTCATTACAATATTGGATTGTTTTAATCAAACCCCTATGGAAGTCAAGGTGCTCCTGCACCATACAACCAACCAACAAAAATTCCAAGTCCCTTGGAAATGTATCAGCAACAAAGTCTTTTTCCTCTGTCTTTATCTTCAATCTTCTCAGCTTCAGGATTCAAATATTCTCATTCATAGAAAGGTGACCAGCCAACCAACAAAATATGCACTATCATCTTCATAGAGCATCCTTAGGCTCCTTCTACTCCCATTAGTGGAGTATTCTTCAGGCTACAACATCAAGTGCTTCTTCAGGTATCCATCTCTCTCACTGCAACAAACCAACTCACCAAACCATTCATCTCACCCAACAGTAGATCCTAGTGATGCACCTACCACTCTCTCCTTAGTGGTTTTTCTATGCACCCTTATCCATCCTAATCTCCATTGGAGAATGGTCATGACAAACCTCATCTTGTCTGCCCACACATACAACCTCAGAAAACATCCTTCTGCAGCTAGATGGATAAGCACCTACAACCAAATAACTTAGTAAACAAAACAATGGTCACCAACACACTTTAACTCTTCATCTCAGAAACAACATCTCCTCCCAGAGCTTTTGCTAGCTCTGATACCAATCTGATGTAGAGGCAAAGATCAGATTCAACTCCTTATTAGCTTATTCAATAACAATGGATTTCAAATCCATAGGATCTCCAAGTTCACAAGAGAACTTCATAAGATAAGGATCTCCATAAAGGCACCATTAGGGGTTTCTAACTCTTCTGCCCTAAACAAGGTTATCAAAGGCCTTCTTACCCCTCATTAACTCCAACACAATGATCTTCATCCACTCCCAAGGTCTGTACTACTCAAACTCCCTCTATACCACTAGTAGGCTATCAAACCTTGTAGCCCTTCACCAAAGGACAGTCACTCATAACTATTGATGTAGACCTCCATTTAAGATTGTCTAAGACTTTTTAGATACCCATTATCCTTACCTTCAACCTACCAAAAGATCAACATGTGTTGCTTTGGAAAAAACTACTCAAAACAAGACTGTCGCTGAACAAAGTAGGCCTAATAGGCTTTGCATGCATAGGGTCTTATTGAAAGTAGACACTCCATGACTCCCCACACCTCACCAATGCATGGAACACTTCATAAAAGGTCTTCTCATGCTTAATGAATCATCAAAAATTCCTTTCCATTTGATATTTTAAGAAAACCTACACCTATGCCTCTTGACTGTCCTTGAAACACTGTTTTCTGGACTGTAACAGAAAAAATAGTCATAAAACTAGATGTTTCCAACATCCACCTTAGCTATCTAGTCAGAGACCTCAAGGATTTGAAAGCACACACTATCACAATCATTTTCCACCAAGTGTTAGCAACATGCAAGGACAAGACAAGGAAGAAACTCATTTATCTTGTTCACTGTTTACCCTAACAGAGGGTTTTGACAGTCTTGGGAGAAAAATGCAATATCTAACAAATACAAGACCAAACTACATGCAATAAAATGGAAATGGAGGGTGATTGCTCCTGCATTCATTTAAAGCCAATTTGGTATGGATCCTTGCCCGTACAGGGCTGTACAACAATTAGAAACAATAATTTCCTGATAAAAAATGTAGAAAAATAGTGGTTTTCTCTATTCAAACTCATAACTTCAATCACCAACCAATTTCAAAAGGTTACAAGGCCTTTTTAAAGGCATCTCATCAAGACTTTTCAGTTTCCAACTGATTTGGAATGAATCAAGAGCCACAAGACTCTTCACCTTCCAAGTTTGCATCATTTTGGCATTTTTACATAACAACCTTTACATTTTGAAAGATAACTTTTTCTATTTTAGAAATAAGATAAACATTGTACATTCCTAATGACCTAGTTACTTGATTGACCTCATTACAATATTGGATCATTTTAATCAAACCCCTATGGAAGTCAAGGTGCTCTTGCACCAAGGACCCATCTTCATTTCCTCACCTAATGTTTTCTTAAAGGGGGGTGTTAGTGTATATTAAGCTCACTTAGGATAGGGCTATTTTTAGTATTTTAGTTTTTTTATTTTCTAATTTGGCACCTACCAGGATTAGGATTCTTAATACTTTAATTAGCATGTCTATGTTTAGAATAGGTGTATATGGTCACTTATTTTGAGTTAAGTAGTTGCATGCCTATCTTTAGGCCACTACTATTCTCAAGATTTCTTCCCTATTTCTGACATGTCTATTCTTAGGAGACTTGTACCTATATGTACTTGTTCATGTGAGCTAATAGATCATCTTATTATTGCTTTGCATATTGCTTTGTTTTGGTATTGTAGGAGTGTGTGATTGTTTAGCTCTCGTGACTCACGTTGGTACTTGTATCCTTCCATTCGATCCTCATTTTTGAAACTCTCAAAGGCACACCAAGCAAGGACTATTAGCTAAAAATGGGGGAAGAGTTAATCAATTCAAAAATTGAAAATAAAAACAAGCCACAACAAAAACAAACTAAGTCAATAAACAAAGACACCTAAAACCCATCCAATGGGGACACACATGAACACAAAAAAGACTAAGAGTGACAAAGAACCACCAAGAGCAAATAAGAGAGCTCTCTAAGGTTGAAGATGGTAGGTGGCTTTTTGTCTCCCTTCTTCAACCTTAGAGCTCTCTCTCACCCTTAAGTAACTCCCATTAAATATTCCAATATCCCTATGAAAATATCAAGCCCTAATCCTAATTGTCATAATGACTTTTACCTCATGCTTGGGCCAGTTCTTGGAAAATGGTATAATACATAAATATTTAATTCATTGTGATGGTACTATAATGTATTCTTATATTATGTTGGAGCAGTCATCTTGTCAATGGATTCCCTCTATAGATAGGTTAATTATGATGATCCTAAAGTTTAGGTTAAGGTGATGTTTTTTGAAAGGGAGTGGTGAAATAGCAGCAAACTCAACATTATTTTTTCTAATATTAATTATCCAAAAGAAAGAATGAAGGTGTTTGAGAAAAAAACTGTTGAGAAAGTGTGTCTCAAACTCACTGCAAAACCCTAGCTTCGTTGTTTTTATATTCTCATTGGCCTGATGTATTCTTTTCAGGAGGACATAGTTCAGAGTCTCCTTGATGGTCCGATTACTCTTAAGTTGGGAAGTCTTAAGTTTTCCTAACCTAAGTCACATGGTTCTAAAGTTAAGTACAACCACCCAACCTCCCGACTTAGTCTCTTTGTTGTCGGTTAGTCGTAGGTTTTTGAAACTTCATAACCTTCGACCAAAGGTTTTCAAGTTTGGATTTTTGGCGACTTCATGACTTTGAAGCTTTTCCCACTTCGGTGTAACTTGTTGACTTCAGTGGGACTTGGATTGAAGTCTCTTCGATGGGCCAATGTTCTTAGGTAATGCAACTCACCAGCCTGATAGCCTTTGGTGCAGGGACATGGTCTATACCTCACAGGGGAGCGGGGAATGGTATTCACAGTGGTGATGTGGATGCCACATGTGCAATGGTAGGGACCACTTGGTATTTCAGTGATACCTATTCATTTTAGTTGGAGGTGATTTGATGTCTCGCTGATATGGTGAAATGTTTGACTCCAAGGCCCGATCAATGTTTTGCAAGAGTGTGGTAATGGATAAGAGTTGAAGAATGAATGACTTAGCGATTAATGTGTATGTCTAAGGGATAAAGGGAGTTCGATGGGATAGGTTTAAGTGTTTCCCCGATACCTCAACATGGATTTGGTGGTTAAACTGTTTGTCATCATTTGACTATGGGAAGTTGTAACGACCGTTTAGAATGTATGTTAAAAAGAACATTGAACATTCTATAATGATAGGGGAGTTGTTTGACTGAATAGATTGAGAGAGAGAGAGAGAGGTTGTTCAGGGAGTTGCAATACTACCAGATTTTATCTAGAGATGGAACAAGATATAAATCTCTAGTAAAGGCTATGAGCCTGATATTGTATTATAACTTGTATGCTTGTTGCTAAATAATACAATGGTTCTATGTTTTGGAGTGTGGGGTCTTTTACATGAATTTCCCCACATAAGTGTTTGTGTTCCTATCTTTTGATCTATCATTCATGTTTAGTGATTCTATTTATTAAATATGTTTAATGCATGATGTTGAAACTAGTTTAAACTGCAATCACTTTCTTCTAAGGTTTAATGTGGGAAATGAACTATGTCTGATTCCACATGATGGCATAGTAGTATGTGTTTTGTGGAAATAAGAGAGAATGATTGTTACTACAAACACCTACTGATCTCAGATTCTCATTCTAGGATGAACCATATTTTCCCTTCATTGGTATCAAAGCTACAGTGGTTCCATGGTTGCATGAAATTGCATGTGTTGGTTCCATGGTGTTTAAGGTTCTAGGTATTTCTTCAGTTGTGATTTGTTAGCTTGTAAAGCATGAGGAAATATGTGGGAAGAAATTAGTTGACTATTAATCCTTGTTTGAGTGGAAGTCTTGTAGTTGATCTTGTTTTCAGGTTACAACAGACTTTTGAAGGATGGAGAAGATGGAGAAAATAGAGTTGGCCACTTTGCAGTGATGTTGATCTGAAGCTCCTGATAGGTAGTGGAATAATCCTGATGCAAGGGGTGGGGATTTTTTCTTTGTGGTTGTGTTGTAGCAAATCTTTCATATTGACTGTCTATGTGAGAGGCTCCCTGGTGATATAGAGAAGCTTGTGTTCTTTTTCAGTTATGGAGTAATGTGCTTATTCTGGGTGTTTATTCTTGGTATTTGAAGGCACTATTATGATACCTTGATTGCATATAGGCTATGGAGTTGATCATTGGATGATCTAGAAGCTTTTGCAATAGCCTGTCTCCCTCAGATCCATGTGAATGTTGGTGGTTGCGGAGTTGGTCTACAAGTGGGCCTAGAGTTCCTAGACCTCTACTTCCTTTTGGTTGGTTGTACTTGCATGCCTTAGATTCACATTTATTGGATCGAAGGATTTTGTAGATTTTCTATTCAAAATCTATGGTTATGCTTATCTATGTTATTCCATTATTCTGGTATAGCTGTTATGGTAATTTTTTAGACTTATGGGTCTTGCAGATGATAATTGGATATGGATTTGCATGTATGTCAGTGACATGGTGGTTTTGCAAGTTTTACATGGTTAATCAAAACTTGTGGAGTTGTATATATGCTGATAAAATATTTTTTAGATTATGATTCCTTGGGGGTGTTCTAGATGTAAGATAGTTGCAAGTTTGCTTGTATGCTTCATGCATGGTGTGAGGAGGTTTGCAGCTTTCTCAGTGTGGAGATGTTGGTATGTGATTAGTCACTCATAATTTTCTATAGTATTTTCTTGATGGGCTCCTTGACTATGGTTACTCATATGTGGACTAGTTTGGCAAATCAAATCTATGGTTGATTTGAAGTTTAAGTCTTGTGATCTACATGTTATCTTCTTTTTATCTTAGTTTTTAGGTCACTAATGTAATGATGAGATTGCATGCTACATTTGTTTTAGATCTATGAGTTATGTAGTTTTGTGAATTAGCTACCCCTTGGCTATACTGGGATGACTCAAATGTGGATTGTCTTTATCCATGAGATTGATTCAGTGTTTATGTAGACTTTGTAAGTTGGCCTTGTCTATGGTCCTTTGTATATTGGTATATTGCATTGGGATGAGAGGATGGATGATTAAAGTGCCTGGATAGTTGGTTATTGGGACTTGTAGCATGTTTAGCATGATGTCATGAATAGCTTGCTTACACAGTTTAGTGTGAGCTTTGGATAGTGACAGTTTTATCTTCTTGACTTAGAGATCTTGGTTCTACTTTTTTCTTTTGTACTACTGATATTACAGGTGAAGTATTTGATTATATTAGAGACATGGATTATCTTAATTGAGAGGATGGTTATCATGATCCCTTGATAAGCTCAGTATCACAATTTCAGTGGGAGCTTTGGCAGTGATGTGAATTCATTGCTTGGTGATGAATGATCTTCTTTAGTGTGGCAGATGTTACTAGGAGGAGCTCTTAGTTCATGTTGTTGTAGAAGGGTTCTTTTGCATTTGCATGGACACTATTTGGAGATGGGTCATCTTCATGATATTAAATATGTGTAACATCTTCGAGCCATGGAAGACTCATGGAGTATTTGGTTGAGGTGTTAGTGGTGCTTGACAGGTGATGATGGTTTAGAGTTTGTTTGTTTTATGTCATGGTATACTCTTGTTTATGCATTAGAGTTTTGGCATGATACATTGCTCTTGAGACCATGTTGTGTTCACCTAGAGCATGTAATCTTCTAAAGGGGATGGTAAGATCATGATACCATGACATCTTCCTATTTCAGATGATTGGATCTTTGACAGTGGTTTAGTGATTCTTTGTGTTTCGGGTGCATTGGTCATATGCTTGAAAACTTAACGATGGTGCAGTCATGCATTTGGAGTTTAGTGTGAGATGATATTTTTTAGGTGCTCATGGACACATGTAGAATGAGGTGAGGCTATATTTCTCATAAGATGAGAGAAGTGTTGTTGAGAGGGTTACTCATGATGAGATTTCAATAGAAAGTCTAAAGAGCCTACACCTTAGTTGGACGTGAGTTCAATAGAGACCTATGAGGAGATTGCTTTTGGAGAAGTCATGATGGCTTGCATATCTTGGAGAAGCATTCTCATTCCCCACTCTTGGTCTACTCGGTAGTTTATTATTTGAGAGGTATTTGCACATTATATCTTTCATATATGTTATGTTTCATGCTTTAGTTCTCATGGGATTGAGTTGATTGATGGTGATTGATTTTGGAGACTCATTTGAGTATGGTTTAGCATGAGTCCTTATGCTTTTATTTCTCATGGATATGGATCTTGAGCTATAGTTTCTAGTTCTAGAGGGTTCATTTTAGGATTACTTAGCATGGTTATCTCCTTGTGCATTTGAGTTTAGGATATCATTCATTGATGAGGATTGTTAAGAGATGGTTTATGAGCTGATTTCCTGAGATGGGAAATGGAGTAGTTTGATCTTCTTAGAGAAGCTTACATCCATGTAGTTACATGATACATATGTTTTGTTTGATCTCTTGAGATTCAATGATTTAGGGTGTTGTTATGATGTTCTCTTTGGGGTTTTATGGAGGAGATCATACTTGACACAGTTGGCACTTAGAGGTGTATGTAGGAGGATTTTTTACAGGTGTATGATGTGCAGAGTTTCTCTCTTTGTCTCAATTATCTTCCTAGATGGTTGGTTTCACATTACATTGGTTGGTGGTTTGGTTGGAGCTATTATGATCACTAGTATGTGGTCATGTGTTTTCACTTATGTTTTTGGTTTATGACATGGAGGTTCCTTTATCTCTTTCCTTTGCTAGGTGTGGAGAACTTGGGAAAGCTATGGAGACTTGTGGTGAGATATGTTCTTATAGGTTATTGATTTATAGGTTTTGCATATCATTATGGATAGTTCTTTGCTACTACATGTTGTTGTTTACACTTTCTATATGATGCTATTGGTAGAGTTGGTATGACTTGATTTTTTTTTTCAGTTGCATTACCAATACAGTGGGAGATCTTAGATGTGTATGTCATTCTTTGACAAGTTTGTACATGGAATTTATGATTGCAGTTTATGGGTATATATATTTATGACATGAGTTTACTATGTTTTGTATACCTTGGAGGTATGGGTGATTGAATGGGTTAGCACTTGCTATGTGTGCTATTTTCAGTCATGTGGGTTAATCAGTAGGATGAAAGCAGTTAGTTTCCTGGTTATTCTTCTAGCTGATGTTCTATCTTGTTTCCTGGAGGATGACTTCATGGTTGTGTTCAGGTTGAAGCTTTGAAGTTTATGTTGTTGATGCTTTTGTACAACTTGTGACCACAGTGGAGTGGTGGAAGTGTTCTTTAACCTTTGCTATCAGTTGGATCTAATGCTTGTGTTCTTCAAACTAGTGCATATATACCTTGGCTTGTTGCTTTTCCTTTGGTGGATGGCTAGAACTATTGCCTGAGATGGTGGACATCTTGGATGTTGTCGTAGGTGTCTTGGTTAGAGCATGAAAGTGATGCACTACAAAATAGGTTCTCTCAATTTGGTGTACTAGAGGGTTGTCAAAAAATCAACCAACTCAATTGGATGCAAACCAAACAACTTTCAAACCTCCAAGTCCTAATCTTCATAGATTTCATATTCCAATCAGGGCTATTCTAGTAGGTCTGTTGACCCTACTTTTGGGCCTTTTCTCCTAACTTTTCCAAATTATTTCAAAACTTAAATAGGGATTCATATACCCATTTCCATGTTGTATAACATATCTCAAACCCAATACTAACTTCTTTGGACAATATGCCTAAAAACGTGACTGTTCCCTATTTTGATGGGTAAATTAGCCCTCTTTTCTAAAGGAAGTACCCTAGAGACTTATCACAAACCCAAAAATTCTATGGGGTAGCATTTCTCATGTCTTCAAACCATAAAAAACATAATCAGTCTCTAGAAAATCTTACACCTATACCCTAATTCACTATACCCTTCTTTTAGGCAATTTAGGAGAGGGTTTATTGAAAATGAGGGTTCCACTCCTTCCCTAATCATGCCACCACCTAAGACCTTAAAATCATCTACAAATGCTTACAAAACCATTAGATAGATAGTTTCATTGACGTTTTATCAAAAACTCCTTTTTGGTTCCTCTCATCTACATGGAAAACACATCAAAACACCTCTAAACACCTACAAGTCCACTTCTCTACCTTGTAAACCATGAGAACATTTAAACTACCATCTAAAGAGTCATCCCACCAAGATACAAGTCATAACAGTAGGTGGAATGACCAATACATTGCTAAAACCCCCAAACTATCCCCTGGCTGGCCTTAAATAGGCAGTTTCAGAGAAAACAAGATATCTCATGCCAAATTAAATATTAAAACCTCAAGCTTGATGCAAATGAAAGGTAACTCACTCCTTCATCCAATCCAAAAAAATTTAGACCATGAAGGTACTATACGGTAGAGATGTATGGCCTGGAGCGGTGTTTGAATAGTAAAAAGATAGAAAATCTAAGTTTGTATTATATTTCTTCACCAAAAATGCCTTTTTTTCTTGTTTCCTCAATGGGGCACTTATTACATCAAACCTCAACTTCCTTACAACTGATGCAACCATTTTTTTAAGGACATAACTGTTGGATTTGAATTTAAAAAGGACAAAACAATGTAGTTTGCATAAGCAACATTATGACAACCTAACAATACTTATTACCTAGCCCCTAAATGACTTAAGACATAGAAATGGTCTTTTCTAGACCCTATTACATCAACCAAGGTCCAAAATGACCTTATTAAGTGACCAAAAAGGCCTCAACCCCTACAATCTAGTAAAACTTGCATTGGTGCCCCTACACCATACAACCCCCCTTAAAAGAAATCATGTCACATGAGTTGGGGTTTGCCTCTATTCCTCCATACTTTATCTTTTCTCCACACACTCTCTGACCTACAAATACATTTCTTTTGTTCATATACAATGAACTAATATTCTGCCGTACATCTTTGTTCTTGTTGGCATTTGAACTTGTCTTCATACCTGCTATTAGACCTAAGGTATGCCCTCTTGTAAAACCTGCTACTATCTTTTCTTTTACACTTGCAAACAAACACTTGTTTGTATTCCCCTAATCTATCTTTACCTTTATCTCATCTCCATGGTCATATCCGTTCTTAACTTCTTTTGAACTCCATCTTTTCATCCCTATCAACAAGTTCACTGTCTTGTTAATAGTACTGTCATGCTTGTAATCAACTATACCTACAATTTCTTCATATCTCAAAACTTTACTTCCTATCAAAGGACACACAATGGTCCCTACCAAGACATTTTCTTTCCAAGTCACTGTCAACCTATCTTGCAAACCTACATTTACCTTCACACATGCTACTACAACTTCTTTAGTATTTTTCCCAACTTGGGCAAGTTCTTCTATCTCACACATCATCAACTTATCATTCTTCACCTCCCCTTCATCTCCCAACACTACATCGTCTTGTTGTGATGTTCACAACATGCCCCATTTTACTCCTTAGCAAAATGAGGACCCCTACTGTGGTTGTTGCTTTTGCTTTTGTGTGTGTTGTTTTACTTGGTGGTAAAGGGAAAAAGAGGGGTTAAAATTGCAAACTTTGTTAAAAATAGAGAAAAAATGCATTTTCAGTATTAGTGCATAATATGGTTGGATTCCTTGTGAAAAATGAGCTAGGGTTGCTTGTTAAACCATCTTAAAATTTGCCATATTTTGCAAGTAATGATTATTTTGGTAAAATGTACATTCATGTTTGTATATCTTTGCATATACAAAGTCCTTTGTATGTGCAAAGTCATTTTATGCTTAGTCACATTTGCAGTCGGGTTAATATACAAGGTTAAATGCATAATGGGTCGCTTGCATATTGTACATACATTGCCCTTTATACATCACTTTCATATACAAGGGCGATTGTATAATCTTTTTCCTTGTATGCATTTGGTTAAAGTTTTGAAATACACATACAAGATGGACCCAAAGTGGTTTTAGGTTAAAATAAATTGATGTTTTAAATCCACTTTGTATCTCACATTTGTATGTTTGGCAGGTAAAATATACAAGGCACTGTTCACATATAGGCCGGATTCGAAATAAAGGTCCAAAATAGAAAATTCATTGTATATCGGAAAATACATACATTCTGAAACATACAAGGGGCGGACCTAAAATAGCTATGAAATAACGAAAAGTCCTTGTATATTTCACGCCTTGTATATTTTTGCATGCATTTCAATATATGCAATGGCGGACTTGAGGAGGTTATTAAACAAAGTTAAATGGTTGTATATTTGGTGCTAGTATGTTTTCACATATAAGCGAAACATGCAAGTTAAAAGATATAAGGCTTGTAATATACAAGCGTCGGACCCGAAAGGTCTATTAAAACAACTTAAGTCCTTGTATGTTTTAGGCTTCTATATTGGTGAGATACAAACACTTTATACAAGGACCGGACCCGAGGCATTTATAAATTTGAGTTAAGTCTTTGTATGTTTCGACTTGTATGTATGTTTCGATGTACATACATTCCAAAACATACAAAGCAAAAATACATTGCCTGGAACTAAAATTTCATGAAGCAAAGTTAATTCAATGTATATTGGGCTTTGTATATTCTTATATATAAGCTGATATACATTGTGCTTATACAAAGCAAAATCAAAGAGAAAATCAAAACTGATTTAATGCTTGTATCAAACCCAAATGTATATCAAAAGATACAAAGGTTATGTATAGGCGGCGGACCCGAAAACTTATTATACAATGTTAAATCATTGTATATTTGGTGCAATGTATATTTCATACATACACTATAACATACAATGAAATATGCATCCCGCATAATCCAAAGGGGGTTTTAAATATGGTTAATTCGTTGTATATCCGTGGATTTGAAAAGAGGGTTTCATAGTATACAAGGCCTGATATACAACATGGATTAAAAAAGTTTTTTGAAACAGCATTAATTCATTGTATAATTCTGGCTTGTATATTTTGACATACAAAGCTGATATGCAACAGTTTATACAAGTCAGAATCCAAGTAAAATAAAATCTGATTAATGCAGTGTATAAAACCTAAATGTATATCCTAAGATACAAAGCACAATATGCATTAGAATATACAGTCACAGAATTGAAAAGGTTATGAATTGGAGTTAAGTGCTTGTATTTTTTGCATTTGTATGTTGTGATATACAAATGAAATATACAAAGGCGACATATAAGCTGTGGAATTGAAAAAGATTGGAATTTGATTAATATGATGTATCACACTTGGCTTGTATATCGAAAGATACAATGATTTAAATGAAGAAAGGGGTGGGAAGGCAGAAGCGATAGGTTTTTGAAACATTTTGAGGCCCAAATTCATATTTACAGTCAACGATGGTTGACCTGACTTTTCTAAGTGCTGTATATGCATTTTTGGATGCGATTTTCATAGATTTAGGGCCCAATTGATGCATTCACACAGTCACAACTAGATTTGGCAGTTGTTTTTCTTCCTGCTATTTATTGAATGATGATACTTATTGCTTATCCATTTTTGCAGGTTTGCAGTTGAAGAAGAGGCTGAAGCTTGATGATGATGACATCACAGAGGAGGAAATCTGATCTCAGGTGCAGAGGAAGATAAGGATGAAGGGTGAGGAAGTCAAGGGTTTTCATTGATGAGGACAAAATGCAGCTGAAGACATTATTGTAGAAGACCACAGAAGTTATTATTGAGTTGCTAGGTTTCCAGAATGGCATATTTCACCCAGATTGGATGTATGCTTAGAGATATTTTAGGAGACTTGTTCTCCAACATTTATTGTTGTAACCAGGGGTTTGAACCATTGTTTAAACTAGGGTTTTGAGTTGTATTGAGGACAATCAAAGTCTATATATTGTGCCTCTCTACATTGTAAAACTTTACACAGGGATTTTTTAGAACACAGGGGCTACATAGAGATTTGTGGTGGCAAGAATTTGTAAGAATAACATTTAGTATAGTTTAGGAGTAGAAGAAGGAGGTCACCTGTGTCTGCAATAAGGAATGCGTGGAACATCTAGCTTCCTTACTGTATCTGTAAAGCTTGTAAGTTTGCTGTAGTTTAATCATTGAAGCTAAGAGTCATTCAGACATTGTAAATCTTATTTGACTATCTGTTTCTAATACAATTGAATCTGGAATTCTAAATCTATTTTCTGAGTGTTTTCTTACTCTTCATTGTGTTTGAAACATTTTCTCTTAAAGCTTGCAATCTTAAGTGTATATTTGTGAAAATGCTCATAACTTACACTTAGTGTTTTGTCCATGGATTTGATCAATTTGCTGCAATACTTATAAAGTGCATAACAGAACAATTAGATCCTTTGGTAGAATGAATGAAGTTTAGATTAAATCTTTCTAACTTTTCCCAAGCCATCTGAAAATACTTAGATGAATACGTGGAAATTTAAAGGAAATTATATCATATTTGAAAGAAACTTGCATAAGTTGAAAGTAGACAGCTTTCATAATATTTAAGAAGAGAAAGCTACAATAATTTAAGAAAACTATTTAAGGCTTTGTAGCACAGTAGAATTTTTATGCAAAAGGAATGAATAACTTGCTGATATTTATGATCTTTTTGCATAGTTTGAGTCCAGTAAACCAACAAGAAACTCTAAACTACGTAAGGCCCCTTGAACATTATAGCTTCACATCGACCAACTGAATTTGCCCAACAGGTCAAGACTTGACCATATTAAACTTGGGATTAAGCGAATCTTAACCGATTTCTTCATATCTTTCAAGTCAGTTTTGGTTCATTTTATGTGAATTTTAACTAATTGTTATGATTGCATCAAAACAATCATCAACAGTTTTTCTGGTGTGGCACTAGGAGGGCCCAACTTGAATTAGGTTTTGTTTCAAGTAGAGCTGGCTCATAATAGCGATAGAGTGACCAGATCTAAATCCAGTTCAGGGGACATATTTGTGCAATTACCTGATATAAGATGAAGTAAGAGCCCTTTGATTTGGAATCCTAAAATATTGCAAGCAGGAGGCTCATCTAGAACACCTCCTAGATCACCGTTTAGCATTCATAACTTTGTGAGTCCTGACAGATCTTTATTCAGATCTTTGAATCTTGGTTCAGGTACTCCTAGAGGTCCTAGTCCTCCTAGAGATCCTAATCCCCAAAGAAATCTAGGTATTCCCACAGGTCCAGGTCAAGCACAAGTGCCTGCGATGGCTTATTTTAATACCAACTCTCCCATACACTTTAATGATTATAATGAGATGCCCAAAAATCTGGAAAAAATGTCCCAAATACCAGTTACACCAAGATCTAGAAGACCATATTAGAATATTCAAGGAGGCATGCTTTAGGGCAAGATTACAACACGAGGACGTGGTGTGTAGATTGTTTCCCTACACCTTTAATGAGCAAGCCTCTAACTGGTATGTAAACTTATCCAATAGTTACATTTCTTCTTGGTCACTTATGGAAGAGGCATTTCTGTCTAGATTTAGAGGACCCATTGATCCTTGCATCATGTATCACAAATTGGCTACTATAAAAAGAGGAGAGGGAGAGCTAATTCATAATTTCAATGACAGATTTCAAAAGGCCTCCTCGAGGCTCGTAGCCCCTTACACTGTGGATGATGATACCTTGTTAGCTATGTACTATGCTACCTTGGATCCTTTAACTATCATGTTTGTCAAAAGAAAACCCGACATAGATTCAATATACAAAGCCTATAAAGAGGCGGCCTTAGTAAAGCAAGAAATGAGGCATACAAGTTGTAGCCCATTTGGTAATGGAGGAAATTTTGGGGTACAAAATTAGGTACAACCTTGGAATGGAATCCCTATGCATCACACTCCATTATTAAATTCAATTCCTACATACACACCTGTGTATAGTCCTACCCCAATCCAAGCCATAGCTCCTTACATAGGTAAAACTTCTAATAACAGTCAAAATAATGGTCAGCCTTTCTTCCAACCTCCTAGAGATACAACTATGGCAAAAGCACAAGAGGAAAAGGAAAAAATCAAAGAGATCACTGCACATTTGAAAAGATTAGCCACTGAAGTAACACAATTAAGAAATGAGAATCTTTATGGAAGAGGCAACCAAGGATACAATCAAAATTAGAATTACAACCAAGGCCAAAATTAGAACTATAATTCAAATCTAAATCAGAACTACAATCAGAGCCATAACCAAAATAATAGTCAAGGCCAATGTTCAAATCAGAGCCAAAACTATAATCAGCATCAAAGTCTTAACCAAGGGCAACCAATGCAAAATAGAGGGCCAGTGGTAGACAATAGGGCTTAGGGTAACAATAACAAAAATTAGAATCAACCTAGGCCACCCAAGACATGGAACACTGGACTAAACAATGGTACTCTATCTTCACCTTTTGAGAATATAGATAATCATGATGCAAAACAAATGGCTAGCATCCAAATGGCCAATACATCACTGAAAAATTGGTGCAGATTTCACAATACCAATGCCCATGCTGAGCTTGACTGTTCAAACTTTCATTTAGCAGCCAACATATTTAACATAGAGGTGTAGCCTCCTACTTCTGAATTTCTCATTCCCAAAGGTAATGAGGTAGTACCTTCAGGGTATGATACAACTTTAGTTTTAGAAACCTTTACCTTTGCAACTACAGAAGAGGAAGAGGATGAATTGTTAGAAGATGAACCATACTTTTGTGAAAATCTTTATCCTGAATTAGCCTTTGTGTTAAATGCTTTTCAGTTTCCCTTTGAAACTGAAAATGAAGTATTGACTGAAACAAAAGAGGTGCAGGCTTTTCAATAGACAAATAAAAACCACACCTACAATTTGAGGAACAAAACTAGGCTGGGAGGACCTTTTACCACTTCTATCCTCCTAACAACTTCAATACACCCCCAGATCAGAATGCTAGCAACAATCCTACCATACTTAAAGCTAATCATCATACAAACAATGGAACAACAGTACAAAAGGCCCAAACAAGTAAAGCTGAAACTATAAAGACAACAAGATTAATGAATTACTTGTTAGAAGAAATAAAGAAAATAAAAGTTAGTATACCTCTCAATGAATTATTGAAAACTCCAGGGATTAGAAAGGATTTTATAAAATCTCTAGATACATCCATGACAAATGAGGGTGCTACTGATATAGCTATTCCTAATAGAGATTCACCGCCTAAAGAGAAAAGTAAGAAAGTTGAGCTGCCTTCCAATACAAATGTAGTAATGTATGCTGATAAGAATGATGCTCCTCCTTTCTTGTTAACTGTTAGATTGTGTGGTAAGAACATACACAATTGCATGGTGGACTCTGGTGCATTAGCCAATCTAATGCCCTTAGGGATATGTAAAACTCTCAGGCTGACTCCCACCAAATCTGCCAAGGTTGTCACATAGTTAGATAAAACTAAGGTTAGTGTGATAGGAGAATTGATGAACATTTAGATGCAATTAGCTTCAGACCCTAGGGTAAGCCAATTCATTGACATTCAAATAATGGATATACCCATGAATTATGGGATGTTGCTAAGTAGGGATTGGTCCAAGACATTAAATGGATATATGGCCACTAATTTTTCACATATGTGGCTACCTTGGAGAGGTGTCCCAAACCAAATTAGAATAGAGGCAGAACCCAGGATGAAACATATGATAACAAAGTATAATCAAACAAATGAAATATTATATGTTGCTGTTGAACCTGGTGTTTATAGGATTACTAACAATGGGGTACAAACTGAAGGGATTATGATGTTAAACATTACAGAAAAAGGTGCTAGCAAGGAGACAACATTATTCATTGAGTTTGATGGAAATTCTTCGGATGAAGAAAATAGTGCAATAGACAAATTTGGTCATGCCATTAGGCAAGAGGTGGAAGAATGCATTAAACAAAATCTACCAGTCTAATGCAAATTGTATAAAAATAGATGTAGAGTTCACGATAGGCCACATTCTGAGGAGAGTTGTGGGATGTGCAAAGACATAATCGAATATGATTACAAAAAATGCATGAAGAGGGAAGAGTTACAAGAGGAAAATGTGAATCCTGATCAACCACAGAGATACATTTAGAGTGATGTAGATGCTTTGATTTCAAATTTAGAAGAGAGAATAAAGGACAAAGGTAGTTGTCTTTATGATTTGCAAGCTAAAAATACACATATGCAAGTTGACCAAACAAAAATACCCATGAATAAACAGACCAGCACCTCACAAGTAATAGAAGGAACAAAGCACGCTAAAATAAAAGGTCTGAAAAGTAAAGATGGCATATGGACACTAAAATGTGACAGGTCCAAATCAAAGTAGGGTGCGAGTGCAGGTATTGAACTCATAGATCCTCAGGGTAGGTCATACCTAGTAGCATATAGACTACAGTTTTCTTGTACTAACAATACTACTGAATATGAAGCCTTAATTTTGGGACTTGTCATGGCCATTAAGAAAAAGGTGAAGACAATTAAGGTATATTCAAACTTTGAACTAGTAGCCAGACAAGTTAGGAAACTATATGCCTGCAATTACAAGAAAATGATTTCTTACAGACATAGAGTATGGGGTTTAATAGATTTATTTGATGCTTTCAACATAAGGCACATCCCTAGGGAATTAAACCACAGGCCAGATGCACTAGCAGTTGCTGCTAGTACACTAGAACCCTTGACACTGTCAGGATTGAGATGATTTGCTGTTGAGTTAGTTAATGTTCGCAGTATCCTAGACAATGTTACACACTTTCAAGTATTTGGAGGGGATCAGCAAATTATTGACTTTCTGACCTGCAATGAGGTATTCGAGGCCCAAATCATTGATGAACAAGAAAAACCTGAGATAACATGGGACGAAGAAGATATAATCAACTTGAAGAGAAACTTCTTACCCAAAGGGGTAATTGAATTAGAACATATTTTTGACTTCGATGGAGTAATAAGACAGAAGGACTTGCCCAAAACAGAAGGGGGTAAGTGTGATTTATACAACTTAGGGACTGAGCAAAATCTACAAAATGTGCCAATTGGAAGGGCTTGCTCTGAGAAAATAAGAAAAGAAATTATTGATGCCCTAAAAGATTATAAACACATAATAGCATGGACATATGAAGACTTGAAAACATATGATACGTCCATCATAACTCACGTAATACCTTTGAGACCGGAGGTTAAGTCATTCAGGCAGAAACAAAGGCTTGTGAATGCTATTTTGGAGCCTTTAATCTTTAAGGAAGTTAAAAAATTGCTGTCTGCTAGAATAATTTTTCCAGTCAGACATTCAGTCTGGGTAGCTAACCTAGTACCAGTAAGGAAGAAAAATGGAGACATCAGATTATGCGTAGATTTTAGAAGTTTCAACAAAGCATTTGAAAAAGATAATTATCCTCTGCCTCCAATAGATGAAGTGCTACAAGCAGTAAATGGAGCAAAGATGATGTCTTTTTTAGATGGTTTCTTGGGCTATAACCAAGTTTTAATTGATAAAGATGATAGATTAAAAACCACCTTCACTTGTAAATGGGGAAATTATGCATATAGGAGAATGCCTTTTGGTCTGATTAATGCAGGTGCCACTTTTCAAAGAGCCATGGACATTGCGTTCCGTGGGTTATCAGGTAAGTGCATTGTTGTGTATATGGACGATCTGACTGTGTATTCTAAAGATGCATCCATTCACGCTGAAGATCTCAAGAAAATCCTTAAGCGGTGTGAGAGGTACAGAATTTCCCTTAATCCTAAAAAATGTTCATTTGGAGTTACTAAAGGTAAATTACTAGGGCATGTCATTTCTGAAGATGGAATATCGATTGACCCTGATAGAATAGAATCAATAAGAAATTTACAAATACCAAATAGTAGGAAAGAGTTGAAATCATTTTTTGGTAAAATAAACTTTGTTCGGAAGTTTATCACAGGTTTTGCAGAAATTGTGCAGCCGTTAAATGCCATGTTAAAAAATATGCACAGATGGAGTGGACACCTGTGGAGAGGGATGCATTCGAAGATATCAAGTGGGCCATTTCTGATGCCCCTGTACTAGCAAGCCCAGACTACACAAGGCCATTCTATATCTACTCCTTTGCATCCTCCCATTCAGTCACGGCTGCCCTAACACAGAAGGGTGAAGACAATGAGGAAAGGCCCATTGCATTTATGAGAACACCTCTGAAGGATGCACAACTGAGATATCTGGATACCGAAAGACAAGCATTTACGTTGATGAGAGCTATGAAAAAATTTAGACATTATATTCTATGCAGCCAAATCAAAGCCATAGTGCCGGACGCAGCAGTAAAGATGTTGTTGATGCAGAAGGAACCTAGAGAAAAGAGGGCCAAATGGATCACCACGTTGCAACAGTTCAACATAGAAATCATTCCAATGAAGCTGGTCAGAGGGTAGGCATTAGTGCAAATAATAGCAAACATAGACCTAGATTTGATAAAACAACAGTATGTGCTGAGTTCTCATGACACATCAGACTGCTATGGCAATTTAAACACCTTTCTAATAGCTGGAAAGTACCCAAATAGGATGAAATCTTCTCAGAGGAGAGCTTTGAAGGTTAAAGCACAAAAATATATGCTGCAAGGAGGTCTGCTATTTAGGAAGAACCATGAGGGAATTTATTTAAGATGTCTAAACAAAATTGAAGCAGATAAGGTGTTAACAGAACTGCATGACAAGTACGGAACTAGTCATGGTTCCCATCTATCTACAACACACAAAATATTAAGGGCAGGCTATTATTGGCCCATGACATTCAAAGATACAGAGTCACATCAAGAGTTACCACACCTGTCAGACTGCAGCAGATAAGGGAAGAAATCAGGCCAACCCATTACAACCTGTGATTGAATCAAGACCATTTGTACAGTGGGGCTTGGATTTCATTGGAGTCATCAATCCTCCATCTTCTATAGGACACAAGTTCATACTAACGGTGACGGACTACTGTACAAGGTGGACTAAGGCCGCATGCTACAAATTCTCCACAACTGAGGTAGTTATCAAGTTTCTTGAAGAAAACATCATCACCAGATTTGGAACTCCCTATTCATTAGTATGTTATAATGGCCCTACATTCTCTTCTTTAAAGTTTTCTAAATGGACATTTGAATACGAGACTGTTTTAAAGTTTTCTTTGAATTATTACCCTCAAGGTAGTGGATTAGCTGAGTCTATGAACAAAATTTTATTAGACATAATCAAAAAGCTAATTGCTAAAAGTCCTAGAGAGTGGAATACCTTGCTAAAATATGCACTGTGGGTAGATAGGACCAAGTTTAAAATAGCTTTAGGCAGTGCACCTTATCATTTAGTTTATGGGACTGATCCTATACTTCTAATAAATTTGAGAATAACAATCTAGACGTTTGCCAATAAGTATTTAGGCTTTGATAATCATAGGGAAGCCAAGATAGTACAAATGCTACAATTAGAAGAGAAAAGAGGTCAAGCCATCGAGAAATTTGCCAAACAACAAGTAGTAGTTAAGAGGTGGTTTGATAAGAGGGCAAGAATCAAAACATTCAGGATATCAGACTTAGTGCTCTGCTAGGACAAAGCACATGAAAAGATGGGGAGCCATGGAAAATTCGATAAACTATGGCTAGGTCCATTGCAAGTCTCAGAAATAATAGGAGACAACACATTTAGACTTAAGACTTTGACTGGAGAAGATGTGCCATTACCAGTTAATGGCCAACATTTGAAACACTAAGGTAAAGGGTAGTCCATTTTTGTGTAATATAGTGTGGGTAGTGTATAGTTTCCTTTGCTTTGTTGTTCTGTTTTCTTTTCTTTGTTTGCTTGTCTTGCTTTGTAGGTTAGTTGTTTGTATAGTTTTATTTTTGTTTCTTTCTGTTTGTTGTTTTGTTTCTATTCTTTTGTTTGTACAGTCTTCTTTTGCTTTGTTTTGTTTTTTCTTGTATAGGTTGTTGTTGGTTTGTTTGTTGTCTCCTCAGCAGGGATCTTTGTTTTACTTTAGAGTATTAAGGAGCAAGCTAACAACCATTGAAAATAGTATAAAATTCAAAATATCCAAGTAAACCATTTGCAATTTATGCATAACTTGTTGTGACTATCATAAATGTAGAGAGTTGTTGAGCTTCTAAAATTTCATATTCAATAATAGTGATTGAGAATTCAAAGGAAGTTTCTTATGATGACACACCTAAAATCCTTGGGTTTGTTGAACCTACCAGTGTAGATATTAGGTGAAAAATCTGAGGTCACCCTTGCTACCATTAAAATTCTCAGCTTAATTTCAGCAAGTGCTCACTCCTTGCATCATAAAGTTACAAATTGCTATATCTTGTGAAATTTCTATCAAGCATCAAAATCAATAAAGTATAAAAGTATAAAAATATAATAAAGTGGATTATACTAAAAATCTATATTAAGCCATCTAAGTAACTCTACCGGGGATATGGACGCTCGCTGGCAGTGGGGCTCTATTTAGGAGAATTGTAACAATAACCTTGTCGGGGCTACAAACACTCGCTGGCAGCAAGGCTCTATCCGGTCGGCTATGAGGGAATATCCTCAACTACATAGACTAATATCAGTCACTGGTTCGTTCAACTGATCTTCAAGATGAGGATAATTAATCACATGCACACACTTTAACTGAAAATAAAAATTTATGCACCCTTATTGAATACCTTAGGTCTCAAGTTGAATAATAATTTGAAGGAAGGATAGTTGGAAGTTATGGATTTATTTCATTTAGTTTTCTTAAATGCTTTGAATTTAATTGTTTTGTTTGGTTACTAGTTATTTTGATATTCACAACATGCCCCATTTTACTCCTTAGCAAAATGAGGACCCCTGTTGTGGCTGTTGCTTTTGTTCTTATATGTGTTGTTTTTCTTTGTGGTAAAGGGAAAGAGGGGTTAAAATTGCAAACTTTGTTAAAAATAGAGAAAAAATGCATTTTTAGTACCAGTGCATAATATGGTTGGATTCCTTGTGAAAAATGAGCTAGGGTTGCTTTTTGAACCATCTTAAAATTTGTCATATTTTGCAAGTTATGATCATTTTGGTAGAATGTACATTTAGGTTTGCATATCGCTTTGTATATACAAAGTCCTTTGTATGTGCAAAGTTGTTTTATGCTTAGTCACATTTGCAGTTGGGTTAATATACAAGGTTAAATGCATAATGGGTCACTTGCATATTACACATACATTGCCCTTTATACATCGCTTTCATATACAAGGGCGATTGTATATTCTTTTTCCTTGTATGCATTTGGTTAAAGTTTTGAAATACACATATAAGATGGACCCAAAGTGGTTTTAGGTTAAAATAAATTGATGTTTTAAATCCACTTTGTATCTCACATTTGTATGTTTGGAAGGTAAAATATACAAGGCAATGTACACATACAGGCCAAATTCAAAATAAAGGTCCAAAATAGAAAATTCATTGTATATCAGAAAATACGTACATTCTGAAACATACAAGGGGTGGACCTAAAATAGCTATGAAATAACGAAAAGTCCTTGTATATTTCACACCTTGTATATTTTTGCATGCATTTTGATATATGCAATGGCAGACTTGAGGAAGGTTATTAAATAGAGTTAAATGCTTGTATATTTGGTGCTTGTATGTTTTCACATACAAGTGAAACATGCAAGTTAAAAGATACAAGGCTCGTAATATACAAGCGCCGGATCCGAAAGGTCTATTAAAATAGCTTAAGTCCTTGTATGTTTTCGGCTTGTATATTGGCGAGATACAAACACTTTATACAAGGACCGGACCCAAGGCATTTATAAATTTGAGTTAAGTCTTTGTATGTTTCGACTTGTAAGTATGTTTTGATGTACATACATTCCGAAACATACAAAGCAGAAATACATTGCCCGAAACTGAAATTTCATGAAGCAGAGTTAATTCAATGTATATCGGGCTTTGTATATTCTTATATACAAGCTGATATACATTGTGCTTATACAAAGCGAAATCAAAGAGAAAATTAAAACCAATTTAATGGTTGTATCAAACCCAAATGTATATCGGAAGATACAAAGGTTATGTACAGGCGGCGAACCCGAAAAGTTATTATACAATATTAAATCATTGTATATTTGGCACAATGTATATTTCATACATACATTATAACATACAACGAAATATGCATCGTGCGGAATCCAAAGGGGGTTTTAAATATGGTTAATTCATTGTATATCCATGGATTTGAAAAGAGGGTTTCATAGTATACAAGGCCCGATATACAACATGGATTTAAAAAGTTTTTTGAAATAGTGTTAATTCATTGTATAAATCCGGCTTGTATATTTTGACATATAAAGCCAATATGTAACAGTTTATACAAGTCAAAATCCAAATAAAATGAAATCTGATTAATGCAGTGTATAAAAGCTGATTGTATATCCTAAGATACAAAGCATAAAATGCATTAGAATATACAGTCGCGAAATTGAAAAGGTTATGAATTGGAGTTAAGTGCTTGTATTTTTTGTGTTTGTATGTTGTGATATACAAATGAAATATACAAAGGCGACATACAAGCCGTGGAATTGAAAAAGATTGGAATCTGATTAATATGATGTATCACGCCCCGCTTGTACATCAGAAGATACAAGGAGTTAAATGAAGAAAGGGGTGGGAAGGCAGAAGCGATAGGTTTTTCAAGCATTTTGAGGCCCGAATGTATATTTTTGGTCAACGATGGTTGACTCAACTTTTCTAAGCGCTGTATATGCATTTTTGGACGCAATTTTCACAGATTTAGGGCCTGATTGATGCGTTCACACAGTCATGACTAGATTTGGCAGTTGTTTTTCTTCCTACTATTTATTTAATGATGATACTTATTACTTATCCATTTTTACAGGTTTGCAGTTGAAGAAGAGGGTGATGCTTGATGACAATGACATCAAGGAGGAGGAGGAAATCCGATCTCGGGTGTAGAGGAAGATAGGATGAAGGGAGAGGAAGTCAAGGGTCTTAATTGATGAGCACAAAATGCAGCTGAAGACATTATTGCAGTAGACCACAGAAGTTATTATTGAGCTGCTAGGGTTTCCAGAATGGCATATGGATGTATGCTCAGAGATATTTGGGAGAATTGTTCTCCAACATTTATTGCTGTAACTGGGGGTTTGAACCATTGTTTAAACTAGGGTTTTGAGTTGTATTGAGGACAATCAAAGTCTATATATTATGCCTCTCTACATTGTAAAACTTTACACAGGGATTTTTCAGAACATAGGGGCTACATAGAGATTTCTAGCGGTAAGAATTTGTAAGAATAACATTTAGTATAGTTTAGGAGTAGAAGAAGGAGGTCACCTATGTCTGCAATAAGGAATGTGTGGAACATCTAGCTTCCTTACTGTATTTGTAAAGATTGTAAGTTTGTTGCATTTTGATCATTGAAGCTAAGAGTCATTCAGACATTGTAAATCTTATATGACTGTCTGTTTCTAATACAATTGAATATGGAATTCTACATCTATCTTCTGAGTGTTTTCTTGCTCTTCATTGTGTTTGAAACATTTTTTCTTAGAGGTTGCAATCTTAAGTGTATGTTTGTGAAAATGCTCAGAACTTACACTTAGGGTTTTGTCTATGGATTTGATCAATTTGCTGCAATACTTATAAAGTGCATAATAGAACAATTAGATCCTTTGGTAGAATGAATGATGTTTAGATTAGATCTTTCTAACTTTTCCCAACCCATCTAAAAATACTTAGCTGAAAACGTGGAAATTTAAAGGAAATTGTCTCATATTTGAAAGAAACTTGCATAAGTTGAAAGTAGACAGTTTTCATAATATTTAAGAAGAGAAAGCTGCAATAATTTAAGAAAACCATTTAAGCCTTTACAACATAGTAGCATTTATATGCAAAAGGAATGAACAACTTGCTGATATTTATGATCTTTTTACATAGTTTGAGTCTAGTAAACGAACAAGAAACCCTAAAATATGTAAGGCCCCTTGAACATTACAGCTTCACATCGACCAACTGAATTTGCCCAACAGGTCAAGACCTAACCATATTAAACTTGGGATTAAGTGAATCTTAACTGATTTCTTTGTATCTTTCAAGTCAGTTTTGGTTCATTTTATGTGAATTTTAACTAATTGTTATGATTGCATCAAAACAGTCACCAACACAACTCCCAAATGCTTAGCATCTACAAACTCTTTCTTACCAAATATAATAATCTTGGTTTTACCTTTTCCCTTCTCATCTTCCTGCAAAGGTGTTAGCTTAAATGTCTTTTCATCTTTCTTGATAAGGTAGGTGTTCTCCCAACCATCATGCAATGACTTCCTATCAAATTGCCATGGTTTCCCCAATAGCAAATGGCAACAATCCATAGGTAAGATATCACATAGGACCCTATATTTGTATTCACCAATCTAAAAATCCACATATGCTTGTTCACTCACTAGGAGAGACTGACTATCATTTACCCAAGATGCTTTATATGGTGTTACATTAGGCACTTTATGTAGTTTCAACTTATCTACCATATCCCTAGACACCATGTTATCTTGTGAACGTGAATCAATAACAAATTTGCATACTTTACCTCTACATTTGCATGTAGTCTTGAACAAGTTCATTCTTTGACTCATGTTTTCCTCCTTAGATGTTTGCAACAGTGTTCTTCCCAGTATTAGTGTCTCTCCTATCTCTAAAACAACTTCAACATATGGAGGTTTTGAAATTTCACACTCTTCCTCATGAACAAGTTGAGTTCTTCTTTCACCTTTCCTTTCACTATTTGATGTTGAACCTTGCTTGTCAGGGCACTTATAGGCTAGATGTCCAAACTTGTTACAATTATAGCATCTACTTGCAAACACATTGGAACTTCTTCCACCTCCAAATCTGCCCCTTGTACCTCTACCTCTAAAATATGCACTTTGCCATTGTCCTTTGTTTACATCATCTTGATTTTCACTTGCTTGGTTTGTGGGAAATGATCTCATTCCTCTCATGTTGCTGCCTCTTCCTATAACTAATTTGTCTTGCCTTCTTTTCATTTTCTCCTCAATTCTAACAACCATTTGATAACATTCTTCTACATTTCTAGGATTAGCCAAAACTAATTCATCTTGTATGTTCAATTTTAAACAACCCAAGTATCTAGCAACTTTTTGAGTTTCATTCTCATAATGACTAGACCTCATTCTTAACTTATAAAATTCCTCAGTATATGATTTCACATTGATTTCTTTTTGTCTTAAAAATTAAAGCTTTTTAAACATTTGAACTTCATAGTCCTTGGGTAAGAACTTACCTTTGATTTTTGCCACCATCTTGTCCCATGAAGAAATCTTGGAATTTCCTTAGTTTCTCCTCTTAGATTGTAGATAATCCCACCATAAAAAAGATTGAACCTCAAGTTTGGTCTTTGCAATCCTTACTCTCTACTCTTCTTGCACATCTTCACATTCAAAATGATTATCTAAAGTTACAATCCAATCAAGTAACTACTCATCTTTGAGACTTCCTCCATACTTTTTCACATCTATTTTCACCTTCTTGACTTCTTTTACTTCCTTCAACAACTTGGCCATTCTCTGATCCTTAGGATCTAGTTCTCCTTCCACATCTTCATACTCTCCTTCCTCTTCTTCCCTGGACTCACTTTCTTCCACATCCCTTCTCTTGTTTGTTTCTAGGGAGCTGTAATTCTTTCCTCCAACTCTCTCAATTCTCTATCATGCCTATCCCTCATCTACTTCATCTCTTTGGCCATATCTTTCCCTTTTGGAGGCATCTTGTCTTCAACCAATCTCCTTCAACTTGCAACAAATATCAACTTTCCCAAAAAAAACAAGAACCTAATCTCTGATACCACTTTGATGCACTACAAAAGGGGTTGTCTCACTTCAGTGTGCTAGAGGGGTGTCAAAAAATCAACCAACTCAATTGGATGCAAACCAAACAACTTTGAAACCTCCAAGTCCTAATCTTCATAGATTTCATATTCCAATCAGGCCTATTCTAGTATGTCTGTTGACCCTATTTTTGGGCCTTTTCTCTTAACTTTTCCAAATGACTTCAAAACTGAAATAGGGATTTAGATACCCATTCCCAAGTTGTACAATATATCTCAAACCCAATATTGACTTCTTTGGACAAAATGCCTCAAAAAGTGATTGTTCCTTGTTTTGATGGGCAAATTAACCCTCTTTTCCAAATGAAGTACCCTAGAGACTCATCACAAACCCAAAACTTCTATGGGGTAGCATTTCTCATGTATTCAAATAATCAAAAACATAATCAATCTCCAGAAAATCTCACACCTATACCCTAATCCACCATACACTTGTTTTAGGCAATTTAGGAGAGGGTTTATTGAAAATGAGGGTTCCATTCCTTATCTAATCATGCCACCACCTCCTTAAAATCATCTGTACATGATTACAAAACCATTAGATAGATAGTTCCATTGACATTTTCTCATTTAAACCCCTTTTTGGTTCCTCTCATCTACATGGAGAACACTTCAAAACACCTGTAAACACCCCCTAAAACCCTACAAATCCACTTCTCTACCTTGCAAACCATGAGAACATTTAAACTACCATCTAAAGAGTCATCCCACCAAGATACAAGTCATAACAGTAGGTGGAATGACAAATACATTGCTAAAACCCCAAAATTGTCCCCTGGCTAGGATTAAACAGGAAGTTGCAGAAAAAATAAGATATCTCATGCCAAATTAAATATTAAAACCTCAAGCTTGATGCAAATGAAAGGTAACTCACTCCTTCATCCAATGAAAAAAGTTTTAGACCATGAAGGTATTGTATAGCATAGATGTAAGGCCTGGAGCAATGTTTGAACAATAAAAAGACATAAATTCTAAGTTTGTATTATATGTCTTCACCAAAAATGCCTTTTTTTCTTGTTTCCTCGATGGGACACTTATTACATCAAACCTCAACTACCTTATAACTGATCCAACCATGCTTTTAAGGACATAATGATTGGATTTGCTCTTAAAAAGGACAAAACAATGTAGTTTGCATAAGCAACATTATGACAACCTAATAATACTTAACTACCTAACCCCTAAATGACTTTAAGACATAGAAATGGTCTTTTCTAGACATTATTACATCAACCAAGTTCCATAATGACCTTATTAAGTGACCAAAAAGGCCTCAACCACTACAATCTAGTAAAACTTGCATTGGTACCCCTACACTAGGAAGCATTGTTTAAGATTCTTGACAGTGCACGTATGGTTGTGATGATGTGATTTAGAGACTTCAAGAGTTAGAATTGGTTTAGTGAGTTCTTTAACTAGTGGGAGAATGTTGAGAAAGTGTGTCTCAAACTCACTGTAAAACCCTAGCTTCATTGTTGTTATCTTCTGATCATCCTAACTGTTTCTTTTTTATGGGACACAGTTCAGAGTCTCGTCAATGGTCTATTTACTCTTAATTCAGGCAGTCTTAAGTTTTTCTAACCTAAGTCACATGGTTCTAAAGTTTCGTAACCACCTAACCTCCTAACTTAGTCTCTTAGTTGTTAGCCAGTTCCAGTTTTTGAAACTTCATAACCTCCGACCAAAGCTTCTCAAGTTTAGATTTTTGGTGACTTCGCAAATTTGAAGCTTTTCCTATTTTGGTGTAACTTGTTGACTTCAGTAGGACTTGGATTGAAGTCTCTTTGATGGGTTGATGGTCTTATTCAATGCATCTCGCCAACCTGATAGCCTTTGGTAGGACCTGATCTGTACCTCGCGAGGGAGCAGGGAATGGTATTTATAGTAGTCATGTGGGTGTCATGTGTGCAATGGTAGGGACCACTTGGTATTTTAGTGGGACCTGTTCATTTTAGTGGGAGGTTATTTGGTGTCCCCTCGACATGGCAAAATGTTTGACTCCACCAGCACACAAGCTCCATGGTGGGGCCCGATCAATGTCTTGCAGGAGTGCAGTAATGACTGAGAGTTGAAGACTGAATGACTTGGCGATTAATGTGTATGTCAAAGGGACAAAGGGAATTTGGTGGGATAGGTTTAAGTGTCTCCCTGACACATTGACATCGATTTGGCTATTAAACTATTTGTGGTCGTTCGACTGTGGGAAGTTGTAACGACCGTTGAGAATGTATGTTAAAAAGAACATTAAACATTATGTAATGATAGGGGAGTTGTTCAAATGAACAAATAGAGAGAGAGAGGTTGTTCAGGGAGTTGCAATGCTACCAAATTTTCTCTAGAGATGGAACAATATGTAAATCTCTAGTAAAGGCTATGAGCCTAATATTGTATTGTAACTTGTATGCTTGTTGTTAATAATACAATGGCTCTATGTTTTGGAGTGTGGGGTTTTTTACTTGAAAGGGTTTTCCCCACTTATGTCTTTGTGTTCCTATTTTCTGATCTATCTTTCATGTTTAGTGATTATGTTTATTAAATTTGTTTAATGCCTGATGTTGAAACTAGTTTAAATTGCAATCACTCTCTGAAATGAATTATGTCTGATTCCTCTTTATGGCATAGTAGTATGTGTTTTGAGGCAATAAGAGAGAATGACTATTACTACAGATACCTACTGATCTCAGATGCTCATTCTGGGATGAACCATATTTTTATTGGAAACAATGTAGATAACTGAGAGGGGGGTGAATCAGTTATTTTATAACTTTTCTATTTTTCTTTTTTTTTCTTAACATATCTTTTAATGTTATACCAAATCAAGGTAATCATAAGAGAAAAAAGAAATAAACACATAACACAAAATTTTACATGGAAACCCTATTAAGGGAAAAACCACAGGGTGACTAACCCAAAATTGTATTCTCTGTTAAAAGAATAAAGAGTACAAATTTGGCACTTGCTAATTAGGGCTCACTGCTAGAGCACACTGCTCACAAAAGGCCCACTGCCTACAAGAGACTTACAGCCTACAAATGCTTACAGATGATACCAAGGTATTTGAACTGATGAACAAAATCTATACTTGCAAGATTCTAGTTACAGTTAAGTATAGTATACTGATCTGGCACATTTCATTCTTCCTCTGCTCAATATTACTTTCCTGTCACATTTCGGGCTTGAATTACTGCCTTCGCTCTTATCTTTACTTTTCTTCGCACATAGTCATATACAATATCACCTTCATACTCTTACAAACTTGAATCCATTAGGTATATATATCCGCAACAAGGATTTCCAACAATTTCTTATTCAGCAACAAGAACAATTGAGATATTTGCAAATTATTGATCTGTTGGCTGAATCCATGCTTAATTAGTGATGCACATCAAAGACATAGACATAGATGTCATTAATCATGTCGACCAACACTGTATAATGCCATAAATTGCTTGATCAACACATTTTGCACATCTGGATTGAGATCTGATACTTTGTCAGATAGTTCTTCCTCTATCTGCTCTGCCTTCTTGGAACCCAACACTCAGATGCTCATATCTTTTTCATGCTTTATCACCAGAGACTAAATCTCTACAATATGATAGTCATGATACCCCTCTTGACCTGTCTAAGTCTGTAACTTATTGAGTTACACCATCTGAGAGATCTAGACCTGATTGTCAGACCTTGTTACATACTCTGTTCGTTGTTCACTGGATCAAAACCATCTTCAATCTAACTTTTGGTATAGGCATATTATGTACTACGGATGTGTGGGATAGACTTTATTGCCATCAATGAGAACACTTATGAAGCCACACAGTGTCTCTTGTGAACAATTTCCCCCTTTGGCATTGATGGAAACACTTAGTGAAAAATGGCTAAGTGTTGTAGTAACTCCCGCTTAGCTGGTGCTCTGTCTCTTGCACTATTTTACTAGAGCTCCCCCTTTGCTACATTCCACATTTGTCACTACTCTTCACTCCCCTTTTGACATCAATGGCAAAGGGTGGAATCCACATACCAAAATTTTGTAAAGATTATTCTATACATGGCCTCATAATTATATACAGATCATATATTATACGTACATATAGTTAACTATATCCACAAAGGTTGTCTTCAACTGGATTATTTATGTGGCCCAACTCCTCTTCATTCTATCCAAAATGGAGATGTGTCCACTTAACAAGAATGCATATGCTTTTTCCCTCCTTAAGTCTGATGGATCACTGGTCTGGACTGTATTTTGTGCCTCTGTCAAGGCATCATGCATTGCCTCTAACTTAGGGATGATTATCCCTCTGAGCATACCCATTCTATCCATTATGTTCTTTTTCTCCTTAACTAGTCTTTTAATTTCATTGATTATAGCAATAGCTTAACATTCATGATTCACTAGAGAGATAGTGAGGGGATCAAAATTATGAGATAAACTTGATAGTTTTTCTTCTTGTTCTTTCACTTTCTTCTCAATGTCCTCTGTCACTTTGGGCCAAGTTAAACAAAATTTGTATATGTCCCCACCATCTTTAAGAGCATTTTCAAGGCTCTTTCTGTTAATGCCTAAGATTCTTCTATCATTAGTAATTAGCCCTTGTATTTCACTGAACCTCTTTCCCAAGAATTCCTTACAGACCTTAGTTTCTACCGATTTCTCTAAGGATTCAAAATGAGAGTTAACAGAATTGATTAGATTTTTTAGATTACCAGATGGGGAGGTAGAAGGATCCTTTTGATAGGTTGGTATAATCTTCTCCAGCATCCTAGATGCAATCTCTAAGAGCTCACAATCCTCTATGTGGGATTTCAGAAGTTTCTCTTTTGCTTTGGCCTGAGCAAAGGATGCTACCTTCATTATCTAATTGGGAGATAGAGAGTCAAAGTCTAGTGGCCCTTGAATTAGCTCAGGTTCATCTAGCTCCATTATTTCTTTGTCCAGGAAATTTTGAACTGTCTCTATAGTCTCTCTTGCAAACTCTACTTCCTTCCTTTTAGGGACATTTGAACTTACTTCCTTATTGATCTTTGTTTCTTCTACCTATCCTTCCTTTTCTGGAATAGAGGAGTCTAGTGCCTCAGATGGCTCTTCATCATTTTTCTTTAATCCTTCGGTATCCCTGTCAGATAGTGTTTCTTCTTTCTGCCCTTCCTCTTCTAAAATAGAGGAATCTAATGCCTTTGATGATTCTTCATTATTTTTCTTTAATCCTTCAACATCCATGGTAGAGGGCTCTTGATTTGTTTCCTCTACAATAGGAAGATTAAATATTTTCAAGGCCTTCAAGATAATTTTTTTTTTCATCAGCTATTTGATTAGTTTCTCCAATTATAAGTTTGTTCATCTAGGACTTGATCCAAAAATCATCTTTATAATCCTTGAACACCATGTTCATTTGTTTTGGGGTGATAGAGGGACACAGTTGTATTACTATCTGCTCCTGGATCTCTAAGTCTTTTGCATTTGCATTCTCTTTTCTTTGCTCCAATACTTCTTCTAGGCTCTTAGGAATTAAGGAAATTATTTCAATGAATGCTTTGTTATAGATATTCAAATACCTTATAGTAGCTTCCTCTAGAATTCTCTTCTTGGCATCATTGTATTTATCATAGAACTCTGTCACCTGTTGTAGGTTCCCATCCACAGTAACTACCTTGATGATGTCATCAATGGAAAGAGTGGGATTTTCAACAAATTCCTTTGCCTTCTCTTCCTTGTAAGGGTTAGCCGGTAGAAGATATCAATTAAATGCAAATAAATATTAAACAGAGGAATGGAGATACACAAAAGTAATAACAGCAAGAGACAAGTTTTAACGTGGTTCACCCAAACTCAGGCTACATCCACCAACACAGAGTCCAATATTATTATATAGTAAATCAAACCAATTACAACCAACAATCCCTACAACTCAATACCATTGTAAATGCTACAATACAATATCAACCAAAAAACCCTAACCCTTAGCTGCTTTTATCAAGCCTTACGTCGGTTACAAAAATAGGGTTTTTATGTCAGCTCTTTAAAAAAATTTAGGGGTTACGCCCCTGAACCCCCGCTCGGGGCCCGGCTCGGCCCCAAACCCTGGTGAGGATACATGGCTAGTGTACAATACTTTCCTTATCAGTCACCACCTATCGACAATCTCCAACTTGGAGACTAATTAGGCTCCACACCTAATTAATCTCCCACTTGAAGACTGATCCTAGATGACATCATTGCTTGTGCAGCTACTACTAAAAATAAGCACTTTGGACTCTATTGTTCTGATTTTATTGTTTTAGTCTTGAAGATCAACTGAAGCTAAAGAGGAGCTCAACTTCTCCCATGTCACTACCTTTGTAAACATATCCGCTGGATTTTCATCTGTATGTATCTTTTCCAACCTTAACTGTCCATTATTCAACACTGACCGAATAAAGTGATACCTCAACTATATGTGTTTGATCTTTGAATACAAGGTAGAATTTTTTGCAAGATGTATGTCACTCTAACTATCTATATACAAAGAACTGTTAGCCTCTAGTTTGCCCAATTCTTCTATGAAAGATTGCAACCATATCATCTCTTTGCTTGCCTCTGTTGCAGCTACATACTTTGCCTCCGTGGTGGATAAAGCAACCACCTTTTATAACCTGAAAATCTAACTCACCGTTGTCCCACCAAAAGTAAAGACATAACCTATAGTACTCCATCTGGTATCAATATCCCCTACCAAATCTAAGTCTACATAACCTGCCAAATCAGTATTAGAGCCCCCAAAACATAAGTGTTTATTGGATGTACCTCTCAAATATCTGAGAATCTAGTTTACCCTATTCTAATGCTCCAATCCAGGATGACTCATATACCTACTTATGACTCCTACAACATGTGTAATATCTAGTCTCGTGCATACCATGGCATACATTAAACTTCCTACAGCTGAAGCATATGGTACCTTGGATATTTTTTCTTCCTCCTCTTGTGTCTTTGGACACATCTCCTTAGTCAATTTCAAATGACTAGGCAAAGGTGTGTTGACAACTTTTGCATTCTCCATATGGAATCTTTACAACACATTTTCAACATAAGAAGCTTGAGATAGAGTCAATTTTTTGTTCTTCCTATCTCTGCAAATTTTCATACCAAGGATTTGTTGGCAAGAGACACTATTTGGATTCATGGTTGTTGTCATTGATGGCAACAAAGGTCATCCCACATATCCGCAAGTCATGGTGTGTCTCTACCGGAAGTCAGAATAAAGATTGTTGTGGTCTGGTGAACAAGAACAGAGCATGTGGCAAGGTCCGACAGATTGGTCCGGATCTCTCAGAGGAAGTGTCTTGGTGCAATGCGGATTTGGGGAAGTCAAGAGGACTACCTTGAGTGGTATATTCCAAGGATTTAGCCTCCGGTGATGGACAAGGAAAAAGATATGAATAGTTGAGTACCAGATTCCTGAGAGACAGTGAAAACAGAGGAAGAACTGACTGACAGAGTATCAGACTACTTTCTGGATGTGTTACTGTTGATGATAAAGGTTGTGAAGGCATGAATCATGTTTGGCTGACATGATTAATGATATCTACAAGTATATGCTTGATCCGCATTGCTTGGTGAGCAAGGATTCAGCCGACAAAACAGAGTTTGTAAGAAACTAGACTGTTCCGGATGCTGACTAGAAAGGTGATGAAATTACTTGTGCGGATATATATATAGAGGATGGATTTAGTTGTGAAGGGTGTGACTATGTCAAGATATATGCGAAGAAGTGCAGAACAGAGCAGAAGTACCAAGACAGATCCGGTATGTGAAAGGATAGCAGAATAAAGAACAGAGAAAAGATGAAGTGCAGCAGATCAGTGTACTGAGCCTAACCAGAACTGAACTCCAGCATATGCAGATGCTTCCAATCAGTTCAAGACTGTGATTCTTATCACTTTGTAGACAGTGTGTCTTCTTGTAGGCAGTGGGCCTCTTGTGAGCAGTGTGCTCGGGCAGTGAGCCCTAATTGGCAAGTGCCATTTTGTAATTTCCTATTCTTCTAACAGAGAATAATTTTGGGTTAATCACCCCATGGTTTTCTCCCTTAACAGGGTTTCCACGTCAAAAATACTGTGTCATGTGTTTCTTATTTCATGGTAATGTTTTGTGTTTGATTCAATGCTGCATCAATTAATAAGAAAGTTCAATAAGGGAAATAATTAGGATAACTGATTCACCCCCCCCTCTCAGTTATCAACAATTGGTATCAGAGCTAAGTTCCTCCTAATAGAGCCTAACAACCTGAGGAAGATCTGGGAGTTCAAATGGATGCATATGGTTTAAAGGAGCAACTCAAGACTGCCCTTGAGGATCTTGAACAGTCAAATTCTGAAGTCAATGAATTAAAGGAAAGACTCAAACAGGCTGATGAATTCATGAGAGAATTAAAAGACAAATTAAGTCTCTCTATGAAAAACAGAAAGGAGCTGCTCCAACAATTGGCAAGACAAAGTGATGAAAGCAATACAAATGAAGAATTGACTGAGCAAACCAAGTTATGTGAAAAGTTATCAAAAGAAGTCATTATGTTAAGACATGAAATGGAATCAGGAACTATAAAGTTTACTCAAGAGATTGAAGAAAAAAGAAAGGCTGAAGATAATCTAAGACAATCTCTTAAAGAAAAATCAGAAGAATGCCACCAGATGGACAGGATTATCAGACATCTTGAATCTGATCTTGAAGATGCCAAAGATAATGAAGAAAAACTTGAGGATCAAATTGCCTCTCTCAAAAGAGACCTTCAAATAGCAAATGAATATAAAGAGAAATTCAAGATAAGTTCTGCTCAACTTGAAGTTCTTCTTGGAAGTCAAAAGAGGACAGATGACAAGTATGGTTTGGGATATGAGAAAGGAGAAAGCTCCGGATCCGGTCAAAAGAATTTTGGATCAGAAAATCCAAGGAGCAGGCCTAGAAGACCTCTGGTAAGACAGCCCAATGCTCAAAGATATCCATCTTTCAATGGATACTGCCACAGCTACAACCACTTTGGTCACAAAGCTAATCAGTGCAGAAAGAGAATGAATCATATTAATTCATCCTTCTCCGGATAGTGCTTCAACTACAAAAGGTATGGACACAAATCCCATGAATGCAGAAATATGCAAGTAAACAAATCATTCAAAGGTAGATGCTTTACATGCAATAGAGTAGGTCATATGGCTAATCAATGTAGATCAAGAGGATATCAGTCAAATATGCAAAGAAATGTTATTTGCCAAATCTGTAATAGGTCTGGTCATAATGCTAAAGTCTGCAGAAGCAAGAATCAGGACAAAAGAGGTCCGGTGTATAATCAGAATCAAGACAAGGGTAAACAAAAGATGAATGCGGATGAAGTTAGGAATCAGATGAGCAAGATTTGGGTGAAGAAAAGTTTAGAGAATGTAGAGGTTGGATCCGCACCAGACTCTGGTGCTGATATTTCTTCCAGAAATTAAAAAGTGAGCTCTGGCTTAGGGGGAGACTCAAAGAAAATCCTGTTCCCCCAGCCAATCAAGTGGTGCCAGATGTGGCACAAGATGCGGAGTAAAGGGTTTAAAGATATAAGTGTTGAGATGATCCAGATAAGATTTTAGAGGTCCGCATGGAGTTATGAAGAAGCTGTGATCGATCAAGTAAGACCTGTTTCGGGAGATGCTCCGGTATGACAGAGGATTACAAAAAGGTCCGGAGAGATCCGGAAGTGTACTATCTTATTCTGCGGATTGGACAAAGTGTTTGAGAAGTTCTTGTAATGTGTCATCTCGATTTATTCATGATTGAAAGATCTGCATGATGTTCATAGATCACGACTGATCCGGGATACTCCAAGCTATCCGGACAAGGCAAAACGGAATAATATAGGTGAAGCATTTATTGCAAACAGATATTAGGGTTTGCGGAGCAATATAAGGGATTTCTCAAAAATCATTTGCTCATTCTGCACTCAAGAAGAAGCGAAAAGTGGAGCTCTGCAACAAGATTCATCAAGCACACCAAAGATCTCCTGCCGAAGTCATTGCATAAAGAAATCAATCCCACCACTCCGTGCAAACCGAAGGCGCATAAGGTATTCTCCGTTTTTCATTATCTCACTGCAAATCTTTGAAGAATGGCTACTCCAAATATAGTTAAGATCTTTGATAGACCTCGCCCCACATTCAAGAAACATCCTTACAAGTCATTGGAGGTAGATCCACTAGGGGCCTTCTCTAGTGTTCCTCATGGTGTATTGCATACGGAAGATATTAGGGTTTACATCCATGCGAATCTTGAAGACTTTGGAGAATCAAAGCTGATGGATATCTATCACAAACAATTGATAGATGACTCCTTTGAGATCAAACCTCAGTACAAAGCCATCCGGGACAAACATTTTGCACAGTGCATTCATTTCCCCTGTTTTGAAGAAGATGAATGGGTCCGGTATGTACTAAGTAGAGTACATGACAACTTCCTATGGTTGAACCAGCCCTTCAAGATCACCAAAGATGCAATTAGGGTTGTAACCGGTCTGCACTCATCTGGTGGATTACCTGTTCTCAAGTCTGTCAAAAATCAGACAGTTAGTGATGCAACCGGATCCAAGTTTGACAAGAGAGCTATGACAGTTGATGACATCACTAAACCGGATGTCAAATTTGTAGCTATGATAATTGGTTACAAAATCTATCATTCCAGTAGGGAAAATTCAGTACCGGGAACTGCAATCTACACAGCTTATCAAATGTTAAAGGAGAATGCAGACTATGACTTGTGTGAGCTTCTTGTGAACCAACTCTTTGAAAATCTGCAGAAGATCAAGAAGGACAAGAAAAACTCCTTCAAGTATGGCAATCTGATCCTTTGTCTCTTCTTTTACTACATGAATGAGCTTCCCGGATCCAGTGGATGGATATGGCAAAATGACAGACCGGTTGCCATCCAAATCAGAGACTATTTGCATGGACTTGGGGATGCTAAAGCAAGAAATATAGCTCTATGGGGATACTTCAAGAACTTCCAAAGCATGATGCATGCAAGAGAAAGAATACCCCAATCCCTTGTTGAAAAGTACAAAGACACAGTATGCTTCATGGTAGAAACAGATCAGTGTCTAATGGAGGCAGTGGAGCCAAGGACTGTTTGGATCATGCCCATGGGGTATGAAGTGGATGAACAGATAGTAAAGTTGCATGTTCAACACATGCTAAGCCAGCCCAAAGATCCTAAGGCAGAAAGGTTTGGAACCTTTGAGGAACTAAGTGTAAAGATACATGTAGAACTCAGGGAACTGGAGATAAAGAGGAAGGTAAGAAAAGAAGTTGAGCAAATTGCTCAAGGCCTAGGCATCTCAAAAGAGGCACTAGATGCCAGCCGGGAAAAGAGGAGGAAGGCTGAGGAAGAAGAGAAAAGTAAAGAAAGTGTTCCGGTTGAAACTCCCACCCGGACTAGATCATCAAAAAGATCTGCACCTCCCACAACCAAAAGTTCAAAACTGGAAGTCCAGGCATCCGGTAAAAGATCCAAGACAAAAGCCACAAGGGCTTATGAAAGCCAAAAGGATGAAGAGGAAACAGAGTCAGATGAGGGAGTAAAAGAAATAAAGAAGTAGAAGAAGAAAGGATCCGGTAAACCCTCCACAGGCCAAGACAAGGATGAAATGGCAGAGGTATCTGTTGAAAAGCCCACTCTGTCTCTAGAGAGTGTAATCAAGTCAGTTACGGTAGATGGAAACCTTCAACCAATGACTGAATGTTATGATGACTACAATGAGGCTGACCAAAAGACTCTGCAGGAAGCCACAGTCAAATATCTGAACATATACAATAAGGCTTTCATTGAGATCATATCTCTTATTCCTAAAAGCCTAGAAAAGGAATTAGAAATAAGAAAGAATAATGCTCATGCAAAAGATCTTGAGATCCGGGAGCAGATAGCTATTCAGCTATATCCTCAAATTGATCCCAAGACAATGAACATAATCTTCAAAGACTGCAAAGATGAGTTCAGAAGTAAAGCCAGGATGAATCAACTCATGCTTGGTGAGACTGACAAAGTGGCCCAAGAGACAGAAGAGATCCTCCGGAAGGCCTTCAAAAGGTTCAATCTTCCTGTTGTAGAGGACTTAGGTACAGAAACAGTTGCAGATTTGGAATCATCTGTTCCGGAAGAAGTGGGCCCTGAACAGACAAACATCTCTCCTCCGGTTTCCCCTACAGTCTCCGGATCCAAAGAAGAAGAGAAATTACAGGAGAAGGAAGCAGGGGTGAAAGATAAAGAGGTTGACAGTTCCAAGACTGCAGAAGAAAAGAAACATCTGTCTCCGGCAAGAGACACTGCACAAACTGTTCAACAATTTTTGAGCAAAGCCACTATAGAAATTGATGAACCGGACCTGCTAAAAGGACCATTAGATTTTGACTCTTTGTCACCGGTGCAAACAATGAAAATAGCCTCATTTGCAAATGAGAAAGTCAAAGAGAAGCTGCTGAAATCTCACATGGAAGACTGTGAGCTTATGGAGGTAGCATCTGGAGTGCTAGAAAAGATCATGCCATCCTTTCAAAAGGATCCCACAGCCTCCTCTTCCGGTAATCTCAAAACCTTAGTCAGCAGTGTTAGTACACATTTTGAATCTCTAGAAAAATCTGCTGAAGAAAAGGTCTGGAAGGAATTTTTGGATAAAAGATTTTCAGAAGTATTAGAATTAATCTCTAAAGATAAGAAGATTGTGAGTATTGGAATAAAGAGCTTAGAGAATGCTCTTAAGGATGGCGGTGACATTTACAAATTTTGTATATCCTGGTCAAAGGCAACAGCAGCAATTGATAAGAAAATGAAAGAGGAACAGGACAAGCTACAAAATTTATCTCAAAGTTTTGATCCTCTCTCTTCCTCCATAATAAATCAAGAATGTCAGACTATTGCAGTCTTGAATGAAATAAAGAATCTTGAGAAGGAAAGGAAGAATATCACTAACCGGATGGGAGAACTTAGAAGGATTATAATCCCTAAGTTGGAAACTATGCATGAGGCCATCAGTGATGCTCATACCACCACCCAAACAAATGATCTGATAGATCTCAAGCGGGCAAAAGCTTTTACATTTTTGTTGAGTGGTCACATTTCAATTTTGGATAGAATGAAGCAAAGTTGGGCTACAGAAATGATCCAATTGCAGACATCCTTTGCAGACATTCTTCAGTATATGTGAGTATGTAAATATGCGGCTATGTATAGAAAATTTTTGAAAATTTTGATGTGCGGACCCTACCCTTTGCCATTGATGTCAAAGGGGGAGTGAGGAGTAGTGAAAAATGAGGAATCCAATTAAGGGGGAGTTCCAGAAATTGTATATAAAGACAGAGCATCAGCAAAGGGGGAGCATAGTGTAAACACTTAGTCATTTTTCACTAAGTGTTGCCATCAATGCCAAAGGGGGAGATTGTTGGCAAGAGACACTATATGGATTCATGGTTGTTGTCATTGATGGCAACAAAGGTCATCCCACATATCCGCAAGTCATGGTGTGTCTCTACCGGAAGTCAGAATAAAGATTGTTGTGGTCCGGTGAACAAGAACAGAGCATGTGGCAAGGTCCGACAGATTGGTCCGGATCTCTCAGAGGAAGTGTCTTGGTGCAGTGCGGATTTGGGGAAGTCAAGAGGACTACCTTGAGTGGTATATTCCAAGGATTTAGCCTTCGATGATGGACAAGGAAAAAGATATGAATAGTTGAGTACCGGATTCCTGAGAGACAGTGAAAACAGAGGAAGAACTGACTGACAGAGTATCAGACTACTTTCTGGATGTGTTACTGTTGATGATAAAGGTTGTGAAGGCATGAATCATGTTTGGCCGACATGATTAATGATATCTACAAGTATATGCTTGATCCGCATTGCTTGGTGAGCAAGGATTCAGCCGACAGAACAGAGTTTGTAAGAAACTAGACTGTTCCGGATGCCGACTAGAAAGGTGATGAAATTACTTGTGCGGATATATATATATAGAGGATGTATTTAGTTGTGATGGGTGTGACTATGTCAAGATATATGCGAAGAAGTGCAGAACAGAGCAGAAGTACCAAGACAGATCTGGTATGTGAAAGGATAGCAGAATAAAGAACAGAGAAAAGATGAAGTGCAGCAGATCAGTGTACTGAGCCTAACCGGAACTGAACTCCAGCATATGCAGATGCTTCCAATCAGTTCAAGACTGTGATTCTTATCACTTTGTAGACAGTGTGTCTTCTTGTAGGCAGTGGGCCTCTTGTGAGCAGTGTGCTCGGGCAGTGAGCCCTAATTGGCAAGTGCCATTTTGTAATTTCCTATTCTTCTAACAGAGAATAATTTTGGGTTAATCACCCCGTGGTTTTCTCCCTTAACAGGGTTTCCACGTCAAAAATACTATGTCATGTGTTTCTTATTTCATGGTAATGTTTTGTGTTTGATTCAATGCTGCATCAATTAATAAGAAAGTTCAATAAGGGAAATAATTAGGATAACTGATTCACCCCCCCTCTCACTTATCAACAGGATTTATTTTGCTGCCCCCAAATCCTTCATAACAAATGACTATGCTAACTGTTGTTTTAACTCTCTGATGTGATCTATGTTAGACCCAACTACAAGCATGTCATCAAATTATAAACATAAAATAATGTAGTTGTCATTATCCAACCTCTTCAAATAAACACAATGGTCATAATTACACCGATTGTAGCCTTGCTCAGCCATAAAACTATCAAATTTCAACTACCATTGCCGAGGTGCTTGTTTCAGGCCATACAAACTCTTTTTCAATCTGCACACCAATTTCTCCTTACCTTTGACCTCAAATCCTTGGGGTTGTTCCATCTATATATCCTCCTCAAAATCACCATGGAAAAAGGTAGTTTTCACATCTAACTATTCCAAATGCAAATCTTCAGTAGCCACAATACTTAAAATAGTACGAATAGAAGTCATCTTGACAACTGGAGAAATTTTTTTATCAAAATCAATGCCCTTTTTCTGTACAAATCCTTTTACTACTAACTTGGCTTTAAATCTTTTCTTACCTCCATCTTCCTTTTTCAACCTATAAACCCATTTGTTTGTAAAAAACCTTTTTGTCTGCAGGCAACTTACATAATTCACAAGTCTAATTTTTCAGCAATGAGTCCATTTCTTTTTTCAATGCAAGCTCCCACTGATCCTATGTATCCACCTGGATAGCTTCATCATACCCTTCTGGTTCACCAGCATCTATAACAAAATAAAATACAAAGAGGGAGAAAACTTTTCAGGAGGTCTACTTAGCCTTGTTGACGATCTAACATTCACTGGAGTTTGTGGTATTTCTTGTTGTTGTTGCAGAGCATGAGGAACCACTAGAACATCACTATTTGGAGTATCATCTAGCACCACATAATCCTTTTCTTTCTTCTCATGCTGCTACAACTAATCTTTGTACAACACCTTATCATTGAATATAACATCCCTATTTTTCACAATTTTTTTATTTTTAAAATCCCCAAGCCTATAACCAAATTCATCAATGCCATATCTAACAAAGGTACATTTTTTTTATTTTCAATCCAGCTTGGTTCTTTTTTTAGAATCTACATGTGCAAATGCTTCAAATCCAAAGGTTTTGAGAAAAGAATAACTCACCTTCTTGCCTATCCATGCTTCCTCTAGAATACCACAACCCAAAGGAACTGAAGGACCTCTATTAATTAAATATACAATAGTGTTGACAACTTTTGGCCACATGTTTAAAGGCAGCCCAGCATGTAATCTCATGGTCCTTACATGCTCCATTATTGTCCTATTCATGCATTCAACCACTCCATTTTCTTGTGGAGTCCCTGGAACCATTTTCTGCCACGAATTCCATTAAAGGAACAATAATCCTCAAATTCTTTGCTATAGTACTCACCATTGTTATCAGATCTGAGACATTTTAATCTTTTACCTGTCTCATTGTCAACCAAGCTTCTCCATTTCTTAAATATTTCAAATACATCTAATTTTTGCCTAAGGAAATAAATCCATACCTTTCTAGTTGCATCATCTATGAATGTAACATAATATCAAGAGCCACCAAGAGAAGATACCTGAGTTGGTCCCCATACATCTGTATGCACAAGCTCCAACTTTTCATTTTTCTTTTGCTTGCTATTCTTTAGAAAACTGACTCTCTTTTGCTTTCCATACACACAACTTTCATAGAAATCTATATTACTGCATTTCAGACCTGGTAAAATTTTCTTAGAATGAAGTACCTTCATACCTTTTTCACTCATATGCCCAAGTCTGTTATGCCACAGTATTGTCTTAGAACCTGCAATAATTGTTCCTGAACCTGTTTATTTTTTTTCTATAACAGCTAAAGTAGAAGGAATAGTATGACCTATACAAAGATATAAGGTGCCTACTTTCACACCTTTTACAACTATTAAGGCACTTTTTGAAACCTTCGAATTTTTGTCAGTAAATGTAACAATGTAACCTTCTTCAGCTAGCTGCCCTACTGAAATTAAATTCCCACTGAGCCTGGGAATGTGCCTTACCTCTTGTAGTAGCCAATGATTCCCATTCTACAACTTAATCTTAATTCTTCCCTTTCCAACAATTTGACAAGGTTAATTATCTCCCAAATAAACTAGTCCAAAATCCCATTGGACATAATCAAGAAAATAACTTCTATGGGGCATAGCATGATATGAGGCCCATGAATCTAAAACCCATGAATCATCAACATTATCTAGGGAAAGAATCAAAGCATCATCTTTAGATTTATTACTTACCATATTTACCTCCTTATTTCCTTCTTGTTTGTTTCCTTTTTTTTTGAGACCAATAATCTTTCTTTAGATGACCTAGTTTCCCACAGTACCAGTAATCCTTCTGTCCTCTAGATTGGGATCTCTTGTCCTTTAATTTTCCTTGTGACTTCCCATGACTTCTAGAACCTTTTGCTCTCTCCTTTGATCTACCCCTACTTTTTGCATTCAAAACACTCCCTGATGTGGACCCTGCTGAGCTTTTCTTATGAATCTCCTCACTTATAATAACACCAACAACATCATCAAATTTTAAGGTATTTGAACCAGAAATAGAGTTACTAACCACCATTACCAAACTATTCCAACTTTCAGGCAAAGAACATAATATCAAGAGAGCTCTAACTTCTTCATCAAATTTTACATTTATAGAAGCCAATTGACTGACAATCATATTAAATTCATTTAAATGATCTTTCACAGATCCACCTTCAACCATTTTCAGATTAAACAAACACTTCAATAGAAATACCTTATTTGAGGCTGAGGGTTTTTCATACAATTTAGCCAAAGCTTTTATCAAACCATCTGTTGTTTTCGCTTCCATTATATTGAATGCCACCGATGGTGCCAAGCACAACTAAATGGTTCCCAGTACCTTTTTGTCAAGAAGATTCAAATTCTCATCAGTCATTGTTGCCAGTTTCTTAGCTACTCCTTCCAACGATATCCATAAATCCTTTTGATAGAGGTAATCCTCCATCTACATCTTCCATAATTGATAGTTTTGCCCATTGAATTTATCGACCTTCAATTTACCCTCGTCCACCATTGCTCCCACTCAACCATGAGACTCCCACTCAACTGTGAGACTCCCATTCAACCGTGAGACCTTCCTACAGACGATAATCACAATCTCGCTTTGATACCACTTGTTAGGGTTAGCCGGCAGAAGATATCAATTAATTGCAAATAAAGATTAAAAAGAGGAATGGAAATACACAAAAATAAAAATAGTAAGAGACAAGTTTTAACATGGTTCACCCAAACTCTGGCTACATCCACTAATAGAGAGTCCAATATTATTATCCAGTAAATCAAACTAATTACAACCAGCAATCCCTGCAACTCAATACCATTACAAATGCTACAATACAATATCAACCAAAAACCCTAACCCTTAGTTTCTTTTATCAAGCCTTATGTTAGTTACAAAAATAGGGTTTTTATGTCAGCTTTAAAAAAAATTTGGGGACTGTGCCCCTGAACCCCTACTCGGGGCCCTGCCCGACCCTGAACCCTGATGAGGATACATGGCTAGTGTATAGTACTTTCCTGATCAGTCACCACCTGCCAACATTCCTTATTTCTGCTAGAAGAGAATTTCTCGGATGTTCTCTTCTTCTTCTTCATTTTTCTAATTTCCTCATCTGATTCTATTTCTTCATCATCCTTATGGCTTGTATATGTTCTTGTGGCTTTGGTCTTCATCCTCTTTTCTCCTTTTCTAGATGACTTGACTTCCAGTTTGGTAGACTTTGCTCTTTTAGAGGTGACAGGAGCAGAGCTCTTGGAGGATCTAGTCCTAGAGGACATTTGTATAGGAGCACTTTCTTTCTTTGCTTCTTGTCTTTCCTTTGTACCTTCTCCATTTTCTCTCTGTTATCATCTAGAGCCTCCTTTGATATGACAAATCTTTTGGCAAATTATTTAACTTCCTTTCTTACTTTTCTCTTTATCTCTGGTTGTCTTAACTCAACATGGATTTTTATGCTTAGCTCTTCAAAGGTCCCAAACCTTTTTGCTTCAAGGTCCTTAGGCTAGCTCAGTAGGTGTTGAACATGCAACTCCAAGATTTTTTCATCGACCTCATAACCCATAGGAATTATCCATACAATTCTTGGCTTAATTGCCTCCATTAGGTATTGATTAGTGTCAACCATGAAGCACACTGTATCTTTGTATTTGTTAACTATTGTTTGTGGTATCCTTTCTCTGGTGTGCATCATGCTTTGGAAATTCTTAAAGTAACCCCAGAGGGCTATGTTTTGAGCTTGAGCATCACCAAGTCCATACATGTAATCTATGATCTGAATTGCAATGGGTTTGTCACTTTGCCAAACCCAACCACTTGATCCAAGTAGCTCATTCATATAATAGAGAAATAGACACAGTATTAAACTACCATATTTGAAGGAGTTTTTCTTATCCTTTTTGATCTTCTACAAGTTCTCCATTAGCTAATTCAGAAGAAGCTCACATAGATCGTAATCAGCATCTTCCCTCAACATTTGATATGTAGCATAGATTGTTGTACTAGACACAAAATTCTTCCTACTTGAGTGGTATATTTTATAGCCAATTATCATTGAAGCAAACTTGACATCTGGATCCATGATGTCATCTATAGTCATTGCTCTTTTGTCAAATTTTGATCTGGTGGCTTCAGTTACTGTTTGATTCTTTATAGATTTAAGTGTGTGTACCCCACTAGATGAATGTAGTCTAGTCACTGCCCTGATGGCATCTTTAGTTATCTTGAATGGCCTCATTAGCCACATAAAATTATCATGCATCCTACTTAGAACATACTGTACCCAATTGTCTTCTACAAAACATGGAAAATGTATGTAATGTCTGAAGTGTTTGTCCTAGAGGATCTTGAATTCAACTTTGAGTTCAAAATTATCATCTATTAACTCTTTGTGATAAATATCGATCAACTTTGAGTCTCCAAATTCTTCAATGTTTGCATGGATATAAACCCTAACATCTTCTACATGCAAGACAGCATGCAGAATACTAGAAAATGCACCCAAGGGATCAACTTCCAGAGATTTGTAATGATGTTTCTCGAATTTTGGTCTCATCCTATCATAAATATTAACAACCATTGGAGTAGCCATTTTACAAAAGATCTGGAGATAGTTTTCAGATGGGAAGTACCTTTTCACACGTTAGAGTTTGGAGCAGAAGTTAGAGTGATTTTCTGGTTAAATTCGGTCTTCAGTTTGAATTTTGAGTGAACTGTAGAATCTTCTTCTTCGATCTCTTCTTTTCTTATTCAAGAGTGCAAGTGTGGAGATAATGAGTGAAAAGAAACTTTTTATCTTTGCATAGACCCTAATTTCCTTTTGTAATAAATGCACAAGTTTTAAGTCATTTGGTTACCCTGCTTCTCAAATAAGATTTTCTTGGATTGTCTTGTGGATCTTCAAATCATTGTCTATGAGGATTGACAACACATCTTCACCTTTTTCAAACATGCCATAGGTCCATAGATTAAAACATTTCAATTATGGATCTTACCGGACCTGTCTGTGAAATTCTGCTTTACTGGTTAGCTGCCGATATAGGATCTCCTCATAACTTGTTCAAATCTAAATGTAGATTTGTCAAATTTAGATAGGATGACCTTAAAGAGAGTTTCCTCAAACCCTTTAAACTGTACCCTCTTATTTTGACTCAAAGTGTCAAATTCAGGCACTCACTTGGTTGGCTAGGGGAAAGGGATCTTCTTTGTAGCTCCCCCTGAGCCAAATCTTACTTTTTAGTTTCCAGAAGGAATATCAACACCGGATTCTAGTGTGGATCCATCCCCAATATTCATTGAACTGCTTTTTACCAAAATCTTGCTCATCTTCTTTTGAACTTCACCCACATTTACTTTACCTTTGCCTTTATCTTGTTTCTGATCATGTTCCACCAGACCTTTTCTATCCTAATTTCTACTTCTGTAGAATTTGGTGAAATGACTGGGTCTATTGCAATTGTAAGACACAAAATTTCCTTTATTATTTGAATGATATCCTCTTGATCTGCACTCATTAGCCATATGCCCAATTATGTTGCATACAAAGCATTTACCATTGAAAGAATTGTTCTTTTCCTTATTTCTACATTCATGAGATTTGTGACCATACCTTTTACAACTGAAACAATGACCGGAGAAGGATGGATTGATTTGATTCATTTTGTTTCTTCACTGGGTTGCTTTATGATCAAACTTGTTGTAATTGAAGCAATATCCATTGAAGGATGGATATCTTTGAGCATTTGGTTGTCTTACCGGAAGTCTTCTAGGCCTGTTTCTTTGATTTCCTGATCCAAAGTTCTTCTGACTGGATCCAGAGCTTTCACCTTTCTCATATCCCAAGCCATGCTTACCATCTACCCTCTTTTGAATTTCAAGAAGAACTTCAAGTTGGGTTGAGCTTATCTTGAATTTTTCTTTGTATTCATTTGCAGTTTGAAGATCTTGTTTAAAAGTGTCTATTTGATTCTCAAGTTGTTCTTCATTGTCTCTAGCTTATTCAAGATCATATTCAAGATGCTTGATTATTATATCCATTTTGTGGCAATCCTCTATTTTATCCTTGAGGGATTGCTTTAGATTATCTTCAATCTTTCTCCTTTCTTCAATTTCTTGAGTGAATCTCATAACCCCTAATTCCATTTCATGCATTACCATAATGACTTCTTTTGATAGCTTCTCACATAGTTTATTTTTCTCTTTTAGATCTTCATCAGTATCATTGACTTCATTCTGATTGGCTAATTTTTGGAGTAGTTCCTTTCTCTTCTTCATAGAAATACTGAGTTTTTCTTTCAAATCATTGATGAAATCATCAACTTCCTTAAGTTTTTCTCTCAAATCACTGACTTCAGAATGGGATTGTTCAAGATCATCTAGGGCAGACTAAAGTTGTTCTTTCATACCATATGCATCCATTAAGATTCTCAGATCTTCCTCAAGTGGTTAGGCTTGTTTAGAGGAACTAGGATCTGATACCAATTGTTGGAAACAATGTAGATAACTAAGAGGGGGGGTGAATTAGTTATCTTATAACTTTTCTATTTTTCTTTTCTTTTCTTAACTTATCTTTTAATGTTATACCAAAGCAAGGTAATCATAAGAGTAGAAAAAGAAATTAACACATAACACAAATATTTTTACATGGAAACCCTGTTAAGGGAAAAACCACGGGGTGGCTAACCCATGATTGTATTCTCTGTTAAAAGAATAAAGAGTACAAATTTTGCACTTGCCAATTAGGGCTTACTACCCGAGCACATTGCTCACAAAAGGCCCACTGCCTACAAGAGACTTACAGTCTACAAATTCTTATAGATGATACCAAGGTGTTTGAACTAATGAACAACATCTATACATGTAGGATTCCAATTCTAGTTAAGTACAGTATACTGATCTGGCACATTTCATTCTTCCTCTACTCAATATTACTTTCCTGTCACGTTCTGGGCTTGAATTACTATCTTCACTCTTATCTCTACTTTTCTTCGCACTTAATAATATACACTATCACTTTCACACTCTTACAAACTTGAATCCATTAGGTATATATATCTGCAACAAGGATTTTGAATAGTTTATTAGTCAGTGACAAGAACACTTGCGATATTTCTAAGTTATTGATCTGTCATCCAAATCCATGCTTGATTAGTGATGTACATCAAAGACATAGGCATAGAAGTCATTAATCATGTCATCCAACACTGTATAATGCCACAAATTTCTTGATTAACACCTTTTGTACATCTAGATTGAGATCTGATACTCTGTTGGTTAGTTCTTCCTCTGTCTGCTCTACCTGCCTGGAACCCAACACTCAAATGCTCATATCTTTTTCATGCTTTATCACAGGAGGGTAAATCTCTAAAATATAATTGTCATAATACCCCTCCTAACTTGTCCAAGTTTGTAACTTACTAAGTTACACCATTTGAGAGATCCAGACCTGATTGTCAAACCGTGTTACACACTCTGTTCTTTGTTCACCGGATCAAAACCATCTTCAATCTGACTTCCGGTATAGGCATATTATTTATTGCAGATGTGTGGGATAGACATTGTTGCCATCGATGACAACACGTATGAAGCCACACAGTGTCTCTTTCCAACAATTTTCCCTTCATTGGTATCAGAGTTATGGTGGTTCCATGGTTGCATGAGATTGCATGTGTTGGTTCTATGGTGTTTAAGGTTCTCGATATTTCTTCAATTGTGATTTCTTAGCCTAGAAAGCTTGAGGGAATATTTAGGAAAGAATTGGCTAATTATTAATCCTTGTTTGAGTGGAAGTCTTGCAGTTGATCTTGTTTTCAGGTTACAACAAGCTTTTGAAGGATGGAGAAGACAAAGAAAATAGAGTTGGTCACTTTGTAATGATGCTAATCTGGAGCTCCTTATAGGTAGTGGAATAATCCTAATGCAAGGGGTGGGATTTTTTGCTTTGAAGTTGTGTTGCAATAAAGCTTTCATATTGGGTGTCTATGTGATAGGCTTCCTAGTCATATGGAGAATCTTGTGGTGTTTTTCACCTATTGAGTAATGTGCTTATGCTGGGTGTTTATTCTTAGTATTGGAAGGCACTATTTTTTTTACCCCGATTGCATATAAGCTATGGAGTTGATCATTGGATGATCTAGAAGGTTGTGTAATAGTCTATCTCCCTCAGATGCATGTGCATGTTGGTGGTTGTCGAGTTGGCCTACAAGTGGGCCTGGAGTTCCTAGACCTCTACTACCTTTTGGTTGGTTGTACTTGCATGGCTTCGATTCACATTTATTGGATCTGAGAGTTTTGTAGATTTTACATTCAAAATATATGGTTATGCTTATCTATGTTATTCCATTGTTCTAGTATAACTGTTATGGTAATTTTTCATACTTGTGGGTCTTCTAGATGATAAGTGGATATAGATTTGCATGTATGTTAGTGAAATGGTGGTTTTGCAGGTTTTACATGGTTAATCAAAACTTGTGGAGTTGTAGATTTGTTGATAAACTATTTTTTAGATTATGATTCCTTGGGGTTGTTCTGGATGTAAGATAGTTGCAAGTTTGCTTGTATGCTTCGTGCATGGTGTGAGGAAGTTTGCAGCTTTCTCAATGTGGAGATGTTGGTATGTGATTAGTCACTCATAATTTTCTATAGTATTTGCTTGATGGGATCCTTGACTATGGTTACTCATATCTAGACTAGTTTGGCAAATCAGATCTGTGGTTGATTTTATGTTTGAGTCTTGTGGTCTGCATGTTATCTTAGTTTTCAAGTTACTAATGTAATGATGAGTTTGCATGTTACATTTATTTTAGATCTAAGAGTTATGTAGTTTTGTGGATTAGCTACCCCTTGGCTATAGTGGGATAACTCAGATGTGGACTATCTTTATCCACAAGATTGATTTAGTGTTTATGCAAACTTTTTATATTGGCCTTGTCTGTGGTCATTTGTACATTGGTATGTTGCAAAGGGATGAGAGGATGTATGATTAAAGTGCCTGGATAGTTGGTTATTGGGACTTGTAGCATGTTTATCACAATGTCATGAATAGCTTGATTACACAGTTTAGTGTGAGCTTTTGACAGTGATGGTTTTATCTTCTTGACTTGGAGATCTTAGTTCTACTTTATTCTTTTGTATTTTTGATACTGCAAGCGAAGTATTTCATTGGGTTAGAGCCATGGATTATCCTCATTGAGAAGATGGTTATCATGATGCCTTGATAAGCTTGGTATCATAGTTTCAGTGGGAGTTTTGGCAGTGATGTGAATTCATCACTTGGTGATGGATGATCTTATTTAGTGTAGCAGATGTTACTACGAGGAGCTCTTAGATCTTGTTGCTGCAGAAGGGTTCTTTCGCATTTACATGGACACTATTTGGAGATGGGTCATTTTCATGATATTAAATATATGTAACATCTTGGAGCCATGGAGGACTTATGGAGTCTTTGGTTAAGGTGTTTGTAGTGCTTAAAAGGTGATGTTGGTTTAGAGTTTGTCCATTTTATGTCATGGTATACTCTTGTTTATGCATTAGAGTTTTGGCATGATACATTGCTCTTGATACCTTGTTGTGTTCACCTAGAGCATGGAATCTCCTAAGGTGGATGGTAAGATAATGATGTCATGACAAGTTCCTATTTCAGATTATTAGAGCTTTGTCAGTGGTGTAGTGAATCTTTGTGTCTTGGGTGCATTGGTCATATGATTCCAAACATCATGATGGTGTAGTCATGCATTTGAATCTTAGCATGAGATGATTGTTTACAGGTGCTCATTGATACATGGAGAATGAGGTGAGGTTGTATTTTTCTTAAGATGAGAGAAGTGTTGTTGAGATGGTTACTCTTGATGAGATTTCAACAGAAAGTCCAAAGAGCCTACACCTTGGTTGGACATGAGTTCAACAGAGACCTATGAGGAGATTGCTTTTGGAGAAGTCATGATGGCTTGCATATCTTGGAGGAGCATTCTCATTCCCCACTCTTGGTCTACTCAATAGTTTATTATTTGAGAGGTATTTGCACATCATATCTTTTGGATATGTTATGTTTCGTGCTTTGGTTCTCATGAGATTGAGTTGATTGATGGTGATTGATTTTGGAGACTCATTTGAGGATGGTTTAGCATGAGTCTTTATGCTTTTATTTCTCATGGATATGGATCTTGAGCTATAGTTTCTAGTTCTGGAGGGTTCATTTGAAGATTTCTTGGCATGGTTATCTCCTTATGAATTTAATTTTAGGATATCATTCATTGATGAGGATTGTTAGGAGATGGTTTATGGGAAGATTTACTGAGATGGGAAATGGAGTGGTTTGATCTTCTTTGAGAAGCTTACATCCATGTAGTTACATGATACATATGTTTTGTTTGATCTCTTGAGATTGAATGATTTTGGGTGTTGTTATGTTGTTCTCTTTGGGGTTTTATGGACGAGATCATACTTGACACAATTGACACTTAGATGTGTATGTAGGAGGATTTTCTACAGGTATATGATTTGTAGAGTTTCTCTCTTTGTCTCAGTTATCTTCCTAGATGGTTGGTTTCACATTACATTGGTTTGAGGTTTCGTTGGAGCTATTGTGGTCACTAGTTTGTGGTCATGTGTTTTCACTTATGTTTTTTGGGTGATGACATGGAGGTTCCTTTATCTCTTTCCTTTGCTAGGTGTTGAGAACTTGGGAAAGCTATGGAGACCTGTCGTGAGAGTTGTTCTTACAGGTTATTGATTTATAGGTTTTGCATATCATTGTGGATAGTTTCTTGGTACTATATGTTGTTTACACTTTCTATATGGTGCTATTAGTAGACTTTGAATGCCTTGACCATTTTTTTAGTTTTGCATTACCCATGTAGTGGGAGCCTTGGATGTGTATGTCATTCTTTGAGAGGTTTGGACATGAAGTTTATGATTGTAGTTTATGGGTGTATATATATTTATGGCATGAGTTTACTATGTTTTGTATACCTTAGAGGTATGGGTGACTCAACAGATTAGCACTTGTGTGTGCTATTTTTAGTCACATGGGTTAATCAGTATGATGAGAGTAGTCAATTTCCTTGTTGTTGTTCTAGTTGATGTCCTATCTTGTTTTTTGGAGGATGACTTCACAGTTGTGTTCAGGTTGAAGCTTTGAAGTTGATGTTGTTGATGCTTTTGTACATCTTGTGAGCACAGTGGAATGATGGCAGTGTTTTGTAGCCCTTGCTATTAGTTGGATCTGATGCTTGTGTTCTTTAGACTTGTGCATATACACCTTCAATCATTCCTTTTCCTTTGGTGTATGGTTAGAACTATTACCTAAGATGGTGGACATCTTGGATGTTATTGTAGGTGTCTTGGTTGGAGCACAAAAGCATTGTTTATGATTCTTGAGATTGCATGTATGGCTGTGACGATGTGATTTAGAGACTTCAAGCATTGGAAGGGATTTAGTGAGTTCTTCAACAAGTGGGAGAATGTTGAGAAAGTGTGTCTCAAACTAACTACAAAACCCTAACTTCATTGTTGTTATCTTCTCATCAGCTTGACAGTTTCTTTTCGATGGGATGTAGTCCAAAGTCTCCTCGATGGTCTGATTACTCTTAAGTTAGGTAGTCTTAAGTTTTCCTAACCTAGAGTATGTGGTTCTAAAGTTTTGTAATCACCCATCCTCCTGACTTACTCTCTTTGTTGTCAACTAGTCGTGGGTTTTTGAAACTTCATAACCTCCAACCAGAGTTTCTCAAGTTTGGATTTTTGGCGACTTTGCGAATTTCAAGCTTTTCCCATTTCCATGTAACCTGTTGACTTCAGTGGGGCTTGGATCAAAGTCTCTTCGATGGGCCGATGGTCTTAGTCAATGCATCCTACTAGCCCAATAGCCTTTGGTGGGACCTGGTCTATACCTCGTGAGGGAGCGGGGAATGGTCTTTGGAACAGTGACATGGATGCCTTGTGTGCAATGGTAGAGACCACTTGGTATTTTGGTGGGACATGTTCATTTCAGTGGGAGGTGATTTGATACCCCCTTGATATGGCAAAACATTTGACTCTTCCAGCCCACAGGCTCCATGGTGGGGCCCTATCAATGTCTTGTGGGAGTGTGGTAATGGTTGAGAGTTGAAGACTGAATGAATTGGTGATTAATGTGTATGTTGAAGGGACAAAAGGAGTTCAATGAGACAACTTTAACTGTCTCCCTAAGACCTTGACATGGATTTGCCGGTAAAACTATTTGTGGTCGTTCAGCTGTGGGAAGTTGTAACAACCGTTGAAAATGAATGTTAAAAAAAACATTGAACATTCTATAATGATAGTGGAGTTGTTCAACTGAACAGATCGAGAGAGAGTGAGAGAGGTTGTTTAGGGAGTTGCAATGCTACCATATTTTCTCCTGATATGGAACAAGATGTAAATCTCCAGTAAAGGCTATGAGTCTGATATTGTATTGTAACTTGTATGCTTATTGCTGAAAAATATAATAGGTCTATGATTTGGAGTGTGGTATTTTTTACTCGAAAGGGTTTTCCCCACATAAATCTTTGTGTTCATGTCTTCTAATCTATCTTTCATGTTTAGTGATTCTATTTATTAAATCTATTTAATGCATGATGTTGAAACTGGTTTAAATTGCAGTCACTTTCTTCTAAGGGTTAATGTTGGAAATGTACTATGTCTGATTCCACTTTATGGTTGTTACCATTTTTTCACCATAGCTCAAAATTGGCAGAGCTGTTGCAAAAAGTTCATTTTTAGAGTGAAGGTTAACAGTCTTTTGTTATAAGTTATTTGCATAGTTATTGCGTTTCAGTGATAATTGGAGTGTTGTTAAGGGTAAGAAAGAGAAGGTCATAGCCATCATTATCTTGAAGGTCTTCAATCTTAGAAGTTGTCTTTTGTTCCTACTCCTGATCTCGACATGAACCTACAAAAATGTGGGAAGGTCCTATTAGAGCTCCAGTTATGAGATCTCTATATCTTATTAGAAAAGGCATAATGCTTTGTTTATAATGCATTGATCAATTAACATCATCCACATGCAAGAAGAGATGAGAAAGAAACAATCATGGAATTTTAATGTTTTATTCTAATTTGTTAGTTTCATGTGCAGATATAAGATAAGTCATGTAGTTGATTGAAGACACATTAGCATGTGGAGTAAAATGGGCTCTCAAAAGGGTTGAGCCCAGCATGCTACCCCTAAGTTTTAAGACGATTGTGGAAAGAGTCTGAAAGAGAAACAGTGTCACATAAAAACCCTAAAAAATAAAGACAGATGTCACATGTTTCGATCATATCTTGAAAAATATGATCTTTGTTCTTAATATTTTTTGATAGAAATCCGAGAACAATAAGATACAAAAACCCTTTAAATTTCTCGCCAACCCAGTTTGCAATTTTCGAGGAATCGTTAGAAGTACAATACACATCAAAATGAAGATACAGTCATGTGTTGTAATCATATTTCAAAAAATTTGATCTAGGTTTTTGAGATTTTCAGATACAGATGAGAACAATATAAAGAATAAAAACCCTTTAAATATCTCACCAACCCAGTTTGCCATTTTCTAGTAATCTTCACAATAGAAGACCCTCTTTTGAAAATTTGAAGCTGCAAAAAATTATTGTAAAATGATATTTAAAGCAATATCGTATAAATTGCTTATAAATATTCATTATTTATCCAATTAAAACAAAGTAAATCAAACAATATCTTTATTTATTTTAGTTTTCTTTCTTTTGGGAAGATATGGACAAAAATAAGCCATGTAAGATTAGGCAAATCAAAGGAAAAGCTCTAGGACGTAATGTAAGACAAATATTAAAGCAATGTTCTTTATAAAGTGCTTTTAATATTTTGTCATTTTATGAAGTTAAAACTATTAATACAAATCAAATATCTTTTTCTAGATTTGCTCTATTTTGAGGCAGATGAGGACAATAAAAAAAACTGAGCTTTTATTGAGCAAATAAAGCTTGTTTTAAAACAGATTTTGGTAGCTTTCATATACAGATTGGAGGTGATTTGAAAGATTTATTTTTTGGCTTTTCAGTGGAGCTCGAAAATGGATCAAATTTTCTATTCTAGGAAGATTTCTCAGCTTTTTCCTTGGGAGATCTTTGGAGTTATAAACAGGGGAGAAAGACTTAGTTTTTAAAGTCGATATCTTTATTTCTTCTCTCTTAATCATAGGCAGAGAGTTTGTAAACTGATATTGGCTCATATTTTTTAGAATTAGATGTACCCCTTTCAGTTCAATATAGCTAAGATTTCATATTTCACATTTGTTGCCTCTTTTATAACTTTGATTTGATGTTTTCACTGTGATTATAATGTCAAATCCTCTGATTATGTCTTGATGTTATTAAAATTTGTGTAGCTATTGCCCATCTAATCCAAGTTATGCATTGTGTTTTAATTAAACCTTCATACAAAGTAGTTTTGGGTTGTTGGACCTAGGTGAAACTGATAATGTTACAGGCTTGAGAGTTGTTTGTGGGTAAAAAATTTAGATTTTTAGAACATCTTTAAATAAAATAGAATTTCATTCTAGTTATTCCTCATCCCTTTTCTCAGATAAGTGATTAGTTTAGAAAGATCATAAGGAGAACCAGCTCACTCTAGAGATTCACTCTCGCTATATGAAACCCACATCCTGAGAGTGTTTCCATGTTTCAATAGATAGCTAAGTCTTTTGTAGGCTTAGCATAGGGTGCATATCTTATTGATAACAGTTTTTGGCATGCCTAATGGGACTCTAAAAGTAATTTCAGAGAAATTTTATACCCTCACAGCTGTCGTTCTGGTATATCCAATAGTGTTCTAGCATTTGGAGGCTTTCACAATATACCTGGTGACTTGTTATCTCTGGTCTTGCATGCAGATTAGTGTTATCAACTTATGAAAACTAGAACCATTTCTAATCCTTTTAAGTATTTACAGTTGTCCCCGCTAAGAAGAAGAGGTAGATCAGCAAGCATAACAACTGATTCAGTGAGGAGATCAAAATCAACACCTCCAACTTCAACACGAAGAAGAAGAAGTCTGGTGCTAATAGTTCAAATACCTATAATGGCTAGGTAATATGCATTTCCTGCCTTTAATGGAGGCAACCCACTGCAACTTTCTTAGTACGATGATATTCCAGTTGCAACCCTTAAAGGACTACCATATTTCACCAGAGAAGGCCATACTACAGTTGCTGAGCACATTCAGGATGTGGTAACCCTTTGTTCTGTACATAATGTCACTGAAGAAAATGTGGCAATCAGACTTTTGGTTGCATCATTGAAAGGGAAAGCCTTGCAATGGTTCAGAGGTCTTGCTAAAAGTTCAATAACATCGTGCGATCTACTGGTAGATGGATTGCACAAGCCCTTTGAAGACAAATCCGATCATCTCTCATTGCTAGAGCAGTTGAGTACCATCAAAAAGGCACCCCATGAACACATGGCAGGTTTCAACTACCGATTTCAGAGACCCTGGGATAGAATCCCCACAATAGTAAAGCCCTTGCCAAGGCATGCATTTTTGTTTTGCCTTAAAACTTTCAACAATGAAATTTCTATAATGATCCAGTCTATGGGAGGAACCACCCTTCCTGATTCTTTTGAGATTGTTGTCAGAGCAGAAAACTGCCTCACCCAAGTAGGGAAGATAGCCCTAAGGCCTCCCCTACCCATTTTCCCAGAAATCCAACCATCTGTGCCAATAGCAGTGCCTCCGTTGGCTACTGTCCCACTTGTTCCAGAAATAACCTGTTAACCTAATCTAAGAGTTGAAAAGCATGATTCAATCCATGGGCAAAACCTTTGGCAATGAATTTGTTAATATTAAAAAGCAGATTGGTCAAGAAACTAAGTCTTACCAAGCCCCGTATCAACCCATTCAACAATATAGGCAGACGTTTCAAGCGAATCCTCAGGGTCAAAGAAGAAACTACAACCCTCAACCTTTCCAATCTTACAACCCACATATTGCTAGTACCTTAAGGGAGCTTGTACCCACATAGAATAACTTAGCCCAAGATAGTGACTAGTGTTATCGATGTCACCAACCACATAATCAAGTTGCATGCACAAATGGAGTAAGAAATCAAGCACTAATGGTGCAAAATAGTTATGCAAGTTGGAAGGTGCCCTTGGTGAAGTTTCAACTCAGACAAATAATGTTGACGTGGCCTTGATGAACTAGCAAGTGAGTGATTTTTGTGGTATAAATTACCATCAAAGCCAAAATCAACAACATAAACCTATTTCAGCCAACACAAGGTCAAAACAGAAAGTTGTAGACCTTAACTAGCAAGCTGCAGTGGTACAACAACACCCTGTGAGAGATACATTTCAAACTTTTCCATCACAAACTACCCCTGGACCATAGCAAAAAGTGCAAATTTTGCAAAGGGATCAAACTATACTAGTAAAGAATCAGTCTAAAGTACAATAGACTTTACAAAGGCAAAATGATACTGTTGCTGTAAAAGAACAGTAAAAGGTAAATCATGTTTCTTTCAACATAGTAGACCATCTTAAGAAAGCTATAGTGAGCATGTTAGTTATGGATGCATTGTGCATTCCTGGCCAAAAGAATCTACTACAAGAAGCATTGGCTAAGCTTTCAATTTCTAGGTGTTCTAATCAAGGTAAAGCCAAAGTTGTGCTTGCCAACAATTTAGAAATCAAGAGTGGACAACCAACAAATGAGGTAAAACCTCCTGTCTTTTACTTAAGTCTAATAATTGGTGACAAACTTGTTCATAACTACATGATAGATTCTAGGGCAAGCAATTTGGTCATGCCCAAAAATCTAGCTGATTCACTAGGATTGATTTATGAGCCCCTTGCAAAAGGAGTTGTCTAGTTAGATGGGTCTGCACTTAGTACTGCAGGAATAATAAAAAATCTGCCACTTACACTGCATGCATGTCCTAATTTTTCCATCCATCAGGACATTTACATCATCGATTTGCCACCTAGTTTTGCAATATGCATTTCTAGGGAATTCACTACCAAATTGGGTGGGTTTCTATCTTTTGATTGGTCCCACTTGTATTTTAGAACAAGATATGGTACGAAAGTAACCATATAGTCTGAACCACTTGCAAAGGACCATATTCATCCCTATATTCCCAGCCAAATAAATGCTAACCTCTACATCACGCATGGGCAGCATGATGAACCCATGAGCCTAGATCCCAATGCACCTATAGAAGACATAAATTTAGATGATTGGGTAGTTGAAGATCATGAAAGTGAACCTTTCCATCACATGGATGAGGTAGGATTAGGCATCTATATGATACAAGAAATTAATGCAATAATTCCTAATCTGATTAAGGACCAAAGTTAGTTGGAACGCCAAGAAGAACAACTTTGGAAGCTGTACTTTGACAGATCAAGTACCAAAACAGGTGCTAGTGGAGGGAATATGTTAATCTCACCTGAAGGAGACAAATACTATGCAGCCTTGAGGTTTACCTTTAGCTGCACAAACAACGTGGCTGAGTATGAGGCCCTAATCCATTGTTTAGAGTGGGCTTGGAAAAGAGGTATCAAATCTATACGAGTTTATGGAGATTCTGAATTGATCGTTAATCAGGTTAGGAATCTGAATGCTACTAAAAATGACCTCCTAAAAAAGTACAAGCATAGAGTGTGGGATTTAATTGAATTTTTTTATCCCTTTAATCTGTTTTTGATTCCTAGAAACCAAAATAAGTATGCAGATAAGCTTGCATCTTTGGGATCTCAATTTGAGGTTCCTGATCAGATTCAAAACATTGAAGTACAACCATATGTCAAAGTAGTTGTCAGACCTTCTGTACCTGACAATAGTGTTTCCTAGCAAGTATTTGATAGTGATGAGAAAATCTTAAGTTTTTTGAGTGTAGAGGTTGAATTTGTAGCTGATAATCAACATAAATACTAGCAACAATTTCAAGACTAGATTGTATAGTTGAGATCGAACAAGCTGGCCAAGGGACTGGTAACACTAGAATCAATGTTTAACTCAAATGATCAATTCAGAAAGGACAAGTGAATGATGGTGAAACAAGAACACTATGAGGTAGTGGAGATTTTCAAAGATAAGTTGTTGAAGCTCAGAAAGGTATGCACTAAAGGTAAACAACAGTCATTTATTCAGTTATGCTAAGATTTTCTTGATATTTTTTCATGGGAGTATAAAGACTTAAGGAGGTTTGATCCTGGTTTAGCCTAGCATACCATTGAATTAGAGCCTAATGCCAAACCTGTTAGGCAGAAACAAAGACCCCTGAATCCAAAACTTGAGAACTTAATGAAGGTTGAGTTAAATAAATTGATTGAGAGTGGTATCATATTCCCAATAAAACATACCTCCTAGATTTCCAATTTGGTCCTAGTCAAAAAAAGAATGAAGAAATCTGACTTTGTATTGATTTCTATGATCTGGATCAGGCCTCATTAAAAGACCACTACCCTCTTCCTTCCATGGAACAAATATTGCAAACTATTTCTGGTTCTAATAGATATTCCCTGTTAGATGGTTACTCAGGTTACAACCACATTCTTGTCAAAGAGGAAGATCAATATAAAACAACATTCATGACTAAGTGGGGTACCATGGCATATAGGAAGATGCCATTGAATTTGTCCAATACAGGGGCAACCTTTCAACGGGCAATGGACATGGCCTTCCATGGCCTTATGAACAGAATAGTGCTGATGTATTTAGATGACATAACTTTTTTTTCCAAAGATGCTAATGATCATTTTGACCACTTGAAGTAGATTTTTCAGAGGTACAGGGAGTTTGGGGTTTCATTGAACCCTAAAAAGTACATATTTTTAGTTCATGAAGGTAAACTTCTTGGCCATATTGTTTCAAAACAAGGTATTTCTATTGACCCTGAGAGAGTTTCAACCATTTTAGATGTACCACTGCCCGCACATAAGAAAGGCTTGCAAAGCTTTCTTGGCAAAATTAATTTTGTGAGAAGATTCATTCCAAACATTGCAACTTTGTTACAACCTCTTATGGCCATGTTGAAGAAGAATGCTCTAGATTCAACTAGACTAAGGAGGGAAAAGGAAGCTTCAAGCATATTAAAGAAGCCCTCACTGCTGCCCCTACCCTCATTAATCCTAATTATGAGAGGGATTTTATTTTGTATGCTTTTGGAGGAGCTGGCACCATCTCTGCAATATTATGTTAGCAAAATGATGAAGGATTGGAGCAGCCAATATCATTTTTCAGCCAGGTACTGCATGACTATGAGGCAAAGTACTCTTTTGTAGAAAAACATGTTTTTCCCATTGTTAGGAGCCTCAAGAAATTTAGACACATGCTATCTAATAACATAATTCACTTAATGGTTGCTCATCTTATTGTTAAGAATTTTTTATTAAACAAAGATATGAATGACAAGATAGATGGTTGGATAACCAAAGTTATGGAATTTGATGTTGATATCAAAGTGACCAACCTAATTAGAGGCAAGGGCTTATGTGAGTAGCTTGTTGAAAGTGAAGAAAATAGTCAAGAACATGTAGAGGACACAGAAACAATACTGAATAAAAATGTACCAACCACTTTACCAGCTCCTACAATCAGCTCGATATAGTAGGTGATGCATTATTTACAGTGAGGTTAATGCCTTGAAGTTTTGGATAGGGTAGGAAGAAGGAATTTCATCCTACAAGCTACTCCTTATGCTATCATTGATGGTATTTTATATAGGAGAGATTTGAATGGTGTATTTTTAAGATGTATTAGACCTGATCAAGTTGACAAGTTATTAGAAGAATTTCACAATGGACCTTCATGAGGTCACTTTGCAACTAGAACAATTGCTTTGAAGATTATGTAGGCTGGTTATTACTATCCTGACTTGTTTAAGGATTATTTTTCTTGGGTGAGAAGATGTGAGAAGTGTTCATTGTTTGCCAGTAAACAAAGGCTTATTGCCTTACCTCTGCATCCTATTAAAGTTGAACAACCATTTGTAAAATGGGGTCTAGATTTTATAGGACCAATAAACCCACCTTCAAGTGTAGGCCACAAGTGGATCTTAACTGCCATAGACTATTTCACTAAGTGGACTGAAGTTGTTGTTTTAAAAGAAGCAAATGAATCTTCTATTCTAAATTTCTATCAAGATCTTGTATCAAGATTTGGTACACCAGACTCAATCATCTCAGATAATGGTTTAGCTTTCATTGGATTGAGAATTTTAGATTGGTCTATCAAAAAAATATCTTTTTGAATACTTCTTCTAACTATTACCCATAGGGTAATGGGCAAGCTGAATCTGCCAGCAAAAATCTGATAAGGATCATCAAGAAGACTGTTGAAGACAACCAAAGAACATGGCACAAGAAGTTGAAGTTGGCTCTTTGGGCTGACAAAATTATACCCAAGAGAGCTACCAGTTGTTCTCCATATGTACTTACTTATGGTAAGGAGGCTAGATTACCTATTTCAGTTGAATTACCAACTTTGACTTTCATCAAAGAGCTTAAAATGCTAGAGGAACAACCTTTAGTAGTCAGGCTAGCTTAGCTTATGGAGTTAGAAGAAATCAGGAAAGAAGCCTTGAAGAAACTTGATATACATCAAACTCAAATGAAGAATGCTTTTGATAAGAGGGCAAGACTGAGGAGCTTTATTGTTGGTGATTTGGTGTTCAAATGGAATGAACTGAGAAGCAGACCTGGAAAGCATTCCAAATTTGATACAATTTGGGATGGGCCTTATGTAATCGTAGAGTGCAAAGAAAACAATGCATTTCAGCTATCCAAGTTAAGTGGAGAGGTGCTGTCTATCCCAGTTAGTGGGATCCACCTCAAACATTGCCTCTAAGGATAAGTACTACCTTTGTGTATAGTAGAGTAGACTTCAGTTAATAAGTGCTCATCCACATTTGCTTTCAGTATTTTTGTTTCCATAAGTGCTGCTGCACAGGTTTTCTGGCCATCAAGGCCTATTAGTTTGCTTCAGTTTAGTTTGTTTTTAGTTGCTGTTTCAACTGGTTGGGGAGCTAAATTTTAGTGTTTCTGAGTTTGAGAAGAGTAGAGTATGACTCAATGCCCAATGGATATTCAAGGCAACTGATCCGATGCTTAGCAAATAAGCATATAGTAGAAGTTGCCAGAAATGTTACCATTTTTTCACCACAACTCAAAATTGGTAGAGCTAATGCAACAAATTCATTTTTAGAGTGAAGGTTAACATTCTTCTATTATAAGTTATTTGGATAGTTATTGTGTTTTAGTGATAATTGCAATGTTGTTCAGGGTAAGAAAGAGAAGGTCATAGGCATTATTGTCTTGAAGGTTTTCAATCTTAGAAGTTGTCTTCTGTTCTTTCTCCTGATCTTGACATCAACCTGCAAAAATGTGGGAAGGTCCTATTAGAGCTCCAATTATGAGATCTCGATATCTTATTAGAAGAGGTATAACACTTTGTTTATAATGCATTTATTAATGAACATCATCCATATGCAAGAAGAGCTGAGAAAGAAATAATCATGGAATTTTAATGTTTTATTCTAATCTGTTAGTTTCATGTGTAGATATGGGATACGTCATGTAGCTGATTGAAGATAAATTAGCATGTGGAGTAAAATGGGCTCTCACAAGGGTTTATCCCAACATGCTACCCCCAAGTTTTAAGAGGATTGTGGAAAGAGTCTGAAAGAGAAACAATGTCACATAAAGACCCTGCAAAATAAAGACAGATGTCACATCTTTTGATTATATCTTAAAAAATATGATCTGGGTTCTTGATATTTTAGGATATGAATCAGATGACAGTAAGATACAAAAACTCTTTAAATTTTTCACCAACCCAATTTGTAGTTTTTGAGGAACCGTCAGAAGCACAATACACAACATAATGAAGATATAGTTGCATTGTTTAATCATATTTCAATGACTATGATCTAGGTTTTTGAGATTTCTGGAACAAGATGAGAAGCGAATAAGATACAAAAATCCTTTAAATATCTCACCAACCTAGTTTGACATTTTTGTGTAATCTTCACAATGGCGGACCCTCTTTCTTTTGCAAATTTGAAGCTGCAAAAAATTATTGTAAAATGATATTTAAAGCAATATCCTATAAATTGCTTATAAATATTTATTATTTATGCAATTAAAACAAAGTAAAGCAAACAATATCTTTTTTTATTTTATTTTGCTTTCTTTTGGGAAGATATGGACACAAATAAGCGTTGTAAGATTAGGCAAATCAGAAGGAAAAGCTGCAGGATCTATTATAAGACAAATATTAAAGCAATGTTCTTTATAAATTGTTTTTAATATTTCGTTATTTTATGAAGTTAAAACTATTAAAACAAATCAAATATCTTTTTCTAGATTTGCTCTATTTGCTTTATTGAGAAAATAAAGCTTGTTTTAAAGCAGATTTTGGTGAGGTCTACCTTGAGGAAGATTTTGACAGCTTTCATGTACAGATTGGAGGTGATTTGAAAGATTTATTTTTTGGCTTTTCAGTGGAGTTCGAAAATGGATCAAATTTTCTATCTTAAGAAGATTTATCATCTTTTTCCTTTGGGAGATTTTTGGAGTTATAAATAGGGGAGAAAGACTTACTTTTTAAAGTTGATATCTTTATTTCTTCTCTCTTTAGCACAGGCAGAGAGTTTGTAAACTGATATTGGCTCATATTTTTTAGAATTAGATGTACCCCTTTTAGTTCAATACAGCAAAACTTTTTTGTTTCACATTTGTTGCCTCTTTTATAACTTTGATTTGATGTTTTCACTGTGATTATAATGTCTAATCCTTTTATTATGTCTCAACATTATTAAAATATGTGCAGCTATTGCCCATCTAATCTAAGTTGTGTGTTGTGTTTTAATTAAACCTTCATACAAAGTACTTTTGGATTGTTGGACCTAGTTGAAACTGAGAATGTTATAGGCTTGAGAGTTGTTTGTGGGTAAAAAATTTAGATTTTTAGACCATCTTTAAATAAAATAGAATTTCATTCTAGTTATTCCTCATCCCTTTTCTTAGACAAGTGATTAGTTTAGAAAGATCATAAGGAGAACTAGCTCACTCTGGAGATTCACTCTCGCTATAGGAAACCCACATCCTGAGAGTGTTTCCATGTTTCAATAAATAGCTAAGTTTTTTGTAGGCTTAGCATAGGGTGCATATATGATTGATAACAATGTCATAGTAATATGTGTTTTGAGGCAATTAGAGAGAATGATTGTTACTGAAGACACCTACTGATCTCAGATGCTCATTCTTGGACGAACCATATTTTACCTTCAGTTAAAGGATTTCGTAATGACATTTTTAGATAGGGTCATCAACTTTAGTAGGAATATTATAAAGAAATATATCACAAGTATTGCCATGCTTCACAAAAGTTTTCTTAAGAGGAAAGGATGTACTCTTGTTGGTAGTCCAAGTAAAATAACTTGCTCTCAACAAGCGAGGAAAGAGATTGAGGTCATGGACAGGGACAATGAAGCTATTGAAGATAACCTAGAATATTTTAGGGAAGAATGCGATGTGATTAGTACTTTAGTGGAGTTGTCCTCTAGGCAGTTTTTCATTGATATTTGTTTGTTGTTGGTCTGTTGTGGTTGCAACTTTTAGCTACTATTTTTTCTTAATGAACTCAATTCCTCATGGGTTTTAGTTTCCTTTTATTTTTTTGTTGCAGATTTTTTATCTTTCTCATTGCCTCATTTTATAAGGGTTTGGGCACTTTTGAAAACCTACCCTTTCCAGTAATATCAAAAAAATGTAATCAAATTATAGATAATTAATACATTATAGAGACTGAAGAGATGCCAAAGATGACACAAAGACAAATAATGAAAAGGGAAGAAAAATTATAAATTAAACCTTATGAATAAGTTGAAGACATAAATTAATAAATTAGTTTAAACCCAAAAACCTAGTACAAGCTAATAAAATGATACATAGATATGATAATTTAAAATATTATCTTGTAAAAATGATAAAGTCTTCCTCGTCATTATTCCTTCTTTCCATAGTTTTCAATAAATTATGTTTTATAGGTGGTACTATCTGGCTTCTAGAATCTATATGATCATGGGTAAGAGGTGACTTGACAACTTGTGTAGCTCTTCTTATGGTAGTTCAATAGCTTAGTACATGGAAGGGTTGTGGGTGGTACATTATGATGGTTGTCTCAAAGTTTTTTACATAGTTTCCATTCTAGACTTAATTTAGGAGTGTTTTTGTGGGGTCCCTCAACATTTTGTAGTAGGGCCAAGTTTGATTATTCACACTAATCAACTCTTAGGAAACACACAAAATTATTACAAATGACACAACTTTGCAATAAATTCTCAAAATCATTAAAAACTAGAAATGTTGTTGTAGCTCTGTGCAATATCTGAATTGAAATCAGTAATGGAGTTTGAAAGTTTTCATTCCTAAATCTTGAAGAACATAAGGGTGTTCTATCCTCAGATCTACAACTACAAGGGATTTTATCCTTGGGTTGGGTTCCAAACACAAGTGCTCTAAATTTGTGAGAAATTAATGATATCGAATTTGCATATCCTTGGAGCTTCCTTTTCCCTCCTTTATAGAATTGTTGAGGAAATAATTAATTATTATTTTTTCCTATTTCTTCTCCATTAAAATCAATCAAGAGATTCCCCTAATTCTGGACTAAAACTGCCACTCCTAAAATTATTCTCTTAGAGTTACAAATGGCCTTATTCTCGCCATTTAGGTAGCTCCACCTAAATTCAAAAATAATTTGTCCTTAACAATTTTAAATAACATGAGGACTAACTTTTTGATATTATTTATAATTTTGTTTTTTATGGAAAATAAATAATAGCTCAAAGGAGAAAAAGGGAACATTTCAATCCTCCCTACTCAAGATTGCTTGTCCTCAAGCAATCATTCTAGCATGACTACTCACCCCTATAATTCTAGGATTCCAAATCAACCTTGGAGGTCTATGCGTCCTACTTAAAGTACATGTTGGGAAAAAATTTCAAATATAACATCCTCAAATTGTCTCACTAGATATACAAGAATCTTTTACAAGACTTCTTTAAGCTCCCCACAAAATTTCTTATCTTCAGCTTTTTCCATTGTGTCACTTTGATGTATGTTGGAAAATCTATGCAAGGGTGTAAGATGGAAAAAGGAATACCTCTACTTTCTACATCACATTATATATAACTTGGAATGGAAAACACTGATTTACTAGAAATTGAAGAATAATTTTAAAAAACTCAGTGATAGAGCTAAAAAGAGGGCAAAAACCTGAACATGGAGCCAAATGAGGGAATCCACTATCTAGGATGCTAGCGCATCATGTGAACTTCCATGCTAAATGTTGTCATTCATATGACATAGAAAAACAAACAACTTTTGGAGTATGTGAAATTCCACCCAACTGTTCGCCTAGTCTACAAAACCAGAAGGGAGAACACAATAGAAAAGTTACTAGATGATAAAAGTGACAAATAACAAAGATAAACTAACTAAATCAAATGAAATGAAAACATTGATAATAGAAGGGAAGAATACTATCAAATGTATGTCCATTTAAACATTTCCCAAGTACTTATAGTTGAAGAAAAAGAAAAATTATTGGGCCTATTTGGGGGTTTGCCTTCAGGTCAAACCCTAACTTTTGTCTTTCAACCTCTGCAGTATCCAAGATAGATAAAGAGAGAAATATAGTGCATGTTCCTATCGTATGTGCATCTAGGAATTAAGAGTAGTAACTAAAATTAAAATTGGTAGGATGTGAGAATCTCAAGGTGCTCAAGGGCACCAAAAAAAAGAAATACATGCAATAAAATAAGAAAAGTAACAACATCATCTGTGAGAGCAGATTGAAGAAGCCAAAGAGAGATAAAAGAAAAAATGTTGTAGGAGCACTATAGAACATTGTATAAAGTTGTAGAAATCTGTAGCATGCAATAATTTTACAAGAGAGAGTTCAAGAAGAAAAAGAGAGATTCAAAAATTGGAGGGAAGAGGAAGGGCCAAAATTAAATGTTGATCGTATTTTTTGATAACCAAGCATTACAGAAGGTGACTAAGAAGGAAATCAAAATTTTAAAGTTTTGGGACTTGCAAGACACTAGTGCATCATGTGAACATCCACACATAGGGCTAGAGTCCAACAAAATCACACAAAATTCAACACATGTTCCCAAGTTAGTGAGGAGAATTAGGGTCTAATAAAAATTTTGGTGAAAATGCAACACAAGAAACAAAGCCTAAGAACCATGCGAAGTGGAAAGGCTAATACAATGGCTATCTAATATTCTCCTATGAGTATGTCGAGCTAACTAATTTTCTTTTTGCAATGGATTATGAACCCATCAACTACTATAACATAAAAACCTTGAAATTCTTTAGTTTGAAGTCTTCTCTTAGCCAATAAGCCTTTGCCAATGAAATTATGAGTGGATCCATTATAAAGGCGTACCAAAATTTTGCATCCACCTCTAGAGTTCCTTGGAATTTGAAAGGATAATACCTTGGCAATCTAGAGAGAGAAGCAAGTGTGAGTCCATTAGTATGTTTTTCTTCAAAATTTGAATGAGGCTTAGGTTCAAGTTCCTTATCATCAAAAACTACCTCAATATAATGAATTTCTCCCTTTCCCATATATCTATGATCAGGTTTGCAAGGATCTCTATAGGTAAATCAAAAATTCTTCCTCCTGAGTTCATTCTTGGCTTCATCTTCTTTCCTTGTCTTTGGTGGCATGTTCTTATGTGCATAAGTTTCTTGCTTCTATGAGACTTCCCTTGATTCATCACATGATGGAGTCTTTGGATAATATTTATACTTGAGAATTGAAGTCTCAAAATCTAAAGCTTTCTTGATATCATTTTGTAAGGATGAAGGATTGAAATTCTTCACCAAAGCTTTAAGAGGTTTAGAGAGACCTTCCATAAATAACACAATGAGCTTTCTCTCAGTAATATCTAGAACCATCACTGTCAACTTCTAAAATTCAGCTACATATTTCTCCACATTGACATTCAATCTAAGCTAATTCAACTCATAGATATAGATCTTAGGATATTTTCTACAAAACCACTCAATTAGCCTCCTACTAAATTCATTGTAAGTGTTGATGAAACCATGACATTGGGTGACCAACCTGTGGTATTACCATTCATGAGCTATTCCCTCAATGTTAAAAGTGGAAAAATTGATAGCTTCATTTTCACCCATAGGTTTGAGTGATAAGAAAATTATCAAGTTTCTATATCTAGGCACGAGTTGTGCACTTGTTGGTTCTATCAAAACTAGGATGTGTCACTTTCCCAATGCATGTTGTAGATCTTTCTACCTTGTTGAAGGTCTAGGCTAAAGCTTGGATTCAATTTTTATTCTCTTCAAATTAATGAAGTATGTAAGAGACATTGCCTCTTGAATCTCTCTTGGAAGAGCTCTATACTTAGCATATCTAGCGATGATATCATCCTACATTCAAATCTAAGCTTCCATCACTAGAACTTTTGCCTCCCTATGCAAGAAGGTAGATTGGAAGGGTCTAGCAGCAAAACCAATAATGGTTCTCTAGTTTTTGTTATTATTTTTGGTGACCCTCAAAGTGCTTGCTTCACCGTTTTGATTCCTAGACATATTCATTTTATTTTGCATCAATTGTCCAACATCTAAACCATCATATCTACTAGGCATTCTTAACTTTGAATCATTCTATTAAACATTCTTTTAGCTCATTCCTCTTCTGACATATTTCTCTTTTCTCTATCCATAGTCAAGTCTACCACAATCTCTGGACTTTGTTGTCCAAACCCCTATTTTTGCTACTCCATAACCACCTTCTTTTCTCATTCATGGTATCTAAAATCCCTATCACTTGGATACATGAAGTATAATTCATAATCAATTTGTTAGTTCCCTACAAGAGCTAGGAAGACAACCAAATCTGATACCACTGTAATGTCCTAGTCAAGAATGTTAGAAGAATTTATCCAAGTCTTCACAAAAATCTCTGAACTTCTCTATTATTTCCATCAACCAGGCATTAATTTCAAACTATAACATATTTTTACACACAAGAATGGTAGTGCTTATGGTAACAAAGAAATAATTTCTAGAGCTTCTAAATAAGATTCAAGTTAAAACTATTAACACAATATGACACAAACATTGTCATGGTTCACCCTCATTATAACAATTGAAGGAATTGACCTTGCAAGATGAAAAGACCTCCCAAGAGTGGATTGTGACTTTTGGATTAACTAATATGCCCTTTGAAACAACAAACGCCTTCCAGCAAAATGACCTCCCTGCACAAAATTAAGGAGCAACCTAATAGTGCACCACTAGTAATTGATTGATATAAATATTACCGGGAGGCAGGTTTTGAAAGTGCTAAAGTTAGAGGATGTTAGAGATATATTAAACAGAACCATAAGTTAGATGTTGTTCGAAACTGTAATCAAATCGCCCAATATTATGAACTTGTACGACCCAATATATAGCTTCTAAGTCAACAATTCAACATTTAGAGGTGTTATGGCAATGGAGATGGAAAATACATCATATCAACTCGAATTAATTACTAACAAGGTTGCAATAGATCAATCATTACAAGAATACTTTTCTTCAAATTTACACCCAAATTGGGTATGTTTATGTAGCCTCTTTTATTGCAATGATTTCTGCGAAGACCAATCACTGGTCTATCCTAACAGCGGCTCCTTACCAACAACAGTTACTGAATTTACACCCAAACAAATCATACTTTGGCTTCAAAATGCATCAGTCAACAAACGAAATCCAGAACGGATGGGTGGGCAAAAGGGTGATTGGAACATATACTAAGTAGGAGCGATCAATCTCGTCATTGTTCATTTAACAATCTAATCAGGCTCATATCAAGAAAATAGTCGACCTTATGGAAGGATGCAAACAACAATTTGAAGAAGTGGCCAGACTAAAGGATATTAATATTGCAATGATATGTATGGGAAAAACCCAAATACAAACTATATTCTTTAGAAAAATGATACTTTTAGGAAACGGACATAATTCCTACAAACCACACAACTTTGCACTGAATTCTCAAAATCTCTAAAAACTAGAAATGTTGTTGTAGCTCTATGAAATCCCTAAATTGTAATCACCAACCCCTAAATTGGAATCACCAACGGATTTTGAGTGTTTTCATTCTTAAATCTTGAAGACCACAAGGGTTTTCTATCCTTGGATCTGCAAGTGCAAGTGGTTTGGTGTTTGGGTTGCGTTTTGAACACAAGTGCTCTAGAAAATTATGAGAAATTGATGATATCAAATTTGTATATCCTTCAGAGTTTCTTTTTCCTTCCTTCATAGAATTGTTGAAGAAATATTTGAATATTATTTCTTTCCTATGTCCTCTCCATTAAAATCAATTAAGAGTTTCCCCTAATTGTTGACTGAAACTCCCACTCTTAAAATATTCTTTTGGAGTTACAAATGGCCTTATTCCCCTAGTTAGGTGGCTCCACCTAACTTCTTAAATAAGTTGTCTTTAAAAATTTAAAATAACCTTTTTATCCAACACAATGGGCTAGGTTCTTGCAAGCCAAATATTTCGATAATAGTGATAATGAACACATCTTAATGAAAGACAATTGTAACACCCACTCTAATCTAACAAAATTATAAACTTACATCTAACAATAGAATTTCAGTGGACTGATTAACTAACTATTATGAAAATAGTATCAAATGTAATAGAATTCAAATTTCAGCTAACTTTCATTTTCAGCTGAAATAATCTTTTCTAATAGAATACATATAACCAAAAATAAACTAACTAACTTTTGATTAACTATCTTTTTCCAATAAAATTCAAATATTAAGATAGGAAGAGATATTAAGAAAAGTACAACTTGAATAGTTTCCTGCTGATTTGTTTGTAAGATCCTCCTCTAGATTCTGGGAAAAAAGAATATCAACAAGGGCTTTACCCACCCAGCCAAGACCAACTGGTCTCCCGTGCTTCTTCAACTGAAGAAACCCGACCCTTCACGAGGGTGATTAGCAAGGAATCTAATAACAATAATATGCCTCTGAGCCTGGTGTCAAGAATCTATATCTCCTAATCGATCTTTTCCCTAAAGGTACCTCCTAGCTGAAAAGATCACTCTGACCAGTGGTATATCTGGTACTTGATAGCTGATAGATGCCTATACTGCATCGTAACCCTGGCCAAGGATTTCTAATAATTATCTGACACTACTGTGTCGTCAGTATTCACCCTTGCTCGGCATTGACATTACCTTATATGTTTCTTTTTTATTACACGTTTGGATGAATGTATAATCCACTTGACATACATACAAATTCATAAGAGATACAATATAAGAACATTTAGACAAAAAGGTATCCTTTAATTCAGTGACCGAAGTCAAATTTCTCAATGAGACTATAAATATATAAGTAGATGTAAATATATATATATATAAAGAAAAATACTTCTGTAGATTAAAAAGATTTGGTATTTGAAAGACACATATGGATTCAGGAGGTTGTTCATGAATCATAGAATAGAAAATACAGAATGACAGAATTAATTGGTAATCTTGGTCAGCTACGGCTATCCAAAATAATGTATTTCTATCCATTGTATGATGAACTATAGTATAATGAAAGGAACTATGGTCTTGCCTGAAATTACCTTTACAAGTTGAGGCAGAAGAATATGTGATTGCAAAGACAAATCTTAATTGATGGACTGGTTCTTATGGCTGCTCCTATGATATTCATTCTTACTTGTAACAAAGTAAGAAAAGAAATGTAGCTCACACACAAGAATTAGATGGTTTGGATTTCTGAGTTGCGGTGATGAAGACAATCAAAAGAATGCAAATCAATGTTCATAGAATAACTTACTAATCATGCGAATACTTTTAGAAAGAGGGTGTGAATGCTACTTCCAAAGATTGAGTAAAGAATGATGATGAAAAGGATGAATGCCAACAAATATAGATATGCCCCCTCCTTCCCCCATTCGCACGCAAGAAGGAATGTTTCCTTCTTGCGTGCTGGCGGAGTGGAGGAGTTACACATCAGGACTCCAGCTCGCACACCACCAAGCGCTACTTATGAGGTGAGCAGAATATATTTTATCTAATATACATAAGGAAAATAATTCTTACCAACTTGAAATATATATGTATATGTATGTGCCTTGGCCAAGGCTATGATGATATAGTTGTCTAGACTTAGACTTAGGCAATATTGTTGTTTTTCGATTCTTGTAACCACACCTCTCCGTGTTGATATCCCTTTTTCCTTGTCAATTGGTTTATCTTGCAAACACTTCAAAAATTAATGGAGGTTAAATCATTTCCTTGATACGAACATTAATATATATAGTATATCCATGCACACATTCATTTGCACATATAAGTGAAAAATATTCATATATAAAAGAAAATCATTCTCACATAATTATACATATTATCTAATGAATAAATTTCATATTCACATGAAAACAGTTATACACAACTAACAACATAACCAACATTTCATTAATCAAAAGAAGGGGATGTAACATATTCTTCCCCTTAAGAATCATCGACCTCGATGATTATTTATCAATATTTATCAAAATTTAACAACATAGTCTCGTATAAGTCTTAATTGTTTGGGAATAAATAAGGAAACTTTTGATGAATCTTATCATAATCTTCCCAAGTGGCATTCTCTTTTGAATACTTGTCGCATTGGACCTTACATTGTACCACCTCGCGATTACGAAAGTGCAGGTTACATATCTCAAGTACTTGGAGTGGCTCTATTGTGATCACCCTAAGGTCCCGTACTTGCAATGATTCCAATCAATCATATGTTTAGAGTCTGCATAATATTTCTTGAGAAAGGAAACATGAATACATTGTGAATTCTTGCGAGAGTTATGGGTAGAGCAATTCTGTATGCCACAGGATTGATAATTTCTAGAACTTGAAAAGATCCCACATATCTTGGGGCTAACTTTGAGGCTTCTCAAATTTTATAGAGCTTTTCTCTGGTTTTATGCACAAAATAACTTTTTCTTCCACTACAAACTGTCTGGGAATACGTTTTGCATTGGCATAACTCTTTTGCCAATCATTGGCCTCTTTCAGTCAGTCTCTGCCTAATTATTCTTACCTGCTCTTCCATTCCTTGAAGCATTGCCGGTCCTAGAATTATCTTGTCTTCCCACCTGTTCCAACTTATAGGGGTTTTACATTTCTTGCCATATAGTGCTTCAAAAGGTGCCATTTTTATTGCTGACTGATATGAGTTGTTATAAGTAAATTCTACCAAAGGTAAATATTCCTCCCACCTATATTGTTGATCCATACAGTACATTCTAAGTAGATCTTCTAAAATTTGATTTACCCTTTCCGTCTGACCATCTGTCTCAGGATGATAAGTTGTACTAATATTTAACTAAGTCCCCAAGGCTGAAAATAAGGTTTACCAAAATTTGGATGTCATCCTAGCATCTCTATCTGATATGATCTTTTCTGGTATTCCATGGAGATGAAAAATTTCCTGTACAAATTTTGGTGCGATCACTAGTGCCCCATCTGTCAAATTCCCTGGTATGAAATGTGCCACTTTGGTGAGTTTGTCCACTACCACCAATATGGCATTGCCTGTTCTTAGTCATAGGTAAACCTTGTACAAAATCCATACTAATAATTTGCCATTTTTAATTAGGTATGCTATGAGGCTGAAGTAATCATACTGGATGTTGATGCTCTACCTTGACCTTCTGACATTCGAAACATCCTACCACAAATCTTGCTGTGTCCTTTTTCATTCCTTTCCAAAAATATAATGGTTTGACGTTGGCCATCATCTTGGTTACTCCTGGGTGTCCTAAATATGGTGCAGTGTATATTTCTTTCCATAATGTTTTCCTTAACTCAGAAGATTTTGGACTATACATCCTACCTCTAAATATCAAAAGCCCATCTGCTTCAATGTGAAAACATTCATATTTAGGATCTTGTGGATTTGACTAAAGAGCTTCTCAAACTTGCAAATAATATTCATCTTCATTTAATTTTTGAATCACCTGTGTTTGAAAATCAATGTTGATTGACACCATTGTTGTTATATGCTTATGTAAACTCAATGCATCAGCTACTCTATTTTCCTTACCCTTAATGTAACTGATCTCAAAATCATAATCTGAGATTAACTCCATCCATCTTCTCCAACAAGAATTTAGATTGGGCTATGTAAATATATACTTCAAACCTTGATGATTTGACTTAAGTTCAAAAGTTTTACCTAATAAATAATGTCACCATATTTGCAGGGCATGAACAATAGCTACTAACTCTAAATCGTGGGGTGCATAATTTTGCTCATATTGTTTCAATTTCTGAGATTCATAAGCCACTACCTTTCCTTCTTGCATTAACACTTTGCCTAATCCATCTCCCGATGCATCTGTTATAACTATAAAATGACCATTAGGATCTGGTACTATCAATATTGGGACAGTTGTTAATTTTTCCTTTAATAGGTTAAATGCCTCTTGACATTTTTCAGTCCATTCGAATCTTTTTCCTTTTCTTTGAAGAGAGGTAATGGGATGAGCAATTCTAGAAAAATCTCTAACAAACCTTCTATAATACCCAACTAATCCCATGAAACTTCTAACCTCAGGAATACTTTTCGATATTGACCAATCCACTATAGCTTGTATCTTAGAAGGATCCACTACAATTCCTTTAGCTAATATTATATGCCCCAAATATTGTATCTCTTTCTAGAAGAAGGTACATTTTGACATTTTTCCATATAGTTTATGTTCCCTTAACCGTTGAAGAACTATTTGAAGGTGTTGAAGGTGCTCTTCCTCATTTTTTGAGTAGATAAGAATATTATCTAAGAATACCAATACAAACTTATCCAAGCAATCTCTGAAAACATGGTTCATTAAATTCATGAACACGGCTGGGGCATTGGTGAGTCCAAATGGTAGAACTATGAACTCATAGTGTCCATATCTAGTTCTAAATGTCGTCTTATGAATGTCTTCCTCTTTTAACTTGAGCTGATGATATCCTGACCTCAAATCTATTTTTGAGAATACTGCATCCCCTTTCATTTGATCAAAAAGATCATCTATTCAAGGTAAGGGATATTTGTTCTTGATGGTGAGCTTATTTAGCATTCGGTAATCTATACATAAACGAAGAGTCCCATCCTTCTTGTTAACAAAAATCATTCGGGCACCCCATGGTGAAACACTCGGTCATATCAAACCCTTATCAAGTAATTTTTGTAATTGTACCCTTAGCTCGACCAACTCTAAGGTGATCATATGGTAAGGTACTTTTGAAATAGGTTCGGCCCCTAGTACTAGATCAATGGCAAAATCAAATATTCTTCTAGGTGGTAACCCAGGTAGTTCCTCAGGAAATAAATCTTGATATTCCTAAAAATAAGGGTATTTTTTAGTGAAGGTCTCTTCCTTATCTTCAATTCCCATTTTCCTCTTTCTATTCTGGGAATGCTTTGTCCCTTCTTTGACTACTTCCATCTTGACCACAAATAATTTACATCCTTTCCTTCTATTTCTTTTCAGCTGCATAGCTAAAATTTGTTGCACCTTAACTTATCGTTGTTTCCCTTGAATCCTCACTGGGTTCCCTGAATCATCGATACATTCTACTATCTTAGCATAATAGTCAACCTTAGCCCTATGTTCTTTTAACCAATTCATTCCAATGATCACATCATAGGAACCCAGAGGCGCCATGTAAAGGTTGACCTCTGTAGTGAAGTCTGGAAATTCAATCTTGGCTTCAAACAAAAATTGCTCTACCCGAGCTCTCATCTGATTAGCATATTCAACCATCCATGATTTGACCATATACCCAATTTTTTAGGAAACTTTCCTAGTAACTTAGGTGATATAAAACATTTAGTGGCTCCAGTGTCTATTAAAATGGTTATTGGGTTTCCACAAAGCATACCTAGAGTTTCTATGGGAGCAACCTGGTACTCTGCTTGTCTATTGTCAATTGTTGCATGAATTCTTTGCTGGAAAATGGTCTGTTGAGGTGGTAGAGGATTCCATTGCTTCTATCCTTGCTGGTTCTTAGAGGGACACTGATTTGTGTAGTGCTCACCTCCATAATTGAAACATCCTTTGGGCGGTCCCTTCTTTTCAGTACTTTTACTAGTGTGGTTTTCATCCTTTCGGGGGTTGTAATTATTCTTTTTAAACTGATTATTCTTGTACCCCTTCTTTTTGAAATTTTGCTACATGACTACTCCCACTTACCTTTGTTATGCTTCCTATCCCTGAAGGAATCATCTTTCTTCAATCTCTGATCTTGCCGAAAAAATTTCTTGTAAGCCTCATCCATAGTCCGAGGTGCCAAAACATCAACTGGTCCTCCAATATGATTGTTTAACCCCATTATGAACTTTCATACTCAAAAGTTTTCATCCTGTTGGTACTGTGGAACATATTGAGTAAATGAGTATATTTCTCCCATTACTCATTGACAGTTAGGGGTCCCTGCTTGAGATTTTCAAAATCTAACAGTTTTTTTATCATAAAATAATTATGGAAGCCATCTTTGGCAGAATATCCTCACAAATTGATCCCATGACACATCAACCACTGCCAATCTCATTTTAGCACTTTTGTTTTCCCACCATGTGGAAGCTTCTCCTACCAACTGGTAGGCTGCCCATGCTACTTTAGAGTTATCCTAATAATCTTGAAGATCAAAATACTTTTCAATTTTTGTTAGCCATGCCTCCGTGGCATCTCTCGAAGTAGAGCCTTCAAACTTAGGAGGTTTTATCTTTTTCATATCTTTGGCTAACTCATCGGCCAATTTACTTCTCTTGTATCCTATATTGAATGTTTTTGAGTTATTTTCATGCTTGTCACTTTGATTTTTAGACCTCTCATCTCTAGCTTCATATTGCCCTTCTACCTTTTTCTCTAGGTGGGCTAATCTAGCCTGAATTTCTTTCATCATACTCAATATCTGATCTAGTTTATCCATGGAGCTATTGTCCTAATCTTCTCTGAACTCATTTCTAGAAATTTCCATTCCAATGAAGTTCCTGAAGAAATTAAGAGTTTTAATTACTTTTTGGTTATTGTTTGTTGTCATTTAGTAGTTTTCACAATGAATTAAGGAGTCTTCCTTTTGGCATCAAATTATTTTTAAACTCAAGTCAAATTCAAATAGCTAACAAAAAATTTAATTTATATGAAGAAAAAGACTATCACTCCCTATGATAGATTCATTAATAATTACAAAATTTCTATCACTCCCTATGATAGATTTATTGCAATTCAATACAAAATGGTCTTCCCTTTCTGTGATTAGTTCTTGAATTTTGTTCATTATCAGTGATAGGTTCCTCCTAATCACTAAATTCTGAAAATGGGGTGAGTCTATTTCTAGGAGTCAGAACTTAATCTCCTTCATATGTTTCTCGCTTAGTGTGGTCTTTAGTTTTGGTCTTGTTTATGTCTGTAATTATGGTAGACTTCACCTTCTCTTTTCTAGAGACTGTCCATTTTCTTCTCTCCTTCCGAAGTCTTTTCAGAGCTTCAACTATCACTTCTGAATCTACTGGAGGAGAACAACTTGAATAATCATAACGAAGCCTAATCTTCCATAGTCAAATAGATATGGGGTAATGAATCTTTTTCTGAGCTGTTTTTCTTATCAATAACATCCTGAAGAAAACATCAATAACTATTTTCAATGTTCTAAACATGATGAGCCGCAAGGTTCAGTGTGGAACCTGATAGCTCTGATACCATATGTAACACCCACTCTAATCTAACAAAATTATAAACTTACATCTAACAACAAAATTTCAGCAGAACAATTAACTAACTATTATGAAAATAGTATCGAACATAATAGAATTCAAATTTCAACTTTCATTTTCAGCTGAAATAAAATTCAAATATTAAGATAGGAAGAGAGATTAAGAAAAGTACAACTTGAATAGTTTCGTGCTGATTTGTTTGTAAGATCCTCCTCTAGATTCTAGAAAAAAGGAATATCAATAATGGCTTTATCAACCCAACCAAGACCAACTGGTTTCCCGTCCTTCTTCAACTGAAGAAACCTAACCCTTCACAAGGGTGATTAGAGATGAATCTAATAACAACAATATGCTTCTGAGCCTAGTGTCAAGAACCTATTTCTCCTCATCAATCTTTTTCCTAAAGGTACCTCCTAATTAGAAAGATCACTCTAACCAGTGGTATATCTGGTACTTCATAGTTGACAGATGCCTATACTACATTGTAACCCTGGCCAAGGATTTCTAATAATTATCTGACACTACTGTGTTGTCAGCATTCACCCTTGCTCAGCATTGACATTATTTAACATGTTTCTTTTTGGTTATAGGTTTGGATGAAAATCATGTATAATCCACTTGACATAATTATAGATTCATAAGAGATACAACATAAGAATATTTAGACAGAAAGGTATCCTTTAACTTAGTGACCAAAGTGAAATTTCTCAATGAGATTATATATATATATATATATATATATATATATATATATATATATATATATATATATATATATATATAAAGAAAAATACTTCTACAGATTCAAAAGATTTGGTATTTGAAAGACACATATGGATTCAGGAGGTCATTCATGAACCACAGAATAGAAAATATAGAATGACAGAATTAATTGGTAGTCTTGGTTAGGTACGGATATCCAAAATAATCTATTTCTATCCATTGCATGATGAACTATAGTATAATGAAAGGAACTATTGTCTTGCCTAAAAATGATTTTACAAGTCGAGGCAAAGGAAAATGTGACTACAAAGATGAATCTTGATTATTGGACTGGTTCTTAGAACTGTTCCTATGATATTGATTCTTACTTGTGACAGAGTAAGAAAAGAAATGTAGCTCATGCCCAAGAATTAGATGGTTTGGATTTTTGAGTTGCGATGATGAGGACACTCAAAAGAATGCAAATAAATGTTCATAGAATAGATTACTAATCCTGTGAATGCTTTTGGAAAGAGGGTACGAATGCTGCTTCCAATGATTGAGTAAAGAATGATGATGAAAAGGATGAACACCAACAAATATGGGCATGCCCCTTCCTTCCCCCATCTGCATACAAGAAAGAACGTTTCCTTCTTGCGTGCGGGCGGAGTAGAGGAGTTACACATCAAGACTCCATCTTGCACACCACCAAGCGCTCCTCATGAGGTGAGTGAAATATATTTTATTTAATATACATAAGGAAAATAATTCTTACCAACTTGAAATATATGTGTATATGTATATGCCTTGGCGAAGGCTACGATGATATAGTTGTCTAGACTTAGAGTTGGGCAATATTGTTGTTTTTTTATTCTTGTAACCACACCTCTCCCTGTTGATATCTCTTTTTCCTTGTCAATTGATTTATCGTACAATCACTTCAACAATTAATGGAGGTTAAATCATTTCCTTGATATGAACATTAATATATATATATATATTATATCCATGCATACATTCATTCACACATATAAGTGAAAAATATTTGTATATAAAGGAAAATCATTCTCACATAATTATGCACATTATCTAATGAATAAATTTCATATTCACATGAAAGTAGTTATACATAACTAACAACATAACTAATGTTTCATTGATCAGAAGAAGGGGATGTAACAACAATCCTCCTAAGGGTTCCAAAATGTGGAATTTCCTCCTCATGGGGAAGAAGGTTGTATTACCCCATCTTACTTGGTTAGTTCATACAGGTGAGTGTGTTATGCTGTGAGGACTCGTGGAATAGTTACCTACCTCTCAGCTCGAGAGTAATTCTTTAGGAGACAAAAAACTATCTTAAGAATAATGGTGGAAAGGTTAGGGATTATTGGTTTGACAGAACTCCACATGCATCCTCAAATGTAAATTGGAAAGGTTTTAAGACTTGTTCTTTCCCGTCCTACCAAAAAGAGATCTTTGGCAATATACTATCTCAAAGAATACTTATTTTCTTAGCAAGGAATGATGAAATAAAATGGGTTGTAGATCCATCGAGTTAGTTTATAGTGAAGCTCTACTATAGGACTCTTTCTGAAGAAGCCAAGGTTGTTTAGCCAACACATCTATGTTGGGGGGTGTGTGTTTTCCCAAGGTGGTTGCTTCCACTCGGTTGGCCCTTAAAAATAGGATTTTGATAAGAGATAGGTTTTACACATTGGGCCTATCTCATTCCTTCAACTACATCCTTTGTGCAGAAGTGGAAGAGGATGTTAATCACCTCTTGGTAAATTGCAAGTTTAGCTAGGAATGTTGGAGCTAGGTCTACAACAAATTGGATTGGAACTCTCCCTTTCCTCAATCTCTCTTCAATCTCTTCATCAACTATCTATTCTTATACATGGAATTGATGTATGTGGGTATATAGGAAGCTTTCCCATCTATGATTATATGGAACATATGGAAGGAAAGGAGCTTTAGAATTTTTAAGAAGAAAGCATCCACAATTGAACAGGTCATCTTGAAGTTCAAAGCATCTATTTTTGAATTTTTGATGGAACAAGTGAATAAAAATCCCAATACTAATAGTAATTTCTCATGCTCGGACAATACACTCTTGCAAAGATGGAAATTTCTTCATACCCCACTAGTACATGGCTCAATTCACAATAAGACAAATAAGAAAAATTACAATTTGATCAAACGCACACCTCTATATGAACCTTTCTATAAGCTTAATTTTGATGGTTCTTCATGGTATAACCTGAGTGTTAAAATGCACAAGACAACTGAGAGGGGGGGTGAATTAGTTGTATCAAAAAATTTAACTACTTATGAATATCTCCACATTAAATGTTCAATCACTATTATTATGATTTAACCATGAAAGCAAGAAACAAGAAGCTCAATAGAAAAAAACATCCAACACATTCAAGACACTAGATTTTTTACGTGGAAAACTCTAAAAGGGAAAAACCATGGTGGGTGGAAGCCCATAAAAATAAATATACTATAACACTACTAAAAAAAAGAGGCACACTACCCAAAATGCTCATTGCAAATGTTGGGGCTCACTGCCAAGATCAGTTCACTACCAAGGAGTGGCTCACTGCCAAGGGTTGGTGAGCTAATTTGATAGCATCTACTCCATGCCTGAGTTCAGTTCCATTGAAGCATAGTATAACTCCTATGTATGCTCTTCTTACTCTTTTTCACTTATCTTTGCATTTTCACACAAGGACTTCTTTTTTGCAACTACATTACGTGTTTTTATACAATTCATCAACCTTGGAATGTACATCAAGGTTGGCATTACATTCATCAACCATTGAAACAATCTCGAAGGTCAGTACTAAAAACATACACAGAAATAGGTTTGGACCTAAATAATATTTGCCAAGGTAAAGATATATGTGGATCATCATATGCCTTAGCTGGGACTCAAATGCAATCTTCCATGCCACAACATGCTTCCACAATCTTCAATGCAACTCTACAAGTAGTGAAAACAACCAAGTCGACCAAGACTGGTGTTAGCACTAAGTCTTCTAGGACCAGTCTTCTTCCAAGATCCAATTACTCTTCATGGACCAATCAAAAGATAGGAACATGATCAAGAGACATCCACAACCACATTATAATCATCAAAAACTTTTGCACCACCTCTAATCACTTTATTCATTAGATTCTTCAAACCAGAGCACATTAACATAACTGTCAGCCACTGTCATAAGAAAAAGATCACTTGTGGATCACCAAATCATGAACCATTTGAGTTGAAGGCACATAACAACATTACAAACTTAATTCTAGAAGCGCAGACAAAAATACTTAAATGTGGAGGAATGTGGAGTAGAATACATTCTCCCTGTCACCAACAAATGTACAGAAAAAATAGTTTTCACTCTGGTGAACATAACTCACTCAAAAATTCATACCGGAGGCTCAAACATGGAACATAGCAACTTTAGACATGTCTCTAGCCAACTTCCAATCTGCAGACAAAGATAATCATTCTACAAGAAATGCAGAGCAATCTACTATACTATTCTGCTATAAACAAAGATACTCTTCAATACACTGTTTCCACTGGAGGGGCAAATTTTCTCAAAAGCACTTGGAAATTCAGTATCAAGAATACTTATTCATTATCTTCAACATCTAACTCATTACAAGAAAGTATCAAAACAAGAGCATAGTTGACACCAATGACAACACAAATATGTTGACATCAATCACAACATTGGTTAGGCACATACTTGCAACAATCTCCCCCTTTGTCATTGATGGCAACATATGATGTTAAAAAATTTAAAGAGCATTAAGACAAGATTCTCCCCCTTTCTCTTTATACATCTACACTCTTTCTCCCCCTGAGTTTTTCACATGATTTCTCTCCCGCTTTGACATCAATGGCAAAGGGCACATACTTGCACTCTACTTCTCTAATAAAATAATACTGTAACACTTACTATTCTTTGTCAGGAACACATATTAGGAACACTTGCTACTCCCCCTAAGAGGTATCTCTCAAAACATCAATCTAGATCAATGAATGAGGCTCTAGGCTCCACTGGATTGGTGCATTCCTATGCATCTTAATTTAGAGAAGGAGGGGTACTAACCCCTAACTTTTCTCTGAGATACTCAAATGTATCCTTAGGTAGAGGCTTATTAAAAATGTTTACAATCTGATATTTTGTGGACACATATTCCATCTTTACTTCATTCTCTCTCACCTTTTCTCTCAAAAAGTGATATCTAATTGATATATGCTTTGTTCTTGAGTGCATCACTAGGTTCTTTGAAATGTTTATAGCACTTGTATTGTCACAAAGGATTGCAATTGGATCTTCATACACAAATCTTATGTCCTCCAAAGTTTTCTTCATCCATAACACTTGAGTGCAACAACATGCTACTACAATATACTCTACTTCTACATTAGACAAGGAGATTGAATCTTGCTTCTTGCTTCTTGCTCAATGATGAAACCAATCTATTTCCTAGGAAGAAATCACATCCACTTGTACTTTTTCTGTCATCAATATCTCCGGCCCAATCTGCATCTGTATAAGCATTGAGAGTGAAATCATTATCTTTTGGATACCATAAGCCATGATCTGATGTGCCTTTCAAATACCTCAAGATTATCTTGACTGCCATCACATGTGACTCTCTAGGATCTTCTTGAAATCTTGCCACAAGGCATACTGCATGCACTATATCAGGTCTAGTTTGAGTTAGATAAAGTAATCCTCTAATCACAGATCTGTACCTTTTATGATCAGTCTTAGGTGATTCATCAATTTTTCTCAACTTGTAGCTAGTTACCATGGGAGTGCATACTAGTTTGGAATCCTCCATCCCAAATTTCTTCAACTCTTTCACATACTTAGATTGAGAAATAAAGATTCTTTATCTAATTGAGTAATTTGCAGACCAAAGAAATTTGATTATCATTTCTTTAACATGCATTTGATGATGTCATTTCCTCCAAAGATGATGTCATCAACAAAGACTAAAACAATAAGTATTTGATTATCATTGATTTTGAAATAGAGATTTTTGTTAGCAGTGCCTTTACTAAACCCTAATTGCAACAAATACTTGTCTAACCTTGCATAATAGGCTTTAGGGGTTTGCTTTAGTCCATACAGGGCTTTCTTCAATCTACATACAATGTCTCCTTGATTTGATAATTGAAATCCTTCAGGTTGTTCAATGTAAACTTCCTCTTCCAACTCACCATTCAAGAATGCAGATTTCACATTCATTTGATACACTTTGAAATCTTTGTGAGCTGCAAATGCCAAAACTCTTTTGTTTGCTTCAACTAGTGCCATAGGAACATAGGTCTCTTAAAATCTATCCCTTTGACCTAATAATATCCTTTGCATACTAGCTTTTCTTTGTTTCTAGATACTTCTCCATTTTGATTCAGCTTATTCTTGAAGACCCATTTAGTTCCAATCACATTCTTATCATAAGGTCTAGGAAGCAATTCCCAAGTTTTATTCTTCTCTATCTATATCATCTCTTCTTCCATGGCCTTTACCCAATTTTCATCATTACAAGCTTCATTCATAGTTTTTGGTTCAACTTTTGAAAGCAAACAGTAATTCACTTGTTCTTCTATCACTCTTTTCCTTGTTAATACCCCTTTGCTTTTGTCTCCAATAATTTGATCTTCAAAATGATTTATCCTTACATACCTGGGAGTCTTAACTGCATTTTCTAGAACCTTTTCATCTTCATCTTGACTATCTTATTGTTCATATTTCTTCTCATTTATTGTGACACTAGGTTCATCTGAATCATAGCCACTCAGATATGATGTTCTTTCCTTGTCTTCATCCACCTTCACATTAGCACTCTCAACAATCTTTTTCATCGTTTTGTTGTAGCACCGGTAGGCCTTACTCTTGGTAGAGTATCCAAGGAAGATTCCTTCATCACACCTAGCATCAAACATGCCTAGATCTTCTTCCCTTCTGATATAGCATTTGTTTCCAAAAACTTTAAAATATTTCATTGTAGAAATTCTTCCATATGGCATCTCATAAGGAGTTTTAGAGTTGTTACCTTTGACTTGAACTTTCTTTAGGATGTACACAACACTATGTATGGCTTCTCTCTAGTATAGTTTTGGTAGGTCAACTTCCTTTAACATAGTCCTAGCAGCCTCTTGATCTGTCAAGTTCTTTCTTTCAACAACTCCATTCTGCTGAGGAGTCCTAGGTGCATACAACTGTCTCTTTATCCCTTGTTCTTCACAAAAAATATTGAATTCATTTGATGTGAACTCACCTCCTCTATCAAACCTTAAACATTTGATCCTCATTTGTAACTCATTCTCAACCATTGCCTTGAAAGATTTGAACTTGTCTAGGGCTTCAGATTTTTCTTTTAGAAAAGTGACCGAAGTCATTCTAGAATAATCATCAATAAGTAACATAAAATATTTGTCTCCTTGAAGACTTATCACCCTTGTAGGACCACACAAGTCCATATGCACTAGATCCAGTAAATTAGTAGAAAATTGCTCTTTGCTCTTGAAACTTGTTCTTGTCTGCTTCCCTAACTGTCATTCCTTACAAATGGTATTGGTAGGTTTCACAAGATTTGGTAAATATCTCACATCCTATCCTGAACTTATCTTCACCAAATTATCAAATTTGATATGACACATCCTTCTATTCTAGAACCAACTTTCATCTATCTAAAGCAATAAACAATAATCATTAGTTCCTCTTAATTGGTAAATGTTACCTCTGGTCTTCTTACTGGTAGCAATCATTGTTCTGGATCTTTCCATGATTTGGCACCAATTGTCTTTGAATCTTAGATCATAACCTTTGTAACACATCTAACCAACACTCAAAATATTATGCTTTAAACCCTTCACATATAGGACATCATCATTGTTTTTCTTTCCATCAAAACAAATGGATCCTTTTTGACAAATCTTACCAGTTACATTATCTCCAAACCTAACCAAACCTCCATCATACTTTTCCAAACTCACAATCTTTCTCAACTTGAACAACCAAATCACTTTCTTCCATTGGGTTTTCTTCCTTCACACAACTAGTAGGATTAGTAGACACAAGTTCTTCTTTCATGGAAATAAACAAGCATTCATTTGCACGAGTACTAGCATCATCAAATTCATCATCTCTCACCCCTTCATCATCAAGATCACTAACATAGTAGCATTTCTTTAGAACCCTAGGTCTATTCTCAAATCTTTTTCTATTCCTTTTAATTCTCTCAGGACACCTAGAAGCATAGTAACCAACCTTATCACATGTAAAACATGTGAAAGGTAATTTGCCTTTAAACTTACCAGAACCTCTTTGCAGTCTGTCAACAAAGTTGGCTTCAAATTCATCAGGTTCATCATTAGGTTCCACCTTGTACTTCTCATCTCTGGAGATATTCTCTGAAGTACTAGCTTTGAAAGCAGTTTCAATTTTTGGCAGAGCATCACCAAGCTCTCTCATCTCAAAAGCTATAAGCTTTCCTAACAACTAGTCCTTGGTGACATCTTTCACAGTCATTACTTCTTCAATTGCAGCTACCTTGTGACTGTAGGATTTAGGTAATGACCTAATAATTTTCATCACAACTTCCTTCTCATCAATAGTTCCTTCCATATCTTTTATTCCATTGACAATTTCATCAACTTTTTGTTTGTAGGTTGTTATGTTCTCATCTTCGCTCATCTTTAAACCCTACAATTTGGTGCTTTTAACAGATTCATCTCCTTCATATAGATTTTTTAGCTTTTCCCAAACTTCATGAGGAATTTCTAGATGCATGACCTTTATCAACTCAGTGTTAGACAAGGCACTTAATAGAGCATCTCTAGCTTTTATATTTAACTCATATTCATTCATTTCATCTTTAGTTCTTAAGCCATTCTGAGGCATGGTATACTCTGTCTCTGTTGTTTTGTACACTTTATAGGACAGACAAAGGAGATGGATTTTCATTTGAACCTTCCATAAAGAATAATTCGTCCAATCAAACTATGGAGCTTCCTTCCTGTAAGACATCCTGGATCTACCCCAAGATGTTAGGCTTGCTTTCGAGGAACCTGTTGTTGTGTATTCCAACATTGCCCCATCGGGCATGGGGACCCCCCATCATTTTTTGAGTTTTTTGTTACATCATGCTTGAATTTCCCTGCAGAGAGGGAATGTGAATGTTTCAAACTTAATATCTAAAGGAGGAGAGGATTCATCTTGATGTGTTACATGGTATTATTATCTTTTATCATTTGTGGGTGCCTTAGATGCCTGCTCAGGAGAATGACTCTACTTTGTTATGGTGCATAGTGTTCCAAATTATGCATAAGACATCCAAACCTCTGCCCAAGTGGACATCTTTAGACACTTTGCAAATGTGGGAAATAGATATCATGCAACGTGATATTAAAAGTCTACTTAGGTGGACATCTTGAGACACTTTGCAAATATGGGAAATAAGCATCACACAGCATAATAGTAAAAGTCTGCTTAAGCGGTCTTCTTGAGATGCTTTACAAACTCAAACACTAGACGTTATGCATATGAGCATCATGATTCCTCCTAGGCCAGTGTAGATGTCCTTCATTATGGAGACTATGCAAATACATTTCCATTGCGTGCTCTTTCACAATAATTCAATTATTCACTTTGGTGGTATCTTGTGAATTTTACTACATTGATTACACATAGAAGATCAAAAGATTCGATCAGGCACTAGTCGAGAATTGATTTGCAAAATATTTCAAGCCATATATTGAGCACCTAAATGTCTGCCAAAATGTAGTGAAGATCGATAACTTTTTCCAGACACATATCTGTGATGGTTGTGCAATTCATATTTTCTCATTAATTGAAAGCCGCTAATTCGTGAAGTTCCAGAAGGAAGTTTTCTCATGCATAACATGCCGAGATTTTCGTATATCCTCCAGATTGCATATATTGCAATACTCATCATGTAGTGGATATGAAAATTGGAGTCAGGCATGCATTGGTTTTGGTATTTAAGAGTGAAGTCATATCTTAGAGTCGTAAGTTTTAATCTTGGTCTCAGGTTGTAAATTTGAGACATATCATATGGCATCTATGAAACAGAGACTTGCATAAACATCACTTAATGCACTCAAGTAAAGATTTCTAGGTCTACAATAGAAATCATTATTTACATAAGCTTGTGAATTGCTCCATACACTTGGAGTCTGACTTCCCCATTGTAATCATATACGTAGATTTGACTCTAAGATCTTCACAGAATCATCAAGGTATGAGCAAGCATCTGCATGATAAAATCCCTCAGGCTTCAATTTAAATTACCCTTAGCAAATCACATATGCAATCTCACATCCTTATTCACAACTATCATTAGCAAAAATGATTTTAGGCACAAACTTTGGCAGAGGATGAACAGAAATTAAACTGTCGATTGAAGTTGTTAGGGGGCTGGGTAATTTTTATTTTCATGGAGAATTTGCATTATCGTTTGTTTCTTGTAAATAAAGTGGGGTAATTTAAAATAGCATATTTGATTTATCTTACATGCATAGTGTAGTGAGATTTGTCTTATGGGCTTGTCTTTTATGCATTATTCTAGCGAGCTAATGTTTGAAATTCATACAGGTGAGCAATGAGTGCAAAGGATAGACATGCACTGATGAGGAGTGACATGAAGGGAACATGGCCAGAAATGAAAATCACATCAAAATAGTGAAACCTTGGTGACACTAATCTTGAGAAGACCAACATGGAGGAAATTTGACAAAATTTGCACAAACACAATCCATCGGATCTAATCAGGCGAATGCTAAAGAATGGGATTGTGCAAGCTACTTGTTTCCTGCCAGCAATGCTATGTCTAGACCTGATGCTAGAATGTGCCAAGCATTATAATCTTGAAAAGAGATGCATTATGACCAAAGAGGGCAAAGTACTGGCTTATCTGAGAATGGAGGCAATTGCAGAAGCTTTTGACATTCCCTCATACAAAATTACTACATTATGTGACAAGGAGACTACTTTGCAACTTTATCTGGCTGGACCTGAGAAGTGTATGGAGGTGATAAACAAAAAATGGTTGATACAATCAAGACCGCAAGTAAGCAGAGTTCCTAAAAGACTTCACAAGTCTAACTTTCATCAAGAAATAAACTATATGGTTGTGTTTTTGAGCCGCATCATGGGCTGCCCAGAATCAACAAATTTAGAGCCATGGATGTTCTTCTTCATTGATGAAATTATAGGTGGAAAAATAATGAGAGATTGGGCTGAAATGATCAGAAGCAACATTGATGATCAATTCAAGGGTTTGTAGGAGACAAAAACATTTTATATGAGCTCATATGTTATATATATGCTTGCCAGAAATGAGAGAATTGGAAATAGAGAAGGACAGTTCAAGGTTTATGACTGTTATCCTCAGCTGCACTCACAAGCTATATCTCACTACAAAAGGTTTAATGATGCCTTTTCCATGCACATTGTCAGATTGTTGCAAGGCAACACATGTAGGAGATTGTTGAAGGAGGCCATGAACTTTGTAGCTAAATACAAAAAGTTGTTTATTCAATTTCCAAGATTCACATACATCAGCGTGGAGGGCTTCTCATCATTACCATACAGGTTGCCTAGATACCCCACTAACAAAATGGTGTTACTAGAGGTTACAAGATAGCTGGTTGCATTCGATAAAGTTTAGTGAAAGAAGAAAAAGACCACAACAAAGTTTCTAATCAGCATCAGGAGGCTTGAGACTTGCGTGTCATTGCAAGTAGCTAAAAATTTAGAGATAGAGTTGTAGGCTTACAACTTGGTGTGCCACAATGATGCACGTAGAAACTTTGATCCATTTGGCACAGTTAGATAGAAATTTGGGAGCAAATACAAGCACAGGCCACAGCTCAAGGATCACTGGATACATGCATATGATGACATGGAATTAAGAAAGAAAGGTTGCTATCGATTGTCTATAGATTTGGTCAGAGCAATAAGAGTAATCAACATTCTAGATTAGCTTGAAGAGAATCACAAAAGACTTTCACAAAGTTCGTATGAAGAGAAGAGGGATAGGCCCTTCACCATCAATTAGTCAGAACAGGAAGTCACATGTAATGATGATTTGGTGATGCGAATTGTAGCGCATACCAGAAAATATGTGGACTTCCAAATTAGAAGGCTCCAGGAGAAAAATGTCCAATTCACTTATAACTTGATGGGAGGAGTTAGTACGCATCAATCCAAGGCTTCTTCAAGTAGTGAGTCAAGCAATGACTCCAGTGATTCCAGTGATTTAGAGGGTGAAGGTGTTGATCCACATGAAGATGTTCAGCCAAGTAAGAAGACAAAGATTGGTGATCAGAAGGCAGCTAGTGCATCTTGAAGGCAAGAGGGTAATGGTATAACAAACATTGAGGAAGATGAAGTGAGACCGGATGAACAAGTAGCTTTAGAAGTACAAACTGATCAAGGAATCAAACAAGGTAATCAGATTGATGAGGTTCTATCAGAATCATATAAGGATCAAGAAGTGGTCATGATAAAAGTAGAGGCTGAAAATCAAAATGACAAGGAGTTGTATGAGTTTGATGAAGAGGCTCTTCCCACTACTCAGCAAAAGGGAGTTCAAGAAGAAAGTCAGTAGGACTTGTCCGATCTGCCTGAGTGGCTAAGAGATCGAGTCAAGGGAACCCATCCTAAGTTTGGAAGACTTGCTGAGCAGAGGCAAAACTGACAATGGAAAGAAGAAAATTACTAAATTCTCAAAGATCACAAGAGGTAGCTCAGGGTCAAGGCAAGTGCATATTGCTGTCCCCAAAATTAGTGTAGAAGAAGATGACGGTGTCCCAAGTAAATATGACATCAATACTTTTGATTTGGAACCATCCATAGCAGAACAGGAGATACAAGAGTTGGAAGATTCGGTTGCAGTCATCAAAGAAAGACTACAAAAGGAACAAGAACAGAGGATTCAGTTAGAGAAGGATAACTTCACATTTTGGCATTATATTTAGCAGTTAATGAGGCCAGTAAGCCAAGCTGAAGAGATGGTTGCACCACCGGCATTACTCTCACGGGAGTCTGTGGCACATTTGCAAGAAATGAGGTCCTCATCTCAAGTATTGCAAGACTGGGCAGCAGATTTTAGGATCAAAGCAGATAGGTTCGTTGATGAAATTGTGAAGTTGTACAAGGAGGCTGCTTCAATATTTGACAAAGTTCAAAATATTCTAATTACTTGTGCAGAATTTAGAAATGTAAGGGAAGAAGTTATGCTTCAGTTGAAAAGGCTGATTTATACTCCAAGTGTTACATTGTTGGATGAGGGAGTGATTGAACAAGGTTCATCATATAATTTCCATTCTTGGTATTGTGTACTTAGCATAAAAGAGTATGTTTTGGGAAGGATTGAGAGTGATAGCACTCGAACAAGAGAGGTACTTTAGGAAATTCAAAGTAAAATACTTATTTTTATAAACAAGGTAGTTGATTCCAATGGAGAGATTCATGAATACTTGCTAAAAGATAAGATGCATACAAAGTATTTTCAGCATACGTAGGCTATTTCTAGGGAGTTGTTGAATTATATTTACACACTTTCCACTTTCATGGGCATGATTCAAACATCCATGGCTGGTTGGCAGATGACAGTTGTCAAATGCATAGAGGAGCTACAAATCATAGAAGGCACCATTCAAAATCTGTCAAGTGTCCCTATGGAGGAGGTTGCACATGTCATGACTATATTTGTGGAGTTCACCACAAAAAGGAGAGGTCATAATGAGGGTAATCCACTTAGTGGGTACATCATAAATGCAAGGTCTAATTTTAGTAAATTTTGTAACCACTTGCCTACGTGGCACAGTATGGGCCCTCGATTTCAACTTTTAATCTTGGCCATCCATTGAATTTTGAGGCCTACATAAGCCAATTTTGTTCTCATTTGTAAGGGGGGAATGCTGTAAGAAATTGTTGCTCAAGACTCTACTGAAATAAATACAAATTCATTGCTGAAATTTTCATGGTAATTTGTGTTGTTTCAAATGATTGCATGGTTTCTAAGTGTTCATTCATAGAATAAGATCAGTTTAGTTTGTTTTTAGCAATTTAGTTTTATGTTTTATGGAAGTTTTTGTTACTGATTCATGTTTGGTGTCTCCATAGTTCATACCATTTATAATTTTTTGATGGCAGATTGTAGTGCATGCTTAGTCTAAACATTATCTGAGCTTAACTTCAATTACTTCATGTGCAGAAGTAATCTGAAAATCTTACTTTTTCGTTAGAAGATAGAATCACCTTTGTGTAGTTGAGATTCCAGTGAATCAGTGGTGATTGCTTGCATTTAGATTAGAGTCTTCTAAACCCATTTCCTTTTGCATTTTCTTTAAAATCTTGTTAGATTTAGATTCAAGAGCTTCCATCGTCATATCTTAAGTTGTCATATTGTTAGACCTTCAAAGAAGTTATGCTAGATGTTATCCAAGAGAAACAAGTTTCCTATTGTTGAGCATTTATGTAAGTCCCTTTGTGTCAAATAGTAATTTGCATCCTACTACTAAGTTATCCCAAGTCGCAACACCAAAAGTAACTAATCAAGAACCTTGGAATCTACTCATCTAATCACTTAGCTTAGCATTTGAGGGATTTTGTTCAAGAGAGGATAGAGTACACTAGTATTTTATTCCGCGTTGTATGTGCAAGGAAAAGACATCAACAAAATTGGTGCTAGAAGGAGGACCTCTCTTGGAATACAAAGTTAGACACACTGAAGCGCATTGTTTCTTTTTTACCTGAAAAGAACTAGAGGATCCTAAGGTCTACATCACAAGTTTTGAAGGAGTTGGTTGAATTGGATTTTAATTCCAAAGCCAAGCACAATAAGAAGACAAATTCATCAAGTGAAGGATCACCTAGCGTAAAGGTCATTGTAGATTTGTTTCAAACTCCACCATGAAATACAAGAATTGTTCAACCAGGTAATACACAAGGAGTTACTCAAATAGTTTTAGTGCAACAAGCAAACATTCCAATGGCTTGGCTTCTGGCAAATGCTTCTCCTCTTGTTGTTTTCAGGAATTACCATGAAATGCCCAAGAGTCTAGAACAATTTTGTTCCAAATTTTAGATCAATGATGTGAACAAGAGAACAGAGGAACATATTAAGATTTTTGAGGATACTCTTCGAAACAAAAGAATTGAGCATGAGGATGTAGCATGTAGATTGTTTCCTTATTCACCTGGCAAAGACGCATACTTTTGGTACATTCATCTACCTGCAGGTTCAATCAATAATTGGCAAAGACTGAAAAACACCTTTCTAGAAAAGTTTAGGATTCCCATCACTCCGTCAGAGCTCTACAAACAGTCTGTTGATGTCAAGAGGAAAGAACATGAACCTATCAGTTCTTTCAATAATCAATTTCATAAAGCTTATAAAAGGTTGCAAGCTTTGTATAATGTTGATGATGCAATGGTGAGGGAAGTATATTACGCAACACTAGATTGCCTTACTTCCATGTTTGTGAAGAGAGCAACTGCACCTCCAACTACTCTGATAGAAGCCTATGCTGAGGTTGTCAAAGTGAATACTGACTTGGGCATGAACACTCAAAGGCCACTTAATCACTTGGGACATCCAGCTATGCCAAATCAGATTCAGGGAATCAACCAAGCTTTGACACAGTGTACTCCTATAATGAATCCAATTCTGACACCTAGCAATTAGATGATGTTGTATCCAGGAGCACCCATTTCACAAGCCTCACCAATGCAAGCTATGTAATTACAAGGGTCTTCATCCTCTACAAGGACTCAAGAAGAGAAGGATGAAATGAAAGAGTTAATTGATCAAGTGAAGAGATTATCCACTGAATTTACCCATTTGAGAAATCAAAATAATCATTTACAAAATATGCAAAGGAGTTTTCAAGGAAATTAGAGGGATCAGGGAAATCAAAATGGATATCAATGAAATCAGAGAGACCAAGGAAATTATCAAGCTTATAATCAAGGATTTTGAGGAACAAATCAAGGATTCCAAAGACAACAAAACATGGAATACATCTCCAAACAATGGGAATGTTCCCTCTCTATTAGAAAACAATTCAAATTCAGATTCTAGACCTACAGATAAGGTATTCTTAGCTGAGGCAACTTTATCAAGTTGGTGTCGATTGCATAACACAAATTAGCATTCTGAGTTGTAGTGTACAGAGTTCAAAATAGCTGCAGATATATTCCAAAAGGAGATGCAAAGTACACAAGCTCAAGAGATTCCTCAAGCAACAACAGGATATGATATGGTTCCTACAACAATGTATGACCAAGCATTGATTATTAAAGACTTCACATTCCCTCCTGTGATGGAGTATGATACAATGGAGTATAATGGAAGGTTTCCTCCAGCATCTGCAAATGGACCAATTGAAAATCTAGATTATTACTCTCCATTCAGTAATGACTTTCAAGCTGAAGCAATAGGGGAAGTACAAGCATTTCAACAATCAGCTGGGAATCCACCCCTAAAAGTCTATCAAAGAAATCATCAGGTACAGGATCCATTAACCACTTCAGTTCCTCCAAACAATTTTCAAACTCCACCAAATCCAAATGCTAGTAATAATCCAAATTTTCCAAAGGATTCACCAGAACATAGACAAAGGGATGCTGCTCAAAGAACCACTCCAACACGAGAAGTTCAACCACGAGACAATCCACAAGGAGCCAATCATTTGCAAAATGGCGTTGCAACAAATGATGGAATGAAACATTTAAGTTTAATCGTTACTAAAGAATTCAAGAACGTGAAGGTGAGCATGCCTTTGGTTGAAATGATGAGAATCCCTGAGATCAGAAACACTATTTTAAACATCTTAAATGATAAATCTACTCCAAGGAATGCTACAGAAGGTCCTTCTAACTCATCCCATGTTCAAAATGCACATATTGTGGAAAGTGTGCCAGAGGGTGCTTCTCCATCTATGAACTCAGTATGTATAGCCCAAGACCCTACAAAGGATACAAAAGATGGAAGTATTGTTAAAAATGAGAAGATTGCAAAAGATCAAATTACACGATCAAATGATATGGCAAAGAATGTACATTCCAAGTTACCAAATGAAAAGTCGGTAGTTTTCCATCAAGAAAGAGATGAGCCTACCCCTTTCTTATTATTAGTTCATATTTTCGGGAAGATGTTATACAATTGTTTGATGGATTCAGGAGCATCAAGCAACGTAATGCCACTCACCATATGTAAAAGATTGGGTTTGATTCCTACCCCAACCATAAAGAAAGTTACACAGCTAGATAAGACAGAAGTGCCCGTTGTTGGAGAATTGAATAATATACACATGCAGTTGTCATCTGATCCAAGAATCTAGAGCTACATTGATATATCAATTGTTGATATCCTAGGTGGATATGACATGCTCCTGAGTAGAGATTGGTCGAGAAGATTGAATGGGTATGTAGCTACTAATTTCTCACACATGTGGCTACCATGGAAAGGAATTCCAAATCAAATTAGAATTGATAGTACTCCAAGATTGAAACTGATGATCACAGAAAATGGTGAAGATAATGAGGCTTTATTCCTAGAAACTGATTTGGGAAATTACAGGCCAAATACGGAAGAAGTCCTCATGCTACAAGGTTCAAGAATGAAAGAAGATGAAGGTCAGAAATCTCTTGATGAAACTAAAATTTTTCTTGATCACAATTACGAGTTTGCTTCTGATGAAGGAGATGGTACATTTAAAAATTTCTAAAATTTTGTATTCAAGAATGTTCAGCAAGCAACAGAGTTGGGTGAGCAAGCAAATGTCAAAGATCTGTTATTACCTAAATGGTGCCAGATACACAGTGCTTTTCATTCTGAGTTTTCTTGTGCTATGTGTAAAGTTGCCTTGGAACAAGTATATAAGAGAGTTCCTCAAGCTGCAAAACTAGAAATTTTGGAAGTAAAGAAAGAAGATCACCCTGTGGAATTACCCACTAAAACTAAAACAATTGAGAAGGTTGAAAAAAGTGACGATCAACCAAAGAAGGATCCAATTTCACCAAAGATTCCCAAGAAGGGTAAGAAAAAAGAAAACCCAAATAAAGTTTCAATTGATCAAGAAGGAAATCAAGTATGGAATTTGCATTTTGATGTGTCCAAGTCAAAGCAAGGCGCTAGTGTTGGGTTTGAGTTGATCAATCCATCAGGCAAATCATTCTTGGCTACGTACAGACTGCAATTTCCATGTACAAATAATGTTGCAGAATACGAATCATTAGTTCATGGGTTATTGATGACTATCAAGAAAGAAGCTAAGATTCTACATGTTTATGGAGATTCTAAGGTAATTGTCAAGAAAATAAGAAAGAAGTATGTTTGTCATGATAAGAGATTGAAGAGGTATAGAAATCATGTTTGGGATTTGATTGAAAGTATTGATGCATTCAACATCAAATCAGTTTATAGATCAAAGAATCAAGTTGCTAATTCCCTAGCTAAGGCTGCAAGTTCACTAACACCACTTGCTATGAGTGGGTTAAAAAAGTTCACTGTAGAGTTAGTCTCAGTACCATCAGTTCTTGATAATGTTACAAATTTTCAGGTGTTCAATGATGATAAACACACATTGGATTTCATCACAAATTCTGGGGTTTTTGACGCACAAATCATCGATGAAGAAGATCTAGAGCAGGTAGATTTGATGTAGAGGGTATCTTGAACCTAAAAAACAACACAATACTAGGAGGGATCATTGAGTTAGAAAGACTTTTTGATTTAGATAAATTGAGTGCATTGAGAGATCATAAGATTCAAGGAGATAAATGCGAACCTGTCAATATGGGAACAGATAATGAAGAGAAGAATGTGTTAATAGGGAAGGTGTGTAGACTTGAAGAGAAAGAAGGTATACTCAAATGCATGAAAGAATTTTTAGACATTATAGCATGGAGCTATGATGATTTAAAGACTTATGATACCTCAATCATTACACACACCATTCCTTTGAAACCCAGCAGCAAGCCGTTCAGACAAAGGCAACGACCTGTCAATCCACTTTTAGAACCACTGATATACAAAGAGGTAAAAAAGTTGTTGAACACAAGAATAATATTTCCAGTAAGACACTCAACGTGGGTCGCCAATCTTGTTCCTGTTCGTAAGAAAAATGGAGAAATAAGATTGTGCATGGATTTCAGGAATTTGAACAAAGCATCAGAAAAGGACAATTATCCACTACCATCATTAGATGAAGTGCTGCAAATCGTAAATGGTTCTCAGATGATGTCTTTCTTAGATGGATATTCAGGGTACAACCAGGTTATGGTGGAACCAGAAGACCAATCAAAGACTACATTCACTTGCAAGTGGGGAAATTATGCATATAGGTGAATGCCATTTGGACTCATTAATGCAGGAGAAACCTTTTAGAGAGCTATGGACATTGCTTTCCATGATTTGATTGGAAAATGTATAATCATATACATGGATGATCTCATTGTTTTCTCTTGTAGAAGGGAAGATGACACAGAGGATTTGAGGAAAGTATTTCAAAGATGTAGAAAACACGGAATCTCATTGAATCCCAAAAAGTGTATGTTTGGGGTAACAAAAGGCAAATTATTGGGACATGTGATTTCAGAGAAGGGAATTTCAATAGATCCAAGCAGGATAGAGGCTATTTCAAAGATTGATATGCCTACAAGTAAGAAGGAGCTGAAGTCATTCTTTGGGAAGATAAACTTCGTTAGGAAGTTCATTACAGGATTTGTAGAGATCGTTAAGCCATTGAATGACATGTTGAAGAAAGATGCAAAGATAAAGTGGATAATTTCTGCAAGAAAGACATTTGAAGAAATCAAACAAGCTATTGCTAATGCTCTTGTTTTGATAAGCCTGGATTACACAAAGCCATTTTATTTATACTCTTTTGCTTCAGAGCATAAATGTGCAGCAACTCTCACCCAGAGAAATGAAGAAAAAGATGAACACCCAATAGCTTTCATGAGCACACCACTGAAAGATGCTGAAATGAGATATCCTAATGTGGAAAAGCAGGCTTATGCACTAGTCAAAGCAATTAAGAAATTTAGCTATTGTTCCAGATGTGGTAGTCAAGACTTTGCTTATGTAGAATGAATTGGGAGAAAGAAGAGGCAAGTGGGTCACCACTATTCAAGAATATGATATTGAAATACAACTAATGAAGCTTGTTCAAGGACAAGGACTGACTCAAATGATTGCAACTAATGGCCCAGGGTTGGTGCAACAAGTTTATACTCTTAAGGATGTATCACCTGATGAGTGGTACAATGACATTATATATTATTTGCTAAATAAGAAGTGTCCAACATAGATGAATTCAACCCAAAAGAGAGCTTTGAGAATAAAAAGTCAGCATTTTATGCTCCAAGGGTCAGTTTTGTTCCAAAAGAATCATGAAGGGATATATTTGAGATGCATAGGAAAAGATGAAGCAGGTTAGATAATGGAATATTTTCACAGCAAATTTGGAACATGTCATGGAGGTGGTTTAGCTATAGCACACTAGATTTTGAGGGTAGACTATTATTGGCCTACTTTGTTTCATGATGCATATGACCATATCAAGAGATGTGACACATGCCAGGTAGCTGCTTCGAGGGAAAGAAATCCAGCCGTGCCACTTCAACTGGTGATCAAAGTAAGACCTTTTGCTCAATGGGGTTTGGATTTTATTGGTATGATTAACCCACCTTCCTTGGCACAACACAGGTATATTTTGATCGCTACTGATTACTGCACCAGGTGGTCTAAGGCTCATGCTTTAAAAATTTCTACTTCTGATGTTGTGATTAAATTTCTTGAAGAGAATATTATCACTAGATTTAGATGTCCATATGCACTTGTTTGTGATAATGGTCCTGCTTTTACTTCACTAAATTTTCTAACTAGGCTTTTGAATATGGCATCACACTAAAATTTTTGTCAAACTATTACGCATAGGGAAATGGCTTAGCAGAATCCAATAACAAGAATTTGATAGGTGTAATTAAGAAGCTATTGGACAAAAACCTGAGAGAATTGGCATACGCAACTTAAGATTGCTCTTTGGGCAGATAGGACAAGAATAAAGGGTTCCCTAGGTACATCCCCTTATCATCTAGTTTATGGCCAAGATCCTGTAATCCCAATCCAATTGAGAATTCCCACATTACAGTTTATACAAGATTGCATTCGAGAAAATGACAAAGTTTAAACTAGGTTATCACAATTGCTCCACTTGGAAGAAAAACGAGACATGACACTTGAAGATTTTGCAAAACATCAAGGAGTTGTGAAGAGATGGTTTGACAGACAAGCTAAGATCAAATCTTTTCACATATCTAATTTAGTTCTATACTGGGACAAAGCTAAAGAAAGAAAGGGTGAACACGACAAATTTGATAATCTTTGGAAAGGCCCTTACTAGATTGCTGAAATTTTGGGAGAGAATGCTTTCAAACTGAGAACACTCACTAGGGAATCTGTTCCATTGCCCATCAATGGACAATTCTTAAAGCATTATTTCCAACCCTAAGTTCCTTCAGGGACTTATTTGTACATGGTTAGGATAGTTGTTTCCTGCTTTCATAGATTAGTTTTAGGTTAGGTTTGCTACATTTTGGGCTTGTTTTCTTTTGCTACGGTATTTGGCTTTCCCCGGGGTCCCATTTTTGGGATGGTATTTTCAATAAGAGCACATTCTGGTTGACTTTATGAGGTGATGTTAAGTATATTTTGAGAATAAATATTCATGAGATTCTTTGAGTCAGAAGTTAATTTTCTTCAGTTTATCTATTTGTTGAGATTTGTACTTGACTCAAGAAGGGAATCATACATCGTATTTTGACATAAAGGTCTTTGATTATATGTTTAAAATGTTTAATCTTTAAATGAATGCTTTTTATTTTATTTTGATAAGCTTCATCAGATGGATAGATCCATTGCAGGCTCCATTGTTGGCATTCGGTAGCATGTTGCTTGCTCTGGGAGGATAAATTGACTGTTTAGAGTGACTTGAATTATTTTGAGATCTTATATCTTTTCACGCTTTTAAAATCTAGAAGTACCTAAGTAAATCTTTGTGATCTCGCATTAAGTAAAAAATCTAAAGGTCCACCTTTGCTGCCATTGTAAGTCCACACCCATCTACCTGATTTATCACATAGCGGTACTGCATTGTACTCTACCAAGCAAAAAGCATATTGAAAATCAAAAGAAAAGAAAAGAAATGAAAAGAAAATCACAAATCACACACTATAACTCAGTTCGATGGACAATCGAGTAATCTTTACCGGGGCTATGGATGCCTGACCAATAGTAGGGCTCTGCTTGAGTGGAATTATGAGACAAACTCGTCGGGGCTATAGACGCTCGTTGGCAGTGGGGCCATGTCCAGGTAGTTCATGAGGTGTGTACTAATCATGTAGCTTAATGTGGAGGAACTAAGGTGATCTTAAGTATTTATGGATGGAAATAAACCCAATTGCACACACTTGGATCTTTAGGATGAAAATGGTTGTCCTAAGCTTTTGATTTTGACGCCTTGATTAAGTTTAAATGTTTATTTGACCTGATATGTGGATGTATGCAAGGATTTTGAAGTTTTGATTCTTTCTTATCTTTAGAATGCTTGAAGAGCTTTAAATGATATGTGGATGTATGCAAAGATTTTGAAGTTTTGATTCTTTGTTATCTTTAGAATGCTTGAAGAGCTTTAAATGAAATGCTTATCTTATGAAACAATAGAGATGAAATATCGCGATACAATTTATGACTCTTTTCTCCTTTTGAGTACGTCTCTTAGCTGATGGATGGACTTGACAGGGTTATTTGATGAATCAAGGTTTTGAATGAGTCTTTATTCCTGAAATGTTCAAGAACATTTCTCTTGTTGAGTCACCAGATGTTGTTGTGTATTCCAACATCGCCCCATCGGGCATGGGGACCCCCCATTATTTTTTGAGTTTTTGGTTGCATCACGCTTGAATTTCCCCACAGAGAGGGAATGTGAATGTTTCGAACTTAACATATAAAGGAGGAGAGGATTTATCTTGATGTATTACATGGTATTATTATCTTTTATCATTTGTGGGTGCCTTAGATGCTTGCTCAGGAGAATGACTCTACTTCGTTAAGGTGCATAGTGTTCCAAGTTATGCATAAGACATCCAAACCTCCACCCAAGCGGACATCTTCAAACACTTTGTAAATGTGGGAAATAGATATCATGCAGCGTGATATTAAAAGTCTGCTTAGGTGGACATCTTGAGACACTTTGCAAATATGGGAAATAAGCATCACGCAGCATGATAGTAAAAGTCTGCTTAGGCAGTCTTCTTGAGATGCTTTGCAAACTCAAACACTGGACGTTATGCATATGAGCATCATGAGTCCTCCTAGGCCCGTGTAGATGTCCTTCATTATGGAGACTGTGCAAATACATTTCCAATGCGTGCTCTTTCATGATAATTCAATTATTCACTTCGGTGGTATTTGGCAAATTTTACTACATTGATTAGACATAGAAGATCAAAAGATTCGCTCAAGCACTAGTCGAGAATTGATTTGTGAGATATTTCAAGTGATATATTGAGCACCTGAATGTCTGCCAAAATGCAGTGAAGATCAATAAATTTGTCTAGACACATATTTGTGATGGTTGTGCAATTCATATTTTTTCATTAATTGAAAGTAGCAAATTCATGAAGTTCCAGAAGGAAGTTTTCTCATGCATAACATGTTGAGATTTTTGTATATCCTCCAAACTGCATATATGGCAATACTCATCATATAGTGGATATGAAAATCAGACTTGGACATACATTGGTTGTGGTATTTGAGAGTGAAGTCATATCTTGGAATCGTAAGTTTTAATCTTGGTCTCAGGTTGTAAAGTTGAGACATATCATATGGCATCTATGAAATAGAGACTTGCATAAACATCGCTTAACACACTCAAGTAAAGATTTCTAGGTATGCAATAGAAATTGTTGTTTACACAAGCTTGTGAATTACTCCATACACTTGGAGTCCGGCTTCCCCATTGTAATCATATACATAGATTTGACTCTAAGATCTTCACGGAATCATAAAGGTAAGAGAAAGCATCTGCATGATAAAATCCCTTAGGCTTTGATTTAAATTACCCTCAACAAATCACATATGTAGTCTCACATCCTTATTCACAACTATCATCAGCAAAAATGATTTTAGGCACAAACTTTGGTGCAGGATGAACAGAAGTTAAACTGTCGATTGAAGTTGTTACGGGGCTGGTCAATTTTTATTTTCATAGAGAATTCACATTATTGTTTGTTTCTTGTAAATAAAGTGAGGTAATTTAAAATAGCATATTTCATTTATCTTGCATGCATAGTGTGGTGAGATTTGTCTTATGGGTTTGTCTTTTATGCATTATTCTAGCGAACTAATGTCTAAAATTCATATAGGTGAGCAATGAGTGCAAAGGACAAACATGCAGTGATGGGGAGTGACATGAAGGGAACGTGGCTAGAAACAAAAATCACGTCAAAATGGCAAAACCTTGGTGACATTAATCTTAGGAAGACCAACATGGAGGAAATTTGAAAAAATTTTCACAAACCTAATCCATTAGATCTAATCAGGGGAATGTTGAAGAACGGGATTATGCAAGATACTTATTTCCCACCAGCAATGCTATGTCCAGACCTGATGCTAGAATGCGCCAAGCATTATAATCCTAAAAAGAGATGCATTATGCCTAGAGAGGGCAAAGTACTAGCTTATCTAAGAAAGGAGGCAATTGCAGAAGCTTTTGATATTCCCTCATATAAAACTACTACATTCTGTGACAAGGAGACTACTTTACAACTTTATCTAGCTGGACCTGAGAAGTGTATGGAGGTGATAAATAGAAAATGGTTGATACAATCAAGACCGCAAGTAAGCAAAGTGCCTAAAAGACTTCACAAGTCTGACCTTCATCAAGAAATAAACTATATGGTTGTGTTTTTGAACCACATCATGGGCTGCCCACAATCGGCAAATTTTGAGCCCTGGATGTTCTTCTTCATTGAAGAAATTATAAGTGGAAAAAAATGATAGATTGGGCTGAAATGATTAGCAGCAACATCGATGATCAATTGAAGGGTTTGTAGGTGACAAAAACATTTTATATGAGCTCATATGTTATATATATGCTTGCCAGAAACGAGAGATATCTAGGACTGAACTACAAGGGGAGAGTTGGAAATGGAGAAGGACAGTTCAAGGTTTATGACTATTATCATCAACTGCACTTGCAAGCTATATCTCACTACAGAAGGTTTAATGATGCCTTTTGCATGCACATTATCAAATTGTTGCAAGGCAACACATGCAGGAGATTGTTGAAGGAGGCCATGAACTTTGTAGCTAAATACAGAAAGTGGTTTATTCAATTTCCAAGATTCACATACATGTGTGTGGAGGGCTTCTCATCATTACAGTACAGGTTGCCTAGGTATCCCACTGACAGAATGGTGTTACTGGAGGTTACAAGATAGCTGGTTGCATTTGACAGTTCAGAGAAAGAAGAAAAAGGCCACAACAAAGTTTCCAATCAGCATCAGGAGGCTTGAGACTTGCATGTCATTGCAAGCAGCTGAAAATTTAGAGATAGAGCTATAGGCTTACAACTTGGTGTGCCACAATGATGCATGCAATAACTTTGATGCATTTGGCACAGTTAGACAGAAATTCGGGAGCAAATACGAGCATAGGCCACAGCTCAAGGATCACTAGATAGATGCATATGATGACATAGAAATAAGAAAGAAAGGTTGCTACCGATTGTCTTTAGATTTGGTCAGAGCAAGAAGAGTAATCAACATTCCAGATCAGCTTGAAGAGAATCACAAAAGACTTTCACAAAGTTTGTATGAAGAGAAGAGGGACAGGCCCTTCACCATCAATTGGTCAAAATAGGAAGTCACACGCAATGATGATTTGATGATACCAATTGTAGCACATACCAGAAAATATGTGGAGTTCCAAATTCGAAGGCTCCAAGAGAAAAATGCCCAATTCACTTATAACTTGATGGGAGGAGTTAGTACACATCAATCCAAGGATTCTTCAAGTAGTGAGTCAAGCAGTGACTCCATTGATTCCAGTGATTCAAAGGGTGAAGGTGCTGATCCACATGAAGATATTCAGCCAAGTAAGAAGGCAGAGATTGGTGATCAGAAGGCAACTAGTGCATCTTCAAGGCAAGAGTGTAATGGTATAATAAACATTGAGAAAGATGAAGTGAGACCGTATGAACAAGTAGCTTTAGAAGTACAAACTAATCAAGGAATCAAACAAGATAATTAGATTGATGAGGTTCTGTCAGCATCATATAAGGAGCAAGAAGTGGTCATGATAGAAGTAGAGGCTGAAAATCAAAATGACAAGCACTTGTATGAGTTTGATGAAGAGGCTCTTCCCACTTCTCAGCAAAAGGGAGTTCAAGAAGAAAATCAGGAGCACTTGTTTGATTTGCCTGAGTGGCTAAGAGATTGGGTCAAGGATAAGTATGTTATTGAAAGGGAACCCATCCTAAGTTTGGAAGACTTGCTGAGCAGAGCCAAAATTGACAATGGAAAGAAGAAAATTACTAAATTCTCAAATATCACAAGAGGCATCTTAGGGTCAAGGCAACTGCATATTACTGTCCCAAAAATTAGTGTAGAAGCGGATGACGGTGTCCCAGGTAAATATGACATCAATACTTTTTATTTGGGACTAGCCACAGTAGAACAGGAGATAGAAGAGTTGGAAGATTCGGTTGCAATCATCAAAGAAAGACTACGAAAGGAACAAGAACAGAGGATTCAGTTAGAGAAGGATAACTTGGCATTTTGGAATTATATTCAGCAGTTAATGAGATAAGTAAGCCAAGATGAAGAGATGGTTGCACCATCGACAATGCTCTCACAGGAGTCTGTGGCACATTTGGAAGAAATGAGGTCCTCATCTCAAGTATTGCAAGACTGGACAATAGATTTCAGGATCAAAGTAGATAGGTTCGTTGATGAAATTGTGAAGTTGTACAAGGAGGCTGCTTCAATATTTGATAGAGTTCAAAATATTCTAATTACTTGTGCAAAATTTAGAAATGTAAGGGAAGAAGTTATGCTTCAGTTGAAAAGGCTGATTTATAATCCAAGTGCTACATTGTTGGATGAGGGAGTGATTGAACAAGGCTCATCATATAATTTCCATTCTTGGTATTGTGCACTCAGCATAAAAGAGTAGGTTTTGGGAAGGATTGAGAGTGATAGCAGTCAAACAAGAGAGGTACTTCAGGAAATTCAAAGCAAAATACTTGTTTTCATAAACAAGGTAGTTGATTCTAATGGAGAGATTGATGAATACTTGCTGAAAGATAAGATGCATACAAAGTATTTTCAGCATACGCAAGGTATTTCTAGGGAGTTTATGAATGATATTTGCACACTTTCCACTTTCATGGGAATGATTCAGACATCCATGGCTGGTTGGGAGATGATAGTTGTCAAATGCACAGAGGAGTTGCAAATCATAGAAGGCACCATTCAAAATCTATCAAGTGTCCCTATGGAGGAGGTTGCACGTGTCATGACTAGATTTGTTGAGTTCAACACAAAAAGGAGAGGTCATAAATGAGGGTACTCCACTTAGTGGGTACATCATAAATGCAAGGTCTAATTTTAGTAAATTTTGTAACCACTTGCCTGTGTGGCATAGTATGGGCCCTTGATTTCAACTTTTAATCTTGGCCATCCATTGAATTTTGAGGCCTATATAAGCCCATTTTGTTCTCATTTGTAATGGGGGAATGCTCTGAGAAATTGTTGCTCAAGATTCTACTGAAATAAATACAAATTTATTGCTAAAATTTTCATGCTGATTTGTATTGTTTCAAATGATTGCATGGTTTCTAAGTGTTCACTCATAGAATAAGATCAATTTAGTTTTATGTTTTATGGAAGTTGTTGCTGATTCATGTTCAATGTTTGCATAGTTCATACCATTTATAATTTGTTGATGGCAGATTGTAGTGCATGGTTAGTCTGAACATTATCTGAGCTTAACTTCAATTACTTAATGTGCAGAAGTAATCTAAAAATCTTACTTTTTCCTTAGAAGATAGCATCACCTTTTTGTAGTTGTTACCTCATGGAGAAGCAAAGTGTGTTTGAGATTCTGGTGAATCAGTGGTGATTGCTTGCATTTAGATTAGAGTCTTCTAAACCTATTTCCTTTGGCATTTTATTTAAAATCCTGTTAGATTTAGATTCAAGAGCTTCCATCGTCATATCTTGAGTTGTCATATTGTTAGATCTTCAAAGAAGTTATGCTACATGTTATCCAAGAGAAACAAGTTTCCTATTATTGAGCATTTATGTAAGTCCCTTTGTGTCAAACAGTAATTCACATCCTACTACTAAGTTATCCCAAGTCGTAACACCAAAAATAACTAATCAAGAACCTTGGAGTCTACTCATCTGATCACTTAGCTTAGCATTTGAGGGATTTTGTTCAAGAGAGGATAGAGTACACCAATATTTTATTCTGCGATGTACGTGCAAGGAAAACACATCAATAGAACCTTGCTCTAAGACCAATTGTTGAAATGCACAAGATAACTAAGAGGGGTGGTGAATCAATTGTCTCAAAAAATTAACTACTTATGAATATCACCACATCAAATGTTCAATCATTGTTATTATGATTTAACCATGAAAGAAAGAAACAAGAAGCTCAACACAATAACACATCCAACACATGAGACACTAGATTTTTTATGTGGAAAACCCTAAAAGGGAAACACCATAGTGGGTGTTAGCCCACATAAATAAATATGTTATAACAATACCTAAAAATAGAGGCTCACTGCCCAAAATGCTCACTGCAAATGTTGGGGCTCATTGCCAAGAGGTGTTTCACTGCCCAGGGTCGGTGAACTGATTTGATAGCATCTACTCCATGCCTGAGTTTAGTTACATTGAAGCACAATATAACTCTTTTGCTCTACTCTTCTTACTCATATTCACTCATCTCCACATTTTTGCACAAGGACTTCTTTTTTGCAACTACATTACATGTTTTTATGCAATTCATCAACCTTGGAATTTACATTAAGGTCGTCATTACATTCATCAACCATTGGAACAATCTCCAAGATTGGCACTACAAACATACATAGAAATAGGTTTGGACCTACACAAGATTTCCTAAGGTAAAGATGTGGGTGGATCATGTTATACCTTAGCTGGGACTCAAATGCAATCTTCCACACCATGACATGCTTCAACAATCTTCAATGCAAATCCACAAGTAGTGAAAACAACCATGTTAGCCAAGACTGGTGTTCACACTAAGTCTTCTAGGAGCAGTCATCTTCCATGATCCAAATTACTCTTTATAGACCAATAAAAATATAGGATCAAGAGACATCTACAAGCACATTATAATCATCAAGAACTTCTGCATCACCTTTAATCACTTTATTCATTAGATTCTTCAAACTGGAGCACATTAACATAACTATCAGCCACTGTCATAAGGAAAAGATTGCTTGTAGACCACCAAATCATGAACCATTAGATTTGAAGGTACATAACAACATTACAAACTTAATTCTAGAACCGTAGACAAAAATACTTAAACATGGATGAATGCGGAGTAAAATACATTCTCCCTATCACCACCAAATGTACAGAAAAAGTAGTTTTCACTTTGGTGAACATAACTCACTCAAATATTCATACCAAAGGCTCAAACATGGAACATAGAAAATTTAGACATGTTCCTAACTAACTTCCAATCCACAGACAAAGATATTCATTCTACAAGAAATGTGGAGCAATCTACTGGATTGTTCTACTGTAAACAAAGATACTCTTCCATACACTGTTTCCACTGGAGAGGAAAATTTTCTCAAAACACTTGGAAATTTAGTATCAGGAGTACTTATCCATTATTTTCAACATCTAACTCATTACAAGCAAGCATCAAAACAAGAGTACAGTTGACACTGATGACAACACAGATATGTTGACATCAATGGCAACACCGATTAGCCACATACTTGCAACACCGATTCTTTTCAGGTCAGGATGTGTTATCAGGGACTCTTCAAGAAACCTCATTAAGGTAAAAGATTTTAGGCTTCCCACAAGGATAAATAATGAAGATGAATCCTTTGTCCTCCTAAAAGGATTAGAATTAGCAGTAGACTTTAAAATAAAGAAGTTATAGATCGAAGGAGACTCGTTGATTCTCATTAACACTCTAAAATCAAAGAGAGCCATGAACTAACATATGAATTACTTGATTCAAGTGGCTTGGGAGAGTCTTAATCTTTCAGATTTCAACATTTCACATTGCTACAAGGAGGTGAATAGAGTGGTAGATTGGTTGGAAAATCATGGGATTGAACATGATCATAGTTCCAAGGTGTTTAATCTAGGTATTCTTCCTTTGAGATTGCAATCTATTTTCGATTCTGATAGAAGGGGTTGTATTGGCCTTCAAAGATCACTAGTGTGCTTATATGTGGCACTCACCTTTCTAGTTTGAGTAGTTAATTTGAATGGTTTTAAACTCCCTTCAAGAACCTTCCACCATCCACTCAACGAATTTATTATCCAATGGTTCACTTTTGGGTTATGTTAGCCTTTATGAAGCTAGTTGGGGTTCAAACTCCATCGTACATGAACAAGGACACCTAGTTGGCCAAGATCAAATGGGGCTATCCTTGAGATCATGGGACTTTAATGCATTGATACACATTTATTTTCTCACACAATCCTCTTTGTCACTCGAGTATCACTATTTGCAGTACAAAGTAGGGATGATTTTTTCAGTTTTCTTTGGCTTCACACATTTGAAGGGCCGATGAAGTACATTCCTTCCTAACTGGGTATGATGTTGCATTTATTTTTATGTGTTGGGGTGTTGGATATAAGTCCATCCACTTACCTCTTTTTTGTCACCTCCTATCTAAGGGCTTTCGTTTTTAGTGTTGTCACCATGGGTGTTTTCTTCTATAATTCTCCCATCACAACTTCCATGGATAGCAACCATGTCAACCGGTGCCTATTAGTCCCTACATTGAGTTGGAAACTAGAGATTCATGGTAAGGTGGATGCTATTCGATTATGCAAGGTATTTTATGTTACACATATGGTTGTAATGGTTGTATTATTTGTCATTGATGTTACACTGTCACAAGGTTGTCATTGATGTCAACACTATCACAAAGGTGTCATTGATGTCAACACTATTATGAATGTGTAATAGTGTTCATAGTTGGATGAAATGCTCCTGCAGAAGATATATTGAGATGAGAATTAGAAGTTGAAGATACATTGAGATATGCATGTTATGCTCCTAAAGAAGATACATTGAGATGGGAATTAGAGGTTCATATCATGCCTTGTTCATTGCATAATTGAATATGAAGTTATATTCAGATGGTAATTAGAAGTACTAAGATATGGTACTGATGGACAAAGAATGCATCTATTAAGACAAACAAGATTTAGCCTCTGGAAGTTGGTGACAATCTCTATTTCAGAATGACAACCTTTGAAGATTGTCTAGGAAGTTGCTCAACATTTCTATCATTTGGTTTTGGGCCTTTGCAGATTGGAATATAGTTTAATGTAATGACAAATCTTACATATTCCAATTGTTATGATGTTTGGACTACCATAAGTATGTTTTGTAGAAGATAGAGTGAAGACAGTGTTGATTCTGTAAAGACAGTCACTACATGGAAGGAGGATGCTCCACATTCTTTCACATTAGCATATTTTTCTATGTGGTTCTGAAGGTACATAAAGATTCCAGTGAAGATAATATTTCTAGATATTCAAATCATTTACCCTTCCACTATGAAAGTTGTGCATGATAGAGTACTGACATATGTTTTGGCAGAGTAAGCCAGTGATGAAGGTTTGATGGAATGCTCCACATTCCTCTGCAAGTGAATGATTGACCTTGTGGTTTTGACGACATGTTTTTACATGTGTATTATCTGCTTCTTTTCAATTTCAAGGTTCTTGGTGGTCTGCAGCTCAATTTTTTAAATGACAGCATGTTGTAATGTTTTTTGGATGACAGAGTGTCCTCAAAGTTTATGATTGAAGTTGTGTGGCACAATTCTGTGATGTGTAAAGGAAAAGGAGTGTTTGGGGATGTTTTGTAAGTAATGTGGACTCATTCAGATAAGGTTCATGAATATCTTTCTTGGTTCCAGTATCGCACAAGGTTTTTCAAGTTGATATGGTTGTTATACTTCAAGTCTTCATGTGTTCTCCTTAAAGCTATTCTATTTCCAAATGAGTAGAGTGTGGAAGTAATTCCTTGGTGTTTGAAGCTATGAAGGATGTTTTCGACCTGGTTAAGAAAATGTTGGAGTCCTCAAGGCTTGGATCTTCTACTGGTGTAATGTGTGTGTTCACTTAAGACCTATCTTCCACACATTTCATATTGTGTGTTGTCTGGCTAACTTGTAAATGTGTTGTTTGTGTTGTATATGGCTGACAAGAAATGTAATAAATGTAATATCATGTATAAATAGTGAATCTGAGTGACTAAGGTGAGGTGTGATTGTAATGTGATTGAAAAGGCTAACAAGAAGATAAAAAGTAGAATAAATGCATTATTGATGTGCGACTAAAGGAGAAAGAGAAGATGTTGTTGATGCTGTCCAGATTCATCTTGAAGACATATTCATGACATTGATCAAGTATAGAGTGTGCTTGGTTGATCAGATCTTCAGAAGATAGTGTGAGGAAGTAGAAGTGCAATCATGAAAAGTGTGAGCTTCAATGTTAGTTTTCAGACAGTAGAAAAAGACTATAATACTATAATCTCTTGTAAGTGTGTTCTCATTTCAAGGAGTAGTAGCTTCCTTGGGAGTGACCCTAAAACAAAGTCATCAGGGAGTACAAGCTTCCTTGGTAGTGACTTTTAATCAAGGTTACTGATGGAGTAGCAGCTTCCTTGGGTTAAAGCCGCTAAAAAAAGTTATTATTTGAGCTTCATATATTGTGAGTTAATCCTCGCCGTGGTTTTCCCCTTTTAGGGTTTTCCATGTATATCTGGTTTTATGTGTTAATGTACATTGTGTTATTCTTTCATGTTGATATTGTGATACTTAAGGTTTAATTTGCTCTGAATAAGTTGAAGTTGTTGAAATTAAAAATTATTTAAATACTGATTCGCCCCCCTCTCAATATTCTTGTGTGTCTAATAATTGGTATTAGAGCCAAGTTCCTCTGAGAGAAGCTTAACTACTTGAGGAAGGTCTAGGATGGCACAAGGTGGATCCAGTAAGATACCTAGGTTTGATGGAACAAATAATGCTTTTTGGAAGCTAAGGATGGAAGCCTACATCAATTCTCTAGGGTGTGGAGTTTGGGATTATGTCAAGAAAGGTTACACTATTCTTGCTTCTATCCCTACAAATGCAGATGAAATCAAGAAGTATGATAATAATGTCAAGGAAAATTTTTCTATCATGAGTGGATTAACTAATTTAGAACTTTCAAAGGTAATGAGTTGCATTTTTTCTCAAGAAGTTTGGAACAAACTTGAAACTATTTATGAAGGAGATAAGAAAGTAAAGCAAGCAAAGATGCAGATATTCAAAAGAAGATTTGAAAACCTAAAGATGGAAGAAGATGAAAACATTGTTGTATTTATGCTCTGGGTGAATGAACTAGTCAATGGTATCACATGCCATGGTGGTACAATAATAGAGGATGAAATTGTGAAGAAGGTTCTGAGATCTCTTCCCAAATCTCATAGTCATAAGGTATTTGCTATTGAGGAGACTACAGACTTGGATACATACACTTTAGACTAATTGTTTGGTACCCTGATTGCTTTTGAAATGAGAGTGTTTGATAATGATGTTCCAAAGAAATAAGTTGCATTCAAATCTAGTAAAAAGGCAAAGGATGAAATTGTTAATGAAGATGAAAGCCCTAATGATGTTGAAGCAAATTTTGTATGAACACTAAATAAAGGCTCTAGAAAATATAGAGGTAAGTTACCCTTCAAATGTTTCAATTCTAGAAAGGTTGGTCACTTTGCTTCTAAATGCCCTCTTAAAGAAGCTAGGAGAAGTAACATAAATAGTAAATTCAAAAGGAGTTTGTTTTCCATAGAAGATAGTTGTTCTTCTAGAGACGAAGATCATGATGATTCAAATGATAATACACTTTTCTTGTCCATGAGTGTTGGTGATAAAATGGATGGTTTTGGTATTTTACAAATAGTCCAAAACAATGAAAGATCAATGGTTGTATGGATTACCTTCCATGCAAAAGAAGAAACCAAAACATGGGTTATTAACAGTGGTTGTTCAAATCGTATAACTGGTGACAAAGAGAAGTTTATTAGGCTTGAGAAGTGGATGGTGGAGCTGTCATGTTTGGAGGTGATGAGTCAGCTAAAATATGTTGAAAGGTGTCATATCTATTGATGGAAAGAATAGGACTGAGTCCTATGTTCTCTATGTCAAAGGATTACAGTACAATCTTCTCAATATCATTTAGATATGCAGGAAAGGTTATAATATTATTTTTCATGCCAATGGTTGTGAAATCAGGAAGGGAGAATCTGGAAAGCTAGTTGTAGAAGGTGTCAAGAGAAGTGGTGATATTTATCACTTGAAAGAGGTAAATGGAAGAACATGTATGTTGGCTCAATGTAGTGAGTGTTTTCTATGGCACAAAAGAATGTGACACAACAATTTTGATAATATGGTAAGAATCAACTCTACTCATGCAATAAGAGATATGCCTAAGATAATCAAGCCTGCAAACATTGTATGCAAGGAATGCCAAATTGGAAAGAAGACAATGATAGGTTGTAAAAGCAAGGACTACTCATCTTGAAAGCCATTGGAGCTGATTCACATAGACCTATGTGGACCTACAAGAGTAAAGAGTCAACAAGGTGAAAGGTATTTTATGTTGCTCATTGATGATTATTCTAGAATGACTTGGGTTACCTTCTTAAGAGAAAAATTTGGTGCCCTTGATAAGTTTAAAGTTTTCAAAGCTTTGGTTGAAAATGAAATGGATACCAAGATCAAGTGTTTAAGGTCAGATAGAGGAGGTGAGTTTACTTCAAATGAATTTGAAATTTTTTGTCAAGATCATGGTATTAGGAGGAATTTGTCTTCTCCTAGAACCCCTCAGCAAAATAGGGTAGTGGAAAGGAAGAATAAGACTATGCAAGAAATGTCTAGGGCAATGTTGAAAGATGCAGAGTTGCTTGATATATACTAGAAGGAAGCAACTCACACTACTATCTATCTAACTAACAGACTACAATTAAGGGTCAATAACACAAATACCCCTTATAAGTTCTTGTATGGAAGACCTCCCACTATCAAATAATTTAGGATCTTTGGCAACAAATGCTATATTAGAAGAGATGAAGAAGACCGAGGAAAGTTTGATTCAAGATGTGATGAAGGAATCTTTTATGGTTACTCAACTAGAAGTAAGGCCTATAGATGCTACAACAAGAGGTTGGGAAAGATTATTGAATGCACAAATGTCAAAGTAGATGAAGACTTGTATAAGATCTCACAAGATTCAAAAGACACCAGATCTGATATCTTTCCTTGCATAGAAGATGAAGAAGAAGTGAAAGAAGAAAAGGAACAAGAACCAAAGTAGATACCTAAGACACCAGCAAAGTATGTTCATTAGAATCACTCAGCAGAGAAGATCATTGGAGACAAGAATGAAGGTGTACAAACAAGTATAAGTTTTGCCAAGACACATGAGCAAGTAAACTTGTGTTTGTTATCAAAAGTAGAAACCAAGACCTTTGCTAAAGCCATGGAAGAAGAATTGGATTAGATCGATAAGAATAAAACATGGGAATTGGTTCTGAGACCAGCAAACAAGAATGCTATAGGAACAAAATGGGTGTTCTAGAACAAACTAAATGAAGAACGTGAAGTTGTAAGGAACAAAGCAAGACTGGTATGCAAAGGATACACTCAAGTAGAAGGAATTGATTTTGAGGAGAATTTTTCTCTAGTAGCAAGGATGGAGGTAATTAGAATATTCCTTGCTCTTGTTGCTCATAAAAACTTTAAAGTATATCAGATGGATGTCAATTCTACATTTCTAAATGGTGACATAGAAGAAGTATACATTGAACAACCAGATGGTTTCCAGATATTAGAAGATCTAGACATGGTATGTAGGCTCAAAAAAGACTTTGTATGGTCTCAAGAAAGCACCTAGGGCTTCATATGCAAGATTAGACAAGTACTTGATGGAGATTGATTGTCATTGATGTCAAAAAGGTGTTGAGATGTTGATGCAAAGATAGTTCTTATGCTTGTTCATAGAAGTTCACAAAACTATGTTTTGCTATGATGCTTTGACAATGAGTTGGTGTCTCCTTTGTTCCAAGATGTTCATATTGGTTGGTTGTGTCAATCAGGATCATCCCAGGTCATACTCAAGATTAGAATGTTGAGATTTTGTTGATGTTGCTACAAGATGAATGTGGAAGAGCTCATATAGTTCATGGATGTAAAAATTACTTTCAAGAGGTTATGATAGTCATTTATTGATGACTAGATCATTCATCCAGAGACATTAAATATTGGTGGATAGATCATGCAAAGAGTTCAAATTGTTGTTCATTCATGTTGAGTGATCAGTTGATGATCATATTGGTTATTAATGTCCACAAGAAGTAATTGTTAATGATCTTCATCAGGTGGTATTAGTTTGATATTTTTCTGATGACATAATGCAGACTGAGGTAACTCAATTTCGATCAGTGAAAAAGTTATCTTCTCAGCTTCAACATCAGGAAGAAAATTGACTATGATAGTGTCTCATAAATTTAGTCAATTCATTATGCTATTTGGTGATTTTGTTTGATGGTAATATGTGTTATTGTCTATAATAGAGTCATTAATGTTTATTAATGGCATGCATCATAAGAATATAAGTGATAGAGGTTGGTAGGTGTTTTTGTAATAGAGAGATGGTAGAGGTGGTATTAGTAAGATCCATGATGTATTTCTTAAATCTTGAACTACATTCCTAAAGACCTAATACATTTCTAAAACCTAATTTATTCTATTCTTTGCCTATCACAAGAAAATGCACTTTTTGTTCTATTTTAGTGTTGAGCTATAGACATTTAAGTGACCAACCTAAGGGGTGTTAAGGCATTTATAAAACTAGCCCCTTCACCTCTATCTACCGCCTACACCAGTATGTTTCCAAGTGCATGGGAGCCAAAAGGAAGATCAATGATTTTATTTAAATTTACAAGGAGTGCACAAAGGCCAACCAATGGCTATCATTCAAACTTATAAATCCAAACTCTATGTATTGCATTTGATGGTCACTAGACTATCATTATCTCATAACTACAATAAAGTGGCTTTTTCAAAGGCTAATTTTAGATATTCATGTCGTTGTTTTTGTTGAAATCTTTAAGACCACATTTTAAGTATATTTTATTTCTAGTTTTTAAAATCTTTCGTGGAAGAGAGATCAGAAAGAAGTTTTTTTAAGGAAATAAATTTTATGAGACATTATTCTTTTATGAGAATTTAGTGTGCATCCTACAGGAAGTTCTCTTTGAAGAGGAATGGATCCGTATATGAAAAGTTTTTATTATTTTTAACAATGCAAAATGATTTAAGTTTTGAGGTAAAATATGCAGATTTGAAGATATAATTTCTTATGAAGAAATTTACAGAGAAGATAAAAAGGTTGAAGGAATATAAAGATATTCTATTTTCTCTAACAAGGGTAGATTAAAGAATATATTGTTGAAGACATTCAATTTAATGAAGATGAAAATTTTAGGAGATGATTTTTTTATGGAAGAAAAAATAAATGGGAAGAAGAATGTGAAAAGACTTATACAGATGAATCAGAGAGATAGAGGAAAGAGAATGGCCTTGAAAAGATTGATTTTATTTTTTCTTGTAGGATGGAAATGTTTATACAGAGAAAAAGAAAATGAATGGTCATGAGAATGAAGAGAAAATTTATTTTATTTTTTCTTGTAGGTTCTTCACAGATGTAGAGAAGAAATTATATTATTTTTCATATGTATTGAAAGGAAAATGAAGAGGGATATGAAAGGTTTATTTATTTCATTTATAGTTTCATTGTAGGTGTATTTTTAAAAAAATTGAATTTGAAAAATCTAAGATGTGATGGGATGAAGACATGATTTTAATTGTGGAAGAAAATGCAGGTGCTTTCTGAATTAGATTTGAAGGATTGAGATATGAAGGTAGGTATGAAGACAATATGCAATTAATTGTAAAGAGATAATCTGAATTAGGTAAATTGATTTTTGTAGAGATAATGAGAATGAAGTGCAGTATTATTGGAAAGAAATATGAAAATAGAATTGAGTATGATTGCAGATTCAGGGGCTTGTATTGAAATAGAGAAACCCTCTATATTACTTGTATTATTTTGATGGTGATTGTATTTTCCAGTGAGGCTTTATGTGCCAGTGAGGTTTGTAAGGTCAATGAGACCTCTATGTATGCTAGTGAGGCATTTTGTAAAGCTAGTGAAGTTTCCTTGGTCAGTGAGACCTATTTGTAGCCAATGAGGTTTTGAATAAGCCAGTGAGGAAATTTTGAGTAGTCTTTCTACCCCATGAGGGTTTTCCACTCCAATAATCCTCACATTATGATTTGCCTCTATGTGTGTGTTTTCTAATGTCTTACTCACAAGTCCTAATTCATGCATTTTATTATCATAACTGTGCATTTGTGTTTAATAGTTTATTGATGTCTTTCTCTCCTTTTGTCTTGTAAATTTAAAAGTTGTAAAAGGTGAAAAGTTTTCACAACACTAATTCACCCCCCCACCCTCTCAGTGTTGTCTTGGACTCCAACAAGTGGTATTAGAGCCTAGGTTCCCTATACAAGTCTAATCATCTTGGGTAGGTCCTCAGTGTGGAGTACCATGGATAAGTGCAAAAGAAATAGAGAAAAGAAAAAATGTCAAGTCTCCTATTGATCAAATGGCACCATCTTTATCAAATTCAAATGTTGATATAGAATCTATTCATAGAAATATCTCACAAGTTGAGACAAGTAATAAATTTGAGAAAGAGCTTTCTTGAGTGCCTCTCTTTGATGGTTTAGACTTCTCTGTTTGGTATGTTAGAGTGCAAGTATATTTATCCTCTTTAGGATATGGTATTTTGATGTCAATTGATAATGGGTGTTGTGTGTCCTCTCAATCTCCTAATACTGCAAATAATAAAGATGGTTATGAATGTAATCATATAGCAAAGAAGGCTATTATGTCTGGTTTATCTAATGATGTTTCTTGTAAAGTTATGCATTGTAAAATAGCTCAGGATGTGTGGAAGGAATTAATAAGAATTTATCAAGGTGATGATAAAGAAGATGACAAATTGTCATCTGAGAAGAGTGACTATGATGGAATTCATTCACATGAAGGAGATGAGACTCAATCAGATTTAGAAGAAGAAGATCACAATCAGGAGTATGATGAAAAAGATTGTGAGATTGACATAGAAGGAGAACTTATATGTGCTCTGAGTATGATCAAGATGTATAAAAAGGAGAATAAGAGATTAGAGTTACAACTACAACAAGAAACATAATCCAAAGACAAAGCATTTTTGGACCTTGAAAGAGGATCTTCAAATCTTGAAGAGACATGAAGTCAGATTGTGAGTTTAAGGAGACAAATTAATGAATCAGACAATTTGATTATCAGTCTTAAGATAGAGGTTGAGGAAGCTAAGAGGATAGATAATGTATCAAAATCTAACCTTGGGGTTAAAAAGATTTAAATTCTGAAATTAGAGTGTGAAATTATCAATCTGAGAAAAGATTATGATGGTCTCAAGGTTTTGTCTAAGAAGTATCAGGAGTTTGAAGAGACTACATACAAGTTACATGAGATGATGGGTAAACAAAGGCATCAAAACAACACAACTAGTTTAGGATATGAAGAAGGAGAGTGTTCCAAAGCCAGAGAGACTCCCAGAAGGAAAATTGATTTAAGTCATCATGTTGCTGATCCTGGAGGCAAAAAGAAGATTGAAGCAAAAATGCACAAACAAAGAAGAAATTTTAGAAGAACTACTCCTATAAGACAAGCATACATGTATAGGTATAATTATTCATTTAATGGTTATTGTTATACCTATAATCATTTTGGACACAAAGTATTTAATTGTAGAAGTCAGTTTGCTTCAATAAGAAATACTAATCTTGTATGTTTCAAGTGCAACTCTCTTCGTCATATACAAAGAAACTACAAAATGTATGATAGGTATATTCATACATGGATTCACAACATAATTTTTTATAATTGCAATTCTCTTGGACACAAAGCATGCAGTTGGAAAAAACCATCATCTGATTTGATAGGTTGCAAAAGGAAAGAAGCTGAAAAAGTTTGAAGGAAGAAAGAACCTGTAAAAGTTTGGAGAATGAAACAAAGAAAAGAAAAGATAAAGCCTAAACTTGTGCATCTTTCACAAGTCACTCATTAGTTGCATAACATATGGCATGAACTAAGGGGGAGTTGTTCATATCCTATCAAGTATCTCCAAGAAGTTTCAGGAAGGAGATCATTTAATGTTTATATGATGATCTTGTTTTGTTTATTATGTTTTTGGATTCATGCTTGATAATGGTTGCTAAGATCCTATTTATATCAGTATTGTGAAATGAAGTTCTTAATGGTGTTGATAACTATGTTGATCTTCATTGTGTGACAGTGATATAGGTGATCAGTGGTTCATGTTGATAAGATGTTCAGGGATTTAATGCAGAAAGTGTTTGATGATATTGAGTGACTTGGTCCTATTTCTACCTTATTCACATCATGATGTTGTAGTGTCCTTAATATGTTTGTAAGAAAGTGAAGTGTTGTTGTAGGAAGAACTTGATGGTGCAGTTAGTTTGTTGATGTGCAGATTAATGGGCTGATTTGAATGATGATTAACAAGTCCTAGGATAAAAACCTGACTTTGAAATACATGATATTAGGTGAACTAAAGGAGTTCTCATCAGATGTTAGCATATGTTGGCTAAGGAAGCTACAAATGGAAGAAGTTAATTCATAGCATATGTCTCTGCGTTTATTTTTGCAAAGGAATTGATAGTGGTTCTATATATATATTAGATTTGACATTGTGTTGTAAAAAGTGTCATGTGCAGGAACAGGAAGATAGTCTTCATTCCTTACAAAATGGTCTTCAGTCTTTATCATGCCAAGAAGTGTGTGCTTCATGGTGACTTGTTGCTCTCAAGTTAAAGTGTCCTTTTCAGGGGGAGTTAATTCAGCCTTTGTCATCTGATGTCAAAAAGGGGGAGAAAGAGAAAATGCATCATATAGTTTTCCATCAATGACAAAGGGGGAGATTAATGGAGATTGATTGTCATTGATGTCAAAAAGGTGTTGAGCTATTGATGCAAAGATAGTTGTTATGATTGTTCATAGAAGTTCACAAAAGTATGTTTTGTTATGATGCTCTGACAATGAGTTTCTATCTCCTTTGTTCCAGGATGTTCATATTGGTTGGTTGTGTCAATCAGGATCATCCTAGGTCATACTCAAGATTAGAACATTGAGAATCAGCTAATGTTGATGTAAGATGAATGTGGAAGAGTTCATATAGTTCATGGATGCAAAAAGTACTTTCAAGAGCTTGTGATAGTCATTTATTGATGACTAGATCATTCATGCAAAGACATTAAATATTGGTGGCTAGATCATGCATAGAGTTCAAATTGTTGTTCATTCATGTTGATTGATTAGTTGATGATCATATTGGTTGTTCATATCCACAGGAAGTAATTGTTAATGATCTTCATTAGGTGGTATTAGTTTGATATTTTTATGATGACATAATATATATTGAGGTAAGTCAATTTGGATCAGTGAAAAAGTTATCTTCTCAGCTTCAACATCAGGAAGAAAATTGACTATGATAGTGTCTCATAAATTTAGTCAATTCATTATGATATTTGGTGATATTTTTAATGGTAATTGTTGATGTATAAAATTGCGCCGGTTCCAACACCAACATGGGAAGTTTCAAGAATGTGAGACTTCCTACTTGAAGCAACCTCTAGATTTTAAATAAGATGGCTCTTCCTATTTCAATTGAGTTTTGAGTAAAGGGGTAGAGGTTAAATAGGATTACAGATACAATAAGAAAATCTAATTTATGGTGATGCACCTAAGTAAAAAAGTATTCCTTCAATTTAAGCATAGTGAAACTATTCTCAAGATACAGTTATATTAAAGAGCAGATACTGCATGATCAATATAAACAGATATAATGAATACTCATCAAAGGCTTATAACTAGACAACTTTACAAAGACATAGATGATATCACCCAAGGCATAGAACAGAGTTCTTCTTATTAATCTTCCAGCAACATAAAAGGCACATAAAACATGCACAGATATATCAACTATATTAAGAACAACAAAATAAAGGCAAAAAGACATAAAATGGTCAGAGCAAAGTATCTAGATCTTCTATTAGATCTTTTACAAATTTTCTAATTGAAACTCTTGTTCTAAAAAAAAGGTCCCTTTCAATTACAAATTCTACATATTTATAATCATAGACTTAACCCAAGATTGCCTGTAACAACCCAAATCTTCAACGACTAAACAAAACTGAAGATTACTGAAAGTCTTATGATCTGTTGAATCTGCAATAGCCATCCTTCTTGCACACTTATTGGCTAGGGCATAATAATATGTGGCACACTAACTATATCGAGATTAAGACACATGGCGACACCTGTGTACTCACTGCTCAAAAGAAATTATGACAGATGGTAGTGTCCGCATATACTTAGAAACTCTTTTACCTACCAAAGAAACTCACATGAAACATCCACTTGTTGTACTCTGCAACCTTTAAAATGATACGTGTCCTACCCTGCTAAGCGCTTAAAGACTATCTTTATACCTAGGTGCCTTAGTGTTGTGACATCTGTCACAACCTGCTTCACTTAGAGACTGAGACACAATATCAATGGGACCCACTACATTCATTACTCATTACCCACACAGAAAATAAACTAGGATAGATGGCACCCTCTACAGCAAACAAGCTAGACATGTGGAAACTTCCACATACACAGTTGAAAATTATGAAACTTTTGAAGGATCCTTCAAAAGTTGACACTTGTCACGTTTTGCTGCAACTATGAATCAAAATGTTTCCGCTACAAGAATATTATGAATAGAGTAAACCTTTCTCCGCTATCCCCACATGGCACCTCTTGCAAGATTGAAACTATCTTTGAATTGTGGCCCACCATATATATGGTGATATCAATATGAATTCTGAAATGGGACATGCAACATCATCCACATAAAACTCAAAAGGACACACGGCAACTTCCACAAGCATATAGAAAGAAAAGAAACTTTTTGAGACTGCTTCTTCTAGAAACACGTGGCACCTTCCACAGCTTGAAACAAAATGTAACAAAAGATGTTACACAATACATGGCACACTCCACAACAAAACAAGGTAACACGCGGCAACTTCCGCATAAAATCTGATGCTTGTTCCATTGTTTTAGTTTTGAAACTTGACGTGACCAACACATAGAAGCACAAAGACAAAAATATAATAAGGTTCCATTGTTGTAGCTTTGACACTTGGCGCGATTCGTGCACAGAAACACAGAGACACAAATATAATAAGCCATTATAACTTTATTGTAACACTGCTGAAACTGAAACAAAATGTAGAGTTACTCTACAATTCTTGGCGACCATTAGGACTACTGAGCCTACTCTGAAAGAACCCAAAATTGACAAAAGATAATGTTATTGAAATAAAAACTCAAATTATAGATTTTGCAATGTTGTCTGATATATAGACCATTCTGAATCTGAGAGCCCATGTCTGCTCTACAAATCTTGAAAAGCAAAATCAAGATTAATTATATCTTTATGGGAAAATGATTATAGAATCTGAACCATAGCCTTTAATTGAAATTCTAGCTGGACCATAGGTATCAACATAGTTTCAACTTCCCCCACTGTTGAAGAATCACTCAGACCTTAGAAAATTGTCTGATTGTTTTGTTTTGTCAAAAGAAGGGCCTTGATGTCATCTATCATCAACACTATATTACCATTTGGGAAAGGTGGAGGAAGTCCTAGTTGCACCAAATCTTTGATATGTTTCTTCATATTTTTTACTCATTCCTTCACTATATCTACAAGCTCTTGACAATTTGTAGCTATAGAATTGCAACTCAAAACTTCATTGACCTTCTTAGCAGTAATCATTCTATCATCAATACCTGCTGCTAATAATGCCTCATCTGTTGTGTCATACAACTTTTTCAACAAAAGCTGAGAGTTAGAAACCCTTAGTGAAACAGTAGATAAGGTGGCTTGTACAGAAGTCTCTACCTTCTCACATAACTGTTAAGAATTAACAGAAAAGACAAAGATGGCTTTAGATGAATAATTTCCTCAGAGATTCTCTTCCATACTGAAACATATAGCTCTTTTACCAGATTTAGAACTCCTACGTTCTGTGGTCTATTAACCAACTCAATTGTCAACTATTTTTTTCTCTGTTGCTCAGCCATGAATTGTGCCTGAGCTACACTATTGGCATTTTGCTCACTTAATAAATTTTGTTGTAGCTGTGTTGCCTCTTACAATTTATCTTGATACTTCTTTTCTATAGTGGCCTTTTCCTGCTTCAAAACGATCACTACAGTTTTCTCTTGTGCCAACTCAATTTTCAGAGAAGCAACTTGAGCCTATATAGCTTGATGTATCTATAAAGAAACAATGTCCTACAATTGTTTGTTCAAATTATCAATCTCATTTATTTTAGACTAAATCTCCCAAGTGAGATTATTGCTATTCACTTTCTCATTGGCCAAATCACTCTGTCTTTTGTAATTTCTTAGACACTTTCAAGTAGTCTATAGCAACAACAATTGTAGTCTCATTCATTAGCTCAACCCGGTCCTGTGGTCTGGAGAGAGACATATCCATGGCCACAACATTAATAGAATAATCTTATGGTTGCATTTTCTCATTTAGTTTTACCACATTTGGGGACAAATGTGTCTCTATCAATGATTGTTGAACAGGGTCAAAGAGTGACCTCATATGAGCCACAGTAGGGCTTTTGTTTTCCTTCTTTCTCTTCTTTTCCATTCTAGCCTCTCTGGCCCTTTTTGCTATATCTTCTTGAGCTTGGAAGGTGGGAGGAGATGTAATATAACCTCCAGTAAAGGGGTGACCTTGAGGCAGGCCATAAGGAATAGCAAATAATTGTTGGCTAGGGGAAACTTGAGGTGGGGTCAGTTTGTGCATAGATGGAGAAAACAATGGTAGGGTTATGGCATGTGAAGACATGGTAGGTGCACTGGTAGTTAGGGCAGAGGTTTGTGTGAGCACAACAGAAGTTGTAGGAGACAAAAATTTTGGTATTTGGGATTTCCACTCCTAAGTGAGAAGAAAGATAAGTAGGAGAGAAGAGAGAAGAAGTACTTAATGAGTCATAGAAGAGATGACTAGAACTTGTTGTTGCTGTGGTGTTGTTACTTCTTCTTCTTCCTCCTCTGGCAGCATCAATCTCCTTATTTTCTTTTGAGGCCCTACCTCTTCTTCTTATGGATCCTCTTCTTCAATATTTACAACCACTAGTTGTTGCAAAGGGACCATTCTGGAACCCCCAGATGCCGCAGCTATATGAGTTCCAAGAAATGGTGATGACACAACTCCTTTTTGTTTCTCTAAGGTGCTAAGGGATTGAGGCCATGGAGACCTAGGATCAATAGATGATGCTTGTCATGTTTCTTGAGTTCTTGGGGTCTCCTCTATTTCTTCCTCTAATTCCTCACCATTTTTCTAAATTCTACTTGTGTCTAGACTTGAGATTGGGAATGGATGCCACTCATCATAGATTGACTCCCATGTCTAATTAGTTTTAACATTTCCAAATGAATGTGTAAGCTCAAACATCTCTTGCCTATATTTCCAATAAGCTTCAATCTTTTATGTTCTCCAATCTTTTGCTTTTAATGAATTCCTTAGACCTGCGGTCATCTTCAGCTTAGGGACATATTCTTTCTCTTTGATATAGAAGGTTTCCCATGACCTAGGCCCCTCATAGGGAAAATCTATTAGTTCTACATAGAAATCTAGGCTATATTCTATTGGAGATCTCCTATCCTCGCAAAATGGGCATCCTTCATGTACCATCTTAGCACGAACCTTATTATTTATTATCCAGGAAGCCATGAAACTATCTGGCTCATATTTCCATTTATCTTCTATAATAAGAAAACTAAGGGTAGCTAACTTCCTAAATAAGATGCTCTCTGTTCCTCTAACTTCAATTGTCATGTTTCCTCTAGTCCATGGAACAGCATACATCTTTTTCTTTCTTTTCTTGTGGCTCTAGTCATTATGTACAACAAATACTTGATGGGTAACCTCTGAAAATATGACCCTAGGGGTCAAGACTTTAAGAAATAGCATAGGCTCTTCAGTGAAACCATGGACTCTGATTATGTTAGTGTGGGCTCCAAATAAGTAGTCACAGGGGATTGCATAATTGGTTAGGAAACCCCTTATGCTCTATGTCATCCTATGTTCGACAAGCTTGGGACTTAGCTGGCCAAAAGTAGGGGCGACAAAAAACTCACAAAACTCATAGGGGTCTGAGGTATCAGACAACACATGAGTCCATGTGGACATAGGGATGGTTTTACTATGATCTAAATCTGAGTCATACATATTGCGGGGCATATACTGCATGAAAAGACCAAAATCTTGATACAACATAAGATGAAAAAGGAATGAGGAATGCCTAAACACTCATTTTGTTTGGAAATTGACAAGTTGATCAATCATGGCTACAATGATCTGCTTTGAAAAATCTAGCCAATACTCCTAAGATTTGTTACAATTTTCATTCTAAAAATGATTGCTAGTTGCCAGTCATAAATTGTGTTGTTCTGCTTCATTCCAAATATGAAAGCTATCATTGAAAGAGCATCTTGGACATTGGGGTTAAATTGTCCATGGCCAGTAGGTAGCATAGGTAACTGAGTATTATCTTCACCTAGAAGCATCTCTGTATTTAGGAATTTTAGTGTGCTATGTAAGTTTGTCCATTTGCCTTGCTTTTTTGCAATGGTTGGATATGTTGCCATTCTATCATATTACAAGGCTAGCATGTCCCTTATTACCTTAGGCATAATATAAACTATGAAAGAACCTCGTTGAATAGAATTTGATGGTGCATTAAATAGCTTCGCACATAATTCAATCAGTTTGAGGCAATGGTGTATATTTGGGACCATGAACTGTGCCAATTGAGAAGTCCATATTCTCATACCAACAGTTTCATACTACCCCTTGTTCACTTGGATGAGGCACCTTTGATGTGCTCCCTCCTAGAGATTCTTAGTGTTCTTTTGAAGAGGTGTATCATATATGTTATCTGCAGTCTTTTACTTGATCTGGGTCAACAAATAAAGCTACTTTAGGAACCCTTATTCTTGGATAGGACTTCCTTGGCTATGCAGGTGTAGAAGCATATGATTTGTTGTTCATTAATTTAACAATTGACTCAAAATTTCCATGTCCCTCTCATGGTGACTGTGTCTCTGACATTTCTATCTCTTTGTGAGAAGATTTTAGAATGTTTTGACATAGAAAATAAGAGTAAAAATTGTAGCATAGTTGTACTTATCTGAAAAATGCTTGTGGGGAATATAACTTGGATGTGACAGTGATTTAGGGCAAAAGGATAGAAGCAAATGACACTTTCAAGGACTTAATACCTAGCTTATTGGGCATTATGGAACAATAAATGACATATCCCATCGTATTAATAGCATTAATGCCGAGAGACAAGTAATGTATCTTTTCAAAATCTGCATTGGACGGAGTGTCAGATATGGTATGAGAGTGGCTATCTTTCTAAAAAAGTGTGTACCTCCCTAGAATTTTGGGGATTGTTGAACAACCTTAATAAATGTAAATGCTAAAAGAGAAGGGGCTTTGCACTACTTACACATGTTCACAGAACACTTATTTAAAAGGGAAAGTGGGAATAGAAAGCAGGAAAAGGAAACAACTAACTAACTATGATACATGATGAGCCCCTTCTTAGGTAAAATGTTTCAAAAAGATCCCATTTATCAGAATCTCCTCAAGTTCTCTATTCATGATTTCTAGCTCAAATGAATTTTGCTACTTGCAAGAACAAACCTCATAAGGGCCTATCCATAATGATTTAAATTTGTTGTGTTAACTCGGCTTGGTAGCTCTTTCATCCCACTTCAATACCAAAGAACCAACTTGAAAAATGGGATTAAAAGTCTTCTTGTCAAACCAATTCTTAACCTTTTTCTGATGTTTCATTACTGATTCATGTGCCTTCTTTGTGTTTTCTTGAACCTCCAATAGCTCAGCAAGTCTAACTTGCATTGGGCCATTTTCCTCAATTTCTATCTGCTTCAACAGCTACAAAGCAGGTATCTCTAAATTTAGTGGCATCAATGCAGGTTTACCATAAACCAACTGGTGCAGGAGCTCCATAGTTTAATCATTGTGTTTTTTTTCCTAGTTGTTTTTCATGTTATTTGTTTACCTCTAAGGCTTTGGAAAGCCATTTTGATGTGTTGAAATAAAGACTTAGTCATTTGATTCACTAGTCCACTATGGAGTTAATCTAGGCCTATTTTATAGGAGTGTTTCTTTTAGAAATTTATTGGTTTTTGTTAAACAACCACTTCCATCAGTTTATTGCCTTTCTTGGGCAGTTCTATAGACTATTGGGAAGTGGAAACATTTGGGAAATTTTCCTATAAACTTTAGTTTGTAAAACATGCCAAATATAATAGAGAGAAGGAGTCTTTTAAGAAGAAAAACTATTTTTTCTGCATTTTTTATTGAAACAGCTTTTCTGTACGGCCTGGTATGGATTTCTCATGAGTTGAAATGTTGAAAATTTGTTAGGTTTGCAAAACACCTTTCATTTGCATCTATTTGGAGCTATTGACACTCCTGTAGAAGGTAGAAATAATCTAGATTGCACAAACTGTTCTGAAACCCTCTTAGCTAGGTTTGTGAGCAAAAATGGTGAATTCTTCCTTTATCCTCTAAAAGTTTCAACCATTTTCAGAAGGATGGGGAAGATTAGGTTAGGTTTTGTTGCTTTCCATGGTTTGTAGGTTGAAGACTCCTTCTCCAAGTATTTGGCATGATCCTAGCTAGTCAAAAACAGTGACTAGTTGGAAGAAATGGTGTAAGAGTAGTGTTTGTCTTGAAAACAACCACATGCATAGTCAAATGGAGATTGGATTTGATGTCTTGAAGTAAGGATAGACCTCTGAGATGGATTGGTAGGGCCTGAGAAGGCAGGCTTACTACATTCTTTACAAATAATCTGATTTAGACCTTCTTCTTTGGAGAAAAAAAAATAGTTTACTGATTTCTGTACGTCAGTAGTACAATATGGCTGCATGCTCGAGGAAGAGTACCTGTTCCCTATAGGTATTTGGATGATCCATTGATTGTTGATGGTCATTGAGAATTATGAGTGTTTAATATTGCGGAAATGTTCTCTTTGTTTACAAAGTTAACCTTCTTTTTAAGACTATTTCTTGAAGATAGTCACAACAATAGTGTTATTTTCTATCAGAGCAAATAACAACAGTAAGGTGTTGGTTAGTGAATTCATGTTGATCCTGCCTTGGTAGATGTATGTTGTGATCCGTCATGGTAGAGGAGTTATGTTGTTTTAGTTGATGCTAGGCTACAAGACATAAACTGTCACCTCAATACTGTCATAAGACAGTCTTAATGCAATTTGCTGTCCTCTGTCCTTCATAACATAGTATGGCTGATGCATGTGAGTAATGGTTGCTGTTCACATTGAATATTTAGTGTGTATTGAGTGTTGATGGTCATTTGAGGCCCTTGAGAGGTTGATTGAACTAATTCTATAAGGCTTAAGTCTTCTTCAACCACTGTCCTAAAATAGTCCTACTGTTGTAACCGTCCTTTGCCTAGAGAATGCAAAAATTAGTCTTTTGGTCAAAGACCTCATGATAGTCATGACAAGTATGTGCTAATAGTCACATGTGGACATTGTTGGTAGAGGTGTGGGTAGGAAGTTGTGAGTTCTTAAAAGGTGGATTGTGCGGATAGGTGGGATTGAGCAGCAACTCTCCAAGGTGAGGGATGGGCAGCCTGTGAGGAGGACACTAGATAGTGGTCCTAAGCTAGATCAATCTCAGGAATAGCCTTGTGTAGGATTTGTAAACACAAACACTTTTGTAAACCTCTTGGAGGAAGTTGACTGCCTTAAGTTCATTGAATGAACTTCAAATACTCTTACTTGATCCTCTGCATCATATTGGTATTAGAGCCAATATTCTGATTGGAAGTAAGTGTATGTCAGAAGAGGAAATTGAAACAGAGGCTAGTACAATGCCTCCCAAGACAATGAGTCAAGATGCCATCAAGAAGTTGGTGGAAGAGATGGTTGAAGCAAGACTGCAAGAAGCAAAGTTGCAAGAAGAGAGGAAGTCTAAAGGCAAGACCAAAGAAGGGGGATGTTCTTCAGAGATAAATGAAGAAATAGAGGCAGAAGAGGATCCTCTGGAGTAGGATATGTCTGCAGATCAGAAACCCTTCATGAATGCACTTAAGGGTGCTCATGGAGACACTGGTGATCCCAAGATGGATGTGCCTACCTTCCATGGCAAGTTGGATGGAGATGTTCTCACCGACTGGATAGAAGCTATGTGTAACTTCTTTGATTACAAGGAGTTTTATGACACCAAAAAGGTCAAGTTTGCCAAGACAAGGCTAAGAGGTTCTGCACTTGTATGGTGGAACTATATGCAGAGTGAGAGGGAGAAGATTGGGAAGAGTCCCATCACTAAATGGAGCAGAATGGTGGCTATGCTCAGAAGCAAGTTCATGCCACTTGACTATGAGATTCAAATCATAAGGAGGTTTTAGAATTTGAGACAAAAAGACATGGATGCGGCTGCCTACAAAGAAGAATTTCATAGACTCAGTATGAGCGCCAATCATAATGAAGATGAAAAAGGGATGCTGGCTAGATACCTGAATGGACTGAAATACAATCTGCAAGATGAGATAAGTTTGGTGTTACCAAAGATAGTGGATGAATGTTTCTTATTGGCCTCCAGAGCAGAGGAAAAGCTAAGAAGGAAGGGTGACCAAAGTGTCAGAGGTAGAGGTGGTAGAAACCAAAGAGGTAGAGGCAATTTTGGCCGTGGACAGTTTAACAAAACTGAAAATAATAGTCAGCAAGAAACACAATCGGTAACAAAGCATAGAGGAGGTTTTAGCGGTGGTAGAAGTCATAATGGCAGAGGTAGAAATGGTGGAGGAGGTAGAGGACTAGGAGTCTTCACTAGAAGATGTTATGGCTGCAACCAAGTTGACCATACAATTAACAAATGTCCAAGGAAAGCTAGCAGCTCTCATGACAGTGGGAAGAGAAATCAGTTAGTGAAAGATGATGACTGTGAAAGTGTGAATTCACCAATGGGAAGTGCTGCACCTATTCTAGATGGAGAGAGTATGATGATAAAAAGGTCTATGTTGAAGATGTCATTGAAGCAAGAGCCACCACAGAGAAAGAATCTTTTTAGAACCCAAGGCCTAGCCTATGGGAAACTTTGCAAAATCATAGTGGATTCAGGGTCTATTGAGAATGTGGTATCCAATGAGATGGTTGAGAAGTACAAGTTGAAGAGGCTGCCTCATATCAGTCCTCACAAGATTTCTTGGTTGAACAAAAACCAAAGTTTCATGGTGGAGGAACAAACTTGGGTTGAATTTGCAATTGGTGACTACAAGGACAAAGTGCTATGTGAAATCATCCCTATGGATGCATGTCACCTGCTTCTTGGCCACCCATGGCAGTATGATGTTAAAGCTCAGCATGATGATGAGAAGAACACTTATGTCATCACCAAGAGTGGAAGAGTATTCAAAATGGATCCTTTGTTGGAGCAGCCTCGGGGAAAGGAAAATAACAGCAGTGTCATGTTGGTGAATGGCAATGAGTTCCTAAACATCTTGAAGGAGAATGACAACCAAGGGTATGCCTTGGTCATGAAGCCCAAGAGTGGATCAGATCAGCAAGATCAAAAACAGAAGGAGATTCCATTGGAAGTATAGCAACTTCTGGATAAATATCAAGACCTTGTGGTAGAGGAAGTTCCCAACTCCTTACCGCCCATGAGGGATATTAGTGATCAAATTGACTTAATACCTGGTGCTACATTGCCTAACAAGGCTACATATAAGCTGACTCCACAGCAAAATGAAGAGGTGGCAAGGAAAATTCAAGATCTTCTAGAGAAAGGGCTGATTAGGAAGAGTCTAAGTCCCTGTGCAGTTCCAAGTGTACTTGCTCCTAAGAAGGATGGAAAGTGGAGGCTATGCACAGATTCAAGGGCCATAAATAAGATCACCATAAGGTATAGATTTCCAATGCCAAGGATTGAAGATCTCTTGGATTACTTGGGAGGATCATGCTATTACTCAAAGATTGATTTGAAATTTAGATATCATCAAATCTGAACTAGACAGGGAGATGAATGGAAGACTACTTTCAAGACCAATGAAGGTCTTTATGAATGGCTTGTTATGCCATTTGGTCTTAGCAATGTGCCAAGTACATTTATGCACCTGATGAATGAGGTATTAGTTGAATTCATTGGTAAATTTGTTATTGTTTATCTTGATGACATACTAATCTTCAGGAGGACAAGGGAAGACCATGTGAAGCATGTTGCTCAGGTGTTGGAGAAGCTGCATGAGCACAAGTTGATGATCAACTTAGACAAATGTGAGTTCATGAAAACTAAACTTGTATACCTAGGATTTGTCATTTCTAATGGCTGTTTGAAGATGGATCCCTCTAAGGTTGAAGCTATTCTCGGTTGGCCTACCCCAAAAATAGTGGGAGATGTGAGAAGTTTCCATGGATTGGTGACTTTCTATAGGAATTTTATCAGAGGTTTCAGTCACATTAGTGCTCCCATCCTCAACACCATCAAGGGTGGAGTCAAATGTAGATTCCAGTGGACAAAGGAAGCTGATGATAATTTTGAGTTGTTGAAAACAAAGGTGGCTGAGTTACCTAACTTAGTACTCCCCGATTTTGATAAGGTATTTGTTGTTGAGTGTGATGCAAGTTAGTAAGCTATTGGTGCTATTCTTAGCCAAGAAGGACATCTAGTGGCATTCTTTTTAGAAAAGTTGAATGAAGCCAAGCAAAGGTATTCTACCTATGACTTAGAACTCTATGCAATGGTGCAAGCTCTTAAGAAATGGAGACATAATTTGCTGCCCAAAGAATTTATTGTGTTTACTGACAATCATGCTTTAAGCTTTCTAAACAATCAAGAAAAATTGAACCATAGATATGTTAAATGGATGGAACAACTACAAGTTTATACCTTCACAATTAAGCACAAAAGAGGTGTCTCTAATAAGGTGGCTGATGCATTGAGGAGGAGGTTGCTTCTTATTCATGAAATTCAGTTAGAAAGCATGGGTATTGACTATTTAAAGGAGCTATATAAAGAAGATTCTAATTTCAAAGAGGGTTATGATGTTTGTGTGAACATGGCTAACACATTCCATGGAGAGTATGCAGATTTTGTTTTGCAGGAAGGCCTCTTGTTTAAGGGCAATTTGCTGTGTGTCCCTAAGTGCTCCATGCAGGACAACATCATCAAGGAGAAGCATAATGGTTCTTTAGGAGGACATTTTGGCTTAGACAAGACACTAGAACAAGTCACAAGGTTCTATTTTTGGCCAAAGGTGCAATCAGATGTGAGAAAGTATGTAGCTAGTTGTGCAATCTGTCAAAGAGCCAAAGGTGTGTCTTCAATTACAGGTCTATACCAGCCCCTTCCCATTCCCAATAGACCTTGGGAAAGTATCAGCATGGATTTTGTGCTTGGGTTACCCAGGACAGCCAGAGGGGTGGATTGTGTGTTTGTCATTGTTGATAGATTCAGCAAGATGGCTCATTTTTTGCCATGTAAATGCACAAATGATGCATCTCATGTTGCAGGTCTATTTTTCAAAGAGGTAGTGAGGATACATGGTTTACCATTGTCCATTGTAACTGACAGAGATTCTAAGTTTGTAGGTCACTTCTGGAGGACCTTGTGGAAGAAGTTGGGCACACAGTTGTCCTTTTCATCAGCCTACCATCCACAAACTGATGATCAGACTGAGGTGGTTAATAGATCACTTGGAAACCTTCTAAGGTGCCTTACACAACAGCATGGTTTGGCATGGGACTTGATTATTAGTCAGGCTAAATATGCCTACAATGATTTAAGGAATAGGAGCACTGGTAAAAGTCCTTTTGAGATAGTTTATGGCTTTCATCCAAGAGGGCCACTTGAGCTGAAGGATCTCCAAGGTTGGGATAGAAGGAGTGCACTTGGTGAAGAGTTTTCTGCCTCCATGAAAATAGTTCATGATCAAGTCAAGTTGCAACTAGAAAAATTAGACACAAAGTACAAAGAAAAGGTAGATTTGAAGAAAAGAGAAGTATAGTTCAAAGTTGGTGACTTAGTTATGGCATATCTGAGGAAAGAGAAGTTGCCAAAGGGTCAGCCAACTAAACTCCTGATGAAGAAGATTGGGCCATGCAAAATAGTGCACAAATTTAGTCCAAATGCATATGAGATTGAGCTACCAGATGGCCTTGGTATCTCTCCAATTTTCAATCTTTGTGATCTTTTTCCTTTCAAACCTCCATTGCCTAGTGAAAGTGGATCAGATGTGGTGGCTGAAGATGTTGATTGGATCAAGGATCTACCTCCAAGCAAACCTTTACAGTTGGAGTGCATTCTGGATTCCAAAGTTATCAAGAAGACTCAAAGAGGTGTCTATAAGGACTACTTGGTAAAATGGAAGGGTCTTCTGGATTTAGAGGCCACCTGGATGACTGAAGCAGATATCTTGAAGCATGGCATAACAGTTCAACAGTTGGCAACTCAAGGGACTTGAGTTCTTCCTACAGGGGGAGTATGGTGCAGGAGCTCCACAGTTTAATCATTGTGTTTTTTTTTCCTAGTTGTTTTTTATGTTATTTGTTTACCTCTAAGGCTTTGGAAAGCCATTTTGATGTGTTGAAATAAAGACTTAGTCATTGGATTGACTAGTCCACTATGGAGTTAATCTAGGTCTATTTTATAGGAGTGTTTCTTTTAGAAACTTATTGGTTTTTGTTAAATAGCCACTTCCATCGATTCACTGCCTTTCTTGGGCAGTTGTTCAGACTGTTGGGAAGTGGAAACGTTTGGGAAAGTTTACTATAAACTTTAGTTTGTAAAACATGCCAAATATAATAGAGAGAAGGAGTCTTTTAAGAAGAAAAACTATTTTTTCTACATTTTTTATTAAAACAACCATTCTGTATGGCCAGGTATGGATTTCTCATGAGTTGAAATGTTGGAAATTTGTTAGGTTTGCAAAACACCTTTCATTTGCATCTATTTGGAGCTCTTGACACTCGTGTAGAAGGTAGAAATAATCTAGATTGCACAAACTATTCTGAAACCCTCTTAGCTAGGGTTTGTGACCAAAAATGGTGAATTCTTCCTTTATCCTCTGAAAGTTTCTACCATTTTTAGAAGGATGGGGAAGATTAGGTTAGGTTTTGTTGCTTTCCATGGTTTGCAGGTTGAAGACTCCTCCAAGTATTTGGCATGATCCTAGCTAGTCAAAAATAGTGACTAGTTGGAAGAAAGGGTGTAAGAGCAGTGTTTGTCTTGAAAACAGCCATGTGCACAGTCAAATGGAGATTGGATTTGATGTCTTGAAGCAAGGACAAACCTCTTAGATGGATTGGTAGGGCCTGAGAAGGTAGGCTTACTACATTCTTTACAAATAATCTGATTTAGACCTTCTTCTTTGGAGAAAAAAATAGTTTACTAATTTCTGTATGTCATTAGTATAGTACGGCTACATGTTGGAGGAAGAGTACCTGTTCCCTATAGGTATTTGGATGATGCATTGATTGTTGATGGTCATTAAGAATTATGAGTGTTTAATATTGTGTAAATGTTCTCTTTGTTTACAAAGTTAACCTTCTTTTTAAGACTGTTTCTTGAAGATAGTCACAACATCAGTGTTATTTTCTGTCAGAGCAAATAACAGCATTAAGGTGTTGGTCAGTGAATTCATGTTGATCCTGCCTTGGTAGATGTATGTTGTGATCCTTTATGGTAGAGGAGTTATGCTTTTTTAGTTGATGCTAAGCTACAAGACATAAACTATCACCTCAATACTGTCGTAAGACAGTCTTAATGCAATTTGATGTCCTTTGTTCTTGATAACACAGTATGGCTTATGTATGTGAGTAATGGTTGTTGTTCACATTGAATAATTAGTGTGTATTGAGTGCTGATGGTCATTTGAGGCCCTTGAGAGGTTGATTGAACTAATTCTATAAGACTTAAGTCTTCTTCAACCACTATCCTAAAACAGTCCTACTGTTGTCACTGTCCTTTGCCTAGAGAATGCATAAATTAGTCTTTTGGTCAGAGACCTCATGATAGTCATGACAAGTATGTGTTAATAGTCACATGTGGACATTGTTGGTAGAGGTGTCGGTAGGAAGTTGTGAGTTCTTAAAAGGTGGATTGTGCAGATAGGTGGGATTGAGAAGCAACCCTCCAAGGTGAGGGATGGGCAGCCTGTGAGGAGGACACTAGATAGTGGTCCTAGGCTAGATCAATCTTAGGAATAGCCTTGTGTAGGCTTTGTAAACACAAACACTATTGTAAACCTCTTGGAGGAAGTTGAGTGACTTAAGTTCATTGAGTGAACTTCAAATACTCTTACTTGATCCTCTGCATCACCAACTCATAGGGAGACATTTTAGTTACTTTCTTTGGTGTGATCTTGTTAGCCCACATTGTTGTATTAAGTAACTTGTGCCACTCTCTCTGATAATTAGTTCCTATTCTCTTTATGAGTCTAATAAGGTTCTTGTTAGTGGACTCTGCTAAACCATTACCTTGTGGATAATAATTTGAAGAAGTTTTCAAATATATCCCATTTCTTTAAGCAAACTCAGACAATTTAGTTCCAAAAAAAGATTTGGCATTATCTTATATGATGGTATGAGGAGGACCAAACCGAGAAGTTATGGCTTCTAAAAATTCTAGTATGACCTTTTATGTTGCCTCTTTGAGTGGTATTGCTTCACTCCACCTGTTAAAGTAATCTGTTGCTATAAGAATCCATTTGTATCCCATATTTGATACTGGATTGATCATACCTATAAAATCTAAACACCATTGAGCAAAAGGTTCATCCACAACTATGGGGCTTAAAGGCATTGTTGCATTTCTCCTCTTTCCAGTATAAAACTGGTAAACCTGACATTCTTTGACCATTTGATAACAATCTATAAATAGGGTAGGCTAGAAGTAACTGGCTTGGGTCACATTGATTGTAGTAGTCCTTGCTGAATAATGGCCTCTAGAGGCTCCATGATGCAATTCATGTAATATTCTTTGAGCTTTATCCTTCTTTATAAATCTTAAGAGTATACCATTAGTATTCCTTCTAAATAAGATATGATCAATTAATACAAAATGGGTTCCTTGTTGCCTATAGTACCTTTTCTTATTAGGGGAGAGTTCATTTGGGAACACCCCATACTTCATGAATTATATTCTGTCTTTGATCCAAGAGTCTTGGTCAACCTCTTGGAGCTTCAACACATTTTCATTTTTTGTTTCTTCAGACATTGATCTTTCTATGTCTTGGGTCATATATTGGCATAGTCCTTTGCCTCTGCCCAACTTGGTGGGTCTTACTTCTACATCATATTCTAAAATCTTTGTTATCCAATTGGCTATTTTCTCGGTGATCTCACCCTCCATAATATATCCTCTTACACTGGGGTGGGCCACCAATATCAGAATTTTATTTCTTGTTACCAAGTGTCTAAATTTTTTAAGGGCTTTTACCATAGCATATGCTTGTTTCTCCATGAAATTATATCTTGATTCATATTCTCTTAGAGTTTTAGAGAAGAAAGCTATTGGATGTTCCCCTTCTTCTTTGTCATCTTTCTGAGTAAGGGCAGTGGCCACACTGTATTTGCCTCCATACACATACATTATAAAAGATTTAGAGAAATTTGGGTTCCTTAGTACTGGGGCTGTTGAAATGGCTCTCTTGACCTATTCAAAAGCCTATCTCCCTTCTGCTGTCCATTTAAAAACCAAGTCTTTTTTAAGAAACAATGTCATTAGTCTAATTAGACCTACAAAATTAGATATAAAGTGGCTGACAAAGTTAATTTTCCCTAAAAAGGACTGAACTACTTTTTTGTTAACTGGTAAAGATAGATTCATTATAGTTGTGACCCTATTTGGATCAATGGAAACCCCATCCTTTGACACTATGTGTCATAGAAGTTTACCCTGGGGTACATCAAAGATACATTTCTTAGGATTTAGAGAGATCTTGAACTCTTGACATTTCTTGAAATAGCCTCTAAGTGGTCAAAATGATCTTTGGCACTCTTAGTAAAAATAGTCAAGCCATCTAGATAGATCAGAATGATCTTATTTATAAGTTTCCCAAATGCTATATCCATTGCATGCTGAAAAGTAGCTCTAGCATTCGAAAGGCCAAAGGGTATCTTAGTATATGCAAATGTTCCCCACTTTGTAGTGAACATTGTCTTATGCTGATCTTCATCTGCTAACTAAATCTGATTGTATTGTGAGAAACCATCAAGCAAGGAAAACCTTTCTAACCCAGCCACAGTCTATAGAATTTATTCCATAGAAGGCAAGGGATAATGATCTTTCAAAGATGCTTTATTTAGATCCATAAAATCTACACAGAGTCTTATGTCACCATTCTTCTTTCTTACATGCACTAGGTTTGACACCCAGGTTGAATGCTTAGTTGGGAAAATGATTTTTGATTCCAAAAGCTTTTGCAGTTCATCCACCATTAGGGGTTCAATTCTAGGATTCACTAGCCTTTGCTTCTGTCAGACTGGCTTTGATCCTTCAGTGAGCTCTATGGTGTGCTGGATGATATCTCTATTATAGCCATGGAGGTCCTCATAGGTCCAAGCAATCACCCTGTCACATTTGTCACATAAATCAATCAACCTCTCTTTTTCCTCTTGGGTTGTAGCATTACCTATTTTTAACTTTCTTCCTTCACTAACTTGAATTTTAGAATAATCCACCTTATTTTCCTTGAACCTCCTTTTCTCTAGGCTTGCATCTTCTAGGTCAAATAAATTCTCTAGAGTAATTAGTCCTTTAGGGAGTTTATTTGACATTACTTGAATAATTTGATCACCATACGCTTCCTCAATTTTGGGGTGCAACTGGTCAGCAAACTCCCCTAATTGCTATAAAAATGAAAGTACTTGAAAATCACTGTCAAAAACTTGCCAATTTTGATCATTGTCTAGAATTGTTGGTCTTACTATAACCTTAACTAACTCATTATTAACTAATAGATCACTTGTTGGGTCAAATTGTGAACCAATTTATGCCATTCTATCTGCTTTAGTGTTTTGTGTCCTAGGGACAACTTCAATATTGAAAGAATCAAAATCATCTATTAAATCCCAAATTCAGTGGCGGTAAGACCTCATTCTTACATTCTTTGCTACTACTTTCTCTTTGATTTGTTTTACCACTAGTTCTGAGTGCCCTCTAACTATTAGATTCTTAATTCCTTTTGTCTTGGCCAACATGAGCCCATGCACCAAAGATTCATATTTAGCATCATTATTGGTATAGTCAAACTGAAAGCAAATGGCTCTTAGAATTTTTTCACCATTTGGGGCAGTAATACAAATACCTGCTCTAGCACAATTTTTTCTCCTAGCCCCATCACAATTTAAGGTCCAAATTTTAGAGTTTCCTTCAGATCGTCCACTTTCTGATACTTCTTTCCTTATAAGTTTAGGATTTCTTGGTCTTCTTCAAAAATAACATAAGTTCCCAGATCAGTAGAGTCATAGTTTCTATAACGATCACTCTGCATCATGGTCAACAACTAATTGTTTTCTTCTTGTTGTTGGTCATGTTCAATCCAGTCACCTAATTCTTCAACAAAGACTCTCTCCTCCTTATTCATCATGGCATGGGATGCTTCTATTTTTGGGGTTGGTTCATTAGCAATATGGTCCTTAGATAATGGCTCAGACAATACTTTCATCTTTGTACCATACTTGGTTCTTAATATTAGGTGTGACCAATCTAGTGACATGTATCCTCTTATTTTGGCTGTGAAATCTCTAGACAAGCATAAACCAAAAATAGGGGGAATATCTATGACTACCACATCCTAATTGACAGTTATATTGGGACAAGTATATAATTGTAATGTAAGTTGTTTGATTTTTCCTATAGTTTGAACGAACTTTCTGTCCAATTGCATGACTCCTCTGGTAAGTGGCTCATATTTTATCTTTAAAGCATCTGCTATCTGCTTTGGCATTATTGTAGTACTGGCTCCAGAATCTATCATTGCATTATGCAACAATTTTTTCCTAACTATTAAAGTTAGATAAAATGGATCTTGTTTAGATTTACCTACCTCAGGTGTATTTTTCAAAAGCGCTGTTGTTTGTAGAGGTGTAGTATCTTATGTTGGATTTTCCCTTTATCAGTAGCTCCTTCTTTAGCATTGGTGGATTTAGAGGCCACTTGATGTTGTAGAGCTTCTTGTAACAGTGTCTTCTGCTTGGGAATAGCCAACATATCCCAAATTGATATGTGTGCTGGAGTTCTTTTCAGTTGGTCCACCACATTGACAAGTCCTAATGCTTGTGTATTTGGATAGTACGGGTACCTTGTCTTCTCTAGCATCTGACCTGAGGCTACTTGATTATGTACTGGCTGGGCTACTTCTTGCCTAGAGACTGGATTGTGATGATTTTGAAATAGATGATTTCTAATAATCTCATTAGTTGTGACTTCAGGTTACTCCATCATTCTCCTCTTTGATCTGGTATAATAGTCTGACTGCACCAATGGTTTCTTTGAAGTGGATGCCTCATTCAAGAACATTGAATCTTCCTCTTCAATCCATGAAAATAAGGCATGTTCAAGAGAAATTTTATCTTCTTGTTTTATAGATATCCCTTGCATCTGGGCAACCATTATTGCATTCTAAACACCAGGAGACTGATATGGTAGAGCATTGGATGTTGGGAATTGTCCTTCTACCCTTCTCTATTCTACTACCTTTTGCTAGAAATTGCCTCTGGGACAGTCTCTTGGCATATGGGCATTGTTGAAGGGAAAGCACTAGGCATTGGTGTCTCCTGCTAAGTTATTTTATCCTGGAACTATTTCTCTATTGGGATTATGGGGAATAGTTTGTAGAGGTGTAGGGACTGAAACCAACTACTTTGAAGGTAGGGATTATTTTGCCTCTGAGGGCCTTGATATTGATTTGGATGGTAAGGGTGTCTATTTACTTGGAAACCTTGATAAGGAGGCTTTGAATAGGGAGTTTGTTGTCTCTTTAGGTTAATTATCTCATTTTAAAAGGTCCTTAGGATATTCTTGACATCATCCATTTCAGATGGTTGAGCAGAGGTAGTTTCCATAGTAGGTTGTTGAGGTACTGGGAGTGAATACATGGACACAAATGGAACTACAAGATTAGGAGCTTCTTGTGGTAAAGGTAGGGAGATTTCTGGGAACATGGGCATAGGAGGCCTTGGAGGTAATTTCCCAACATCTATCAAGTTGTTTTAGGGACTGAATCATTATTGATATATCAAAATTAAAACCTTTGAGCTAGAACACAATAGCCATATCTGATAATGGTCTTGTTGTAGCAGGAATTCTATCCCAGGTCTTTTAAAATCTTGAGTTAAAATCAGTCATGGCTTCTTGTGGTGCCCTTTTGATAGTGATTAATTCTTGTAGCAAGGATGACTTATCACCCTTCTCATTAAATCTTGCAAAGAAAACATCACCAAGATGATCCCATGTAGATATTGTATTTGGAGTCAGAGATCTATACTAGTCCAAAGCCTTCCCTTTGAAAGAAGTTGCCAACAGTCTTATTGCTACATCCTGTTGAGTAATAACATGTACTATACACACATCAGACACATCTTGTAGATGCTCCTTGGGTGTCTTGAAATCTTCTCCATTGAACTTAGGTAGAGCCTTCAAAGCATTGGCTAGAATAGGGTCCCAAGTGGCTAGTGATACTAGGAGAATGAGAGGACTGAAAGTATTCCAATTTGCATAGTTCCTTGGAGGTATAGGTGCTCCCATATTTATTCCTTTTGTTACTGCAACTTGATTCACACTTCTCCTTGGAGTAGTAACTAATGGTGATAAAAGAATGCCTGGATTAGTAGCAGATTGAGCTCTTGTCGTAGGTCCATAGCTCTAGGTCCTTGTTGCTCTCTGGCTCATATGATCTTGATAGGAACTTCAAGAAAGGTCACACTGAGCGTGCCAAAACTATTGATGTATAAAATTGTGTAGGTTCCAACACCAACATGGGAATTTTCAAGAATGTGAGACTTGCTACTTGAAACAACCTCCATATTTTAAAGAAGCTAGCTCTTCCTATTTTAATCAGGTTTTGAGTAAAGGGAAAGAGATTAAACAAGATTACATATACAATAAGCAAATATAATTTATGGCAATGTGCCTAAGTAAAAAAGTATTCCTTTAATTTAAGCACAATGAAACTATTCTCAAGATACAGTTATATTAAAGAGTGGATACTACATGATCAATATAAATAGATATAATAAATACTTATCAAAGGCTTATAACCAGACAACTTTGCAAAGACACAAATGATATCAAGCAAGGCATAGAATAGAGTTCTTCTTATTAATCTTCTAACAACATAAAAGACATAGAAAACATGCACAGATATATCAACTTTCTTAAGAACAAAAAAATAAAGGTAAAATGACATAAACTGGTCATAGCAAAGCATATGGATCCTGTATTAGATCTTTTACAAATTTTCTAATTGAAACTCTTGTTTTGAAAAAAGGTCTCTTTCTATTACAAATTCTACATATTTATAATCATAGTCTTAACCCAAGATTGCCTGTAACAACCCAAATATTCAACAACCAAACATAACTGAAGATTACTGAACATCTTACAATCTGCTAAATCTGCAAAGGCCATCCTTCTTGCACACTTATTGGTCGGGGCATAATAATATGTGGCACACTAATTGTATCGAGATTAAGACACATGGTGACACGTGTGTACTCAATGCTCAAAGGAAATTATGACAGATGGCAACATCTATCTATACTTAGAAACTCTTTTACCTACCAAAGAAACTCATAGGAAATAGCCACTTGTTGCACTTTGCAACCGTGAAAATGATATGTGTCCTACCCCGTTAAGCGCTTAAAAACTATCTTTATACCTAGGCCCCTTAGCATTGTGACATCTATCACAACCCGCTTCACTTAGAGACTGAGACACAATATCAATGGGACCCACTACATTCATTACTCATTACCACATAGATAATAAACTGGGACAGATGGCACCCTCTGTAGTAAACAAGCTAGACATGTGGTAACTTTCGCATACATAGTTGAAACTTATGAAACTTTTGAAGGATCCTTTGGAAGTTGACACTTGTCACATTTTGCTACAACTGTGAATCAAAATGTTTTTGCTACAAGAATATTATGAATAAAGTAAACCTTTCTCTGCTATCACCACGTGGCACCTCCTGCAAGCTTGAAACTATCTTTGAGCTGTGGCCCACCATATATATGCCAATATCAATATAAATTCTGAAAAGGGACACATGACATCATTTGCATAAAACTCAAAAGGACACATGACAAATTCTGCAAGCATATAGCAAGAAAAGAAACTTTTTGAGAATGCTTCCACTAGCAACATGTGGCACCTTCTGTAGCTTGAAACAAAATGTAACAAAAGATGTTACCTAATACATGGTGCACTTCGCAGAAAAAGAAGGTAACACATAGTAACTTCTACATTAAATTTGATGCTTGCTCCATTTTTGTAGCTTCGACACTTGGTGTGACCCGCGCACAAAAACACAGAGACACAAATATAATAAATCACTATAACTTTATCACAACACTGCTGAAACTGAAACAAAATTTAGAGTTACTCTATAGTAATATGGGTTATTATCTATAACAGAGGCATTAATGTTTATTAATGGCATGCATCATAAGGATATAAGTGACAGAGGTTGGCAGGTGTTTTTGTAACAGAGAGAAGGTAGAGGTGGTATTAGTAAGATCCATGATGTATTTCTTAAATCCTAAACTACATTCCTAAAGACCTAATACATTTCTAAAACCTAATTTATTCTATTCTCTGCATGTCACAAGAAAATGCATTTTTTGTTTTATTTTAGTGTTGACCTATAGTAATAGGTCATAGTCACTTAAGTGACTAGCCTAAGGGGTGTTAAGACATTTATAAAATTGGCCCCTTCACCTCTATCTACCACCTACACCGGTATGTTTCCAAGCGCATGGGCCCCAAAAGCAAGATCAATGGTTTTATTTAAATCTATGAGGAGCGTGCGAAGGCCAATCAATGGCTATCATTCAAATTTATAAATCCAACCTCTATGTGTTGCATTTGACTATCATTATCTCATAACTGCAGTAAAGTGGCTTTTTCAAAGGCTAATTTTAGATATTGAGGTGGTAGTTTTTGTTGGAATCTTTAAGAGCATATTTTGAGGAGATTTTATTTCTAATTTTTAAAATCTTTCGTGGTAGAGAGATAAAAAAGAAGAAGTTATTTTAAGGAAAGAAATGTTATGAGACATTATTCTTTTATGAGAATTTATTATGCATCATGTAGGAAGTTCTCTTTGAAGAGGAATGGATCCGTATATGAAAAGGTTTTTTTTTTTAATAGTGCAAAATGATTTGATTTTTTAGGACAAATATGTAGACTTGAAGATATAATTTCTTGTGAAGAAATTTATAGAGAAGATAAAAAGGTTGAAGGAATATAAAGAGATCTTATTTTCTCTTACAAGGGAAGATTAAAGAATATATTGTTGAAGACACTCAATTTAATGAAGATGAAAATTGTAGGAGATGAAATTTTTATGAAAGAGAAAATAAATGGGAAGAAGAATGTGAAAAAATTTATGCAGATGAATTAGAGAGATAGAGGAAAGAGAATGGCCTTGAAAAGATTGATTTTATTTTTTCTTGCAGGTTCTTCATAGATTCAGAGAAGAAATTATATTATTTGGTAGATGTATTGAAAGGACAATGAAGAGGGATATGCAAGGTTTCTTTATTTCATTTATAGTTTCATTGTAGGTGTATTCTTAAAAAAATGAATTTGAAAAAACTGAGATATGATGAGTTGAAGACATGATTTTAAGTGTCGAAGAAAATGTAGGTGCTATGTGAATTAGATTTGAAGGATTGAGATATGATGGTAGATATGAAGACAATATGAAATTAATTGTGTAGAGATAATCTAAATTAGGTGAATTGATTTTTGTAGAGATAATGAGAATGAAGTGTAGTATGATTGCAAAGAAATATGAAAGTTGAATTGAGTATGATTGCAGATTCAGGGGCTTGTATTGAAATAGAGAAACCCTCTGTGTTACTTGTATTGTTTTGATGGTGATTGTATTTTCCAGTGAGGCTTGTATGGTTAGTGAGACCTCTGTGTATGCCAGTGAGGCATTTTGTAAAGCTAGTGAAGCTTCCTTGGTCAGTGAGACCTATTTGTAACCAGTGACGCAATTTTGAGTGGTTTTTCAACCCCATGAGGGTTTTCCACTCTAGTAATCCTTGTGTTATGATTTGCCTCTATGTGTGTGTTTTCTAATGTCTTACTCACAAGTCCTGATTCATGCCTTTTAATATCATCCATGTGCATTTGTGTTTAACAGTTTATTGATGTCTTTCTCTCCTTTTGTCTTGTAAATTTAAAAGTTGCAAAAGGTTAAAAGATTTCATGACACTGAATCACCCCTGCTCTCAGTGTTGTCCTAGACTCCAATAGTACTTACTTTAGTAGGGCTTCAAGAAAGGTAGTACAATTAGCAATCTTTATATAAAGGAAGAAGGAGACATGATTTTGATAGTTACAATATATGTATATGATATCATCTTTGGTGTAGATGATGATATGTGTAAAAAGTTTGTAGAGGAGATGGAAAAAGTGTTTGAGATGTCCATGATTGGTGAAATACCTTTCTTCCTTACACTTCAAGTTTTCAAGCTAGATGGTGGTATCTTTATTTCTCAAGCTAAGTATGTCAATGAATTGTTGAAGAAGTTTGGTATGGAGGATTCAAAACTAGCGAGTACTCTAATGGTCACTGGATGTCACTTAAGAAAAGATGATGAGTCTCTGGAGGTGGATCATATTTTGTATAGGTCTATGATTGGAGCATTGTTGTACTTAACCAACTTTAGACCTGACATTATGCATTTAATATGTGGGGTTGCTAGATATCAAGCCAATCCTAAGAAAACATGTGAGAAGGCAATGAAAAGGATATTCAGATACTTGAAAGGAACTCCAGACTATGGTCTATGGTATCCAAGAGGTAAAGACTTTGATTTGAGTGCATACACTAATGCCGACTAGGATGGTTGCATTGATGATAGAAGCAGTATAAGTGGTGGTGATTTCTTTCTAGGAAGTAGATTAGTTTCATGGCAAAGCAAGAAGCACGATTCAATGTCCTTATCGACTACAGAAGTAGAGTATATTGCAACTGCCTCCTACTGTACACAAGTGTGGTCGATGAGGAGAACTATGAAGGACATCAAGGTATTGTATGATGAGCCTATTCCTATTTTGTGTTAGAATACAAGTGCTATCACTATTTCCAAGAATCTAGTGATGCATTGTAGAACCAAGCATATAGAAATTAGGTATCACTTTTTGAGAGAGAAGGTTTTAGATAAGGAAGTGTGATTGGAATATGTTCCAACAAAGGATCAAGTTGTGGATATCTTTACTAAGGATCTTGCAAAAGACACCTTTGAGGATCTCTAGTAGAAGTTAGGGGTAGTTACCCCTCCTTCTTCTTACTAAAGATGCAGAGTGATGCATCTGTCTAGGGGGAGTTAATGTAATGTCTTTGTTTCCTGGACTGATGATAGCTTCATCTTAGGGGGAGCAGGTAGTGGTTGTTAATGATAGGGGGAGTTTGTTTGTTCTAAGAAAAATCTATAACCTAAAGGAAAATGTGTAGATGTATCGTAGCTAATGAAGCTGATGGTAGTCTTCCTTTGTCCTTGATGTCAAAGGGGGAGATTGTTACACATATGGCTCCAATGGTTGTATTGTTTATCATTGATGTCAACACTATTATGAATGTTTAATAGTGTTCATAGTTGGATGAAATGCCCCTAAAGAAGATATATTGAGATGAGAATTGGAAGTTGAAGATACATTGAGATATAAATGTCATGCTTCTGAAGAAGATAGACTAAGATGGGAATTAGAAGCACTAAGATATGGTACTGATGGACTAATAATGCATGTGTTAAGACACAGAAGATTTAGCCTCTGGAAGTTAGTGACAATCTTTGTTTTAGAATGACCACCTTTGAAGTCTATCTAGGAAATTGTTCAGCATTTCCATTGGTTTGGTTTTGGGCCCTTTCAAATTACAATATACCTTACTGTAATGACAAATCTTGCATATTCCAAATTTTATGATGTTTGGACTACCGTAAGTATGTTTTGCAGAAGATAGAGTGAACACAATGTTGATTCTATGAAGATAGTCACTACATGGAAGCAAGATGCTCTACATTCCTCTACATTAGCAGATTTGTCTATGTGGTTCTTAATGTATGTTAAGATTCCAATCAAGAGGATAATTCTAGAGATTTAGATCATTTACACTTCCACCATGAAAGTTGTGCATGATAGAGTATCAGCATATGTTCTGGCAGAGTAAGCCAATGCTAAAGGTTTGTTGGAATGCTTTGTATTCCTACACAAGTGAATGATTGCCCTTGCAGTTTGGAGGACATGTTTCTAGATGTGTATTATATGCTTCTTTTTAGTTTAAAGGTTCTTGGTGGTTTGCAGCTCATTTTTCAAATGACAGCATGTTGTAGTGTGTTCTAGATGGCAGAGTGTTCTCAAATTTTATGATTGAAGCTGTGCAGCACAGTTCTCTGATATGCAGAGATAAAGGAGTGTTTGGTAATGTTTTATGAGTCATTTTGACTCATCTAGATAAGTTGCATGAATAACTTTCTTGTTACTAGTACCTCATAAGGTTTTTCAAGTTGATATGGCCATTATACTTCAAGTCTTCATGTGTTCTCCTTAAAGATTCCCTATTTCCAAATGAGTGGAGTGTATGGATGTAATTCCTTGGTGTTTGAATTTGTGAAGAATATTTTGGACCTAGTTAATCAAGTGTTGGGGTCCACAAGGCTTGAATCTTTTTTTGGTGTAACATGTGTATTCACTTAGGACCTATCTTCTACATGTTTCATATTGTGTTATCTAGCTAACTTGTAAATGTATTGTTCATGTTGTATCTAGCCAAAAAGAAATGTAATCAATGTAATATCATGTATAAATAGTGAATCAAAGTGAGTGAGGTGAGGTGTGATTGAAAAGGTTCACAAACAGATAAAAAGTAGAATAAATTCATTATTGATGTGTGACTGAAGGAGAAAGAGAAGATGTTGTTGATGTTGTCTAGATTCATCTTGAAGAAATATTTGTGATAGTGATCAAGTAGAGAGTGTGCCTAACTAATCGGATCATCAAAATATAGTGTGAGGAGACAAAAGTGCAATCATCAAATGTGTGCGCTTCAATGTCAGTTTTTAGATAGTAGAAAAAGAATGTCATACTGTAATTTCTCATAAGTGTGTTCTCATTTTAAGGAGTAGTAGATTCCTTTGGAGTGACCCTAAAACAAAGTCATCATGGAGTAGAAGTTTCCTTGTGGGTTACCCTAAATCAAAGTTACTTAGCCCTAGAGTAGAAACTTCATTGGGTTAAAGCCCCTAAAACAGAGTTATTATTTGAGCTTCATATATCGTGAGTTAATCCTCACCATGGTTTTTCCCTTTTATGGTTTTCCATGTATATCTGGTGTTATGTGTTGATGTGCATTGCATTATTCTTTCATGTTGATATTATGATGGTTAAGTTTTAATCTACTCCGAATAAGTTGAAGTTGTTGAAATTGAAAATTGTTTAAATACTGATGCACCCTCCCTCTGAGTATTCTTATGTGTCTAACATTTGACATTGACTGCCCTATGGTCCACTTTTCCATCCATAACATTTGTGAGCAACAAATTTTGGTTGGTACCCAAATAGTATCATTCACTAGTCCAAAATCTTGTCCACATTGTTGTCCAACATCATGGAAATAGTCTAGGATGGGGAGTTCAATCACACTATCATTGTCAGTCTTGTGTTTGATTAAATATTCACTATCTAATGATGGAGCTTGGCATTAGAGGGTTATGACCTATTGAAGGGAAACACAATGGTGGGTGCTCTCTTTTCTATTAAGGTTTTGAATACTTCTTTATCTATAGAGTATGTTTACAATGCGATGTAGAAGGGGCTAAAATGTAGTTGTGTGAAAGTGGTCTATAATGCATTGGATGGGAATCATTTTCATTTATCTGTGGTGATGACACATAATACATAGGAAGTCTTCAAGGAAATCTACTTCCTATTTATGCACGCCTTGGATTGGGCTCCTCATCCCAAAGGGTCATTAGTCTCTTAGCTCCTGTTCCTACTATGATTATTGTCGATTACTTTATCTCCCTTTCTAAAAATCAAGAAGCTCCACTTGAGATGTGATTCAGGTTTGTTCTTTTTTGGATGTTTTGATGTTCTCCATTTGTCTATCTATGATGCCCTCTTGTAATAATCTTTTTGTAGTTTTGTTTTTGTATTCGTCACGCTCACTTGTATTCAATCCCTTTTCTATATTTTGTATGGGTGTTTTACACCCTTTTGAAAAAAAGAAAAAAAAAACATGAAGGATAACTTATTGATATTACTTCTTATTTTATTCTCCTACAAAACAATAAAACAAGGGTTGCACTATAGTAGGAGTCCTTGCCAAGTGCTAATAAGACAATGCATGGCAAGGGAGATTTTGTTTGTTTCATGCAACAAGGATACAAACAAAGGTTGTAGGGTCTGGTTTTGTAATATTAATTGCATTTATTCAAAGGCAATCCTATAATCTTGTTTATTGAATCTCTTAAGCATCTCCAAATGATATCTAGTCATACCAACAAGTATTGGTTGAAATCTAATGTTCAATTATAAGCTTGTTGTAGGGAGAAGACAACATTATATTAATTATAAGTTTGTGGGAGGGAGAAGAAAGTATTCAACATTTTTTCATGCTATTGATTAAGTTATGAACATGGTATTCTTCACAAATCTTTTCCTGAATAAGGAGCATTATAGTTATATATAACATTAATTGGTATTTGTCTTTTATATGATTCAAATTTACCTTTGCATTTTGGTATAATAGGGATGCATCTAAAATATGGCACATGAGCAAGATAAATCAATCCAAATTATGGATTGCTACTTTTAAACCACTATTATTGACAAATCTATAAAAAAATAACCCACCTCATAGCCTAGGAAGGAAAAATATTTTGACTTGAGAAACAAAGGCCAATCTTTTGGCATTCCAAAAATATAAGGACAAGGGTGTTTGTTTTACTTGTAATAGATACATAAAATCAACTAGATGACCCAAATTTATGGATTAATCCTTTTTGTCCAGTGGTTGTGGGATTTTGCATAACACAACCTTTTTTGTTCATTCCTTTGAGATGCCCCAAAATCAAATCTTTATAATGCCACTAATGCCTAAAGCTTGAAAACAATAATAGTTTTTTTCTAATGGAAGTAATTATAGATGATAGATAATTTATATATCATATTTATTTTGCAGGGCAAGTTCAAGATGAGAACAATAATAGGTAGTAGTACATTGGATGATGGAAACTTTTCACACAAGTAAGGTAGTATTGCATATAAATCCTTCAAAATTACTGTAATATATTACCATCAACTAACATTGTTCTTTAAAACCATGTTCTACATCAATAGGTAGAAAAGAAAGAGGTTCAACCCTATTGAAATGCTACTAAGGAGAGTATTCGACAATGATGGTAAAGTCCTAAGAGATTTAACCATAGTTACAAAAGGAAAGAAAAAGCTATAAGAACCTGTACTACAATTATATGAAATATACCTCAATTTGAAGTCACTAGTGTTTAATTGGTGAAATTTGATTATTAACTTACAATAATAATCAAGTCATATTAATTTAAGTTTGGAACACTTGAATATAATCAATGAACCTCAAGTCTATGCATCACTATTCTAGGAACTTATTAAGATCTTATTACCTCTAATCTTGTACCTATCCCTTGAGTTCAAAACATTTACAGTGTAGAAGAGCATATGATATCCACACAATTACACCATTAGCTATTAAGAGTTGCTATGAATAGATATGTATAGAATTCCAGAGACACAACCTTTAGTATAAATCCTTTCACTCATATGTATCATAGAAGAAAATACCCTTCTCAAGAATTTCTAAGCAAGCCAAAAGATAAAGATATTTCAATTTATGGGAAAAAATCCACAAAATATTGGGAACCCAAAAAATTAGATTTTTTTTTTCAAAAAAAAAACAAAAGATGTTTTTAATATTTAAATCCATCCTAATTGCATAGAGAATCATCTAGTGAAAGCAAAGAGCTTAATACCCACTTGCATTTCTTTTTTGTATGCACGAAACTCAAGTCACTTGTATTTCGTGGTCCTATTTTTTAGTTGTAGGCCTTGATTTACATCTTGAAAAATATAGGAGGGTAAGTGGTATACTATTTTCTTTCTTATCATTGAACTATTGGGTCATTGCTAGTTTATAGCATTTATTTTCTTCATGATGCCCTTCAATAGTCTTTCAACGCCCACTTTTTTTTGTTTTTTGTTTTATATATGTAGAACTCAACTTACTTGCACATTTTTTATAGGATATTTTAGTCATAATAAAATCATCAAGTAGCCTTAGTTAATAATTTAATTTATGCCTGAGTAATGGTGGGAGTAGAAGATTTCACAAGTGATAGAAATAGGACGAGTTGTGGAGGAGATAAGCAATGGAGAACAAGCAATGGAGCAAACATTCTGGTAGGAGCTGGGTCATCCCACAATAATGGGCTATGCTTTTTGGCCAAACTTGACATTGAAATCAACATTTTGAACTAAATCTTCACTTTCTAACACCTATAGCCACTAAAATGTTAGGAATTTGAAGAAGATGCGAACTAGTGATTTGTGAGATTTTGTCTGTAGATTATAAATATATTTTGTTAAAAAAATTTGGAGTTAAATTGTAATTTTTTTTGTGTCTTCTTTGATAACTAGTTTTTAATAGTAAACAACATTTTTTTAAAGTGATATGTATTCTGTCACACATAAGTTTTTTTTTTCTACAAAGGATAAAATTTTGATTCTTTTGAATTTAGATTGGTAACACCGATATCTAGAGAATGCATTTGGTCTTATTATATTTTTTTGAATATTTTTTTAATTAAGTTTTGAAGTCAAACCAATTATAATTTAGACATAGGCATATTCTATCCAACATAACTTTTTTTGTATGTACCAAAATTTTATTTTATTTTTGTTGGAATAAGGACATCATTACCTAGAGGACATGTATTTTTTAGAAATTTTTTTTCTCTATTTTCCTATTTTTTCATATGTGTAAAACAAAGACCTTGATGTTCATTGAAAAACCTACAGTCACAAGAAATAAAAAATAAATATAATAATCAAATTAAATATATTTAAAATTATACTTTTTGGGAAGCTTATAATAAGAAATACATACTTACAAAACATACATTTTAAATGAATTCATTTGATCCCCCGAAAGGTAAATCAAAAGTGGTTCTTTATCAGCATTTTGATAGGTGTAGAGGAGACTCCATTATAGGTATGGTTTAAAACTAGCAGGGTTCTATCCAAGGGGGTTTGATCAAACCCTCTTCAATAAAAACCATTTAAATGGAACATTTCAAGGCTTAAATCGTTATGTTTTCTAAAAATATGTGATTTCATTAAAAATCAAGATGTCCCAGAAAGTGTAACCCATTATTGTGGCAACACCTAGCTTGGGCTATAGAGCCAGAAAAATAAATTTCCATTAAGCAAGTTATAACTAGAGTGGTGAATGAAAGATGGTGTAAAACCAAGGCTGGAGAAGGGGAAACAATTTGAATTTCAGCCCGAATGGGAAGTTCAAGTACAAGCAAGGGCATAAATTTCCCTATGGGGCTCGGGTGAATTGGAAAAAACTCCCATGCCATAGGAGCGAATACCATTCCTTTAGGCAAGAAAGGAAACAAGAACTTTGGAAGGAATGGAAGGTTTAAGAGGGAGTTTGGAAACTTTTAGAATACTAAAGAAGCAGGCTGTGGGAAGCATAGCAAAGCCATGGCGATACAAGCCAACATAATGTGACCAAGCATTCAGTGGTTTGAAATGCTAGGCTTGATAATCAAATGGTATGAAAGAGATACCAATTGGGAGAGGATAATCAAATGGTGGAAATAAAAAGGGGGAGAAGAATTGCATTAAAAACCTCTAGTAAATGGCTTCTTCACACTAATTTGCCCTACACAAGAAATTAGGGCTAGCATAGAAGATTGGGACTAGATGATGGATGACAACAACTTTTATATCCGAAGGTGGGGACCTTGCTTGGACCCTTATAAACATAAGATGGATCAGGTTTAGGATTGGTTCAAATTGCCTAACCTTCTTGAAGAATTTTGGGATTTGGCAGTGCTTGAAGTAATCAACACTCAAATTAGGACCTTTGTTTGTGCAGAGGAAAGACTAAACCCTAATGGATTGGATCCTATGTAAGAATCTATGTTGAGAACTATCCCAATAGCATTTATTAGAGGGAATTGAATATTTATATAGAATGGGGTAAATGGAGACAAAATCTTATTCCAGATCTGAGCCCTAAAGGTGGGGTAACTAGAGTTTTGAGTTTTAGACATAAGGTCAATAAAATAGAAGAAATACATGATGAATTAAATGAGTCCCCTTCAGGAGATGATAAACAGGTGACCTAGGAAGATGGAAATGGAGAAGGAGCAATACCACAATTGGGATCAATCAAGGGAAGGGGATGAATGAATAACATAATTGGGAAAGGCACGCTCAGGAGGTAAAAGAAATTCTAGATTGAAGAATAGATATAAATGGGGTAAATGGGAAGATTTCAGAAGTTATAGATTTGATTGGAGATAATTTCAATGAAGAAAATCTAGATTCCCTGATTGAAGTGAGTAGTGAACTATTGGAATTGGAAAAGGAAGCTAAGAAAGGGGAGATGGGGGAGAATTTTCTCTCTAGAGATCTCTAGGAATCAAGGCCAATTTTGGAAGAAATAGGTTTGGATGAGGAAAAAGAAGATCACACCCCCTTCTCAGTAAAAAATTAGAATGTCATTTGTGCACAACAACTAGAGATGGAGAAACTAGGTATTCCAACATGGCAGCCTATAAAGATAAATGTTGACTGTGGGGACAACAAGAAGAGAGGTAGGGCTTCAAACCAAGAGAAGAGGAAAATTGATGGAGAAGCTTCTGGTCAAAAAAAGATTCTGGAGATGCTTTTGACAAGGAAGGGGGAATCCCTTCCTAAGATCCAATGAAGATATATTCCTAGAATGTTAGGGGCTTAAATGCCCCTAAAAAAAATCCTGGTTTAATGCCTATTAGAGGTGTCATAGGTAGACATATTTATGATTCAAGAATCCAAACTCTCTAAGGCAAAAGCAGAGACTTTTTGTGATAGACTGAAACTCTGGCAATACTTGGCAGTCAATGCAAATGGAGCCTCTGGTGGACTCTTAACTCTCTGGAGACCTCAAAAAGTTCTGGTGGAAGAATTGGCAACAAGCATGTATTGGATAGCGAGAAAGATTAGAAGTCTATCTTTGGTTATAAACTTTATTCTCTTTAATATTTATAGACCAAATTAATGCATATTGAAGAACGAAATGTGGTTAAAAATAGAAATAGTTTACAATAGTGTAGTTCATGATTTTTGCTTTATGGGAGGGGACATTAATGTGATATTAAATTCTAAAGACAAAATGGGGGTGTTAGAAGAAAGCTTCAATCATAGATTGACTTTGAAAACTTTGTGGAAAGGAACATGTTGATGGAAATTCAGATGGGGAATGGGGTTTTCACTTGGACAAATAGGAAGTTTGGGTTCTACAATATCACAGAATGTCTGGACAGATTCCTATTCAAAGGTGATCTAGAAAGCTTTCCCTATTCTATGACAAGTAGTATAGTGTTAGAAATGAAAGCAACAATACTTTAATGGAAATCTGATTTGAATAAATTTCAACAATCTTTAAGTGTGAATTAACAATGGAGATTGTAACAAAACATAAAATCCAATATAGAAAAGATGTCTAACATGAATAAGTCAGCACAATGACATGGTGTTTACATAGAGAAAACCCTTGAGGGTAAAAAAACTCCACCAGGAAAGATGCACATGTTCGTATTAATCTCAACAAGATTGTACAATACATAAACTACACAACTCTCTCCACAAGTCTTCAACCCGACAACATTCTGGCAACACCTAAGTACTTCAAATCTATATTGCAGCAAAAAATACATGGAAAATACTTATAGAAAAGTTTTCCAACTCATCCGAGGCACTCAACTTCTCTCTCCTAAGATTCTCCAATCTGTAAACATTAATTACCATCTTACAAGCATCTTACACTTGTCCAAAAAAATAACCATAAAAAGTTTGGGGGCCCAAGACTAAATCTAGCCTCTTACAACATCTTATGACGTATCATAACCATCATAGATTCCACAAAAGAGTATCTTTCCAAGATAGGAACCTTGGGCTAAATATATAAAATATACAACTAACATATCTGTCATATGCATCATTGAATTTCAGAATCTTATGACAACTTGTAGCTGTCATAGATTCACTTACCAAACATTCTGACAGTCATCATACATGCCAAAAATAGTATATTTCTCAAGGGAGCACACCTACCCTCATTTACTTTGAGTTTTTACATTTACCAACAGTAAAAGTCACTCTATAATTACCTCCGTTTACTTTGAAATTACCCCTGCCAATGAAACTAGTACATCTCCTCATGGATAATTACAAATTACATATAATAAATGGAATAAATACAATATTGGGATTTACAAGGTTAATGGCACCTTATCCCAAAATTCTCTCACTTGACATTATACATTGTAAATCAACCCATAGGAAATCAAATGAAAATAATCAAGCACTAGAAACAAGGCCCATGGCCTCTCTGCATCATACGGACTTCTCTGTGCTCACAAGCTTGGTCAATGAATCTGCAACATTCTCCTAAGTGTCTATCTTCTTCAGCTCAATCTCTCCATTTGTAACCAACTCTCAAACAAAGTGATACTGAACATCAACATGCTTAGTCTCAGCATGATACATGGGATTATTAGCCAAACAAATAGCAGTCTAGCTATCACAACCAATCTAAATAATCCTACAATAAAATCCAATACATGTACATAGTCTTCTCAACCAAATTGCCTCCTTAGACATGAGTAGCAACCATATACTCTACTTCTATGGTGGACAAAGCAACTGTGGGCTGCCTCTTAATCATCCAACTCACTTCACCTCCAAACAGAGTAAACACATAGCCACTAGAAGACCTTTGACTATCCAAGTCACCTACCCAATCTGCATCAAAAAACCCTGTATGTCCAAAGATTTATTAGAACTATCAATACCAGAATAAACCAAGCAATGATCAGGAGTACCTACAAGATATTTAAACACCCTCTTGGCATAGTTCCAATGCTGTCTACTAGGGTTAGACATAAACTTGGTCAAAATTCCCATTGGTTGGGCAATATCTGGTCTAGCGCAAACCATTGCATACATCAAACTCCCTACAACACTAGAATATGGCACATCAGACATATCTTCAAGATCATCCTCAGTCTTTGGACACATATCTAATGAAAGCTTAGTACCAATGGGTGAACGAACTCTAACTAGATTATAGTCCTACAAACTAAACCTCTGCAAAATAGTATTCACATACTTACTTTGTGACAACCAAAGCTTTCTGTTAACCTTGTCCCTCCTAATCTCCATTCCTAAAATATACCTTACAGCACCAAGATCCTTCATCTCAAATGCACCTAAAAGTTGGGCTTTAAGCTCACTGATCATAACCTTAGTATTGCTGAAAAACAACATATCATCAACATACAAAACAATAGCCAGTATAGAATTATCAATACAATGAATGTAAACACAATGATCCTCCTCACTTCTAACAAAACTAAATTTCAACACAAATGAATCAAACTTTTAATACAACATTCTGGGGGACTGTTTTAGACCATAATGAGACCTCTTTAACCTGGAAACCTAATGTTCTTTTCCTTTTACATCAAAACCTATAGGCTGTTGCATATAAATTTCTTCTTCAAGATCTCCATATAAGAATGCAGTCTTAACATCCATTTGCTCAATCTCCCAATCAAAAGCTACAATAATGGATAAGAGAAATTTAATAGAAGTCAATTTAGCAACAGGAGAGAATATCTCACCAAAATCAACTCCCTCTCTCTGAGAGTAGCCCTTGTCTACTAGTCTAGCCTTGTACTTTTTCAATGACCTGTCTGCTCCAAAAAATTTCTTGAAGACCCACTTACAACCTATGGCCTTTCTTCCTTTGGGTAAACGAACAAGATCCTAGGTGTTACAAGAGTCTAAAACCATCATCTCCTCCTGCATGGCTAACTACCAAGACTCACTATCATCTGTAGAAATAGCTTCCCTATAGTACCTAGGTTCATCATTAGTACTCAATAAAGCATATACACAATGGAAATCTGGTGGCCTATACCTGTCAACTGGATTCCATTGTCTTGTGGATCTCCTCAAGGGTCGAGTAAGAGACTCTACTCATTCTTTTGCATGATCATCTGCACCAACTTCTTCTGTCACAATAGATTCATCTTATTCAGAACTACTTGAATCTTCTTCTTCTTCTTCACCCCCCAATCCGTCATTTTGTTCTTCCTGAGGTGCATCTTGCTGCTCTAAATCAAAGTGCACCTTCTTTACCTTTTCTTCTTTTTCTTTGGGTTGCTCAGGTTCAAAAATAACATCTCTAGAAAAGATAATCTTGTAGGTTAGTGGATTCCAAAGCTTATAACCTTTGAAATTATCACCATATCCAATGAATGTACACTTTTCATCCTTTGGATCTAACTTAGATCTCTTTTCCTTAGGCACATGAACAAAAGCCTCACAACCAAAAATCCTTAAATGTGAAACAGAAGGTTTCTTAAACCTATCCACACTTCAGAAGGTGTTGAATCAAGAGCCTTACAAGGAGATCTATTTATCAAGTAGCAAGCAGTACACACAACCTCTACCCAAAAGCATTTATCCAACTATGCATCACCAAGCATACTTCTAGCTCTTTCCATAATTGTTCGGTTCATCCTTTCTGCAATACTATTTTGATGTAGTGTATACAGAGTTGTCTTTTATCTAATTATACCTACATGCTTGCAAAATTCATCAAATTCATTAGAGCAATATTCCCCTCCATTGTCAGATCTCAATACTTTTATCTTCAAACCTGATTGGTTCTCTACTAAGACTTTGAATTCCTTAAACTTAGTGAAAACTTTAGATATATGTTTCATAAAATAAATCTATGTTAATCTAGATACATCATCAATGAAGGTTACAAAATAACAAGATTTTCTGATAGATTCATTATCCACAGGTCCAAACACATCCATATGAATAATTTCTAACTTCTCTTTTGCTTTATTGCTTCCTGAAGGAAATAATTTTCTATTTTATTTACCAAACACACAATGCTCACAGAAATCAAAGTGCTCATCAGAATAGGAGAAACCGTCCAACAAATTTTTATTCTTAATAGTTTCTAATACATTATTACTTGTGTGGCCCAATCTATGGTGCCACAACATACATGCATTTTCAGTATTAGCCTCAGATACATAGGAGGCATTATAAACTGTAGTGGCTTCAAGATTAAACATGCTTCCAAATCTCTTCCCCTTCACTACCACCAAGTTCCCTCTCACCAATCCACAACCATACTTGTCAAATGTCACATGCATTCCCAAATCATTCAACTTGAAAACTAAAATCATATTTCTAGCTAATCTAGGAACATGTAAAACACTAGGGAGGGTTTTAATCCTCCCATCATTGAAACATAACAATACCTTTCCTTTCCTAACAATTAGATATGAAGAATTGTCACCAAGGTAGATATTACCTCCATCATATTCTTCATATGTGGAGAACCATTCCTTATGTAGGGTCATATGAAATGAGCATCATGAGTCAACCAACTAGTTTTCATCAGAAACAACATTACATACAGAAAGTAAAAGATCTTCACATGCATTCAAGGACTTATCTAATGTAGTCTCCCATTGTTTCTTTGGGTTTCTGCACTCCTTTGTTACATGCCCCCTTTTACCATAGTTCCAACACTTCACTCTATTCTTTTTACCAGGAGTCTTAGACCAGCCTTTGGACTTGTCCTCAGCCCCTTTCTGATCTCCTTTAGGTCCCCTTTCCTTAGACCTTCCCCTAACACTAAGAGCATCTCCTGAACCATCTAAACTCTTCTTCCTTTATTCATGTGACAGTAGCACTGAAACAAGAGCATCCAACTTCGGATCTGCAAGGTTAGCTCAGTGATAGCAAGGATAACATTCTCCCAAGAATCAGGTAAAGAACAAAGAAGTAAGATACATTTATCTACCTCACTAACCTCAACATCTACTAAATCAAGCTGACTTAATAACAAATAAAAAGAATTTAAATGCTCTGCAATTAATTCACCTTCTCGCATTTTCATGGAAAATAATTTTCTTTTTAAATAAAGTTTATTTACCATACTTTTGGCTTGATAGATCTCACCCAACCAATTCCATAACTTATGTGCAGTCTCCTCTTTTGTGACATTTAATAGGATAGAGTCTAAAAGACACAACTAGATGGTTCCCTGTGCCTTCTTATCTAGTCTATCCCACTCATCTTGAGAGACATCGTCAAGTTTCTTCTCTTTTTGAATAGCCAATTGCTAGTTTCTTTCTTCCAACAAATCTTCCATTTTTAGCTTCCACAACTCGTACCCCATTCCATTGAACTTCTCAATGTCCAATCGAGAGGTTGATGAAATGGTGGATGCAGCCATAATAACAACACAAGATCTGCAAAATAAACACAACCAAATCTGCCATTGCAGCTATAGATTCCACACTATCACCCAAGAGTCAAAGCTGGCTAGGCTATGATACCAAATTTTAGCAATCTTTAAGTGTGCATTAACAATGGAGATTGTAATAAAACATAAAACCCACTATAGAAAGATGTCAAACATGAAGAACTCAACACAATGACATAGTGTTTACATGGAGAAAACCCTTGTGGGTAAAAAACTCCACCAGGAAAGAGGCACAAGTTTGTATTAATCTCAACAAGATTGTACAATAAATCAACTACACAAGTCTTCAATCCAACAGCATTCTGGTAGCACCTAAGTACTTAAAATCTATATTGTAGCAACAAATACATGGAAAATACTTATAGAAACATTTTCCAACTCATCCTAGGCGTTCACCTTCTCTCTCCTAATATTCTCCAACCTGTAAACATTAATTACCATCTTACAAGCATCTTACACTTGTCTAAAAAACAACCATGCAAAGGTTGGGGGCCCAAGACTAAATCTGGGCTGTTACAACATCTTATGACATAGTATAACCATCATAGATTCCACAAAAGAGTATCTTTCCAACATAGAAGCCTTGGGCTAAATATAACAAACATACAACTAACATATCTATCATATGCATCATAGAATCTCAGAATCTTATGACAAATTGTTGCTGTCATAGATTCACATACCAAACATTATGACAGTTGTCATACATGTCAAAAATAGTATATTCCTCAAGGGATCATGCCTACCCTCATTTATTTTGAGTTTTTACATTTGCCAATAGTAAAAGTCACTTCGTAATTACGTCCAGTTACTCTGAAATTACCCCTTCCAATGAAACTAGAACATCTCATGGATAATTACAAATTACATATAATAAATCAAATAAATACAATATTGGGATTTACAATGTTAATGGTACCTTATCCCAACATATAGTAATCTACTTAGGTTTAGACCATTTTCCAATCATCTTAGAAATTTAGGGATAAAGGAAACCTATTAGATGCCCCTTCAAAATTGAAAACATATGGTTCAAAGACCCCCATTTCTTTGACCTAATTAAGATATGGTGGAATGAGATCCATCTAGAGGGCTCTAAGATGTTCACCATTGTCACAAAACTAAAAGTGATAAAGCAACAACTAAAAACAATGGAACAAGAATTGTTTCAAAAACATCATTGAGGAAAACAAAATCGAAGAGAGTTTACAGGAGGTGAATGAATTAGTGGTTACTAGGGGAATGGACAATGAGAGCTACCTAAAGGAAAAAGAACTTCTTAGCAAACTAGAAGACATTTTGTCAAAGGAAGGAATTTTTTGGAGGCAAAAGTCCAGAGAGGTCTGGCTTAACTTTGGGGACAAAAACACAAAATACTTTATGCTACTAGGGCTAGAAGGGAAGTAAACATAATCACGCACATCAGATCCTCAATGGGTATAGTTCTTGAGGAACTAGAGGAACAATAGCAGATACTCTCAAACATTCCTCGATTGGTCGTGGAGGTAGAAAATGAAATACTGATGGGAAAATTCTCTGAGGATGAAATTAAAGAAGCACTCTTTCAATTACACCGTGATATGGCCCCTGACTGTGATAGATTCCCAACATCTTTCTTTCAAAAATATTGGGACATTATAGGTGGAGAGGTAGAGGAGGCTATTGAACATTCAAGAAGTTCAGGAAAGGTTCTAAAAGAGATTAATAAAACATTTATTGCACTCATCCCCAAGAAGGAAAATCCTAGTTCACTTGAGTAATTTAGACCTATTGCACTTTACGACACCATCTACAAGATTTTAGCAAAGGCAACAATAAATAGAATCAAAGGAATTCTCCCTAATATTATCTCAGAAGAACAAACTGGGTTTGTACCAGGTAGATCAATTTTTGATGGGGTAATTATAGCCCAACAAGCAATAGACTCCGCCCAAATGGTCAAGAAACAAAATATGCTGATAAAGCTAGACATCAAAAAGGCCTATGGTAGAGTAGATTGGAGGTTTTTGTTCAAGGTTCTCAAGGCTTTTCACTTTCAAAGAGAATGAATACAATGGATATTCAATTGTGTGGCAACTCTCAGATTCTCCATTCTCACTAATGGATCTCTACAAGGATACTTTAGGGCTTCCAGAGGTCTAAGACAGGGGAATCCTCTGTCTCCCTTTTTGTATATTATCATGGCAGAAGCATTGGGAAGAACTCTAAACAAGGCACTCTAGGATGGAAGGATAATAAGAATTCAAATTACCAGGGGTTGTCCAGCCATTTCACACTAGCAATTTGTAGACAATACAATGTTGTTTGGAGAGGCCAAAGTAGGAGAGGCAAGAATCTTCAAGGAAGTCTTGTGGAAAATACTCATTTGCCTTTGGTCAGGAGGTCAACAGAGAATATTTGGAGGTTTTCTTTTTCTTCACTGAGCCAATGTTGGAGAATCAGATTATTAGAGTGTTGGACTTCAAGAAAGGCACACTTTTAAGCAAATACTTGGGGCTACCCTTAGCCACCAGCCTTCATTCAAGTAAACTATGGGATTCCCTAGTCTTAAAGATAGAAAAGAAACTGACCTCTTGGAAAGGGATGTGCCTCTAATGGGCTAGCAAATCTTTGATGCAAAAGGTAGTGATATCTGCTATCCCCGTATACATGATGTCATGCCTCCCTCTTCCAGCTAGTGCATACCAAAGAATCAATTAGAGAATGAGGATGTTCTTTTGGCAAGGTGAGTCAAAGCAAAAGAATTTCCCCTCATTAGCTAAGAAAAAAATATGTAGATCAAAGATGGCAGAGGGTGTTGGTCTAAGAAATATGGCTTTCTAGAATAAGGCTTTAGGAGCAAAACTGGTTTGGAACATTTACACATACCTAAATCTCATATGGGTTAAAATAGTGAAGGCCAAATATTTGGATGAAGAGGAATTGACCATTTTTTCAACCAGAACACTCCCAACAAATTCAAGAATTTGGAATTTCATGAAAAGTTGTAGAGATCTAATTACAGATCATTTGACTTGGGATATTAGAGATGGGAGCTAGGCTTTGTTTAGGGAGGACTCCTAGAGAGGGTTTCCTAAATTGGCTAACAGAATTGAGCTAAATGCAATCAAAGTCACGACCAAACAAGTGTGAGGAGACAAGGTGAGGGATTATATTCAAATTTCTTTGGTTAGTGGAGGTTTTAAGGGGCAATGAAAGGATGTGAGAACATTAGGCTTCTCCAACATGGAAGCAGTAGTCTACGAAGCAACCATTAATAACAGATCTATCTTCATCAGAGAAGGTAGAGATATCTTAAGGTGGAATTGCTCTAAAATGGGAGTATATAAAGAAAAAGAAGGATACAAAATCTCAGTTAAACACTCAGAGGTAGCATCTTCTCTCTGACTCAACTTATGTTGGAACAAGAATTGTGTTCCCAAAGTAGGGATTTTCACTTGGGCAATGCTGCAAAATAGAGTCTTAACAATAGACAGGTTTTTAAAGATGGGCTACTATGGTCCCTCAAGATGTTTTCTATGCAAACATGTAGAGGAATCAGCAAATCACCTATTCTTGTAATGTCGTTTCACACACATATGTTGCATCTGGTTTTGTGTCAAATTGAACTAGAAATTTGCCCTACCTCATGACATTCTAAGGCCCTTCGACGATTGGCCTCAACTAAATAGATCAACACTAGTGTCAATCTTGTGGCTAATTTATCCCTCCATTTTGGTCTAGGAGATTTGGAAAGAAAGAAATCGAAGACTGTTTAAAGAAAAAGAGATTCCCTTAATCTCCTTTCTCAACAAAATAGAAGTTGTGATATTAGAAGTTGTTAATATCAGAATTGATGAGCAAAGCCAAAGGAACTCAAACTTCACAAAGTGGGATGCAGTCATGAGGATTAATTGGCCCATGGGTTGAAGGTACCCTCCTTTATAGGGGAAGGAGGAAATAAATAAAAAATAGATAGAAGTCAAGTTGTTTGGATTCCTCTATAACCAGGTTGGTTTAAAATGAACTTTGATGGGGCTGCCAGAGGTAACCCTGGTATTTCTAGGGCTGGTTTCCTTATTCGAGACTGGAAAGGAAGGGTGCTAGGAAGATTGGCTAAATCCATCCCTGAAGGAACAAACAATGTAGTAGAGATGCAAGCCTTAATTCTAGGTCTGGACATGTGCATCAACCTCAAACTAAAGAAGGTAATCATAGAAGGGGATTCAACTTCGATCATAAATTCATTGAGAATGGGAAAAATTGTGAACTGGCGGTTAGGTGCAATGTTAGAAACAACAATCCTTTGTCTCAAAGAGCTAGATCTTCATAGAGTTAATCATATTTATCATGAAGGTAACTTGGAAGTAGATACTCTGGCTAGTAGAGGGACCGATGGGTTGGAAATAAAGGAATTTGATACTTCAATTGGTTTTGAGAACTTGGATTCTTGGACTACAGAGTAAATCTTATATATCATGAAGGTAATTTGAGGGTAGATTCCTAAGAAAACAAGGGAGCCGATGAGTTTGAGCTTAGGGAATTAGAATCTGCATTATGATTAGTGAGATAGGCTCCTCAGAATCTAGTGGGCCCGATCTGACATGATCTTCTATAGAAAGTGATAGGTAGTCCCATGTGAGTGAGAGAGTTGGAGTCGCTTTCTAGCCAACTAAGAGCCATGTCAAGAACTTCATGCTGCTCATGGGCCCTGAGCTTACATTGCTAGGTCATCATGGAAGTGTGGTGATGTTTTCCAAGCCTCTTTTTCTTTAATGATAATTTTGTAAGGGTTGAAGGTAAGATTTATTAGATTGGATCTCCCAAGAGTGGTGACAAGATTGGGAAGATGCCTCGCATGCTAGAAAGTCATTTGAAGGAGTGAAGGAGTATTTTTGTTAGGACTTTCATTCCTTAACTATGAGATAGAAAGGAATTCATCACTCATCAAATCTTTCAATATCTACCAAATTTAGCCTGAATAGCTAGAACTGAGGAGGTGGTTGAGTGCTTACGCATCTTCACACAAACCTTACTAATTAAGTAGTTAGAGACAACCAAGTAATAAGTACTTTAGAAAGGCTGGTAGTTGTACTGAAAAGTTTATAAATTTATAATTATGTGAAAGGCTATAAAATGGTGTTTTACTTATCAGCAGAGTCTGGTGTGTGGTGGAATGGACATGCCTATCTATTTAACCAATAAGGTAAGACATACGACATTCTTGGGTAAGGTCACAGATCAGTGTCTCGGTAGGGTCCTTTTGCAGAATGACACCTTTATGGTAGGAGCCACCAAACTCATTCTAGGTATGGCCTTTGTTGATGGAGGAGAGATATAGAGTTGATTAAGATATTGCCTCTTAGTTTTATTCTTCCTTGTTGGACCTAAACATCTGAAAGGTGGAAATTAACACCATGACGAACAACCTGTTCACGGTAGAACTACTTGGGGGGCTTGAGGAGGTGCTGGAGAAAGTAGTTTATGGCACAAGTTTGTCGAGGCCTGTGATCTATGGAAACTCAATATGCTCGAGGAGATTGTGAAATACTTCACTTTCCTGCTAGAGTTAAGGGGAGGTGACATGCTCATCCTTCAGGATAGCACTCATATAGGTTGTGAGTTCTTGAAGAGAATGTTGTAGCTAGTCACAGTGGAGGACTTTGCTTGGGTGTCAGAGTTCAAGAATTAGCTTCAGGATTAGGGAGAAATATATTATGGTAAATAGTTCACTATCTTGTGTTTTTTTCTCGTAGTTTAAACAGTGGATGCTTATTGGGGTAAGGTATATGTATGAAAAATTTATAGGGGGTTGAGACAATAGTCTCTTCTATAGTAATACAAATTTCTGTTATAGTTATCCCTACATGGCAATTTTATTAACAATTCTCAGACCCTACAAGATCATTTTGAATAGTTCCTAGGTAGAATGGCATAGGGTTTTTAGTCTGATTATTTTGATAGCAGATACAATCTAAAGGAACTTCTCTAGAAAGGAAAAAGCAAAGTTGTAAATTTCTCTTTTGATATAATATAATATAGACTTTCTTATGTAGCAAAAAAAATCATCGAGTAGCCTTATGCATTTTGGATACCTACTCATTGCATTGAGTTATTAGGTCATGATATTTTACTTTTTCTCTTATCAATCTTGAATTGTTTTAAGTTTTCTTTTACCTAGTTGGTTGGGCTTAGGTGAATAATATTTTTTGTTGTTAGTAAAATTTGTGATCTATTTCAATTAGAGTAGAATAAAAGGAATATGCACATGATGTTTCTATAAATGTGATTTAAATGATCAATGTTACATCTAACTGAAACTTGAAACATATTTTAATAGATAGTTAAATGAGGGAATATTGGTTCTACCAATTTGAATTTGTTTTCTATGGTTTGTATTGCTTTATGTTGTATAGAGCAATAGGGAAATGATATGATATAGGGCACAAATAATAATAAGCAATTTTATAAGGGGATTTTTAGATTTGCACTTGTAGCCTTTTGATTTCATCCATCATTCTTTAATTTGGTTTTCAATATACTATGTCAAAAAAACAACAACAAAAATGATGAAACATAAATTTATTAAAGTGAATAGAATTATGAAGAATAAAACAAAATGATTGAAAAAATGCATGTGTTGTAAGTATGATGTATTTGCTATATCATTTGGTTTAGAATATAACATTACAAAGCTAAAATGTACTAGAAGCAATAACAGAATGGTAGAGCAAATATATACTAGCTGAAATTTCATCGATATAGGAGGTACATCCAAATCAATTCATACAAATGCAAGGGATAGTGGAAATCACCATTCTACAAGTTGGGTAGCATGGTAGAGACAAACGCCATAACTATTGGTGTTAAGTGTCTCCCTACACATGGCTAGTCCATAAAAGGTTGTTGATAATCCATTGGGACTAATCTCATTAGTTGAAAAAAGTTTTGAAGCTAACCATGTTATAAATTCACCTCCACAAGATACTTTGGGGAAAATATAGCCTCAACATATTGTTTATTAATCACAAGCTTAGTCTCAGCAACGCACCACTCTACAAAACCTTTTGACTTAATTAAAATTTAGAGAGCATAGAAAACACATTTACAAAAAAATTCAAAAAAAGTAGAGCAAGGTGAAAGAAAAATTTCCATACCTAAAATTTGGAGAGTATGGAAAACACATTTATAGAATTTTTGAAAGAAAATTAGAGCAAGTTTATAAAGAAAGTTGTGCTTGGGCATCATAAAGTTGCACTCTAATATTAGTGAAAATGAATCTACACCTAACATGTTTTGAAATTCATCCCATTTTAGTGAATGCCATAGTTAATTGCGAGGAACTTCAAATCTCATACACAATATAATCTATAAAGAAAAATAATTACAATTTGAAATCATTCATAGTGAGAATTTGTGAATAAATTCTTCTTTATTAAATTTGTGCATAAATTCTTGTGAAGGTTGTGGTGATTGGAAGTGGCACTAGGATCTACTACATCTTACAAAAAATCCATTTCCATGCTTCAATGAATGTCCATACCCTCTTCCATAGCTCCAATTTCAGAAGAGGTAGGGAAAATGCTGGAAAAGGTTAAGGTGTTTAAAATATTATAAGGCCTTTTTATCAAATGCATGTTGAACATATCATGCCATTCCATGAGACCATTTTTTTAGGTATTTTGTAAAACAGTTCAAATGCCTAGTCTTTGCTTCAACATTTTGCATACATGTCTACCAAAGCACTTTCAACTACAACATCTAACAAAAATCCTCATTTTGTTATGATTTGATGGATGTCCACATTAAGTATTATTAAAAACCTCAATGTTTAAATGTGAAACCAGCCTATTACCTAACTAGATAAATGCCATGTATTCTCATTTCCTTAAAAGTCACTTGTAGTTGTGTCTTGCACTTGGGTAGCATATTATAAGTTCCAAAGAACATCTTCCATTGAAGGACAAGAAGATGGTTCTTGAGAAAGACACATAGAAATAATTTCTCCAACAATTTTCAGTGACTCCTCAACACATGTGTTTACAATAGCAAGATCAACAATATTTTTTTTAGTGTCCTAGTTAGTGATTAAGTTCACCTAGATAACAAGAAAAATAAATTCAATACAATTTCAACCCCTATGAAACATATAAAAATTAACATTCAACTGTAAAAAGAAAATGGAAGAAAAAAACTTGTACATCTTACCCTCACATTCTTCAACATTAAAATTGTTTTCCTTATGGTCCATAGGGTTGATTAATTGTAATGGGGACACTTGTAAGAGGATGACCTAGGTGAACAAACCCCCCTTAAGTAAAATTAGACCCCACATAACCTCAAACATGTGGCATGGCCATCATGTGATGAACATGGGGTACATTTGACCCTAGTTTAATGGCGGTGCATTTGAGTGTGACCTAGGCCTAAAGATCTTAAGAATGTAGATCTATGTTACCTCAGAAGAAAGTAGTCAAATCTTACCCCACATTACATTAAATGGTTGCCCTTAATAACCCAAGACTTAACAAGTAAAAGAACATGAACACCTTTTATTCATCTTGAGGATGGCTTACATTGATTAAACATTAATAAATTGAAAAATTTATAAAACTAGATGAATAGACCCTTTGCATAGTAGGCCTATAATAATAACATCCAAAGTCACACTAAAGAAGCAAAAACTATTATGGGTCAAGGACTTGAAATATTAAATGGTTGACATGTTCACATAAAGGAATGGTGTAAAAGAATCATGGAATTACTAAGAGGAACAATAAATTAAATTAATACAACTTATAAATTTATTCTGCACAGTAAAGTTAATGTCATTTGTCCCCTGACAAAGCAAATAACAGTATCAACTTTCATGGAATAGTAGCATTAAATTCAATTACAAGCAAATAGTAATATCAACATTTAGGAAGTAGCAATCTCATTCTCTAACATATTAGGACTTAGAATAATGTTTCTTGAGTACCTAACTTCTGGCATAAAAGGAGGTTTTAAATGCATAATGGATATAAATAAGTTTCTAAAGCTCAGATAGAGATGAAAATGTAATAAGCAATGACCTTTTGGAAACAAGGAATATATAATGAACAATGGTCCTCAAAATGATTAAGAAATCCATTAGGATCATTAATAGACATCAATGTAGTAAATTAGCTAGCTTAAACTGATCAAAATCCAAACAAGACTAGATCACAAGGATCTTGGAATTTGGATATAAGGATTTTAAGGCCATAAAACCAAGAGAGAGAATTTGGTAAAATGGAATGATAAATCTATTTCTAATCATGTAGCAAAGTAGTTACAAAATTTCAAAACTATGATTTCAAACTAATTCAAAAAATATTTGCAGAAGGAAGAATTAACTATTCATTATTCCTAAAATTCACTTGTTGAATTGAGAATGAACTTTCTATGTCTTAAATTAATGGACAAGGATACCCACCATCTTGTGAACTTTATCAACTTCTTGACTTTGCACTGTTAGAGATCTTCCAACAAATGTCTCCAATAAAATGAGACCAAAGTTAATAAATATTTGCTTTGACTATTGTTCTCCTACATGGAATAGATGTAGATTTTGGAAGCAATAGAGTAAGCATTTTATAAGAAACATTGAATCTTGGATTTTACTCAAATTTTGTTCAGATTAACTTCTTGTGAGGGATGTGGTGATTGTAAGTGGAACTTGCAATTGCTACATCTTACAAAAAAATCAATTTCCATTCTTTGATGAATGTCCATACACTCTTTCAAAGCTCCAATTTCAGTATAGGCAAGGAAAATGCTGGTAAATGTTGAGGTGTTTAAAACTTTTTAAGGCCTTTTTACCAAATGCATGTTGAACATATTGTGCCATTCCATGAGACCACACTTTTTAAGGCATTTTGTTAAATAGTTCAAGTGCCTGATCTTTTCTTGTATATTTTGCATACATGTCTATTAGAGCACTTGCAACTACAACATCTAACAAAAATCCCCCTTCCATTATGCTTTGATGGATGTGCATACCTTGTTCCAAAGCTCCCATTTTTGCAAAGGCCGTGAGGAACTCATCAAGTCAGAAAATGATCAAAAATGAGAAATTAGTTTCAAGAATGTACCTAACAGTCTTCATTGTTTTCATGATTCTACATAATAATGTAACATTTAAAAAAACAAAAACAAAAATTGACAAGCTGTCCAAAGGGATTGAGCTACAATAGTAATAGTGCATAAGGGTAATAGTAGACCCTAGGTTCAAATCCATTCACCATAATAGGGAAATCCCTAATCACGATACCCAAGTTTAAATCCTTCCAATGTAGGACAAGCCCACTCTACCAAACTGACAACTACCTATATCAAGAATTTACTAATTAAATAAGCATTATAGATTACAGTGAAGCTTGACACTCATTGATAAACCTTATGGGTGTGGTCCAACCTTAACCCACACTATGTTATATTTAAAAAAGAAAAATAGATGTTGTATTGTAGCTTGATTAAAGTTTAAAAGTATTAAGAATGTCATCCAAGCCTAGTCCACACCATGTTAAAGGCTACTAGTAATATCACCCACATTTACCATATAAAAAATCCAAAGTAGTTTAAATTTAAAATTAATCACACTAATCCTTTACCACTAAAACTGAAAACTCCTCTGATATCCACCTATACTTTCGAAAGTCTTCAATAATCTTATCATCACAATAGAGCCAAAATCTATACAAAATTAAACTACTCTAGACCAATCAAACTAAAACTCGTATGAAATTAAATGCCATTCTAGAATAATCCATCAAAACTAAATACACAAGCAATCACACATCAAGATGTAAAATACATTACAGAGGTTTCCAGAAACATTCTTATGGAAAGGCCATTTTTTGAGGCATTCTATCAAACATATTGTGTGCAATATTTATGATTCTTCATTTTTCATACATGATTACCAAAGCAACAACAATTCCAAGAATGTGGCTGCAAGATGGCGAGACCATATATGCAAAGATTGCCTTATGTTAATAGCCAAAGAAAAAGCCTTTACCCTATGCCAAAGAGGAGCCTTGGAACAACATGGACATAAATCAAAACATAATGCAATAGTGTTTTCCTAGGTACCAGCCATGACTCTAATACTCATACAATGAAGAATTCATGTGTAAAATGACTGATTCTATTGCTGACAACCACCCTCTCAATAAGAAAATGATGCAAGAGCATTCAAGTTCACTTGCAATCCTGTGTCACCAAAAAAACATATTTTATTTCCTGAGATTGTTTTTGGCTTCATCTCTTCATTTCTTGGTTTTTGTGTTTCAGGAGAATTTTTGATTTACTTGGTCAAGTTTAGGACATCACCTTGTAGAAAGCCCAAATGGGTATCTATAGTTAAATATTGGCAAAGATTGGATGAAATCTAGCTAAGTTACAGCCAGTTGGAGAAATCCTAGTTTCGTGAACTTATAGGTTCACCAATGGCTCAGTCCACTGATGGATGGCTTCGCTGATAGGGTTCTTTTACAATGTTCACTTTTTAAAATATAAAGACTTCACAGTGCTTGATTGACGGAGTTTCAAGATTTCAAACTTTATTGGTAAAAGCATGAGTTAGCGAACTCATAAGTTCATTGATAGCCTATATCACTGACAGACTTCTTTTTTTTCAATGTTCGTTTTTCAAAATATAAAGGCTTCACAATGTTCGATCGGCAAAGTTTCGAGATTTTTAACTTTATCGGTAAAAGCACTAGTTAGTGAATTCATGAGTTTGTCAATATCCTTTATCGCTGACTAACCTTGCCTAGCTAAAGTCAAGCCTTTGGTTTGTGAATGAATGAAACTGCTGATTGAAAGAGTATCACTGAGTCAGAAAACTATTGAACTATATAACCAGTTCGTGGGTTCTAACATTCACTGATAAGAAGATAAAGGCTCAAGCATGGAGTATGAATATTTTTCAAGTTGTGGATGGTGCCGAAGTCCATTGACTAAATCCTGAGTTTCGAAAGGATAAATTTTGCCTATAGAAGTAAATCGCTTAGTCAACATGCCTTAAGATTTTCTAACTAGTTTAGGACTTCCAAAAGTTGTCGATTCACTGACTAGGTTCAGAAAAGCTCAATTTTTATGACAAAGGGGAATGGTGAATAAAGGGATTGTATTAACAAAAGTGGTTCATGAAATTACCTTTTCTCCAATAAGGGACCCCAAGGTTCGTGAAAGTCATAATTTGCCGATTACTTGGGCAAGTGAGCAAGTTTGTAAAATCTTTATGTTGCAGATAACAAAGGGATGTTCCCAAGTTCATGGAAAATGTATTTTTCCAACAAGCTATTCAAAAGAAAGGTTTGCGAATGGGTCAATTCACTGATAAGTTCAAGAAAGTGGACTTTTGCCGATAGGTCTTTATAATGAAGGTTCAGAAAACCAATAATTTGCTAATAGACATTTATTTCTCAAGTTCAGAAAACTAGATAATTGCCAATAATGTGGAGAGTTTTACAAAGTTTGGTTTTGCCAATAGAAGGCTCCATGGTTGCAAAAAAGAGTATTTTAGTCAATGATTGCCTAGAGCCGAATATGTCTAAACTAATGAATATGTAATGGTGGTGGGAACGGCCTTATGAAAGTGTCAATGCTAGTATTTTGTTCTGTTCTGATAGTTTTGATCAGTTGTATAACGATTTGGGGCAGTTAAACTATTTTGAGTGAAGAGTCATAAATACGATTGCTAGGACCAAATTGGGGGTTTGATCTAGGAGGATTTGATGGTTGGGAATTCGATAGTGAATCGATTGGTGAGCTAATTTTGTCTTGGTTCGATCTCTTGGAGGAGAGATATGTCAGAGAAATCTTTGTAAGCGAAGATGGATGTAACCTGTTGACTGTGCAATGACATTTTGTACTCATGTAATCATTCTATTGCTGATAGTAATAAAATCATTTTTTTCACATGGTGTTTGTATTGTTGTTTGTATTTGTTGCTTAACACAGTTGTCTCATAAGATCCCTGAGTTTAGTCATGCATAAATAAATAAAAGCTTCAGACCCAAAAACTTTTAGCTGCCATAAAACAACTCTTGCTACGTGCAATTATGAATGACTGTATAGCTAAAATAAAGATTCATGTTATGATAAAATTTATTTGTTAACTTCTTGGAGAGAGCTCATGTGGTTAAGAAGATGGTATGAAATTTTCAATGTGTTCATACCGTTACCCTCTTGATTCATTGCAATATAAAGGAGGAAAGACGAATGAACATGAGTGTAAATAATGCAGCCATGCAAGATGACCTTGCTTAGAAATTGCAACTGCCCTAGTACATATGTATGCAAAATGTGGAAGCATAGATAAGACACATGAACGGCTTTGCAAAATGTCACCCAATCACTTGTGGCTCCATGTGTCTTATTGGGAAAGTACATAAAACATTAACAAGCAGTTTAATTTTCAATTTGTTAGCTTTTTCTTGGATTAAATTTAATGAAAAATCAACAATTCTCTAATAAAAAAGTTACTATCCATTTTTTTTTTTTAAATCACAATAAATAAAAAAATCGCAATAACATTATGAAATGAATAAATTTTTTTTGTGGGGCAGGTTTTCCCATGCCAAACTAATACAATTTAAGCAGATGAAAACATTAGTCGAAGACTAATAATAGCTCAGACGGAAAAGAGGGGGAAAAGGGGACATTAAAAAAAATGGCGTTGAACATTTCTTATGAAGACGTACTTGATTATGAAAAAGAGGGTGTAGACTTGTTTAAGTTCAATAAACATAAAACGTATAAATTGGATTATAAGCTTTTATATTCAAATGCCAAAAAAAAAAAAAAACGGTTGAGACTTGAGGCCTAAATTTGATGGCCGTATAGCCATATTTAGACATTTTTGCAGTAAAATACAATCAAAATTTAAAAAGATTGTATTAGATGAAAAGAGGGATTTTGGGTAAACTGTCAAAATTTATATAAGATTATGATGATATATATATTTAGTTTATATATTATATTACTTACATTAAGATATGTCATAGTATTTTAAGGGCACCTTTGGATGGATAACCGCCCTAAAAAATTTGCTTGACAGGCAGGGTCGATCATCAAATTTAAGCCTGGATCACGAGGTAGGAAAAATGTCTGATATTGACTATTTCCATTGTTAGATTTTTTTAGTTTTTGGTCGTAGGCAATTGTGAATCAGTTTTGACTTCAGACATTCAAAAACTTATGTTAATTTTAGACAATTCAAATTTGCAAATAAAATTCACAAGAGTCATTTTTGAATTGGTCAGGGCTTAAATGTCCCGGTTTTCCCTTAAAGTCAGGGTTCAAACAAATTGTAGTCACCCACGAGGGATGACTTCCATCCATGAAAACGGAGATAACATTGAGCTTCTCCTTCGTATAAAGACACATCATCGCACAACTAATTTGTGTGCACAACTTATTTGTATTTCCAGTGTGTATATCCGATCTCTCAGCTCAATTTCTTCTGTCTTTCTAGATATCAAAACGAGATCGATATATTCATACAGCTGTGTTGTAATGGGGTGCAATTGTTTTGCCTTGCTGCTGCTGCTCATCATTTCCCTCACCTTGATAGCATTAAATATAGAATGCTCCGATGCACGGAGAATACCTGCTCATAAGGAAGCTATTGTACTCAAGACTAAACTCCCCTCTAGTCCAAGTCCTGGAGTAGGTCATGAATATATACATACTGGACCTGTGAAGTCTAGTGGAAAATTAGCAGTTATATTGAAGAATAAGCTTCCTTCTGGGCCAAGTCCCGGTGTAGGTCATGAATATATACATACTGGACCTGTGAAGTCTAGTGGAAAATTAGCAGTTATATTGAAGAATAAGCTTCCTTCTGGGCCAAGTCCCGGTGTAGGTCATGAATATATACATGCTGGGCCTGTGAAGTCTAGTGAGAAACTAGCAGTTATATTGAAGAATAAGCTTCCTTCTGGGCCAAGTCCCGGTGTAGGTCATGAATATATACATGCCGGGCCTGTGAAGTCTTGTGGACAATCGGCAGCTATTTTAAAGAATAAGCTTCCTTCTGGTCCAAGTCCTGGTGTTGGCCATGCGTATATCAACAGTAGCCCTATGAAGACAAGAGAGACAACATTAAAGAATAAACTTCCTTCTGGTCCAAGCCCTGGTGTAGGCCATGCATTTATCAATGCCAGTCCTATCAAGACAGCTGAATCAACAAAAATATTGAAGAATATACTTCCTTCTGGTCCAAGTCCTGGTGTAGGCCATGGATTTATCAATGTTGGTCCTAATAAACAAGTGAGACAACTAGAATAGTAATGGATAAATCTCCTTATGGCCCTATATAGTTTGCTATGGCAGTGCTACGACATTTTCTTATAGCAATTATTTTTAGATCCAGTTTGTGAAAAGGCCACAAATAGATTGAAAAAGTATTTGTAGCAACGATAAGCTACATTCAATTAAGCAAGCAATTTAGAGAATCTAATGTAAAACAATTCTTTAGAAATAATACTAAAAATAAAATATGACTTAGTTATATTTTTACGTTTTAGTTATAGAAGTTTGATATGGTGGTAATGAGAGAAAGCTAATTCTTTATATTGTATGTGTATATTAACTACACACAAGTTATAGGTCTTCACAAAAATCTTTTGTAAAATGTTATTTACAACAATTTAGAAAATATTAAGATAATTCATTGAATTACAATTGTTCCCTTATTCAATTTGTTATGCCTCATTACCCCCAAAGTGGTCAATTTGTTACTTTCCCTTCCCCCAACTTCCTTGTACTCTCTCTAGCCCCAAAAAAATAGTGTTGACCTATCAATTTGGAAAATACATATAGTAAAACATGGTCATTTGCATAAACACTTTTATTAATTTAAAGTTTGAAGAAATGATACTCCAATTGAAAATATGTAGTAGAAGATGTCGATTTTGACACTTTTATTGTTTTAATCTATTAAAATAATGAACTTGTTTTATATATCAAACAACTTTTTAATATTAGTGGCCATGATTTTGAATTCAGGAAATGTTAGATATTTATTATAATATTAGATTTACTAGTACACCATAAATTTGTAAAAATGTCATATGTTTAGGTTGCTAAATGTATATATTTTTTAAATAACTACATTAAAAGTTAATATTTATCACCCTTTAAGAGATGCAAGTTCAAGTCACTACTTAATTTACTTCTATAGCTAAATTAAAATTAGTTGTACTATTGAAAAGAACTTAAATTCAAGTTTCTCAAAAATTTAAACAATCTACATCCTTCCAATTTTTCCACACATAAGTTTTAGCCTAACAATTTTTAATCATGACCTAATAAATAATGTGTTCCTTGTCAATGTTGAAAATTATATCTCCTTCAATAGCTCAATATAAAAAATGTTTGAACTAGTAGGTCCTAGCATGTGAACACATTAAACACTCCAATATCCCTACGTAGATATGAAGCCCTAATCCTACCAATCATAATGACTCCTCCCTCATTCTTTGGCTAGTTTTTGAAAAATGGTATAATAAATCAATATTTGATTCATTGTGAGGTTACTACAATGTATTTTTATACTATGTTAGAGTAGTAGTCTTGTTAATGGATGCCCTCTACATATAGGTTAATGGTGATGTTCCTAAAGTTGAGGTTAAGGTGAGGTTTTATTGAAAGGGAGTGGTACAATACCGGCAACCTCAACATTATGTTTTCTAATATTAATGATTCAAAAGAAAGAATGAAGGTGTTTTAGAAAAAATAGCATCTCGTAATGACATTCTTAGATAGGGTCATCAACCTTAGTAGGACTATGATAAAGAATTATATCAAAAGTATTTCCATGCTTCCTAATTTTTTTCTTAAGAGGAAAGGATGGATTGTTGTGGGTGGTCCAAGTGAAAGAACTCACTCTAAACAAATAAAGAAAGAGATTGAGGTCATGGATAGGGACAATGAAGCTATTGAAGATCACCTAAAAGATTTTAGGGAAGAATGGGAAGCGATTAGTAGTTTAAAGGAATTGTCTTCTAGATAGTTTGTTGCTAATGTTTGTTTACTGTTGGTCTAACTGTGGTTGCATATTTTGGCTACTATTTTTACTCAATGAACTCCATTCCTTATGGGTTTTAGTTTCCTTTTTTTTTTGTTGGGGGGGGTGTTTCTAATCTTTCTCATTGCCTCTGTGTATAAGGGTTTGAACACTTTCAAAATCCCACCTTTACCAATAATATAAAAAAAAATAGAATCAAATTATAGATAATCAATAAAATATAGATATCCAAGAGATGAAAAAGATGAAACAAAGACTAATTAGGAAAAGAAAATTAAAATTAAAAATTAAACCTTATAAACAAGCTAAAGAGATAAATTAATAAATAAAAATTAAAACTAAAAACCTAGTACAAGCTAATAAAATGATACATAGATATGATAATTTAAAATATTATCTTGTAAAAAATATGAAGTCTTCCTCATCATTATTCCTTCTTTCCATAGTTTTTCATATATTATTTTTATAGGTGGTAGTGCGTGGCTTCTAGAATCTATATGATCATGGGTAAGAGGTGACTCGACAAATTGTGTAGCTCTTCTTATGGTAGTGCAGTAGCTTAGAACATGGAAGGGTTGTGGGTGGTACATTGGGATGGTTGCCTTAAAGTTTCTTACTTAGTTTCCATTTTAGTCTTAATTTAGGAGTGTTTTTATGGGGTTCCTAAACATCCTACAGTAGGGCCAAGTTTGATTATTCACACTAAACTAAGATGGGACCATGTAGGAAAGGCTTTGGTAAAATAAGACACTGGACTGGTAGTGGTGACCTACATTATGTGTTGCTAAATAATCATTCATAGTGGTTGGTTCTTTTTTGACTAATTCATAGAATACCATTGGTGGTAGTGTTAGGGTGGAATAAAAACCTTGTTTTAAATATTTGTTGTGTAAAATGGGAAAGAGCAGTTGCTATAACATCTAGCTAATTTTAATGTATTCACCAAAATATTGTTTTAACATAATTTATACTAAAGATTGTTAAAATAACATTATATTTTTTAAAGTTTTATAGTTTTTATCTTTTTTTTTGTTTAACCTTACAAAAAAATTAATTTTGTATAATATTTAAATTGTTCATTTTTATAAAGTGACAATCCTTCTCCTTTTAAGCTTATTGAATAATTTCATGATTCACTTTAAATAACTTGATTTACCAATACCTCCATTTCCTCAAATTGAATTCACTTATACTTTATTTATTAATCCTTGCCATTGCAAGTATCTATAGTAATAAATAATCAATTTTTAAATTTATTGTTCCAATGAAATTGCTCAACTACTCTATGGTTTTATAAAGTTTTCATTTAATCTTTATGCTTTCCTAAAGTTTATGCTCAGTTTTTATGTCATTTGTTAGTTTGACAACATTAATTTGGAATTCAATGCTAGTTAAAACATAATGTATTGACTACTACTCTCAATCACATCTAAAAATCCCTCTAAAATCTACCAACATACTATTTATTGTGGCCATGCCAATTTATTATTTAAACTTATATGCAGCACTAAAGGGTACATTGGAATATTTAAATACACCATTGATTACCCACAAAAACAATAATCCCATATGTTAACACTACATCAACTTAACTACTTTACTATGCACTTCAAGTAAACATGCATACTACCCCAAATATTAGGCTAAAGCAAATAATTTTTAAACCTTGTAAGGTGCAAATTTATTGTTGGGAAGGTGACTTTAAAAACATGTCGACTATTCCTCAACATTGTTGGTATTTCTTTGGTTGGTTTCCTATACCTAACCAATGGCTTGATGGACTTATAAGTACACTATGACATGATCATGTTGTGTGATATGTAGGCTAAAATGCTCTTGTTTAATGGTGAGTATTGTATCTAGTGAATTTGCACCCTACCATTTGATCATGACAATTCTTCTCAGAACTTAGATTTATATCATGTAATAACATTACCTCTAGAGTAAATATGCTCATATATGTGCCCAAATTAGTTTACATTTATGCAAAACAAAGAAACCATAGATTTAATATGACTTGATTCCATTGTCCAAATATAGATGCAACAAAAAGATATAACATAATGAAGTAATGAAATATTGACATGCATAATCAGAATAGTTGACTAGGTTGAGTTTTGTTACAACTGCACATTCTTTTTGAAATACTAAATACAGGCATTACCTAGAGGGCATGTTTCATCAAGGTGAATTTTTTTAAAACACTAAGCAACTTATCCAATGTGTTAAAGCCCTTGATGTTGGATCATACAAGATTTTTTAGAATGCCTTTGAACAAGTGAAGTTCATGTTAACTGCACCAACACTTATGTCACTTAGACAAGATAAACTCTTCATCCTTTATTTTAGAGCCATATATATATTAATAGATTGTATGATGGCTCAAAAAGATGATGGGAGTTAAAGAGAAATATACTTCATTAGTTGAACATTATTAGCATAAGAGAAAAATTACACCCAAGCTAAGAATGAAAGTTTAGCCATAGTGCTCTCTACAAGGAGATTACGATAGTATATTTTAAACCAAGTGGGTGGAGGCAATGTCTTTAACCATTATTTTAGGAACAATGATCACCAAATTTATCTTGAATCAAATTATATGGAGGTTTGGGATCCCTTGGGTGGTGGCGACTGACAATGCTTCTTCATTTAAAAACCCACACGTGTTTGAACTATGTGAGAGGTTCCACATTAATCACAACTCGGCCTCAGTGTACTACCCACAAGCAAATGGTCAAGCTAAGGCAACTAATAATATGATCAAAGCAATCTTGGTAAAAATCATAAAAGATTCTAAGAGAGATTGGCAATTGCCATTATACCCTACTCTGTGGGCCTATAGGACTAGTGTGTTCACCACAATCAGAACAACACCATATGCCGTCACTTTTGGGTCATAGGTGGTCTTACTATTAGAAGTTGAATTACCTAGTTTGAGGGTATCCTTGCAAGGGTTGTTAGATAATGAAGAATACCATGCAGTAGGATTAGCTAAATTAGAGATGATGGATGAAAGGCAACTAAGGGTAGTGCAAAGACATGACTCTTACCTCGTAGAGGTAAAGAAAAAATACAATAAGAATGTTGTGCCAAGACCCTTTCAAATGGGAGACCTAGTACTCTAAATCAATAATCAGACTAATAGGAGAGCCAGAAAATGGCATAAATTCAAACCCAATTAGATAGGACCATATATGATCAAGGAAGATTTCAAAAATGGTGCATATATCTTGTGCACTATGGATGGTTAAGAATTTGGTGACTCGATCAACACCTTTCACCTTAAGAAATATTATGTCTAAAAAAATCATTAAAATATAAAAATACAAAAAACTCAAATAATTCAAAAAAATTCAAAAAAATTATAAAATCTTAGAAAAATCCAAAAAAATCTACTCTTTATCATTTTGTTCTACCATGCATCTTTGTGAGTGACAAGCTCTTGCTTGATTTTCTTCTTAGTAAGGAGTCTAAGATTACCTAGGTATAGGTCGAGCCTTTTAGCCTTTGAGATCCCTTGTATTCACAATTGTTGTTTTGTATTCCCCTACTACATTCTACAATGCTTCTAGTAGAAGCCTAGCTCTTAGCTCTACACTAATCTTGATCTTAATGATCCATGCAAAGTCAGTCAAAGCAATGTCAGTCCTCAAACCTATAGTACTCAATAGAAGCTTGCAAGTAGACCTCCTCCATTCCTCCTTAATAGAAGGGAAATCTGACTAGATAGTGAAAACTTTTGGTGGCACTCATACCCTTATCCTTCTTGGCTAAAAATGCCAGGGGTCCATCATAAATCTATAGGAAGCAATCTCAGATACAAGTGAACAAAATATAAGTGATAGAAAAAAAGAGCAATTATTAGAATAGTAGAAATACCAAAATAGCTAAATATCCAAGCATCAAGATAGTTTCAAAGCACCCTAGCATGCTAAAATCCTCATATAAACCTTAAATTTCACCTAATTTTGACAAATGAAAAAGCATATACACACTAAGATGAAGAAGCTAACACAATGCAAGAAGAAAAACTGATGAAAATAGATTCTTTCGAGAGAAAATTATGAAAATACAAACTAAGGTTTTGACAAAGGTTTTTCACACTATTCCTACGTAATTCTTAGTGGGGGAAAGATTCATTGCCATCTTTGCATTCGTCTTGAGAATAGCTTCCCAATGACTATTCACACGCACGATTCCAGCAATGTTTAACTCCTTTTGCTCAAATTCCTTCACTCTCATTTTCTCTTATTTTAGTTTCATTTTGAGCATTTAGGGGTAATTTCTAGTTTTTGTAGCTTCTTTGCACCCTTGTTTTGTTGCTTTCATCCTTATAGGTCACCTTGGCAAAGCAAAGAACTAGGTGAACTTGCAACGTGATCTATGGTATGTTTATTTATTTTAATTTCATTGTTTACTTTAAATATCTCAAATGTCAAACTAACATTGGTTATTCTAGGTACAATTGTGGGAAATAGACAACAGGTAGTTGGCCTATTTTGGGAATGATACCTACCTTTCATGTTGACTACCATCCCCAAGGGGGCAAATATGTAGGCATTAAAAATGTGTATTGGCTTGCATGATGATCCTATGAGGAGTTGTAATCCTAATCATGTACATGGAAGCATGAATAAAATGTCCTCTCAATAGTTCTTTTCTTGCAACATGTGGATGTCAATTTCTTGTTCATCAATTCTACTTAATCCTAACTTTTCTTTACTTTCCCCTTGTCGACATTTCTTCTTTTACATTCTTTACATTGCCTACATAGCTAATTTTCATCAAAACCTATTAATTTCACCTTTCCTATACCCATTTCATGTGTCTCCACCCTTTAGAGGCCTCTAAATGACCTCCTAGACCAAACCTGTCTTTTAGAATTGACTTAACTTTTGTCCTTTCCAGACCCCCCTATTATTTCTAGATCTCCCCCAGGTGACCCTAATGGTACAAGTGGGGATCCTATTTAATTCATCTATTTCACCTATTTCAAGTGGTAGATTACATTTTCAACATTCCAAAACCATTCTCCAACCCTTAGCTTTCACACAGAAACCTTATTTTCTAGGCTGCCCATGGGTCTCCCCTGGGAAACCCTAGGTCTCCCCTAATTGACCCCTAGGTGATGCTAATGGTAAAAGGGGTGACCCATGAATGACCTTGTCATGTTTTTAAGCACGTGCTTTCCTTTAATCCAGGCCCTAGAAAGCTCCATTTTTGCTCCAATTTGCATGTAATTTTTACCCTAACATAGACTGAACTATTCTTAGCCCGTCCATCATGCTTAATCATGCATAATTAACTCTTTTGATCTATTCTTATCATCTCTTCAACTCATGCTAACTCCATTTTCTCAGCCTGTGATAAGCTTTCATAGCTTCATCACTCCCTAATTAGTCTAGTCTTCTATTCAGTCAGACAAGTTAACTCCTCAATAATCCCCACCTATCATGATCCATTCCATTCTATAAATACATCCTTCATATAATCCTTATGGGAGGCAAATTTCATAGTTGCAGCCATTCATAAGCTTGTTGTTTGTTCTACATTAGCATCCTTGATGCTCACGCAGGACACACATGCCTTTTCATTTTTCTTAGCATAGATTCTCAAGATTTCTAAAGCTTCTCAAAGCATTCTTATGCTTTAATTTGCTCAAGCCAATTCCATTATGCCCAATTAGCATGCTTATTAAGTGATCATAGGTCAATTTTGAGCTTAATCAATATTATCATTAGCTTTATCAAGCTCAAGCCAATCATTTTCTCTCTTCAGACTCGCTGCCAAGAGGAGGACCATGTTGTTGCAAGAGGAGAAAAAGGTCATTGGATATAAAAGATTCTTGAGGGTAGTGTGGAGACTCATGCATCAGCCTTATTTCAGGTTCTCTCAATATGCTTTTTATAGTAATTAGATCACAACATCTCTTGAAGGAAGTAATTTATCAATGCTTTACTCTTGATAGGAATTGTTGGGTATGTGTAGGATCATGATGGGCCGAACAATACCTCTAAGTGGTAATGAAAATGCTAAAAAAATAGACTTAAGCAACTTCATGAGAAAATTTGAATGGGTTACCTACATAATTTGAAAAATATGTAGTAATAACATTTGTAGGAAATTGAACGTAGTTTATGGGCTACTATTTTTTTTTGAAAAAAAAAATTATTTGGTGAAAATTGGATATTTCAATGTGGCACTACTCAAATTTTTGAAAAAAAAAAAGTAGGTGTTATTTTGGCCAACCTAAGTATGAGAAAAAAAATTGAATCTTTAGATACAAGTATAAGACACATGCTCGGATGTGACGCATATTTTTATGACATTTTTTTGTAAGTAAATAATTAGTTATGAATTTTTTACTTCAACTTTTTAGAAATATTAAAAAGTAATTTTCCAGCCAACCTAACTTGGTAAAAAAACATATGAAATTCAAAACTTCTTTTTTATACATGTAGCTAATGAAGTGTAGAGTGTGACGCAACTTTCAGATTTGAAAAAGGTCAAATGGTTTGAAAGTTATGGATATTTTCCAATCGATATGTCTCCCAAGAATTTAGATATAGTGTAGGTAGAAAATTATGAATAATTACCTATTAAATTTATAATCAGACATATATTATATTTTTAGAATCCTAATAGTGTCCTTAATATACCCTTTTGATTTTATATTTAGTTAGTTCTTGTTTCTGCTGTACAGGTAACAAGGTGTACCAAGATAATTAATCCAAATGTCCAAATAATTAGGTTACAACTACAACATCTACCAAAATTTGTCTCTTTTATGCTTTGATTTTTAGTGTATATTTAGTTAGTTCTTGTTTTTGTTGTGCAGGTGGCAAGGTGTACCAAGATAATTAATCTAAATGTCCAAATAATTAATTTTGAAATGTAAATATAAAGCATGTGACTCATAATAAGAATGTCTCTAAGATATAAAACATAAGTACATACATATAATGTCCAAATATATAACATGTGACTCAAATATGTCTAGATAAAATATAATATAACATGTAAGACATGTAATGTTTGGAAATGTACTGTAAATATATAAAGCATCTAGGAATCATAATAACAACTCATAAATGTCTCACTCTATGAGTGGATTGAGCCTCGTTGTATCTCAAGCTGTGTCTCAAGCTATGACATCCCGATCCCTGATTGGAGCCATCGACTGATCCATGACCCGAGTGCTGTGCTGAGTTGTGGGTCTGGGTTTGCACATGAAACACCATAAAATTTTCAAATTCTATATATATATATATATATATATATATATATATATATATATATATATATATATATATATATATATATATATATATATATATGTATGTATGTATACATGTACAAATATAATATATGTTTTGATTTTAAATAAATAAATAATACTTGATGAATCTAAATTATTACCTGACATACACAGTCTACATCATGTAGAGGAGTCTCAATAGAAGCATGACCGGATCCTACAACATATATACGACATGTGTTGAATACAATATATAAGCATATGTGTATTTAGTTAGAAAACATGTACACTTGATTTCTGTATGTAGAAAGTTAACTGGATATATGTGTGTGTGTGTGTGTGTGTGTGTGTGTGTGTGTGTACACTTAAATCAAAGTTATATGTACATGTGATATATAGACCTAGTTTTTAAATACCTCATGATGATGACTAGGATCACCAACATGATGCAAATCTCCATATCTGGGTTGTAAAATAGTAGCAAAAGTCTAATGCACATGTACATTTAAGATTGCAATCAAGAGTCAGAGCATCTTGATGTATGTGATTTTATTTAAAATTGAACTTAAAATTTTCAAATATATAATTTATGAATTTATATTATAATTTTTAAATAAATTTTACCTTAGCTACATCAGTAAAGGCCCTCCCAATCCCATTGATGTCAAAATCATGGAGACACAACGATACATGTGTAGATGGTGTACTCTCAGTGCCAAAAAGAAGCCTACTATACTCACCTCCCATAACATGTGCAGTAACCTCAATCTTAGGACCAACTAAAACATTTAGAGGGGTGGAGCCTATAGGACCAAATGGAACATCTTGGTGTCCTCCAAAACCCTATGAACGTGACTCACCATACCTCCCCTGTCTACCAAAATATCGCTCAAGATGTGAGGATATAGCATCTAGTGGGATCCCATGTTGATCATTGATGAACTGGTATGAATATAATAAATCACTGGCTAGGCATCTTGTCATATTCCACAAAGCACTCTCTCCACTAATCTCTGCCACGTCATGTGGTGATGGTATATCAGCACGAATGTAACGATCTGAATAGCTGGTCGATGTGGCCTCAGTGGATGGAATGTCAATCCTTGGGCATAACAAATGCTTGCCAACATGATCAGATGACCACTAATCAACTCCAATGGCAATAGTCAATATTCTCTCAAAAAACATGCATCTTGAGGGGGTCAATGATGGTTGGGTGGCATTTCCTAGTTCCACATGTTTTGGAAGAACGAAAAGATTTGGGCCAACTAAGGATCTCTTGTTCTAAAGAGGTGGTGTATCTTGTCTTCTATACTTAGGTCTCTCTACAAACCTCCCTTTCCCCTGACCAACATGTTTAGGGAAATATGTATAATCAATAGATAAATCTAAATGGAACTCTGCATATAATTGTTTGCAAAAGTACAATGGCAACTCATCATTGTTTGGCCATTTGTGATGAGCTGCCAAAAACCTAGCATAGATGAAAGGACCGACAACTGCATCCACACACTTGGTGGGAGAATAGCCTCTCACTCTCTCTTTTCCCCTATAAGAAGGGAACATGCTGAGAACATTATCTATTAAAACCAGCCTAGAAATAGATTGCCATTTCTCCTCACCGACAACACTCTGAGAAAGTGATGCATAGAACTTGTCCATACTAATGTCATCATAGGGATTGTATGATCAAACAACTTGGATCATGCATTTTATCTCATGCCTAATCCTAACCAACCTGTCTCTACCTGACAGGTTCAGTGTATTGTGAATAGTACTATTTAGTTCATCCAAAGCTCTTTGAAACCTCCGAACAGTCTCATCATATAATGTAGAATTATCATCATCGTTAGGTTGACCTAACTAATGTGACTGATGTGAAGATTGGTCATCCACGTGGACCTAAATTTATCTGCAGTATGATAATTAAATTTTCTGTCAAACATATTGTATGTCACGATGTAAATAAATCTGCATATAAATTTTCCAACTATTACATACATATTTAAAACATCCATGATATAAATGCACATGTGCTTCTCAAATAAACATGCACCTTAGATGCTTGCAAATACATAAATAATAAGCCTATCGACCAAATCTGAATCAACCATAAAACACAGAACTAGGAATGCATGTAGAAAATCCAAATTTAAAGTCACATGTAGCATGTACAACATATTGACATGATAGCCATATACCTAAATTTATAATAAATCAGATTTTATCTAATTCATATCAACCAGATTTTATCCTATAGTAGTTGGAGTTAGGGCTTAAATTTGACTGTCAACCTTGCCTGTCAAGTAATTTTTTAATGACAGAATTATCTATTCAATAGTTCCTTTAAAATAGTATGACATATTTTAGTATAAGTAAATTATTTAAAAATAAAATATATATATGATCATAATCCTATATATAAATTTTGACAGTTTGGCCAAAATCTCTCCTTTCATATGATACAGTCTTTTCAAAATTTTAGTTGTATTTTACAGTGAAAATGTTTAAATATAGCTATACAACTGTCAAATTTAAGCCCAGGTTGGAGTCATATATATCTAGTGTATGGTGTTTCCTTCTTCAACCATGTTATTCCCTAGCATTTGATAGGCAAATTTGAATGGATAACCTTACAAGGGATAAAAGTGCATGTCCTACATTGTTGTAGCACTTGATTTGACCTATTTTATGTGTGAACTGACTCCCACCTAATGGTAGGAAACAACATAGTTGTATAGCTGTATTTAAACATTTTAGTTGTAAAATACAACTAAAATTTGATAGTTGTGTAGTGGTATTTAAATATTTTGGCTGTAAAATACAAATGAAATTTTGAAAAGACTGTATCATATGAAAGGAGAGATTTTGGCCAAACTGTCAAAATTTATATATAGGATTATGATGATATATATATTTAATTTTTAAATAATTTACTAAACACAATCATAAAAGTGCTATAGCAATGTAGGACATAAAACACATAATAAAATGTTGTTTCCTAGCATAGGGTGGGAGTCAGTTCACACATAAAATAGGTCAAATCAAGTGCTACAACAATGCAAGACATGCGCTTTTATCGCTTGTAAGGTTATCTGTTCAAATTTGCCTATCAAATGCTAGGGAATAACATGGTTAAAGAAGGAAACAACATACACTAGATAGATATATGGTATGTAGTGATAAGTAGCAGAAGGCCATTTGTACATGCAAAAGTGCAGTTACAAAGGTATAGACTGCCTTGGAATAGTCTATGCATCTCATAGAGATCTACAAATTCATCCTCTAAGGTTTAGAAAGTTGTAGATACTATGTTTGGAACTATGTATGGCATTCATTGAATTAGTATTACATTAGTTTTGGATCTATTGACAATATCAAACAAGGAAGGACTGTGTGTTCAATCAGGAAAATATATTGTAGATACAAAGATATAGAGAGTCTTCATTGGAGTCCTCATTACTCTCTGACATAGAAGGTATGGTCCTTATAACTTGATTCTTATCAAAGTTGTCAAAGATGACAGAGGAGTTGTAGTGGTAATTCTATTAATGTTGATATTTTCTCATTCATATCATCATGGTATTGATCTAAAATGCAAGGGTGTGGACACAATGAAACCAAAGGACAATGAGAAAGTCATTTGAATTTCAGATGTTCTAAGGACAACATGATATTTTTCCTTGAAGTTTACCAAGCCCAAAATAGATGCATAAAGTCTTTAGAGACAACAAGGGATTGATAGACAGAGTCAATCATAAATGCATGAAGAGAACAAGTCTTGTAAGATGATAATGGACTATTTGTTTATACTAAAAATATGAGTAGAGATAGTGTGTTATTTTAAGATAGTTCTAAGACCATAGAAAACCTTGTAAGGACTGTCAAAACTATTTAAACTTTGCATAACAGTGAAGGAAAAATGCATGAGTTAAGAAAGTGACAAAAGAAGAAAACAATGTATACCTTGCCATCACAGGATGTAGTCATTACATGTTGTTATGGAGCCAAAGAATCTTGAGGGATAGAATCATTAATACCTTTTGCTTAATTGATGAATCTAAGAAAGTAGAGATAATTTTTAAGGCATTCAAATCTAGCAATAACCTGAAGGAGTTGTATGTGCTTTAAAAGACTTCATGATGTTTAAAATGGATCCTTGGAACCTATACAAAAATTGAAGGTAGAGAGAGACAATACCAAGAGCTCTCACATGTAGAAGAGATCAAGATCTAAAACTAAATGTAGATGCAATAAAACATGGTGATAGTCATCATGTGAGGAAAGCAGTGTAGTCATAAAAGAAAAGACAAATAAAGTTCTACATGCTAGACCCTTAGTGAGCATAGTTGGGTGTATATACTATGAACCTCTATAGGAGCTTCAAAAGACCTGATATGAACAAGTAGAGATCCCCCAAAAGAGATCCATAGTTTGAAAAGGGATAGTGATAGTGATAAAGGGTAGATGGTGTCAGACAAGATAGAGTTTGGGACATTGGTCTTAAGTTTACATCTTTAGTGTATGTTGTTTCCTTCTTTAACCATGTTATTCCCTAACATTTGATGGGAAAATTTGAATGGATAACCTTACAAGAGATAAAAGTGCATGTCCTCCATTGCTGTAGCACTTGATTTGAAAAAGACTGTATCATATGAAAGGAGAGATTTTGGACAAATTGTAAAAATTTATATGGGACAAACTGTAACAACTATAAGAATACATAGATGAAGAGAAATGGCTATTTCAAACGATCATGGTTATAGCCATCAGCCACTTGCTACTTCCGATCACCACAACCTTTCTAATAACTTATGCACAAATTCTTTCTTGAATGGTTTCAAATTGTGATTAATTTTCCATCACCACAACCTTGATAAAAACTTATGCACAAAATACAATAAAGAAGAATTTCAATCATATAAGGTGCAAGTTTATTTCAATCGTGCCATACATCGTGCCATACAAAATCGTTGACAGAAAATACCAAGGTGAAGATATATACATCATGACATGCAAAATGTTTGACAAAAAATTTGCATGCCGAGGTGAAGATGGTATACCTGGTGATGAGACTGTTACAAAAGGTGGCGGGGAAGTGCTTCGCGCGAAAGACCTTCAAACCCTACCGTGTTGTCATTGTCGAAAAAATAGGTGACATGAAATGTGGCAATTTCTTTTTTTTAATTTTTAACAGTATGATTTTGGGCGAAACTATTTCATCCCCAGATAGACTCGCCCAAAAATAGCCTGCCACATATGTGCCATGTAGCGGCTATGTGGATTCAGGCAAAATTATTTAGGGGCGAAATTATTTAGGGGTGAAATCGACTCGCTTAGAACTATTTTGTTGGCCGAAAGTGTGACACAGCTTTGTGCTTTTACCCATACACTAAAAATCAAAGCATAAAAAGAGAGGACTTTTAATAGATGTTGTAGTTGCAACCTAAATTTATATTATGAGTTACATTCTTTACATAAATTTAATTTAAAATAATCTTAGAGTTTGATATTTTATCTTTATATTTCTTAGTATTCATTTTATGATGAAATTTCAACTTCGTATGGTTCTAATTAAGTTACATGCTTTAGAGTTAGTGTTATGCTTTATAAAGATTGAATTTAAAATAATATTACATTTTAATAAATGAATAAAAGAAAATTTTGTCACTTCATGGGTTTATTCAATGTCCATGTTATTATTCACCTTTGTTTATTTTAAATTTAAAAAAATTACAAACTTAAAAGTCTTGTAATGATAAGTTTAAAATTAATGTGAAAAAATTGAATTAACATTTTTTTATCATAAATTTTTATTTAAAGCCTCCTAGATGGATGCTAACAATATTATTTTAATATTTCATATAATAGAATATGGTTATCAATCTATCAATCTAATAGAATATTTTTTGGTGTTCCTTATGAGAGTACAACTAAATATAGATGTTTCCAATATGAACATAAGATCTATAGTTAGTTAATAATTTTTATACAATTCATTCTACAATATATATTTTTAAATGACAAGACTATCTTTCCATTGACCATGTTATAATTTTATATATAACATCTCCTTGATAATGTCATGATTTTTTGTACTAAAGTATATTTCCATTGTATATGTAAAAAGTTGTTTGATGGTGGATTTAATGGTTAAACCATTATATGGCAATTTTGAATGTCATAAAGGAGACAAAACTTTAATGCTAATTTTAGAACTAGTGAAATGATGTTTAGTTTTAACTTTTTATATAGATAACTCTATTTAACATTCATGGGGTTCAATGGTCAAATCGTCAAAGACAATTTTTGAAGTGGTAAAATGGATCAAATGTTAAAAGCTAATTTTAGAAGATATAAAATTTGAGTTCAATGTGTGAATAGAATGGAATAACAACAATGACAATATATTTGCAAAAGTGAGACTAATCTACTCAATCCATAGAGCAAACTAATGTGATAGATTGAAATATAGAAAGGAAGGGGAAGTAACCCACAACCAATGCAATTAAGAAAATAATGGATTACACTAGAAAAGAGAAATGAAAAGAGGGTAAATGAAACCTAATCACCTAGTTAATGAAGGTGCAAACTAGCGAACTAAATAAAAACACAACCATGGATAATCCTTGCTTAGAATGCCAAAAAGAATGCTACAAATGAGCATAATAGGAGCAATGGTTCACAAAATATCATGAATTTGTAGAAAAGAGAGCTAAAGAATTCCATATATTTCTTTTTAAAAAGAGATAAGACTTAAAAATGTAATAATAAAGGGAAAATGAGGGAGATAGGTCAAAGAATGCTATTTTGGGAGGTATAGAGGCATTACATGAAGCATCTGCAACATCGTTGAGGGTGATAAAAAATGCTAAGAAATAGTCAATTAGTGCCACATAGATGCAAGATGCTAGTGTGATGCATGAAATTCTATGCTAAGCACTAGCATCCGAGTGACTCTAGCTCTTGGTCACATGAAACACCTTAAGACTATGAATCTATGTTCATCTATTTATGTTGATAAATCTATTTATAAATTCAAGGGACTCTAGCTCTTGCATATTAATGTTGATGAATCTATGTTTTTGATTATATAAGGCGGCTAAACAAGGGGCCGAACCCTTAACAAAAGTAGAAAGGCCCGAAGACAAAACAGGGCCTTAAACCAGAAACAGCATATACCACTAGTACATAATGCCAGCAAAACCAGCAAAACTACCCACTAAAACTAAAGCCAAAAAATAGAGTAATAGAGTATCAGCAGTAAAATAACAAAGACAGAGGAGACACCAGCTCTCCTTACTAGACCATAGAGTTAATAATAGCATCCACTTTTTCAGCCAAATCATCACTATTAGTATTGACAGTAACCCCCAAATTCTTCAGCACAGAGAGGTTGAGGAGAATAGAGGTCCTGAGCACAATGGAGAGAAACCTTTCCAACTTCGCAATGCGGACCCGCAGACCTGTAAGATCAGCCCCCAGACCATCATCAGTCTCCATAGTATCCTCAGCTTCTTCCACAAACATATCGCCCGCTTTGTCAGCATGTCCAGCAGAGTTAGCAGTTTCCTCCCCTGTATCATGCATTTCCTGCTTGTCTTCATCATCACCTGAAATATCCTGAATCTCTACATCCCTATCATCCTCCCCCCAGGTGGATTCATCCAAGCCACTCTCAGAATAGTCAATGAACTTGGCAGGGGGAGCTGGCTTGCCAGCAATATGCCCAGACCATCAAACTGCAGAAGAAAACCCCTCCCCACAAGCCTTCACAGAGGAATCCCTTCGCTGTCCCCTCGGGGTCCTACCAAGGGTTTTAGGGGTCCCAACCACTGCCTTCCTAGTACCCATTTCACTAGTAACCTTCTGCTTTTTACCCTTCTTAGAAGCAGTCGGGCCCGGGGAATCGACAGGATTTGCCATAGGAGTGCAAACTTCAGTAGTTTTGATAGGAACAGGGGAGGGCCCAGGTTCATCAACCTCAGGGATATCCTTAGGGTTAGAGGAGAGCTCGCCATCCCCACTAGTGGCAGGAATGGATTTAGAGGGCTCAAGGGCAAGATGATGATTATACAAACAGAGAATGAGGCCCTGGTGGAGAGGGATAGGCTTCAGAACAGGGTTTTTAGCCAGTTTCGCCCGAACCCTAAGGACAAAAAACTCCAGGGAAGAAAGAAAATAAAACAGAAAACTAATTTTAACATTGCGACGGAAATGATTTAACAGGGGGAGATGGTAATTATAAAACTTGGTAAAGTGCCCCTCCAGGGTAAAATATTTCATGAGGATAAAACATAGAGCGTCCCATGGCTCCGGCAACTTGGCTCTATCAAACCGCCCTAGTAAGGGACCGAGGAAAAGCTGCTAGCTGGAGAGGTCCGCAATTTTAGTTTTGCATTGTAGCTTCAAGCCCTGGGTAGACATACCGGTGGCCATAGCTATTACATGTTTGGAAACTTCAAATCTGATGCCACCCACCGAAACCCATCGATTCTGCCAAGACCGCGCAAACTGTTCAGAAAGAGCTTCATTGTAACCATTAAGCCTCTCCAAATAGGGGCTAATCCCACCCTCCTTGCAGTAATGCCAAGCAACCAAATTGTCCCTAAATTCACAGCACGAGACAGGTTTAGTTCTAATTCTATCACCCCCCATAGCGGTATGACAGCGCATTCCATAGAGACCCCCAGACTCCTCTGTTGTCTTAACAGGAGAATTACTATCATTAACAAGGTAGATAATGTGGGTAATAACATCACACACAATCTCATAATAATGGGAGGCCTTACAGATGCCAATCCCATGCTTAACCATAATTACTTGGCACAAGCCATGATGATCCAGCCATCCATTCACCTTATGAGAAAGAGGAACGGATTTGACAGTAGAAAAAGGACAAGAGGACGCGTACTTCAAGGGACACGTTAGCCCCTTCCCAAGGAACTGACAGTATGAGCTATCTTTTGAACACATCAGCCTCATCAAGACCTGACCACGTCTTTAAGAATAAGATTCTTAATATTCAAAGGAAGGTGATCAAATTGGCGCCAAACCCTCCAATTTGAATATCGCTGTCCTAGATTAGCACAAGCATCTGCCATGCCATTGCCCTCACGGTAAATATGTGAGATATGCACATTAATAAACCTCTGCTAGAGAAACTGAATATCTCTGATAATGTCTTTTAACTAAATACCAACATTCGACTTATTAGTTATGGCATCAATGACCATTTTAGAATCTCCCTGAATCTCCAAATTCTGAATACAAAGGGATATGGCCAATTTAAGCCCCCAAAGAAGAGCCATAGCCTCAGCATAGTTATTGCTATGACAACCCAGACCTCCAGCATTTAATAAATTACATGTGTATGTTTCATCAAGTATCATTTGCATGCTTGGTAGATGTGTGAACTAAAGAAAATATAGTGTTCCACATAGAAATTACATTTGTGAAACTATATTGACCTAGTTAATACCTCTCAATCTATCTAACAAACTAATAGGAACCTCATCTAAGACCTGAATGTATTTTTTTCTCCAATACCTTTTAACAATCAAGATTCTAAATACCCCCAAGATCCAGTAGCAAAACTTGCCATCCACTCAACATAGGTCAATGGCACAAAATTTATCCTCCCTCTTCATCCTCTTTGATTCTTGAGGGGATTTCATATCAAAATTTTCCTTTTGTCCACATTTACATGATCTATTAAATTAATTGGAAATCCACAAAGACGAAGGTTCCCATAGAAATAGGTAGAGTAGAATGTTGCAAATTGACCCCGTGGTGGGATTCTTTCACAAAACATATTGTTAGATATAATGAAAAACTCATAAATGAGAGTTTTAGTAGTTCAATTAGAATCTCTTCATGCAATTTATTATTTGAAAGCTCTAGTGACTCTAATTGCTCTAGCATTCCAATTGCTCTAAAGTTATTAATTATGATCTAGTAACTCTAATTGCTCTAAAGTTATTAATTTATGATTTATTTTGATAGTCCCTATTTTAGATCAAGGATAGAGAAGTTAGTAATTATGACATGTACATTTATTGCAAGGAAAATAGTCATTAGCTACCCTTATTATAAAAATGTACTATAACTATTTGGAAGAGTATTAGATCTACTAAATGGATGAGCATAGGTGGTATCATTATTTTATGTGGACTCCTTTTAGACTTGAGGTCATATCAATTTGAAGAGAGTTGAACATGTACAAATTATGAACTAGATAGATCTATCTAATGTACCTATTTGTTAAGTAACTTGAGACCCCTACATGATAAGAATATAAAAAAAAGGAGCTTCCCTTATCTTTGAGAAATATTTATTCTATACTGACAAGGCCAACCATGTGAAGGTGGAAGCTTATTAGCCTCACCTAAGACCTAAGACACGTAAGATGGTCGAACACACCTAAAAACTAAGACCTAAGACCTAGAACACAATTAATACCTAGAAGACATACACATACATTACACATTTAAGACACCTATACACCTAAGTCTTAAAACACCTAAGTTCAACCTAAGACCTATAAGACACTTATACACCTCTAAAACACCTAAGAATTAAGACCTATCTTTAAGACAGCTAAGAAACATAAGACATATAGTAAGACACCTAAGACCTAGACACCTAGACATGTAAGACACCTAGACACCTAAGACACCTAAGACATTTAAGACCCTTAGACACCTAAAACACCAAAGACACTTAAGACAGGGGTAGACACCTAAGACACCTAAAACATCTAAGACACTTAAGACACAGGTAGACACCTACTTGACACCTAAAACACCTAAGAAACTATAAGACCTAAGACACCTCTAGACATCTAAGACATCTAAGACTATCTATATATAGTTTAGAGATCATACCTACACAACATAAAGTTCAATTTTATAACTTGAAATCCTTATAGGCATAGACCTACATAATTGCAAAAACAAAAATCTGTGTAAATAAATTTGTAGCTCGTAACTTGTAGCTTGATCATGTTTGATTATAATAAAATTTGAACTAGAAGAACCATTGAAATTAAATTTTGAAAGGAAATAACTATCAAGAAATTCATGTACATTTTAAAATAAATCAATAGATCAATATAGATAATTGAAGTGCATATACCTTCATATTGGATGTATTGATTGTTTCAACTCACTCTTCAATAATGTAGTTAGAGCTCTTGGTACATATAATCTGGATCTTCTCTATCTTTTATTATCTCTAAAATCTTTTCATGATCTTGAATAGACAACCTCCACTTTTGTTGGCCACGTCCTCTTTTTTGTAAAGTTTCCAAACTTAATCTTTTTGCTAAAACTAAGTGACTATAGTGTAGAACCTTTTGTCGTAGCATATATTTAGTAAATATAATACCATTTTTATCTATCTTTACTTGTTGATAATAGGTGCCTTCAACAACAACTTATCTAATGGGATATGATTGTCTATCACCATCTGTTATTGATTCTAACAATTTTGAGTTTACTTGTGTGCATCTTAGTAGGTAGTAATCTACACCTTCTATATTGTGAGGATCTGCAACCACAACAAAAATATCTCCTGTACACATGACAAGTAAACATGTAAATGTACATTTGAGTTGAACAATGTAAATCAAACTAAATCTAATACACATTTGTAATCAACTAAATAGATAGGATCATATACATCTACAATGTCACTATCTTCAAAAGGATGACTTGATACTATTTGTTTCATTTCCCATTGTGAAACATATCCATCCCTTACATTTGGACATTGTAGAATATTTGTATTGTTCTCAATGCAATCAATACAAAAACAAGATTTTTCTCTCAATTGAATAGCAAGAGGCTTGCTATGTCCCATAGTCATGACTTGATGTAAACTTCTAACACCATTAATAGCTTGATGATTATATGGATTCGATCGATCAATATCTGCACGTGTGAACAAATTCTTGAGCATCTCAATTAAAACTATTTAAATTTGAAATTAAATCACATGCACACGTACTTAAATTTAAATATTAAAATTTTCAATAACATAAATTCAATTGGGGAGAAATCATACAAGCCAAATATTTGCATGTCACTGATTGGTCTAACTTCCTCCAACAAGAAGGTCTTCCTAAGGGATCGGTCATTCGGAACAAAATGTTGCAATCTAGAAATCTACTCCTGCAAGGGCTCCGATGGAAGCTGGGAAATGGCATGGGTATCAAGTTTTGGACTGATATTTGGCTTAAAGACAAGGCTCTCATCTCTCTGAGAGATATGGGTGCGATTGCTAGCATTGCTACTCAATTTTTTGGCCATAAGGTCAGTGATTATATATCCAACAATAATGGTCACAAGAGCTGGAGGAATTTGTTGGATTGCGGTCCCCATTACCCCGACCTTGCTTCTAAAGCTCAGTTGGTTCAAAAGTTGATCCAGGAAGTTAGAATTCCCCTCTTCCCTCGTGAAGATGAGCAATTTTGGTGGCCGGATAAGAATGGCTGATTCTTTGTTAAGTCTGCCTATCACTTATTGGTTCCTGAGCTTCATCAAAAGGAGATATGGAGAAAAGTCTAGAACCACAAACTGATCCTGAAAATTAACATGTTCTGGTGGGCCTCTGTTCATAACAAAATTCTGACCCAAGATAATTTGCAGAAGAGAGGTTTCACCTTGGTCAACAGATGCTGTCTATGCTGTGAACAGGAGGAAATGGTTTCTCATTTGTTTTTTCATTGTAACTTTGCTAAAGATATTTGGAGCCTTATCCTCAGCAATTTTGGTATTCAGTGGGCTTGCAACTCTGATATCCTGGTAGTTATTAACAATTGGTATCCTCCCTTCTCCCATCCCTGGCTCATTAAGTTATGGAATCAGACTCTGCCGTGTTTGAGTTGGACTTTGTGGAAAGAGTGCAACCATCAGATCTTTAGGGATACTGCATGAGAGGTCTCTCAGGTCTCTCATACTTTTATGAAGACTCTTGTGGAGAGTGTTACTTCGGCCCATATCCGCACTGCGGAGAAACCTCTGACTCCAAAGGAAGAACAAATTGCAATTAACTGGAAGGTTCTCCACCATATTCTGGCTTATAACAATACTAAACTATTGCAGAGACTTCACACTAAATGGCAGCCTTTGATTTCTAACTGGATGAAGCTCAATTTTGATGGGGACTCTAAGCTTAATGGTACGGCTAGTGGGGGAGGGATCATCTGTGATGATAGAGGGTGGATGTTTGCTGTCTATGCTAGAGGTCTGGGTTGTCACAGCAATAACTATGTTGAGGCTATGGCTCTTCTTTGGGGGCTTAAATTGGCCATATCCCTTGGTATTCAGAGTTTGGAGATTCAGGGAGATTCTAAAATGGTCATTGATGCCATAACTAATAAATTGAATGTTGGTATTCAGTTGAAAGACATTATCGGAGATATTTAGTTTCTCTTGCAGAGGTTTATAAATGTGAATATCTCACATATTTACCGTGAGGGCAATGGCGTGGCGAATGCTTGTGCTGAACTTAGACAGCGTTATTCAAATTGGAGGGTTTAGCGCCAATTTGATTTCCTTCCTTTGAATATTAAGAATATTATTCTTAAAGACGTGGCCAGGTCTTGAGGAGGCTGATGTGTTTGAAAGACAGCTCATACTATCAATTTCTTGGGAAGGGGCTGACGTGTCCCTTGAAGTACACATCCTTTTGTACTTTTCCTACTGTCAAATCCGCTCCTCTTTCTCATAAGGTGAGCGGATGGCCGGATCATCATGGCTTGTGCTGTATAATTATGGTTAAGCGTGGGATTGGTGTCTGTAAGGCTTCCCATTATTATGAGATTATGTGTGATGTTATTACCCACATTATCTGCCTTGTTAATGATGGTAATTCTCTTGTTAAGACTATAGAGGAGTTTGGGGATTTCTGTCGAATGCGCTGTCATACCGCTATGGGGGGTGACAGAATTAGAACTGAACCTGTCTCGTGCTATGAATTTAGGGACAATTTGGTTGCTTGGCATTACTGCAAGGAGGGTGGGATTAGCCCCTATTTGGAGAGGCTTAATGGTTATAATGAAGCTCTTTCTGAATAGTTTGCGTGGTCTTGGCAGAATCGATAGGTTTCGGTGGGTGGCATCAAATATGAAGTTTCTAAAAGAGTAATAGCTATGGCTACCGGTATGTCTACCCAGGGCTTGAAGCTACAATGCAAAACTAAAATTGCAGACCTCTCCAGCCAGCAACTGTTCCTCGGAGATGGTGAAGAATTGGTCCCTTACCAGGGTGATTTTAACAGAGCTAAGCTGCCAAAGCCATGGGATGCTATTTGTTTCATCCTCATGAAATACTTTACCCTCGAGGGCCGCTTTACCAAGTTTTATAATTACCATCTCCCCCTATTATATCATTTCCGTCGCAATGCTAAAATTAGTTTTCTGTTTTATTTGCTTTCTTCCCTGGAGTTTTCTATCCTTAGGGTTCAGGAGAAATTGGCTAAAAACCCTACCCTGAAGCCTATCCCTCTCCACTAGGGCCTTATTCTCTGTTTGTATAATCATCATCTTGCTCTCGAGCCCTCCAAATCCATTCCTGCCACTAGTGGGGATGGTGAGCCCTCCTCTAATCTTAAGGACATTCCTGATGTTGATGAACCCAGGCCCTCCCCTATTCCTATCAAAACAACTACAGATTGCACTCCTGTGGCAAATCCTGTCGATTCCCTAGGCTCGACTATTTCTAAGAAGGGTAAAAAGTAGAAGATTACTAGTGAAATGGGTACTGGGAAGACAGTGGTTGGGTGCCCTAAAACCCTTGGTAGGACCCCGGTGGGACAGCGAAGGGATTCCTCTGTGAAGAAGGCAAGTGGGGAGGGGTTGTCTTCTGTTGTTCGGTGGTCTGGGCGTATTGCTGGTAGGCCGGCTCCCCCTGCCAAGTTTATTGACTATTCTGAGAGCGGCTCAGATGCATCCACCAGGGGGGAGGACGACAGGGATGTGGAGATTCAGGATATTTCGGGTGATGATGAAGACAAACAAGAAACGCATGATACAGGGGAGGAAACTGCTAACTCTGCTGGCCATGCTAACAAAGCGGGTGATATGTTTGTGGAAGAAGCTGAGGATGCTATGGAGACAGATGATGGTCTGGGGGTTGATCTTGCTGGTCTGCGGGTCCGCATTGCGAAGTTGGAACGGGTTCTCTCCATTGTGCTCAGGACCTCTATTCTCCTCAACCTCTCTGTGATGAAGAATTTGGGGGTTACTATCAATATTGATAGTGATGATTTGGCTGAAAAAGTGGATGCTATTATTAACTCTATGGTCTAGTAAGGAGAGTTGTAGTCTCCTCTGTCTTTGTTATTTAACTGCTGATACTTTGTTACTCTATTTTTTGGCTTTAGTTTTAGTGGCTAGTTTTGCTGGTTCTGTTGGCATTATGTACTGGTGGTATATGCTATTTCTGGTGTAAGGCTCTGTTTTGTCTTCAGGCCTTTCTATTTTTGTTAAGGGTTCAGCCCCTTGTTTAGCCGCCTTATATAATCAAAAACATAAATTCAATTAACCTACCTTTAACTTCGCAAAATAAGCATTTGTTGTATATTGAGTCACATGTAGCAAAATGGTTTTTGCACCATTCAACAATTTGACTTGCATTTCGTATGGTGTTACCTATAATTTCATATTGATGTTCAGTTCCTAGGTAAGAGGTTTAAGAATTTGAAAAAGTTCACATGTAGATCGAACCATTACAATACACATACATAGATCAATTACATATATCATTGTAGAAGTATTCAACAATTTTAAATTATTTTGTAAATTTTGTATCTAGTATATATTACCTACAAGTTCATATAGGGGAAGTGCACATTTTACACATGCTCCTGCTCCATCATGCTCTACTTTTCCATGTGCACTCTCAAAAAAACTCCACAAAAAATTTATGCCAAAATTAACATGTTGTTGCATTAACCAATTAAATGATTTTGCAGACTTAAATTGTCTTGTATAAATAGTTATATATAAACAATGATTTGAAAACCAAAAATTAGTTACAAATTCAATTCTTAAAATTAAATATAAATTTTTAAATTAAAAATTAAAAAATAAAAAATAATAATAAAATCAACACTTACCAGCACATCCATTAGACCAAATCTAGTGTTGTGATGTAGTAATGCCATGTTGTCCCAAATCTTCAAAAAACATTTGAAAGCAATGTGCTACATAGCTTCTATCATGACCCATATCATCACTGATATAAAACTGAACCTCCTTGATGATAATTCATTCATCTTCGTTACTCTCTAACTCATCTATAAATAACTCAGCATGTCTATAGCAAACTTGTACAAAGATTGCGACTTGCTCTCAAATCATAATATTGACTTTGAATCTCAGTTTGAGGACTAAATTTATAATTTTTAAAAAAATCTACAATAGAGAGAATACAACCCAGTGGAAAACAATTCTTTGAGTCACGAAATTGCTTAGCCTACCGTCTTGTGCCATGACAATGGTGGATATGTGGGTATACAATGTTAGAAAATTCGTTTGCAAACTTGTTGCAGGGCAATTCACTCTTTCTCAAAACAATTTTTCTAGATTCAACTCCTGACTTCGTTGAGTATTTCTCATATTCAAATCTCTTCCAAATAACTGACATTGAATGATCAATATTCTCAAATGGTAAAAATTTCATATCCATATATTTCTTATACACCATACATTGAACTCATCTGAATCTTCTAATTTTTCACATAAGATAGACTTCACAAATTGTGTTGTACTTCTAGGGATTGCTACATTTGGTGTCTATCAAATTCAACATGATTTCGATAGCAACAAGTTTCACGTACTTTATTTATATGTACAAAACATGGTCCTAAATTCTCAAACATCCTTTCAGAAATCTTCACTTGTGAAAATTCTTGCTTGAATGCTTAAAAAAATTCACTTTGTGTTGTATCTATAATATCCAATTACTTTTTGTTTTACATCTTTTGAAATTGTATCTCTTCGAGGGAGTCGACAAATATTTGCCCAATTATTTTCAATATTTTCATCTAATCTATTTCTCTTATTGATATATCTTTGAACAATTCTCCTAGATACATTTACTAATTAGGAAATTGTTTTAACTTGTCTTCTATGTGATAATTTCTTACTAGAAATTACAGTCATCAATGCTCAACGTGTAGCACTTAAATCAGAACTTCGACTCTGGGTTTGAATAGAATCGAATGTTGTTTGCATGTTTTCAATTACTATCTGATTTACTAAATTTGAAGTTTTTTTTTGTTATAAAATCCTAACAACTCCAAAATGGGGGTCATTTCTTTTTGCCTAAATAACTTTGCACATAATTATGCTCTTCCAATTAGAGATTTATCTTCAAAATACTAATCCCAAATTCTTTTACAGTGCAATTTTATTGTGCTTTCAAGTAACATATGTTCAGGTGAAATATTTTTGAAAAGAGCATCCTCATCCATCTCTGTAAGCTTTTCCATTCCATGCAAAAAATGTCTATCACTACTACTAATTTCATCTTGTACTTGTTCATCAATAATTTCAATGTGTTGTTCTCGACTAGATGTTCCTACGGTTTTTTCAACTCTTTTTCAGTCATACAACTTTGATATAGTTCTTTTATTCCCCATCATAAATTGCTTGTTTTAATTCACCTACACATACATATACATCCTAATAAATAACACATGAAGTTCAATTTCTACATGGTAAAATGAGTAAATAAGTTGGGAATCATGTTACATGAAAATTTGTAGACTTTCTTGCCAAAAAAACTCCTTTTGTGTGGTTTCTCCAAATTCTTGAATTGAAAGAAATTGAAAAAATAATTTTTAACCTCTATTGCAAAAAATTATGCTTCTTCTATTTTCTCCTTGATACTTGAATTGAGTAAAAACACAAAAAATAAAGCCCTATATATATAATTAAGTTTAAAAAATTCAAAAAAAAAATTTGTCGACCGGTGGTGGTCACCATATTTTTTTAATTTCAGGTGAAATGATTTCGCCCCCAAATAATTTGGTGGCGAATCATTTCACCTAAAACTATCTATATGGCAGTCCACTTGGTAGCCACCTCATCATTTTTTCTGGTTTTCTAAAATTCTCAACTTCAACTAAATATTTCTTCAATCAAAATGAATTATTTAAAAAAAAAACCCTTTTGTAGAGCTCTGAGTCTAGAATCCAAATATGTTTTTTTTTAATATTTTGATTATATATATATATATATATATAATTGTGAGTAGGTTGTTAAAATTAGATATGACACTGCTTAGAAATTAAAAAAATATATCAAAACACATCCATTTTTTTCAAAATTATATGGTTCACTAGAGGAAAGAGTCCTCTCCAAAAGGGTATAATTGGTTTTGTGAAAATAATAAAAAAATTATACAAAAGTTGAGGTGGAATGAAAACAATCAGATTCTGTAAAGTTTGACTATAAAATGATATTATGAAGAAAATATGTTTTGAAAACTAAATTTTTTTCTCCATTCACTGGATATTGAACTCATCTATTTGGAAAAAAAAAAGATAGGGAAAAAAAAGATTGTTTGCTCTTTTTTTTGACGTGGACTCAAAGTTACTTTTTCCTGAAACATTTAGCAATTTAAAATTTTCTTTTAGAGTTATAAAAAAAATCAAAATAATTTTTATATTTTTAAAAAAAATTACAAGCATAAAATTCATCAAGAGATCTACATTTCATTTGTTTACATCATTTTGAAATTCAAAACATAAATACAATTTTTATGAGGTCAAAGTTTAGAAATTTTTTTACTGTTGGCCAATTCCTTTATAAAGTGTGACACATGTTTGTGCTTTTACCCATATGTAATGCCCCGCCATGCAACCCTAGAGATAAGTTCAACTAAAGAAATAAAAAGGCAAAAAAAAATTTAAAGGAAGAAACAATAACAAAACATAACATAGACTAATAGCATCAAGTTAAACTATCATGTCTAGGGATTACATAGCTGCACTATTGTAATTTAACAACAATAAGCAATGTACATAGTTTAATCCAATAAACCAACTAAATCAAACTACCATCTTTCATTACAACATCTAAATACATCAAGAAATTTGCATGAAGATTACAAGTACAGAATAGTATATCTTACAAGAGGAATTCCATAGTTTCATTGTTACAAAATCTCTTTTTTTGAATACATCAAATTACATAATAAATTCCACTGATACATAAATCTAGATGCAAAAAGTAGAAATAATTGTCTTCATATACAGGTGCAAATTAGAATCCGCTACGAGAGATACATCCATGAACCATGGCACCAGATAAACCAATGGAATAAAGCACAACCATTTGACCATGTGGAATCTTGAGGTCCACCCCCTATGCTAGGAGATAACAGTGAGGTCCCACAATGACAATAGTCAAGAAGACAGTAGGCTAAAGGGTACAAGGACTACACATGACTTCAATACAACATGGATCAATATGAAAATCACAAGTAACTTAAACAACACTTTTAGAGGCAACCACACTAGAGAATGCTAGGCTACAGTAGGGGTGAGTGTCATCACATGGTCCTAACATGGGTTACCCTGATAGTCTCTAGCTAGATGTCAGCCCCCATCTATGGGTTACCCTGATAGTCTCTCGCTAGGCGCCGGCCCCCATCTATGGTTACCCTAACAGTCTCTCACTAAACATCAGCCCCATAGGGTGACACATGCAGAACCAACATTCCTTTTGTGAGGACAAGGAAGTTGATCTTGTCAACCAGGCCTTCTCATCCCATCCTTAGCCTGAATAAGCACTACAGGCATGGGTGAGGAATCCAATTATCTTAATTAGTGTGAAAACTACCCAACCCCTAGATTTATTATTAGGTTATCACTTGATTACCAAAACTCCAAATGGGTTACCCTAGCTAGCCACTTTGGGCACCGACCCCACATTGGAAGCCACTCCCCCTTCCCTACATCTAGATTCTCACAACCCATAACATAAACCAAGCATGAACTATTACATTCTTGAAATATACATCATTTCACATTACACAAGCAAGGCATTCCCATCTTGCATGTTCATCATAATCATATGAATAAGTACACTGAGCAAGGCATACTCCATCTTGCATATGTATCATACCAACATGAAACAAGAGACAATATTACAAGAGTGCATTCTATTCATCTCACATTCACACCCTCCTAGGCCTTTGGAAACAACTTCTACAACACTTGACAACATTAAAACATAATGGTCACACTTCACATTCACTTTCCAAGGCACACCCTAAACCAAGATCAATAATTCAATAACAAAACCATAAATGTGACATATGATCTGATGCACTAATAATGGTCTTAAAGAATGTAACATTATTCCAAGCATGATAAATCATCTAACAACATAAGATGACTCTATCCATTAATGCAGAACAATAATAACTTGAAAGGGTTACCAATTATTCTATAATAGAAAATTCAGTCAAACAAGATACTACATGTTATTAGACTAAACCTCTTTCTACACTAATGTGGATCTTATTAAAATTCTTGACAACTTTGAAATTTCTATTCAAAATAATTGTATAAGCAAAACATAAAGGATCATAAAGTAGATTAAAACCAATCATCCCTTTTAAATTTTTAGAAAGTATATGAGTTAAATGCTAAACGTTTCATATCAAACCTAACCTCCACTTACTCACCCAATTTCATAACTAAGCACAATCTTTAATTTAAGTCATAAATAAGATTAGACTCCATTATATGACCACAAAGTTCCTTAAGGTGAAGAGGAAGCAAGATATATATATACTCTATGAATTTAATTTATGATTGTTATATGTCTAGATATCTTTGATATTTTTTGGTGGATTAGTTTAGATTTAGTAAGACTTGTCAATCCACCAAAAAAATATCAAAGATATCTAGACATATAATAATCATAAATTAAATTCATAGACTAACTCTATGCACACTACTTAAAATATTCTAATTCATACTAAAATTAAAGACTTAACTAAGGTCATCATGCACCCTTATAACTAGATCTAAAATAACAATTCAATATTTATAATATGATAATTTACATCAATTTGACTAAGACAAATATATATTAAGAAGCCCTGTTTATTATCCATATCCTACTCTCTTACAATAGATAAAACTACTAATATTCTTAAATATACAAGATAAAATAATAAATCAATAAATTATTTTAAAAGGATTTGACTTTTTATTTATAAAGTAATGCTTAAATATAACATATCCCTAAATAACAGGGATGAAATAAAATAATACTTAAATATAACACATCCCTCAATAACAGGGATTTGATTTCTCATAAATGAAATAAAATAATACTTAAATATAACACATCCCTCAATAACAGAGATTTGATTTCTCTTAAATGAGGTACAATAATACTTAAATATAACACATCCCTAAATAATAGGGATTTGATCTCTCTTTAAAAAAAATACTTAAAAACAAAACATATCTATAAAATTATTCTTCTCAATTAAATAGGGAGTTGACATCACACCTTCAAAATAATAAATAAAACTCAAATTATAATTAACATTATGGAACAATACTTAATATTTTATCTAATAAGGTTTAATCAATAATTAGTTACTACATAATAAATCTATTAACTAACTAAACTTAAAATAAGTTATAACATTCTTATCTAACTACCACTTCAAAATAATACATTTTCCAAAATAAATAGATTGATACACACAAAACATAAAATAAATGATAAATATAAATTTCATTCTAGATGGGAATTCAACTTAGTATAGAATTATCATAGTGATTATATTCAAGCTTTTAAATATTCCTATAACCATTTATTATTCCCATAGAGAAGTTTCTATAACAAAGATTTTGTTACTAATATTGTAATAAAGCAACCACTTCACAAAAACAAAAGCTTACTAATGAAACCACTCTCAAATGAAATTAGAAACTTGCATTTTCTCATAGAAAATAATTATAAGACATTTATCGATGGATTTCTAGAGAGACATTTCAAGAATGAAAAGAAATGATTACAAGAGATTTATAGATGAATTTGCAGATTCCACATCTAGGGAGTAGAATCATAGGCTAGGTAACAATAAAATCAATTGTATTTGCATTAAATTCATTGTTTTATCTATCAAAATGTCTTCAAATTAACTCCGAATGATTTTCAGAAGGGTGAGTCATCCCTTTCTAATAGCTGATTTTTTTTAACAGGGATTCAAAGCATTTCTAGATAATCCACAATGGCAAGAAAGAAAAAAAGAGCAATTTGGTGACATGACAAAATTAATTACGAAGGATATCAGAATATATATAGGATTTGATGAAAGACTATGAAATTATTTAACAATTTTAGATGGAAAGGCATTGTTAATGCTTACATATTTCCTAATAGCTCAAAGAGAAGTGTTTTGACATACAGAGACTCAATAAAAAAACATTCTTTTAAATACGAACCCTCATGGATAATACAAATGCAAGAGACAGATCACATCTGTGGACAAATGAGATCTATGCAACATTGGAGAAGTTAGCTTGAAAGATGAAGGTAGCAGAGTAATTTCTAAGTTCAAGACATTTACTAAAAGCTGATGAACTATAAGAACAATTATTTCTCTTCCATCATTATCTATAGGGGAAGAGGTCTACAAGGAAGGAGAGATTAAAGAGGGAAAGAACTACAAAGAAATTATTCACAAAGATCCAATCTATCTCTCCACATAAACTATTTAAACAATTATAATTATATCGATATTTTAAAACTCTCCTATAAAAATCAAATGACATACTTGGATCTTCACTTCAAGTTCCCTCTTTTCTTCTCTCTCAATTTCCAACAGGTGCCTTCTATAAAATTTTCCCCAAATCTTCCTGTGTTTTTTTTTCTACCAAGAGAATACCCTTCAAATATTTCCCCTCTCACCAAGAATAGATAAACTAATTAATTCCCCACTTCCACACTTCCGTTACAGGAATCCACTCTCTCCCAAAATTTAATTTTATTAAAACCACCACCTACAGAAGATTCCACTAACCTGGAAAAGTCATTTTTAGCACAACTCACAACATCAAATAAATTAATGGATAACATAAAATAATGTCTTTCAAACTTTACCAAAACAAATATTTATTCAACTAATATAATATTTAAATACTTATAATTTATTTGTTGTTATTATTATTAACTATTAAGATTACTAATTTAATTCCTATTAAAATCATTTATTTAATAATTTACACATTCACATTATTTATTAACAAAATGGATAAATATTAATATATTTAGACTTAATATTATTTTCTAACAAAATAAATTAATAATCTACTTGATTAAGAAATAAACGAACAAAATAAATCAAAGACTACAACCAACATTAACATACCAAAAATTGACAGAGACTCATAGATAGGCTCCAAAAGACCAGCTGACCAAATGAAGAAACCCAAGATTGAACTCAACACATAGGGAATTTTGACTGATAGGGGAAACCTCATGTTATCTCCCTTACACAATATCCATTGGTATAGAGGCATGCTCAAACCTACCAATTCAGGTGGAGTCGATGCTTGGTACCTATAACCTTCAACAAACCAAAGTGTTGTATACAAACATATATATATATATATATATATATATATATATAATCAAACATATTGTGACAGGGAATCACAACATAGTAGGGTGCTCATTATGAGTAATACTACACTGTCCCTTCACAAAACACATCACAAATATTTACATTAAACACGTTTATTAGTAACTAAACAACCAAATAATACATAGTCAGATAGTTGCATAATTCACGTAGTAAAACAAATCTACATAATTAATTAATCCATAACTGATCACAACATAAGTATAATGTACTAATCATAAAGTATCAACAGTGTCATCATAGTAAACATCAATGAGTGTCATTAGCTACATCAAAATGGTAAACCTGCCATCAATATGTCTAACATACCCTAAGTATTCCGAGTATCTTACCTTCATATTCATGCTACTTAGCCCAGCCACCTACTCATCCAAGGTGAGAATAGAGCGGTACTACAACCCATATCTGTTTTGGGAAAATGGATAACTGTTATGGAAAAATACTTTTTTTTAAGCATTTTTCCATAATGGATATCTGTTTTGAGAAAACTTTCGAAGCCTAAATTCAAGCCTAAAAAACTGTTTCACAATTTTGGCTAACACTTTCATGTGATGTTTTCTCCATTTCGACAGTTTGGCACATCATGATCCTGCACATACCCTGTTAGCATAGCTTCATTTCTTTGCATTAGATTACTAATTAATATTTTCTTTCAATAGATTAGACTTTCATTTGCTTTCCTTAGAGTAGATCTCAAAAAAAATATCAACAAAATATAAAAACATAGATTAAAACTTGCGTCAATAAAACTCATATAGATTTGCATTCATATTTCCTTTTGTAGTAATTAGATGATCATTACTCATTGAGAAAAGAACAAAAAAATGCTTGCATTCATATAGTTGTATACATCAATTTTTTTATAAAAAAATAGGAAAACATAGAGCAACTAAAACCTTGGCTTCGTCACAAGGTAAATCCCACATACAACATCACATGTCAAACCCTAGGTCAAACTCTAGGTCAACTTTGGTAAAACACTCTACTTCTCCCCTAAGCTTACAAATATGCATACGAGTTAGATGAGAGTGAGTTATAGAGATTATAGAGGAATTAGAAGAAATCAATCCTAGACCACAACTTAACCAAGAACAACAACATATCCTTAGGGTTATGCAACAAAGAGATCAAATACAACACATTCAAGACATTAAGGAAAGATTGTAATGTGCTAGGTTCATCAATGAACAAAATAGCTTACTCATTAGATGCTAGAATCTAAGAAACCTAAACACTTAGAGACAAATCACAAGTGACCCTTTGGGTCATACAAATATCTCAACAACCATAGCCATAGAAAGGGTTTGACAACTAGAAAACCACATAAGGCCCTAGAATAGGCTAATCATTCTTTGTGACATTCTTCTCCTGTGAGAATAGAACCACCCTTAGGTCTTGCCTCCACTTGATAGCCTCTTGCCACAAGAGAGGGAGTGACTTGGAGGTTACCTGTAGCAATGAGAGAGTTCATGTGTGAATTGAGGTTGACTCACCAATGGGTCATGTTTTGAGTAACACAAGTCCCATTTTATCCTCTGGTAGATATGGTTAGAGAGAAATTGTTAGATCTTCCAAGGTTATTAGAGTCTTATGGGTATGTCTAGCAAATAAATTTGGACTTAATAAAAGAAATTGTGATGGCTAAATTCCCTTTGGATGAAGTTATAGCTCCAAATTTTATAATCTTGAGGGAATTGGATTTGGATTATTTGGTTGGTTTTATTCGTTCTAGCTCTGGGATCAAATCTTCTAGTAAGGTGAATAGAGTAGATAAATGGTCTCCTCCCCCATGGGGTTTTTTCAAAGTTACTATTGATGGTTTTTCTTAAGGAAATCTAGGTGCAACTAGAATTGGTGGTGTTAGGCATGATAGTGTTAGCTTTGTTCACTTCTTTTTATCTTTTCTTATGGAGTTTGGAACTAATAATTAGATAGAGGCTTAGGACATCCTTGTGGCTCTAGAGAAAGCTTGTGAGCTAGGATGGAAGAAGATCATCTGTGAAATGGATTCCATGATTCTAGCATCTCTTCTAAATGATGGGAGGCTTCATGAGTCCTCTTGGAGGCTAGAATCTTTTATGGAGCAGATTCATTACCTTTCTCATAACATTGATTCCATCCCTTTTGTTCACATCAATAGAGAACAAAATGTTGTTGTAGATTGTTTGGCTAGATGGACCTTTCATGTTAATTGCAACTAGAATGTCCTAGTATGGGAGTCCCTATCTTTTGATCAATCTTTGCAATTTATTCAACTCCTTCACGATGATTTGGTTTGATTAGTCTTGTCTATTCTTTCTAAGGATTGTATGTTTTTATGGTTTATTGTCTTCTTCTACTTCTTGGAAGTGGTGGGTTTGTGGAAAAGTTCCTTGGGTTTTCATATTATGAGCTTTAGTGACAACTATTGCTATTCAAAAATCTTTTTTTTACTCTTTTTTTGGATTACTAGTTAGTATATTTATCATTTTATGCCAAAAAATAAAAAGAGGACAAAAGTAGGATAAAAATTTAGGGTTGTCATTAATAAAGTGATAGTATAGTTAAATTAGGTAGTTAGGGTTTAAATTGAAATATTTTCTACTTTTTAATAATGATTTTTCAAGTGTATTACAAAAAAATATTTTGGGAATAAAATAGATTTGTGTCTTTTTTCATCTATTTGGTTATCTATTGGTGTACTTGTAAATTAGTTTGAATTAATAAATCTTCTATTTTAAAAAATTAGCTAAACATGTGAAGCAAATAATTTGTTTTGCTTTCATTTAATTTTTTCAAAACTATACAAAGAGTAAAAATAAAGTAATTGGAAAAGTGATATATTTTAGGAAATAAAATAGCATAATTTGTTTTCATAAAGCTTTGGCACTATTGAGATAGTTATGTACTTAAATATGGATTAAATAATTTATTAAAATTGTAAATAAAGAATATCTTAAATGCATTTATTTAAAAACACTAAACACCAAGAGATATCTTTTACATAGATGTATTAGGTGTAGTTAAATGAAAGGATATGTTTTATTTGCTTTCAAAATGATATCTCCGGTTTAATGTCACCTAGGAGTCATGCATGCTCAAAAACAAGGTTGCTTTAATGTTTATGAGTATATGCTTGAATACTATACCTCTACATTTTAATGACTAGTACATAGCTTGAGAACAAAATATTAAGCCATTTAACTTGTCATAGTTTGCTTATGTTGTAGGAGAACAATTTCTTTCAAAAATAAAAGGAATTTATATGGCAGCCTATGGAACCCATACTAAGTTAACTGAGAGTAATCTTCACCAGTCCTTAGATGGCCACTATGTAATTAGTGGCCTACACCAGGACTTCCAGAAGAAGGAAGTTTATCCTTTAATATGCTTTTTGCTCTCTAACCAATCTTAACACGACGATATAATCCAGACTTCTACATATTTCTCCTGGTATAATTTTTTACTATGACTTTGTTTGTATAACATAATCTGCAATCTAGTCCAAGTCATGTGTTGATGCTTTAACCATATTCTGCATTCGCAAAAATGGTTACCTAAAAGAGATGAGATAAATATTTTCTTTTTTTTGAGAAAAAGGTGGGGACCACTCATAGATTAAAATAATATCAAAAGTACAAAATAACATAGTCAGAGTCTAGGCCAGACATGGCTGCAAAAACAAAAAGGCCCCTCCAATGGCCAAAAGTATCACAAAAATGGCTCAAAAGCCCCTGTCTAAAGAGGCCTAGGCACCCAAGAACAACTTTGACCGCTGTCACTCAAAGCACAAAGGCTGGAGCTTTAATAAAACTTGTCATGCAAAAGAGCATCCATCCTGGTGGTTGGGCACTAGAAGTAAAATGAACAAACAAAATAGAAAAAGGGAGGAAGATTATCCAACGCGGCTGAAGCCTAACAAAAGATCAAATTTTCATGGGGTACCATGGGGGATAGTACTTCTGCCAAGTAGCCATTTGAGAGAATTAACATATGGAATTGACCATTACCATTTGGGTAGCTAAGAGACCAGCTTCCCACACTGAAGCAATAACTCCCCAGGGGCATGTGGATGCTCCTGGGTGGATCCTACCAACCATCCTCATTACAAGCCTCTATGGAAATGAAGGACACTGAAGCCCTTAGATTACCTTTCAAATCACCCATTAAACTAAAATTCATAGTTGAGTCATCACTTTATTCTACACCGTCGGTGAGACATCACCATCGGTGAGCTTCAAGATCTATCTGTTGATATGCCGATGCCACCTAGCTTCCTACTTCTTGATTCTTACAAACCTTCCCTCGGTGTTGACTCCTATCAGTCAGACAAACCCCATCGGCCACCATGTTAATAGTCTCCCCAATCTCATGAAACTCCTGATGGAAGACTCTATGTTCCGTGCCTTTCGGAAAGACTTTAATCGTCGGCAACTGCTAAAGATCCTTAAACATTTCAGCTGCATAGAAAACTCAGATCCACAAACAAAGATACTGATCATACCACCTAGATCCTTGCTCCCATATTCCATCCCTGCTATCTTAGCTCTTATTGGGAAATGATAAGGGCACTATGCCCTTAACAGTCAGATGAGAAGCTATCATTTTTTGGGGGAGAAACATCCCCCTACTTTGCCCTCAAGCCTTCCATATCATATTTCAGAGAGTTCACTAGCCAACAAGGCAAATCACGTTGACCTGGAAAGAAGACCCCCATGTCCAATAATTGATGAATAGCCAAATTTGCTGAGGTGTCTGCCACCCGATTTCCCTCTCTATAAGTATGTGAAATAAGGTAGTTATCAAAATGTGCTAAGGAAGAGACAGCCTATTGTAGGATGTAATTGACCTTCCAATTATCAGAACCCTTGGACTTCAAAGCATTTATAATTATAAGCGAGTCCCCCTTGATCCAGATGTCTTTAATATCTAAAGCAATGGCCAGCTGAATACCATGAACAAGGGCCCAGACTTCGGCTTCATTGTTAGTTCCATTGATTATTTTTTATGCCTTTGCTGCCACTAGGGAGCCATCCACCCGCCTAATGACACAGCCTGTCCCAGAGGGGCTTGGGTTGCCTCTACTTGCCCCATCAAAAATTAACTTAAAGGAGTGGCGGGTAGGGGGATCCATTTGATGAGGTTTTTGTCCAGAGGTCTATCCTTTATGAAGCCTTTAATTCTATCTCTAATCAATTTGAAGGAATGGCAATTCCTTGTCACCTCATCTTCCCACTTAGACCAGCCTTCCATCTTATTAGATTTCTTAGAAATCTTGGCCTTGGCAACTTCTACAATGGATTCCTCTAATTTGACACACACTTCACTACAAGAAAGAGCCCGCTTCTTAAAAATTCTAAAATTCCTCTATCCCCATATATGCCAGACGATTAGTGAGGGTCCAATCTCCCAAACACATGCAAAGTAGGAGTTTGGAAAAAGAATAGGCCATCTAGTAAACATGGACAATAGTGTTTTAGGCAAAGGAGAGAACCAATTCATTTTTTGCATGAACCACATCCAACAATTTCTACTAAAATTACAATGGAGGAGGAGATGATCCACAGATTCTTCATTCTCACCACAAAGGACACAAGAGACATTCATTCCCAGACCCAATCTCCTCAATCTATCTCCCATTAAAATTTTTCTTTGTAGTGCTAGCCAAGAGAAGGCTCCCACTTTGGGAAGAACCGCATTACTCCAACATAAGATAGACAACCATCCTATCTTCCTCTTTTGAAATACAGCGTCATAACCTTTTTTAACTATATACCTACCAGACTTAGAGCCCATCCAGATGAGTTCATCCACCTGATTAGAGTAGACAACCATTCTCCTCGCAAGGAGTTTTTTCAATAAAATTTTCTAAGCCTGAGGGATGTCATAGTCCTTAGTACTTCACCATGACAGAAAGGGGGAATTGGATCTCTCTATCTAGCAATAGTAATCCTTTACCTTGAATCCCCAATGCTCTTTTAGGTAAGACTTAGTTTCTCTCAACTCGACCCAATCAGAGAGATTTGGCTGACCACACCACGAGTCCTCCCAAAAGTCAGCCTTTTCTCCATTATGAATAAGCCAAGACAACTTGGGTAAGATAAAATCTCTACTCCTCAAAATGAAGTTCCAGATCGCAGATCTCCTTGGGGGGTTTTTAATAGTAAAGATTCTCTCTTTTTCAACTGAATCCAAGTATTTATCTCTCATCATTCTGACCCATATAGCTTCTAGTTTTTTGTACATTCCCCATACTAGCTTGGCTCCCAAAGCTTGATTGTGAATATTTAAGTCCAGCACACTAGTTCCTCTCATATCTTTAGGCTTACACACTTTATCCCAGGCCATGAGATGTATTTTATTTCCTTCAAATGAGCCTTGCCAAAGAAACTTCTTACAAATTTTCTCAATCTCCATAGACACCCCTTTAGGCATTTGGAGGATGGACATCATGAATGTTGTAACCGCTGTCAGGACTGCTTTAATCATTGTAATCCTACTAGCTAGTGATAACCAATGCCCCTTCCATGAAGAGATTTTAGCATGTAATTTATTTAACACACTATTCCACAAATTATTCTTATATCTCCCATTAAAGATGGGGATACCTAAATATTTACCAGGGAGGGATGTTGTTTTGAAGTGGAACATATTAGAAATAGTAGATTGTGCCCTCGAATCAACATTAAAGAAGTAGACCATAGACTTGCTACAGTTGATCAGTTGGCCAGAACTCTTACAATACCTGTCTAGGACAAATCTGATTGCCTAAGCTTCTACCACCGTAGCTGAGCCAAAAAGAATTGTATCATCCACAAAAAATGCATGCGTGAAAGAGTTTTGACAACCTTGAGGCTTGATGCCTATCCAATTACTCATCCTATAGGCATTTCTGACTACCCAAGTAAAATATTTTGACATTAAAATGAAAAGATAAGGGGAAATGGGATCCCCTTGTCTTAATCCTCTTAAGGGTTCGAAAGTATTTTGACTCCACACCATTGACCAAAACTGATATTTTGAATCCTGAGATAAAAGACCATATCCACTTACAGAAATCTTTGGAGAAGCCAAGCTTGTCAAGGATGGCCATCAGGAAATGCAAATCCACTCTATCATATACCTTCACCATGTCTAACTTAAGAATCATGGCTGAGTCTACTCCTTTATTGACAGAATGAATGATCTCATGGGTTAAAATTGCACCTTCAATAGTTTCTTTACCTGGGATGAAACCTCCTTGCTCCTCTGAAATGATTTCTGGTAAGAATGAGGCTAACCTCAAGACCACTACTTTGGAGATGATCTTGTAAATATAATTGCATAGAGAAATAGGTCTAAACTCTTCAAACTTCTGGGGGGCTTTCAACTTTGGAATGAGCATAAGACATGTAGTCTTCAATTCCTTGAGTACGTCCTTGTACTTCCTAGATTCTTCTACAGCTAAAAAGATGTCCTTTCCTACTGTATCCCAATAGTTTTGAAAGAAAAGACCAATCCAACCATCTGGGCCTGAAGCTTTTTCCCCATGCATAGAAAAAATTGCCACCTTAACTTCCTCATGCGTGAAAGCCTTCATCAATTCTAAATTGTGGTAATCTAAAACTAAGGATGGGACAAAAGAGAGGTCCATCCCCCCATCACCTATGCCAATATCCTTTGAAAGTAACTCTTTAAAGAATTTTCTTGCTTCTTTTTTAATGTCCTCCTAATTCATCAGCAAAGACCCATTTGAAGATTCAATTGAACTTATATGATTGGCTAAATTTCTGACTTTAGAGGCTGTATGGAAGAAAGAAGTATTTTTGTCTCCCTCCTTTAACTAGTGCTCTCTAGACCTTTGTCTCCAAAAAATTTGCTCCCTCCTTAAGATCTCTTCTAACTCCAATTTTAGATTCTTTTCCAAGAGGAAAGAAACTACGTCCATACCTTCTTTTATCACTTTCTCCTCAAGCTGCCACAAATCCTGCAAAAGTCTAAACTTTTCTTGAAAGATATTTTTAAAATGGAATCAATTCCAACTCATCACTTTACTTCAGAGAAATTTTAGTTTAGAGATTAATTGAAACATGCGTGAACCTTTGACAAGGGAGTTTCCTTCCACCAATTATCAATCATTTGGAGAAAAGAGGGGTCTCTGAACCACATTGATTGAAATTTGAACTTTTTCCTACCAAGAGAGATATCCATACCTAGTCTTAATCTAATGGGAAAATGATTAGACCCAGCTAGTGGAAGAATCTGTGATTCCAGATTAAGCCCATCATCAAAGAAGCAATCCAGTGATAACATGAATCTATCAAGTCTTTTAGCAATTTTGCTAAAATCCTTTCTCCTATTTGTCCATGTATATTTTCCATTTCTAGGGATGTAATCAAACAAACTATTAGACTCCACAAAGTTTTTGAAGTCTTGCTGTGATTTGGCTGGATGGATTATCCCCCTAGTCTTCTCTGAGGCTTCCATAACTACATTGAAATCACACCTTAACAAGATTCTCTCACTTCTTAACGAAATCAGTCTTGCTTCTATTTGGGACCAGGCGTGTTGTCTATGTAGGATATTCATTGGACCATACACATAGAAAGCCCAGAGGTCTTTGCCTCTAAGCAATTCTAGAAATCTACCTAACAACCACTGAGGGTTTGCTTCAATCACCTCCATACTCGGAAGATGGGATCTCCAAAGGATTGCCAAACCCCCCAAAGCAGCTGTAGCAGCAACAGTTGCAAAGTCCAATTCTTGTCAACTTTTAAAAACCCCGTCACCCACCTCAGAAGATAACTTAGTCTCTTGAAATAAAATAATGTCACAATTTTCCCCATCAAGCTGTTATTTGATGAGGTGTCTCTTGTTAGGGGCATTAAAGCCCCTAACATTGCAGCTAAGGATCCTCATGGCTTTTGAGGAGAGCCTTCCACTCTCCTCTTATTGGTACAAATGGCTTGGGCCTTTTTTTGTTCAACCACTTCTTCATTAATCTTTTTGAATTTTCTCTGTCTAGCACTCTTCCTAGTGGAAACCAGAGATATCTTTCCTTGGACAACCTTTGAATCAATATGTGAAATCCCTAATGTTCTTGACCTTCCAAGTCCTTCATCTTCTACAGAACTTCAGATGCAATGTCATCAAATAATTTATCCATTGTTCTAACTGGGATTTCATCCATCAGGCTCCTTAAGGTCTCATTGTCCTAGAGCAACTTATCACTAAACATTTTTTGACCGTTATCCCCAGTGCCCTTTGCAAGACTAGCTTCCTTATGCTCCAGAGACTTCCTATCATTTGGACAAAGGGGAGTATCTTCTTTTTCTAGTCTATTCAGATCCTCCAAAAATTCCAGGGTATCATCCTCCAAGTCTAGACTTCTAGGAAATAGAAAATTCTACTCAGCCTTCAAGCAAGCTTCATCCTCTGTCATGTTGGGATTTTCAAACATAAGCTTACCATTTGGCAAGTCATAAAGATCGTAGGAATCTGGTGCCTAGCTCGCTTCACCCTGTCCTTCCTTTTCCTCATCTCCTGCCTCCAAGAGAGAGGAGATTTGCACTTTTAGACTCACTGTATCTGCGCGCAAAGGGCTCTCAAAATCTGTTTTCCCTAAGTCTGCCATTTTTAAGCCCTCCTTTTGTGATGGGTCATTGGGTGTATCTAGAATCACTTCCCTAATAGTAATGTCATCCATTAGGGAAGAACTTCGCACCACTTCCTTTTCTCCCTCTCCATGAGGTTCCATACAAAGATTGAGGCCTTCCAATGAAGTGTGTCCTAAATCCTCCAAGTCTTTGTCTAGAGATTTCTTTGGGGACTCCTTTCCCAGTATTTTGTTCATTCTCTCAAGGTCTGCAGAATCAAAACTATCTTCTAAGAAAATTTCTTGAGACCACTGACCTGAATCTGTGTCGAGTATGATGCTCTGAGGCATGAGCTCCTTGGATTCAAAGATAATACACAATCTGACTGACAAAGACTAGAGGGACTCTTTAGAGATTTCAAACTCCTGAAAGATGCTTAAAGCATTTGCAATGATTGTTAAGGACACCGGATTTCTATATTCCATTGGCAAAACTAGGAGGGAAATCTAGAAGGGGAGAAGAGGGATTTGTTCCTTACTAACATTGAAATTTGGTTTCTAAGGCAAACAGAAAATGGCCATCCTTTGAAACTTCCAAATCTTTTTGTGTAGAACAGAGTCTCTACTAGCCTTATCTTGGAAGGTGAAAGAAAAAAAATCATTACCCAAAACTCCAAACTCCTTGACCTCTAGCCAATTTTCTTTAGTCCAGGACATGAAATCATTAACTAAGAAATGTGGTGATAGCACCTTACCAATAATAGCAGTTTCATGTAGATGATAAATTCTTTTCAAGAAACTTTCAGTCTTAAGGGAGACTCTAGTCTTTTGCAACTCTTCCTTTCTTAAAACCTTCTTTAGAATGGGTTTCACCACCCAAGTCTTCTTTTGCATTGACTCGCGCTAAAGTGGTAGTGGCCTATCTAGACTCCGCTAGAGCGGATGCTTCCTTCTTTTCCCATATCTCCTATCATGCCTCTAAGATCTTCACCTGAAGAATGACTTTCATTTGGTTTCAAGTCCATGAGTACATTTATGGTTTATGGCCCTCTCTTGGTGCTTTCTAAAGGCTTCATATTGAGGGGTCAACAGTACTCTGTATGTAGGCTTGCCCCTATGACTCGACCTTGGAAAATCCTTGCCTCTAGATGAGATAAATTTTTATTTTTAAAAGGGTTTTCTATTAACTTTTTCTGAAATTATAAATAAAAATCTATAAATTATAAATTAAAAATGTTTATAATAAAAATAGTTAATTGAAATGTATGCCCTATCAAAAGATACCCAAAAAAATAGCAAAAGAAATAAGTTAGTCTATTACTATAATGGTGAAATTTGCATATCAATGTCATTTTTAATTTAATTTTGAGTTTAATATGAGGAAAGTGTCTTGATATATTGATATATTGACAAAAGGCATGATTTTATGTAAATTATGAAATTTGATCATGCCAAATGTGAGCACTATGTTCTTTGGTCCTAGTCCTAATGGAGCATCTAGTTTCTCCAATACATGGAGTCCCACAAGAGCAAACAATCTTATAGACATTTGAGTTTAGCAAATTTTGTGATTTGTCTAGGATATTTGGCAAAAGGGATGAGTTTTTTTTTACTATGGAAAAGTGTGTAAAGGTATATATGAGGCATTTCTTGGGAAAGATTCTGGAGATTTATTAGAGAGGCCTTCTATGTAGGTGAGGGTGGAAGCATAAGTAGTGCTTTAAACATTGGACATAGGCTTGGAGTTATTATGATTTTTGGTGATGTTAAAGGCTCTAGAGATGCATTTATTGTGGTACCCATTAATTTTAAAAACTTGGGCTAGGTGGGAGAGTCCTTTGTCAATGTGTTCCTCATCATAAATGTGATAAGCTCGAGTGGCTAGTGTCTTTAGGAAATTAGTTTTTTCAGTAGGATGGTTATGGGAGGATGCATGAAAGTAGAGGTTAGTGTGGTGGATTTTCTATAAATTTAACAAGCGAGGGAACCATCTTTTTTCCTAATGACAAGGAAATCTAGGAAAGGAACTTGGTTGTTGGACTCAATATCTTTTGGGAATGTAATGCATTCAACTAAATTGTTTAAATGCAAGTTGAAGAGGTCTAATTTCTTAGGCCCATGAGGCTAGCATATGTTAGTATCATCAACATAAAGCTTCAACATTAAGGCTCAAGGGGGAAGGAGTTCAAATCCAATCCCTCAAGGTGGATTTCATTTTTTTAAAAAAATTTTGTCATATATTTTATTTATTGTTAATTTTTTAAGCTAGATAAATTATAATTTAAAGTTAGATAAATTATAATTTAAAGTAATATAATTTCATAATGCATAACCTCTTTGTATAGATCATTTTATTTTTATTTTGGGGGGGGAGTTTAATGTATATAAAGGGAAATAATGTATTCAGTGGATATGTGAAGGTTAGAGAGTGTAGGAAACCAAACAAAAATGTCAAATGTGATAAACTCTAGTAATTTCATATGGTCATGTATGACAGGTGTTGAAGTCACAGAGAATCTTATCATCCCATCACTTCTTCATGGATGTATTCATAAATATTTAGCATTGGTGAAAATATTGATCTAGACCCGAGGTATCTCTATTAGGGCTATGAATGTATGGTGTCATGCCCACATTTCCCATGTGGACATGACACATGTGCTGTGTGTTGTGACCACATGGGATATCTTTATAATTGTAATTAAGTCATCATATGCATTTCATATGTGGCCAATGTAAACTCGACCTGTAGATTGAGAAAACGTCCAATTGAGAAAAAAAAGAGAAAAAGAGAAAGAAAAAAATCAAAGTGAAAACAAAGAGGAGAAAATGCGTGACCTTTTCTGAAACTGGGCTAAGAGAACTAATTAAGAATTAACTTTCTGTTAATCCTGATTGGGGGCGATTTAATTCACAATGTTAATGTAAACGTTGAATTAAACCTAGAGCGGAAAACTAGTGGACTTCAATAAGCAAAGTTAGAAGGTCCAGTTTAAGTGATCTGATCTACTAAGAAATTAGGAATAATGTAAAGGATATAGTGATAACTCTGATTTATAGAGAATTGATCTACCCTAAAATTAGGAATAATGAGAAGGATGTAGAGATAACTCTGATTGATAGAGAACGTGAAAGAGAGCAGATCAAATTAAATTTTAGAGAAATAGGAAGAAGCACAAATGAATAGGTTTTGTTGAAAATGCTAAAATTAGGAGGAGAAATTAATATTAAATTTTAGAAAATGTTAAGGAGAAGAGATGATTAGACTTTGTTGAAAAATGTTCTATTAATGTGATCAACTGTAATTTCATAGTAATTAGGGAGTTGTAAGAAATTTGTTAACCCTATTAGGAAACCTCGTGATCAAGTTTAGTGTCAGTGTAATAAACCCCACTCACGCCTGTGAGGCATTATGCTACCAAAATATCCTAAAATTTAGGGTTTAGTAGTTTAGTAAGTGTAACCCTTGTAGCGACATTAACCGCATTGTGATGACCCCCTTGTTGGCCTTCTTGTGTTTGGATATGCACATGTGTGTGTATTACCCCGCTGACAACTGTTTTGTATACGCCTTAAGCATACACCACCGAGCATGCTTACACGTACGAGGGGGTTTCTAGGAAGCGTGGGAATTTTTTTGATATTTTGTGTCATGACCACATGACAAATGTGGGCATGACATGTGTGATACGTGTTGTGACCGCATGGGAAATGTGGGCATGACATATGGCTTGTAGCAAAGCTATGCCTAGCTAATTAATAGAGGCACATCTAAATGATACACTGTGTCATATCTAAAGAAGATTTCTAACTAGTAAATATTAAAGTTATAATATTTGATACTTGAAATTGTCATAGTTAAGTTGTGCATATTAAAGAAAGGAAAGAATCAATTACACACACTAGGATGAAGATAATGCAACTACGATTTAGGGATTATTTATTATAGATTAAATATGATTTTAATTTTGTGTGCCTATGTGAGTTGGGCATCAAGAATTTATTTTGCGATGGAAAATTTCTTATTCTAAATTCCTCAAGAATGTATTGTCATGAGTCATGTTCCAAGTAGAAAGTTGAGGATCATTTATTTAATCCAAGACCTCATTCAAGCTCATCCTTGTCTTTGAAGTCATTATTTTTGTAAGATGGTGGGGGAGATTCATTTTGACTTCCACAAACACCCCTATTTTCTTGTCAAAATTGGGGATCCTATTTTTTTGGATTTTTCAGACATCCTTAGACTCAAATTTTAAAAACAATTTAGTATTTCTTGTGTTAATGCATTTTAGATAGGTGAAAATGTCGAGGAAGGAAGCCTTTGAAGCATTGGATTTTTTCTTTTTTTCTTAATCCTAATTTTAGGGGATTTTATTTTGTGCAAATTACAAATTGGGTTTGAAGTCTAGTTTGTAAGTTACAAACAAAGGTTGAACTTTAGTTTGCATTTGTGCCCTAGCCATAGTTTTTTTTTTTGCATTTTCCTTTTTCTATCGTAACAGTTCATTTTTCCATTGTTTGGGCTCTATTTTTGATAATTTTCCTACCATTTGGTCAATAAATTTTTTTGTGGTATTATCAATTAGTAGGGATGGATCACCATCTAAAGAGGAAGTATTGCAACAAATTGCATCATCAAAATTTGAGGCATGTTTATATTTATCTTCTTTTTTGAAATATAATCTTCTTCACAAGTATTCTTAGGAGATCATTTCTTATTTGAATACTCATTATCTTCACCACAAACTGGATTAATCTTTCCTTGAGAGGTGTAAACTAAAGTGAACTACTAGGGTGAATAAACCTCCATATGCTTTGATCTTATTGATGACTCACCTTTAGTGGGGTTCTTACTTTAATAGTGTATTCAATAATTTTCTTCATGAACCAAGCTTTCGATCTTTGTAATACAAACATAATTCTCTCCTCAAGACATGTAATTTCCTTGTTATCCCAATTTATTTGTTGTATTGGTTGCATTTGAATTGAATGCTCAAAAATTTGATCAATTAAATCAGTTTCATCATCTATAATACCTTTAGTTACCCATTCTAGGTCATATGATTGTAACTAACATAGGATCATTCTCATCTAATCTCTTCTTCTTACTTGAAAATCATTTTTCACAATCTTCCCATTAATATTCTATATATGGATCATGGTAATATTGCAATATGAGTCTAAATTTGTCTTTCACATAATCTTTACTATCGAAAGGAAACCTTTTAATATAAAAATTTATTATTAGTTATTATTAGAGTCCATTATATATTATGTGCACTAGTAAAAGATTTACACAAGTAAAACTAAGACTAATCTAGAATGGAATCACATCTATTTTATTTTCCTTCCATATCTTGTTGACTTCACCTTCTTGCTTGCACACTTCAATTCGAACCATTTTATCACTAATGAACCAAGGATGTTTATAAGGAACACCTTCAAAGCCACCAATTCAAATATATATGAAATTTGAAAATTGAAAGAAATCGGTATGAAAATTTTTAATCAATGTAGTAGCTTTTGGACATAACCTAATAGCTATGTGTCCATGTAATTCTCTTACAATTAGAATAGTAAAAGCATAATTTATTGTTTTGAAGTTATTTTTACTTTCTTATTACTCTAATTGAGAATAATATTCATAAATTTATGTTGTCTCATCAAACATGCTCCACATGTATTGAGGCCATGCCATATTTTTCATGCTTTATATGAAATAGATAAAATATGAAGATATATAGGAATATTTTTTTTTTTTTGGTTTGGATATACCCGAGTTTTTAGCTTGGTCTAGGCCTAGAGATACCCTTACAGGGGATCTCTTCCCATGGTTTTATCACCACCTGAGACCATAATTGGGGGGTCTCCATCCCCAATGGGCATTATCACCCAAGCATTAATGCCCTTAGTTCAAATCCGTGAGCTCATTGGCCCAGCGAAGGCCCACAGCCTACGAGCACACCAGCCTAGTGGAGGATCTGGGAATGATCTTGAGAGCATGTTGCAGCCCAGCGAAGGCACAAAGCCTGCAAGCTCATTGGCCCAGCAGGGATTTAAACCCAAGTGGTGATCACCACAACCAAGTGAACTCACCACCATGTTGTGCCCCGAAGGGTGAACATATATAGGAACATTGAATCTTCTCAAGATTAACCAATTGATTATGAATATCATTCTTTATTCTTTCTCCCCATTCAATGAATTATTCTCCTTGAGAAATGATGTTTATAAAAAAAAATATAATAGTAATAGAAAGCATTGGTTTCATCATGGAACATAACCCTATTTAGAAGAGTAATAATATCTAATAAGTCCTCATAGAAATTGGACCTGTACAAGTTCATGGGTAATTTTAATTATCCTTTCTTTTTCTCACTTAACCAGGATTGTGCCAACACTAGCCTATATTAATTTCTTATTATTTTTATAGTAGCCTTATTTTATTTCCTTAGTGATTTCTATAGGTTCATCCCTTTCTAGAATTCTAAAGGTATTGTTTATGGATGATCCATCGAGCTTGGCCATTAATTTATCTTCCACTCCATTTTTTATTGGTAAACACTTTTGACTAGATATATATGAACCGATGAGGCCACAACATGAGGGATCTCATTCCCTAGCATGAACACCTAACATAAGTGTTGAATTAATGTTGGTGGTTCAGACCTGTGAACTCATTAGCGTAGTGGGGGATTTAAACCCATGATCTCATTGGCCCAATAGGGGCCTTGTGAGGATGGAAGGCCCATGAGCTCATTGGCCTAGTCAAGGCTCAAGTCTTGTGAGCTCATTGACCTAGTAGGGGTTTGAACCTTAGTTGCAAGGATAACAATGCCATAATGTAACCATCACATTGTGCCATGAATGGGTTATCTTCTACTATTCTCATTTCCGTAGTTTCTTGTTTATAATAGTTTACACAAGCGAATACTAGGTTAGTACATTGAACTAAAGTTGGAAACCCTATATCATGGGGTAATTCATTTTTGAATGTTCTCTAACAAATTGGGGCCCTCTTGTTATCTTTCAATCTTTCCTAAAAATCATTCATATTTACATACTCTAAAATTGAAACACCAACTTCTAAGAGGTCAATTTTGGAGACTAACATTTGCTAATAGTAATAATTAGGGAGGCCCCTTGAATGATAAATTTAACCTAACTAAATTTCAAAATTAATTAAGGGCATTTTGTGTTTAAGTAGATGGAGGTGATTTTGCATAGAGTTTAGAAACTGAGCAGATAATTAAGATAGATAGATAGAAATTTAAAATGAAAGTAATAATAGATGCCTTAGCTACCTACATTTACAAAGGAGTGAAAATACGTATTGAGATGAATGTTGTCACGAGGACTGGCATTTGAGTGAAATTCATAGGCAAGAACATGGATCACATGAGGGGGATGAGTGGTGAATAGACTATGAACTATGAAGGAGGTATGCAAATTATGTAGAAGTCAACTTTGTTAACTCAACTAGGAACCCTTTTGAACTTTTATTAACTTTTCATATATTCTAAAGGTGTTGTATATTTGGTTTGTGAGCATTAGAGTTCCATCGGGTTGAGCTAGGCTTGTGAGAACTACCCAAATTTTTGAACTAGTGGCTTTTATTATAATTTGTAGACCTTTTAAAACTCATTGAGCAATAGTGTTTTTCTAGGAACATTCTTTTTAGTTGATTTGAGTGTACAAATTAAAGAGGATTAGTTGAATAATCATCATCAGTAACTAATGGAGTGATTAGAACCATCTTGGAGGCTAATGTGTTTTGTGAAACCATCCAATCAATCAATCCAAATATCTTCTACGTGCTTGACTTTGAAATATCGACAATATTCTCATCAACAAGAAGCAAGATCATTTTAGGAACTATTATATTGGATGATCAAGTGTTCCACAACACTCCATTTCTATTAAAAGTTTTCACACTATAGAATTGGAGAAGAATTTTTGGAACCTGCCAAGTTCTTGAAACCATCTTATTGGTCGAATGTGGGAAAGCTTCTTCATTGATGACCAACAGAGTTCATGGAACCAATCTAGTGCTAATTAAACTATTTTAGACTTTGGAAAAATAACCAATCAACTATTGACTTATTTGTTGCATAAGGTAAATCTTAGTAGACATACTATTGTTAGGAATTGATAAGATTCCAAGAACACATCTATTGGTTGCAAGACTTTGGGAGCTATATTGCTGATTCAAGAGAATAATGAGAAATGTTTTGGATAGAAATCCATAAGAGCATCTATAAATATTTCCATCTACATTAAATGGGTAGTAAACCACATTTTCCTAATTGAAGGGGTATATTCTAATCCCAACCAAGAGAAGGCTCACATAATCTTTAAATAGGGTTTTGTGATTCAAGTTGGAACAAGTAAGAAGAGGACTTGTTGTCTTTAAGGATGGATGGAAGAGATCCACAAAGTTCATGTAGATCTACAATGTTACTTGTCATAAACCTATTCGTTGTAACTAAAGGAAGATCAAGAACTATATAAAGTTTGATGTGGGTTTCCTAAGGGGCATCACATCTTGACATTGTCACTAAAGGGAAGGATTTTAAAGTTTAAAATGCCTAAAGCTTACCACTCATCTACATTTTAATAGGCATACTTGTTTGTTCTACATAGAATTATAATTCAGTACTAGGGTTTTGCATTCACATGTAAAATCTAATTGAGACACTTAATGCGTAGCATAATAACTTACATGACATATAAGGACAATATGTTAAGATAATTATTGTGCTTTTATCTTTTGGGACGTAAAAAACTAATTGCTTTGCTTTAGACAAATGTTTTTAGCCTAATTGGATTATTTTCTCATTTTAAAAAAGGAGCCTAACACTACCTTGATTTATGGTTGTGGGGATAAATGGAAATGGAAACATGCTTGTCTTCCTCAGATATTTCTATAAGAGATAGCCTCATGAGATCATAAAGGCATGGGATTGAATTTGATGCTATCAAGATTTTGTGAATTATTGATTTGACATGGAAATATTTTCCTTCTACTGTGAAAGATCCTCCTTGTTCGACTATGTGTCTTTCCTTCAAATGAATATTCAACGTGAAAAAAAACTATTAGAATTGTGTTTCCATGAAAGCTTAACTATTGACTTGAGAAATACTTTATAAACTCATGAAGGAGGTAGCCAATGTGACAATAAGTTGAGAAAGGTATGATACTGCTACATGGCCTACATGGAGATAAACTGAAAGAATTACAAGTTTTACATGTATGAAAGAAAAAGATGGCATATATTATTTGATGGCTATCTTGGAAGGGTGTGGATGCACTATGAGCAATGTAATTTAGTTTCACAAGAAGAGAATGCTTTCTGCTTGTGGATATCTATCATCGAAAACTAGAATTTAATTTCTTAAACTTTGTAGAAAGATATTAAATTAAGGCATTCTAAATAAAATTTAGATTTTTATCTTATTATTTAGAAAAGCTAAAAAGAAGAAACAACTAAATTGAAAAGTTATAGGAAGGGAACTAAAATTAGTATTCAAATGCTATACACAAAATACAAAATGAATTGAAATTCAATTGATAGTAAACAACTAGTCATCTAATTCTTCTCCCCGTGCAACAACCAATAAAATTCACACATTATTTAATTAAAATGAATAGTTAATGAGAATAAATAGTATGGACATGAGAACAAAACACTCATACATTGTCAAGAAACTTGGTAGCAACCATAACGCTGGTGATGGTAAGCATGTGAATGAGAAGACATGTTAAGCACAAGTTAGGATTGTTAAAGAATTGGGCAATGATTTTGAATACGCCAGAACAAATGTATGAGGAATACAACACGCATAGTTGAAGATCCTTTGGTATGCGAAGGTTAGAGAGTACCGGCAGACAAGCAAAACAGTCAAATATGACGGAGTTTGGTAATTTCACGTGGTCAAACATGAGAGGTGTTGAAGTCGCAGACTCGTATCATCTCACGACTTCTTCACAGAGGTATATACAAATATTTGGAAATTGCCTGCTTTTAATTTTTCTTCTGTAAGCAAATATATCTTGTTTCCAGCAGTCAAGAGTTGATTACATAAAATCCAGTCTTCCTCAACTTCCCCCTTATGTAATTTTTTACTATGACTTTATTTGTAGAACATAGACTGCAATCTAGTCCAAGTCGTGTGTTGGATGTTTTTACAATTCTCTCCATTCGCTAAAACGATTAGAAGTGATGAGATAACCTTTTTCTTTCAATGTTAAACGATAATTTTTTTTTAATTAGAAATAAAAATAAAAAAACTTATAATTAAAAAAAAGTTGTAATAAAAATAGTCAATTTGAGTGTATAGCCTATCAAAAGATTAGAAAAAGAAAAATAGTAAAAGAAATAAGCTAGTCTACTAGTGTAATGGTGAAATTTGCATACCAATACTAAAATTTCATTCAATTTTGGCTCTATTATAAGGACAGTGTTTAAATATATTGATATATTGACAAAAGGCATAACTTTATGTAAAGTCAGGGTCCTTGCTTTAAGTAACTTGCCTAATCATTTCATATATTTGTATAGACTTATCCTTTAACCCTTTATCATGTTCAATAATTCTCATATTCACCCTAACCACACATTTACTACATCAATTACATGCACATACTTCCGTATGCTCATTCTCCATGTTGATATGGTACCTTGGGTAAACTGTCAAGTTTATCTCAGAATTTTGATCCCCTCACCACATCCATAATGAATCAAGAGTGTCAGGCTATTTCCATTATAAATGAAATAAAGAGGCTTGAAAAGGAGAAGAAGAATATAATAAGCAGGATGAGAGAACTTAGAGCGATAATTATCCCTAAGTTAGAGGCAATACATGAGGCCCTAACTGATGCTCAAACTACATCCTGAACCAATGATCTGGTAGACTTAAGAAGGGTAGAAGCTTATGTATTTTTGTTAAGTGATCACATCTCAATTTTGGATAGGATGAAGAAGAGCTGGGCAACAGAACTTGTACAGTTGAAGACCACCTTTGCGGATATACTTAAGTATATGTATGTATAACATGTATATATACTTATGTGGCTATGTGTCGGTTGATTTTTGTAAATTTTGGTGTGTGGATTCCACCCTTTACCATTGATGTCAAAGGGGGAGTGATGAATAGTGAAAAATGTGGAATCCAACAAAGGGGGACCTCTGGTACAAGTGTACATAAGATAGAGCATCAGCCAATGGGGAGTTTGCTACAACACTTAGTCATTTTTCATAGTCAAGTCCAAAGATCCTCCTAGAGCTAGTTTTTTGTCAAAAAAAAGCAAAAAAAAATTAGAAAATCTGACTTTGGGCAAAGCTTCCTCTACAATTTTTTTAGTTTTTGACCTGAATTTGGTCAATTTAGAAAAATTTGTGGCCTCAGAGCCTCTCTGAGCTGAGTTTTGATTGTGAATTTGTGTGAAATTGGAATGTTTTGGTCGCAATATTTGCACCTTATGCTCGTTGTTTACACCTTCTGTGTTGTTGTTTGCATCTGCTGGAGGGTTTGACAACCGTTATGCTTTTTATTTCATTGTATTCAGATCATTATTTGGTGTTGTTGCTGTGGTTTTAACTCTGCAGGCCACTATTGAATTCATTTATGGGTCGAGATCATATGACTTTTTGGTTTTTCCGACCATCATCTACTGTCATATACACATCTTTGCTACGGTTTTATATTCCATCTTGGTCCCTGTTTATAAGGAGGTACCGCTTTGTGATCATCCAAAGTTGCTAAGTGATAACTCCAGTCTTCCAGCATTTATCTCTTCTCGCCATTCAAGATCACAACCACATTGGGGGCATTTTCATTGCAGGTCGCTGACCATCCCATAGTGCATTTTTGTTGAGGTCAAAGTGATGCTTGAAGCTTGACTAACCATCTTCTATCAAGTTTAGTGTTCTTGCAAGGTCGCTGATTGTTGAAAGCTCCACCGCCAACAGCATTTAAACATTCACTTGGTTGCCATTATTGTTGGGCCAATCTGCTCTCAACCAGTTCAAACACCAAATTTGCAGTTTGCAGATCTTCTATTTGACGCCAAGGACGTGGCTCCAAGGGTCAACAACAAGCAAGAAAGGAAGACTCACGGCCTACAAAGAAGGTCGTCCAACCGTAGAGGGAAGTTTTTTTTGAAGTGATAGATGTGGGGGTGGCTCCATCCAACTCGACAACCAAATCGGCCTTTCACCAGCACAAGCGACGCTTCAAACGTCCTCAGTAAATAGTCACTTGTCATTCATTTAAAGTGGTCATAGTTTATGTTGCAAATTGCAGCACTAGCAGTAAAGTCAGAGTCACAGTTTGATTATATTTCTTTTGCTGAGTCACTGTATGTTTGCACCGACTAACATCTAGCATTTCCCTTGTTGTATGCGAATAGGAGTCTTTAAACAATTTCTTTTTGAAATTGTAATATCATAATAGTAACATTTAATCTTACATATGTGATTAAAGTCTTGATGCTACAAATGATTGTAATAGTGACATTAATGCACTAAAGTGCTACAAACAAGGGAAGGTCACCTAATATTGAATATGGGGGGTGTATAGAATGTGCCTTGAACATTTTAGAGTTGTACCAAAGAGAACTTCCATAGAATCATGTCAAGAGCACTTCATTGAGTTGTGTCTAGAACACTTCTGCACTTTCTTTCCATTTTTTCAGTTATGGGGGTTATTCATGCACTAATTTATAAAGTGCCAGAAATATCATTTGGGATAAAATATTGAATTATGGGGGGGGGTCATAAAGTTGTGTCAAGTGCATTTTTGAGTTGTGCCAAGTGCACTTCCATAGAGATATGTCAAGATCATTTCAACTACTACTTCATCATTCTTCAATTTTTTTTGTCGCATTGTATTGAGAAGTGTCAAGAACACTTCCACTACAACATCACTATCACCTAATGCTACATGTGTATCTAGAAGAGATTCATCATAGCAGAAGATTGATAACAATTCATTTGCTTCTACAGAATTTAGAGTTGCCTCATAGAAGGCTTCCACAAAATCTTCAAAGCAGAACTTCACATTGGATTTGAATTGCCATCTTTATTGTGCCCACCTAAGCTGTGCTTAAGGGGGGGTGTTAGTGTAGGAATATTAACACTATAACTTATATTTAAATAAGTAATTATGTGTATATTGCCCGCATGGCATAAGACACCTCAGCTGGGTGTGTGGCAGTTAGGAAGAGTCCTTCAAACTCTTTCACTCCACTTAGCTTGCCACATCTACTTGAGATCTCCTTAAGTTATGGGATTGACTCCTATTAACTGAAACTCTCAACACTATTTGTACACCACACTTGTTCATTATTCATGAATCAATTATGTGATTATACAATTAGTCATCTTTTACAATCTAATTTGGCATATTGTGTAGAAAATAGCTATGGTTTTATTCTTGCATGTTGATCCTTGCTTTTTTTAATACTATATACCTTGTGGACAGTGAGTGTCTTGTAGGCAGCGTGCCTCTTGTGAGCAGTGTGCTCGGGTAGTGAGCCCTAATTGGCAAGTGCCATTTTGTACTTCTTATTCTTTTAATAGAGAATATAATCTTGGGTTACTCACCCCATGGTTTTTCGCTTAATAGGGTTTTCCAAGTAAAAATCCTTGTGTTATGTGTGTTAATTTTATTTTTGCTCTTGTAGTTATATATGCTTACATGTTTTGATGCTACACTAATTGTTAAATGAGAAACGAAAGTTAAGAAATTTAAGATAACTGATTCACCCCCCCTCTCAATTATCTACCTTGTTTCCAACAGAATAGTGATTGGAAGATGAATGTGTATGAGATTAAAATGTGGACGTCTATGGATGAGAAAGAAATAAGGAGGAGTAAACATCAGAAAAATAAAGGAGGTAAACAAAAGAAGATTGAAAGGAGTAGCAGGAAGCATGCCAGAGAAGAGGAAAAGTTACTTGAAAGAGTTGAAGATAACAAGAGGAAAATAGTTGCATATGTTGCAAAACATGAAGATGCAGATTTTGAGAGGGGGGTAGCAAGGATACAAGAGGGAGAAGATAAACAAAAGAATGATGAAAATGATGCAGTATTAAAAGGAGTAGAAATAGAGAACACTAAAGATGACTTGTGGAGATGATTTGTAGCCATTCAGCAAGAGTGGAATGAAAAACTTGAAGGTTTGAGAATAAGTGGGACAACAAAGGATATTGAATATGTTACGGATCTTGAGAGGAATGTGGTAAGTCAAATGATAGAGGATGAGTCTAAAGATATTTTGTTGCAGAAAATGGCCATAGAGGAAGAGTGTTTGAAAGGAATGTTAGATGAACATGTTGAGTATGCTATAGGAATTGTAAGTGTCGATGATACAATGCATGGTGTTGAAATTTTTCTATTTGTTTATGATATTTTTAGTGTGGATGAAAGGAGAATTAGAGATTGGAGGTGGACCATAAGTAATGCAAAAAGTCATGTGAGAGTAGCACATAGTGATGCGCAATGAAGTTGGAAGGATGTGGTGGATGATCCAGAAACATTGTGGAAGAAGAGGAAGAAGATATGAGTTATGTTTGTAGAAATAACACATGTGCAGGAGCACATTCTTTTGTTCCCTGGGGAGAATGATGCAGGGGCATCACTCTCCATCCAATTTTAGTTTGAATTTTTGTTTCAGTTTTGGGCTTCAATGGTATTTTGTTGGTTTGAGGGTTCAGAGGTGTCCTGATATAGCCTCCTATTGTATTTCATTTTATCCTCCTGTCACTTTCAATGTCAAGATCAGTTCCTATCACCGATTAGTAAGAAGAATCCAGTTGCCAGTCAGTAACTCACCTATCATTTATAATGCAAAAGTTATCCCATGCCGCCAGTGGCAGATGGTATTGATAGTTACATATCTTCAGACCAATGAGTGAGTTACAAAAGGAAGAGGGATGGTTGAATATGGTAAACATGGAAGAATTGTAGAAGCAGAAAAGAATCTTGTTAATGGTTGTAGAATGAGTCCAGTTAGTAATGATAGCAACTTGGAATGGTTGTAGAGGCATCAAAGGCATGTTCACTGTCGAGAGTCAAGGGTGGTAATAAAAGATACAGCTTCCTAGAAATAGAAGTAAGGAGAATGGATGGAAAAGAAGATAGGAGTGCTGATGCAGTAAGAAGGCCAAAAAGGCCAATAATTGAGTCAAAGGAATTAATAGAGATCATTCAGTCGAGAGGCCAGTGGGTGTAAGTGGCCAAATTAGATTTGGAAGGCCGATAGTTTTGTAGGTCAAAATAGAAAATTAGATAGTCGAAGACATTGCTTAGAAGATAGCATATCAGCCAGGAAGATTAGGAAAAGAGGCCATAGAGGAAAGGCTGATGTAGATGAAGACCAAGGAAATCAAGGTTGAGTAGTGAAGGCCTGAATGAGAGAAAGGAAATTGTGAAGTCAAAGGGGATGACCCAAAAGGAAAGGAAGGCCAAATGAAATAGGGGAATCGAGTCAGGAGTCGAGGTTAGAGGAGGCTGACAATGAAGAAGTCGGGACAATAGTTAGAAACGATAGGTAAAGCCAATGGGAAGAAATCAAATGTGGCCCAAGGCCAAATAGTCGAGAATAAAGAGTGAGTTGAATGTTAAGTAGACAATAGGGTCTATAGAAGGAAGAAGCAAAGATCTCAGAGTCAAATATGTATTCACCTTGCAAGCAGTAGAATATAATAAAAGATTAATTCATTATTATGTTGTTGTTTTATGATCTCAAGGTTTTGTATTGATGAATGTCAAGTTTCTATCACTATGATTGATGCCATTGAAAGTGTCTGGCATTAATTACACACTAGGAAGTTCTTGTAGCATAAATGTGTTATTATAGAATTGTTTATCTTGTTGTTTAGGTTCTTGTCACTATCTTGATAGTAAGTTATGATAGTTTGAGAATGGTTATGTATCTAATTGGAAGTAGAATGCGGATGGAGATTTTTCGTGCCATTTCAGAAAGTATGAAACTAATGCCATCACCAAGTGCCTCAATAGAAGCATTAGTATAAATAACAAATTCCTTTTACAAATCAAGAACAAATAAAATTTGAGCACTTGTTAAACATTCCCTAAGAATATGAAATTCCTTTTCACATTGTTCTATCCAAAAAAGACTTCATCCCATTGTGTTGCAAGGATGTAATAGGATAAGTAATCTTGGAGAACCCTTCTACAAACCTATAGTAATATCTTACTAAGCCCATGATACTTCTAACTTATGATACATTGGTAGGCATAGACCATTCTAGAATAACCTTAATCTTTGATTGATCCGCATAAATCCCATCTCCTAAAATAATACATCCTCAATACTAGACCTTTGTCAGAAAGAAGGAACACTTTGATAGGTTGTCATAGAGTTTCTTTTATCTCAAACATTTAAAAACTTGATGCAAATGATCCTTATGCTCCTTTATTTCTGAGTAAATCAACATATCATCAAGAAACACTAGAACAAATTAATCTGGAAATATACAAATAACTCCATTCATGAGACTCATAAATATCATCAAGGCATTTTTCAAACCAAAAGGTACCACAATAAACTCATAGTGACCATAACAAGTTTGAAAAGCTATATTATGAATATCTACCTCCATTATTCTCAACTAAGGATAGCTAGATTTAAAATCAAATTTGGAGAAATACTTATCACCCTTAATTTGGTAAAAGAAATCATGAATTTTTTCCAATGGATGGTGGTCCTTAATTTTCACTTTATTTAAGTACCTATAGTCTATGTAAAGGCAAACATATCCATCCTTCTTCTTAACAATTATAATGGGAGCACCCCAAGGAGATACACTAGGATGGATAAAACCCTTTCCAATAACTCCTCTAATTGTAATTTGAGTTCAATAAGTTCTTGAGAATCATACTATAAGGCACCCATTAAATTTGCCAATCTCTTGGCATAAAATCTATATGAAATTTAATCTCACATCAAGGTGGTAGTCTAGGGAACTCGAAAGAAAAAACATCTACAAAATCCCTTCAATAGGATGATCACCAAGAGTAGTCACAAGTTCATCCCTAGATTTTTTATTAACATAAATAGAAAATAATTGGCATCCCTTATCTAAGAACCACTTAAGCTACATAGTAGAAACCATGCAAAGAAATATAGGTCTTTGTACCCCTAACAACTCAACAACCCTACCATGATCATCTATACACTCCATGATTTTTTAGGGATAATCTCTTTTTTTGATGAGCATTAAGAAAATCCCTACATAATGCTACATCATAATACATCATAAGACCCCATGTGTATGACCTTAAGATCCATAGACATGTTAAAAATATTTGAAAACTAATTTACAATATTTCATAACCATGTCTAATACCATCTTAGCCTCGATGATAACTCTACTTCCCACCTATCATCTTGTTTAGATACCACTAGAATGAAATGCTCTATAATGATCTAAGAATTAAGATAATCGAATGCTCTAGAGTTAGTAAAAATATAATAAAAATATAATTGATCATACCTAGTATCTCAATAATGGTATCTTGATGCTCTTCTTGATAATTCTCAACTACTACAAAAGTCAAATGTGATTTGCCTACATCTCCCACTATTAATTCTAAGAATATTATCATGTTGTCCTCCTAATTAAGCATAACCCTATAGACATTCCCTAGCTAAGTGTACTTACCCTCGTCAAGCATAAAAAGGTCCTCTCACATATCCCTATGAAAGCTAAGTTTTACTAGGCTACTGTGCTCTTAGATTAAAAGAGTTGATTTGATTATCTCTGAAAGATTGTTGTGTCTGAGCTAGATTCACAATTTGTTTTTTATGATGTTGTTCCTTATAATGACCCCATGATTGTCAAGCCCTAGAGTGTCCACCCTTAAAATATGTTGCAATATTTATTTCTGCCCCTAACGCTACTAAAAAGGCTTAGAAGTTGTTGAAGGACGATTAAATCCTCTCTTTTAAGGAAATGAAAAATTACAAAAACTCTAATCCTATTGGGATTGATTATAGTTATTAGGTTGATCATGATATCTTGGTTTTTACCCTAATTTTATTCTATTGTCAAAGCCTTCTTATGGAAATACAAAGGGTTGCAGGGTTGTTCATAGGAATAGGACCTACTATACTCAAGTTGAGACCTTTGATGAATAAATTTATGAGGAGAGTTTCATCCTAAATATATTCCACATATTGTAATAATTCAAGTAAACAACTCCCATACTAAGCCACTATAAGATCCTTCTACTTGAAATAATAAAATTTATCTATGCATTTTTAATAGAAGTCCTCAAATCGATATATTTATCTAAACCATTCCAAAAAGGTTTCCCATGTCAATGTATCAAGGGAAATATGATCCTTTCATTACTCCTACCACCACCATCTAGAGGACACACCTCTCAAAAGATGGACTATAAAGCATGATTTAAGATTTATTTCATAAATTCACAACCCAAAACATCTGTCTAAACTTGAAAGCCAAGATTTCACCTCCACTTCATCTTTAGATCTAGAAAATTTGGTGGTTACAATCTAAGAAACCCTTGAATTTGATCTCTTGCATCCTAGGCTACTTTTACTACCCCTTCTATGTCTTGTTGATACATTTTCAAGTGTAGATCATGATGCATTGATCAACCACCAACTTTACCTATATGTTCAATACTAAATTTGGGTAAATGCATGGAAATGGGGGACAAAAAGGAGCTTGAAATTGCTCATTTTTTCTTGGAATCAACTAAATTTAAATTTGTGTGAGTAATCCGAGTTGTTTGAACTCAAAATTTGAAGATTAGATGAGGAAAAGAGTTGTAGTACTCTAAATCTAGTTTCTAAACTATGAAAGATTTTAAAAAATAGTTAAGGTAAAAGTGTGAAATGTTAAGTGCACACAATAATTCTCCTCTTTTTATCACTAAAACATAATAGTGTTTGATGTGTTGCCCCTACATTTATTTTGCATTGGGTATTTTTAACAATTAGTTGATAGAAATATAGTCAAGAGTGAGTGCTACAATTTTTTGTGAACTTTTTAAGTTGGTCCAATTTTGAAAACTACATCATTGAGTGTGCATATCACATACCATGCACAAAAAAAAAAAACTTGTAAAATTCTTTTTTGAATGTGTAGAGAATGAGTTATAGAACCCTCTCTATATTTTTTTCAAATTTGGATAAGTGGGTCAAAAGTTATAAAGAAAAATCAATACATATGTATTGTAGGAATATGAAGATACTCTTCAAAGAAAATAAAATAAAATAACTTAAACTTATAAAAAAATGGATAGAAAGAATAGAAGTAGCTCATCAGTTTGGTGGTAGTTTTATAAAATTTTGATGTGAAATGTGTATAGTTAATGAGGTGGAAGTTAAAGTTTGTTGTTTTATGATGAAAACATGAATTTAGGAGCTAGAAGGAATCTCCAATCCTTGGAAACCCAAGCCTAAATGTGTAAGGATCATAAAAACTTTAAATTCAAGTCATTAAAAATATGTACATGTTACACTATGCAAATTCAATCAAACATAATGTGTGTGCATTATGTTTGCATTGAATTTTACAAAAATATCAATTCAAACATAATGAGCTTGCATTATGTTTGCATTGAATTTTGCAAAACATTAATGAAACATAATGCACTCTCCTTATGTTTGCATTAACTTTGCAAAGTATAAAAGTTATGTATAATAGTACATACACATTATGGCTTCTATACATTTTACATAGCATATATGTGTTTTTCCAAAAACTTAACTTTGGCCACTAAATTAAATCCAAAGTTGACATGCATTTACCACCCCCCCCCCCCCATAGGGTTCCTACTACACTCCTTATGCTCAGAAGATTTCTCTTCTAGAGAATGTTGGGTATTAGCTACATGCAAAGCTTTAGTGATGGGTGGCAACTATTCCTTAAATAATTCAATTAATTGTTGCAATGTTTGAAAGATTTCAGGTCCTACTTCTAGTGGAGCCTCTTGATGGTTAGATTTTAGTTGTTGGGACCTAGGTTGCGACTTTTGATTTTCCTAGCTCATTTGACTGGTTGCGAGAGTGATCACTTATTTGTCTAGGTGGTATTCTACAATAAGAAAAATCATACGGTTGAAGTAATAAAATTTTTAATCTAGTCCCCAAAGATCCTAGCACGGAAACCTTGCTTTGATACAAAAACTCATCACCAAAATTTTGTCCTCTTAGACATAACACACAAACAAGCTCAACAAATAGATTTTTCAAAATATAGATACAAAGTTACTCAAGATTAAAGACTATATTAATAAAAAGGCTACTTAACCAAGTCAAATAGTAGTAGTAAGAAAAATCAAATTAATTCAAACTAATCATTTTACAAATTGAGAGATTAATATATCTACTTAAACACTATTTTTTACATTTAAAATCAGTATATATATAAAGAACTAAATAATGATAATTTAAAAGATCTTAATTTAAAATATCAGATTATATTTTGAAAAAAATATGATTATAAAACTAATTCTAGAGTCTGTGTGTGTGTGTGTGCGTGTGCGCACGCGCGCGCCACACCCCACACACCTTATTTGGCAACAAGAATTAGCTTCAAGGAAAATTGGAAATACTCCGCAAAGAACTATGATACAAAGAAATAATGGGAATGAAATAGTAGAGGGGGGATATCCCTTTAGGTGCCATGACCCCAAAGGAGGGGATACCCAACCCCCAAAGGCCATGATGACCTTTGTTGGGTGGGGATTCCCAAACCCTATGCCCTCCAAACTCAAGAAAAAATGATAATGTCACTAACCTTCATACTACGAATGTATAAATGATCAACACAAAAGTGAAATATTAAATATGTGATTCAGTTAGTTTTGTAAACCAATAACAAAGGTATAAGTAATAGTTAATCATTTATTCTCAGTCAATGTTATAATTTAAATCTTTTGAATCGTTCTTGCAATCAACAGAGAATGTTTTCTACTTTAATATTGAATTTTATCGTAGCATGGTAAGTAAAATATTTTAATGTATAGAAGATATCGCACTTTTATTTAGTGGAAAGCACTCTACAACCATTATATAAAATAGAAAATCATATGTTCAATAATAATCTATTTACTATATCCAATATAGGAACATTATTAAAATTTTATCTCTGTTGTTATAGGAATATTGTAAGAACTCAAATTATCTTTTAATGGATTTTTTAAAATATTTTTAGAATATCTCATAATCCCAAACACAAGTACATACAAATTAAAATATTGTTAATGGAGAAATTAGTCTCTGCCCTTCCATAGAGTTTGAAACCAAACTCACTCCCGAGCATAGAGGTTCCCATGATAATCCATTTTCTACAATAGTTCACGTACATGAAATAGATCTCATAAAGAAAACTTTAAGAGAAACACTAGTTTGGAAATCACAACAGAAATGAATCTACAATAGATTCATAGTAGCAGGGAGTCAAGGGGAGACACTCTAGTGGGGGTTATAAGAGGATTTTGAATCTCCTCTATTTATCATCTAAAAACTGTTCACAATAGAAAAATAGAACAAAAGCTCCCAACCATTCCATCCACAACACTTTAGAATAAATATCATACATGTATGATCAAAGAATGACACTATTGCCATGATTTCCTTTGCAAAGAAATAAATAAAAACCCTAGTTGGAGGCTTCTCACACCTCTCTCAAACCCAATACATGGGTTTCTCTCAATTACACTTGGAGAACCAAACCCATTACATAATCCTTCAAAAACATGAGTAGAAAAATGCATGAACATGCATAAATATACAACCAAAAAATTCATTGTTCTTTTAATTAAAATACATAAATTCAAATCTAACTGATTTCATTTTCCCACTAGTAGAGAAGTTTTTCGAAAATCTTCCTTCCCTCCAATCACAACTTATGTGCTTCTTAATCCAATGAAAACTCCAATATTAAGAACAATCTTCCATTTATTCTCCTTTTGAGCCCCTCCCATTATTCTCCAAATTTCCCAATACATATAACTTAGTGTGATTCTCCTTATTCGTGAGGGCTGGTGACTCTTCACCTATCCTCTTTGACCCAAATTTCATCACTTTATTTTTGAGGAACATAATAGGGGTGAAAACATTATTAAAATATATAATTTTCACATAAACAACTACCCATACCCAAAGTAGAGATATTATGTCTTAAATTTCACATAAAATAATTAGTAGGAGAAATCTTAATACCATTGTAATCAATAATAATTTAAAATCACACTTTTACGTAATAAAGACCATAGTCCTCCATGAGTCTTGGTATTTATATCACAAGGAACTCACAATGGTGATTATCTTGGGAGACCTCCAATATTTCCATTGTCTTTGATAGTTGATACATTATTCAAAAAATCTTAACAATTAATGAAACAATAATAATTTCACCGAGCACATGTATTTGCTCTTACTCATTACATCTAACATCAACATCTCAATAGTTTAATAATATGATAATCAACTGACTCATAGAATAACAAAATATAATCTATAATAATAAACTAACTAAACGATTGTCTAGTTCATGTTCAAAACATACTTAATAAAGTCCTATTATAATAATATCATTATGTCTATCAATAGAGTCACTAGGAATAAAAATATGTGGCTTTACAAAAGCAAGCTTATGCTTTTTCTTGTTTGTCTACAAAACATAGAGATCCATGGAAGTGATCCACAACTTCTTGTAGTAAGTCAACACTCAAATTGATGACATAAAGTACAAAGGAAATGTACATATGACATAGGCAAATATGAAATGTGCTAGCATGTTTATAACATTGAAACTTGGCCTTAATAAAGAATATGGAGAATTCACACAAGGGTGAGGAAAATGACATAGGGGCACAATGATATAACTAGGAAAAGGTACAGTAATGGAGCCTTAGTTAGGATTATTTCTTATTGGTTATAAACACAACGAGTCATCAAAACACTCTAATGGGCCAAAATTAGATCAGGTAAAAAATGGTGCCAACAATGTCCATGACTATGGAAATGATCCTAGACACTCTTATTCTTCCACCTTCTTTGCAATGTCTTCAGTCATTGTGGACCAAGATAGACAAAATTTGTACACTTCTCTGTCATCTTTAAGAGCATTTTCTAGGCTCTTTATCCCAATATCCAAGGTTCTCCTATCATTAGCTATGAGTCCCTATACTTCAGAGAATCTCTTTCCCAAAAATTCTTTCCAGACCTTTTCTTTTGCTGATTTCTCTAAGGAATCAAAATGAGTGTTGATAGAGTTTATCAGATATTTAAGGTTACCGGATGGAGAGGCCAAATGATCCTTTTGGAAGGATGGCATGATCTTCTCCAGCATTCCTGATGCAATCTCTAATAGCTCGCAATCTTCAATGTGAGACTTCATAAGCTTTTATTTTGCCTTAGCTTAGGCAAAGGATGCTATCTTCATTGTCTGGACTGGAAAGAGGGAGTAAAAATTGAGTGGTCCTTGAAATAATTCCAATTCATCTATTTCTATCATTTCTTTGTTTAAGAAGCTCTTTACTATCTCTGCAGTGTCACTTGCTGTAGACTGAGTCTTCTTTCCTTTGGCAACCTTAGAACTATCATTAGGGATCTTCTCTGTTTGTTCTTCTTCTCTTCCCTTTACCTCCTCTTCTTGACTCAATTTTTCTTCTTCTCTTCCTTCTCCTTCAAATCTTGAGTCTATAGGGGGATCTGGAGTAGAGATGTTAACTTCTTCATGGACTTCCTCTTCCAGAATAGAGGAATCCAAGTCCTTAGACTTTTCTTTAGCTATTTCTTTTGACTCTTCTATATTTTTCTCAATAGATTCTTCTTTTGATGCACTTAATCCTTCGACATCCATGGTACAAGGTTCTTCATCTATGTCCTCTATAACTAGAAGATTGAATCTTTTAAAGGCTTTCTAGAGGATGTATTCTATTTCTCCTGCTACTTGATCAGTCTCTCCAAGCATAAGTTTGTTCATTCTTGCTTTGCTCCGGAACTCATCCTTGCAGTCCTTAAAGATTATGGTCATTTGTTTTGGAGTAATGGAAGGATAGAGCTAAATTGCAATCTATTCCCAGATCTCTAAATCCTTTTCCTTGGCATTAGCTTTTCTAAGTTCAAGTACCTTCTCTAGACTTTTGGGAATTAGAGAAATGATTTCAATGAATGCTTTATTATAAATGTTTAGGTACTTAACTGTAGCTTCCTCCAAAATTCTTTTGTTAGTATCATTATAATCATCATAAAATTTAGTGACTAGTTGCAGGTTCTCGTCCACTATGACTGCCTTGATGATATCATCAATAGAGATAGTAGGCCTTCCAACAAATTCTTCTACCTCTTCTGTTGATGACTGTTTTGATGCAATCATAACAATAAATTAAAATTCACATATAATGAATTGAAACTATACTTGAAAGATAAGAAGGAATCATTTGAGATTCAACTAATCCCAAGTCTACAATGGTTCGGTTGGTCAAGTTCAGTTGGTCAATGTGAAGCTGTAGTGTTCAAGGGGCCTTACGTAGTTTAGGTTTGTTTTGTGGTTTACTGGACTAAGAATATGCAAAAAGGTCATAGATTTCAATAAGTATTCTGTTCATTTGCATACAAGTGTTACCAGGCTGCAAGTTTTAGATAGTTTTCTTGAATTTTTGCAGCTTTCTTATCTATCTATTTATGAAAACTGTCTACTTATGGCTCTGTTATACATGCTTCTTCAAATTTGAGACAATTTCCTTTAGATTTCTACGTTTTCAGCTAAATATTTTAGATGGGTTGGGAAAAGTTAGAAAGATCTAATCTATACCTCACTTAATCTACTGAAGGATCTAATTGTTTCTGCTATGCACTATGTAAATACCACAGTAATTTGATCAAATCCACAGTAAAAACCCTAAATGTAAGTTCTGAGCATTTTCACAAACATACATTTAAAATTGCAAGCTCTCAAAGAAAATATTTCAAAACACAAAGAAGGGCAGGAGAACACTCAGAAGATAGATGCAGAACTCCAGATTCTATTGTATTAGAAACGAATAGTCATACACGATTTACAATGTAGGAATGACTCTTAGTTTCATTGATCATACTACAGAGAACTTACAAGCTTTATAGATACAGTAAGGCAGTCAGACATTCCACGCGCACCTTACTGCAGACAAACAGGCGACCTCCTTCTTCTACTTCTAAACTATGCTAATCTAACTCACTGTGTTTTCCTAAAATCCCTATTGTAAAGTATTACAGTGTAGAGAGGCACAATATAAAGACATTCTGATTGTCCTCACTACAGCAAAAACCTAACTGAACCCCTGGTTCAAACCCTTGGTTACAGCAATAAATATAGGTGAACCAGTTCTCAAAAATATCTCTGAGCAGTGTCAAATCTGGGCGAAATATTGCCCCTTATGAGAAGTTCCGGCAGCTGGGTAATAACTTCTGTTTGTCTGTTGCAGTAATACCTTCAGCTGCAACCTTGTTCTTTACTTGAATGGCCTTGATTTTTCGCATTTCATCCTTATCTTCTTGCTCCTGAGATCAGATCTTCTGCCTCTATGAGGTCACTGTGTTGACTTCCCAGCTGCTTCCTCAACTGCAAGCCTGCAAGACAAGACAAGCAATAAGTATTTCATTTATCACATAAATAGCATGAAATTAAAATAAGCATTTAAACCCAGGTGACTGCGCAAGATTGTGGAAATCAGATCCAGAATACTCTCAAAACGCGTCCAAAATGCGCTCAGACTGCTCAAAATTCATCGAGTCAACTATCGCTGACCGGGAAAATGCCATAGGCACCAAAAAAACACTTAAAAATTCCACCGCTTCATTTCCCACCCATCGGCATGACTATCGCTATCGGCGCGTCAAAAAAGACATGTTGGTCGATATTCACTTCATCATCATGATATTCTGGAAATATGATGCACTCCCTTCCGAAGGTCCAGATGACGTCATCAGGATGTTTCGCTTCTGCATATTGAAGAAAAGAACAACATCATCATCATCATCATGTTGAAGAAGAATAGGAGGATATGAATATGATCATGCTGCCGAGGAAAGGAAAATGATGGTGACGTCATCATGATATTCGGGCTTCATTGAAATGCTAAGGATGATGTCATCATCATGTTCAGTTTAGATCAGGGGATAATTGCAATATCGGGTCACCTAAGGAGCATGATCAGGATGATGAATGTAATATGACCCCTTTGCGGCCAAGGCAACCCCTTCGAAAGATCAGGATGATGATGATCATCAGGATATTTCAGGCTTTTGTCGAACTTAGAATAAGACGTCATCATCATATTCGGGAACCGGATCGTGCTTTAGAAAATATCCTGCCGAAGGGAAAATGTGATGATGATGATCATCAGGATATTTGCTTCTTCGTTTATCAGATCGGGATGATGTCATCATGATATTTCGCTAACCGGATCATGTTTTAGAAAATATCCTGCCGAAGGGAAAATGTGATGATGATGATCATCAGGATATTTGCAAAAGGTCTTACTTCATCGGCAGGAGGACTTCACGAAATGTCGGGTGAACCAACAAGATCATGATGATCTTGACAATATGACAGGATAAAAAATATGATGATGATGTTCCTCATCCAATTATCATGATGATGTCATCATCATATTTTGTTTTTCGGAGCACAAGGATGAGTTGAGGTCATCATGATATTTGCGCTAGGGTGATATTGTAAAATATGATCATGCTGTTGAGGAATGCAATATCGACTTCTTCTGAATAGATAGGGTGATCATCATGATATTGCAAAAAAGGCGATCAGGAGGATATGAACATGATGATCCTCTATATCGAATTATGATGATGATGTCTCCATCACTTAGTGAATTTCAGCGAATGACCCTCGTGAAAGATCAGGATGATGATCATGATCATGCAAAAGGAGATCAGGAGGATATGAAGTCGTCGTCATCATCCTAGCGAGGTTCAGCAAATATCATGATGATGACCTTCCGATAGGATTTGAACGTGCGCATGCAAATATGCCGAAGGTGGATTTTCTAAGTCAAGGTGATCTTATAATATCATCATGATATTATAAGATCAGGCGATGCAAAAATCATGATGATGCTCGCGATACAAAGACCGCTCGACGGGGGAAACTTATCGTGACTTAAAGTTGACGTCATCATGATATTTGAACCTCAGGATATTATCGGGGGGGGGGGGGGGGGGCGTTTCAAATATGATGATGATGATGCTCTTCATACAGCAAAACCAAGTTTATAAAATATGACCTTCCTAAAATCATGATGCTCACGATGCGCATAAGGCCTTTTGACGGGTAAAGGGCACTACCACCTAAGATTGACGTCCAGATATTGCGACTGCATGATTTTTATCGGGTGATAGACCAAGATCATGATGATCCTGTCAACATGAAAAAATATGATGATCACTTGCGATTATCAGGTTTGACCAAAACTTTGACCGTGCATAACTTCCACATATGGACGAATTTTCAAGTGAAGTAAAAGGCAAACCTGCATGGAATTTCAAGCTCTTTCTAAATATGAGGTCACAGCAATAAAATATGAACTTTGACAAACTGACCTCATGATAATGACCAACCTTATTCAATATCATGATGATGATGCACCTGACCTTCATTTTTACCAAACCGCCAGAAAGCAGAAAAACACAAGCAGAAGCAAAAAGCAAAACATCAGCAGGGGTCCCCATTTTGCTAAGGAGCATAATGGGGCATGTTGTGAACATCACAACATCTTCTTCTTTGTTTGTATTAGTAGAGGATTCCCTAGATGTTTTCTTCTTCTTCCTTATTTTCTTAACTTCCTCATCAGAATCTATTTCTTCATCATCCTTTTGGCTTATGTATGACCTTGTGGCCTTTGTCTTTGTTGGCTTCTCTCCCTTTCTGGATGTCTTGGCTTCTAGTTTTGGGGCTCTTGAGCTCTTAGAAGTGGCAGGTGTAGAGCTCTTGGAGGATCTAGTCTAGGAGGAGGCTTGTACGGGAACACTTTCCTTTTCTGCTTCTTGTTTCTCTTTCTTAGCTCTTTCTATTTTCTCTCTATTTGCATCAACTTCCTCTTTTGATATGCCATATCTTTTAGCAACTTCCTCTACTTCCCTTCTCACTTTTCTTTTCATCTCTAGTTGTCTCAGTTCAACATGTATTTTTACACTTAATTCTTGAAAGGTTCCATACCTTTCTGCCTTAGGGTCCTTAGGTTGACTTAGCAAGTGTTGGATATGTAGCTCCAAGATGTTTTCATCTACCTCATAGCCCATTGGCATAATCCAGACTGTTCTAGGCTTAACTACCTCCATTAGGCATTAATCAGTGTCTACCATGAAGCATACTGTATCCATATATTTTTCAACTATTGCTTGAGGAATTCCTTCTCTATCCTGCATCATACCTTGGAAGTTCTTAAAATATCCCCAAAGTACTATGCTTTGAGCCTTGGCATCACCAAGCCCATACATGTAGTCTCTGAATTGTATGGCAACCGGTCTATCATTTTACCATACCCAACCACTTGATCTGGGTAGCTCATTCATATAGTAAAAGAATAGACATAGTATTAAGCCACCATACTTGAATGAGTTTTTCTTGTCCTTTTTGATCTTCTACAAGTTTTCTAATAGTTGGTTCAAGAGAAGGTCACACAGATCATAATCTACATTTTCCCTTAGTATCTGATATGTAGTATATATTGTAGTTTTGGACACAGAATTCTCCCTGCTGGAGTGATAGATTTTATAACCAATTATCATAGAGGCAAATTTGATATTTGGATATGTGATATCTTCTATTGTCATTTCTCTTTTATCAAACTTTGATCTAGTAGCTTCAATTACTATCTGGTTCTTGACATATTTGAGTGTAGGCAACCCACCAGATGAGTGCAATCCGGTTACTGTCCTAATGACATCTTTTGTTTTATTAAAGGGCTTCATCACCCACATGAAGTTTTCCATGTATTCTACTAAGAACATACCAGACCCATTCATCTTTTACAAAATAGGGAAAGTGGATGCAATGTCCAAAATGCTTATCTTAGAGGGCCTTGTATTGACGTTTGAGTACAAAAGTTTCATCTATCAATTCATTATGATAGATATCCATCAGCTTGGATTTCCCAAATTCCTCAATATTAGCGTGGATGTACACCCTAACATCTTCTACATGTAGAACCCCATGCAGAATGCTAGAAAAGGTGCCTAAGGGATCAACTTCTAGGGATTTGTAGGGGTGTTTCTTGAACTTTGGGTGTGGCTTGTCAGTGATCTTAACAACCATGGGAGTAGCCATCTTTGCAAAAGATTTAGAGAGAGCTATTCAGAAATGGAAATACCTTTATACACTTCTAGGGTTCACAATATGCACCAAAAAAGATCGCTGGTTGAATCAGATTTTGTAGTTGATCTTTGAGAAGGTTGTAACAATCTTGATGTAGAGATCTTCGTTTCTTCTTCACGAATGTAAATGTGCAAATGATGAATAAGAGAACCCTTTTATCTCTGCGTAAACCCTAATTTCCTATTGCAATAAATGCACAACTTAAGTTACTTTGGTTGCCTTGTTCTAAGAGAGATCTTTCCGTATCACTGAGATGCACTTAGAATTATTTTTAGTGATAATTGACAATGTATCTCCTTTCCTCCAGTCATGCCATTTATCCGCAGATCAAGATATTCCAATTTCAATTCATACCAGATCTAACTATGAAAATCTTACTTTTACCAGATGGCTATCAAACTGGATCAATCTTGGATGATTAAACTCATCAATACTCCTTCCGAATCTTTCATATTTTTATCGGGGGTTATTTAGATATTTCTCTGAGAACCCTTTAATTTGCAACATTCCATGTGCCAAATTTAGGTACCAATTGACTGGTTGGGGGAATTTATTTTCCTTTGTGACTCCCCCTAAGCCAGAGCTCATCTATTTAGTTTTTGGAAGGAATATTAGCACCAGATTCTGGTGTGGATCCATCTCCAACATTTTTTGTACTCTTCTTCACACAAATCTTGTTCATCTCCCTTTGAACTTCATGCACATTAACTTTGCATTTTCTTTTATCTCAATTTTGATTATGATGTACTAGACCCTTTTTGTCCTAATTCTTACTTCTACAGAATTTGGCAATATGACTGGATCTATTGCAATTGTGGCAAACAACATTTCTTTGCCTATTTGACTGATATCCTCTTGATCTGCATTGATTAGCCATATGTCCCATTCTATTTCATGCAAAGCATCTACCATTGAATGAATTGTTTATTTGCATATTTCTGCATTCATGAGATTTGTGACCATACCTTTTGCAGTTGAAACACTGTCCGGAGAAGGATGAATTAGTCTGATTCATTCTTCTTCTATACGGAGTTACTCTATGACCGAAGTTATTGCAATTGTAGCAATATCCATTGAAGGATGGATATCTTTGAGCATTTGGTTGCCTTACCAGAGATCTTCTAGGCCTGTTCCTTAGATTTCCTGATCCAGAGTTCTTCTAACCGGATCCGGAGCTTTCACCTTTCTCATATCCCAAGCCATGCTTGTCATCTACCCTCTTTTGGATTTCAAGAAGAACTTCAAGTTGAGTAGAGCTTATCTTGAATTTCTCTTTGTCTTCATTTGTTGTTTGAAGATCTTGTTTGAGAGTGTCTATTTGATTCTCAAGTTGTTCTTCATTATCTCTAGCTTCTTCAAGATCAGATTCCAGATGCCTAATTAGTCTATCCATTTTGTAGCAGTCCTTTGACTTCTCCTTGAGAGATTGCTTTAGATTATCTTCAATTTTTCTTTTCTCTTCAATTTCTTGGGTGAATCTCATAACCCTTAATTCCATTTCATGTCTTACCATAATGACCTCTTTTGATAGCTTCTCACATAGCTGGGTTTTCTCATTCAGATCTTCATTAGTATCATTGGCTTCACTTTGACTTGCTAATTGTTGTAGTTCCTTTTCTCTTTTTTATAGAGATACCCAGTTTTTCTTTTAGCTCATTTATAAAATCATCAACTTGTTTGAGTCTTTCTCTCAAGTTATTGACTTAAGAGTGAGATTGCTCAAGATCATCTAGGGCAGACTAAAGTTGTTCCTTCATACCATACATATCTACTGAGATTCTTAGATCTTCCTCAAGTTTTTAGGATCTGTTTAGAGGAACTTAGCTCTGATACCAATTGTTGGAAATAAGGTAGATAACTAAGAGGGGGGGTGAATCAGTTATCTTAAATTTCTTAACTTTCTTTTCTCCTTTAACAATTAGTGCAGTATCAAAACATATAAGCATATATAACCATGAGAGTAGAAATAAAATTAACACACATAACACAAGGATTTTTATGTGGAAAACCCTATTAAGGGAAAAACCATGGGGTGATTAACCCAAGATTGTATTCTCTATTAAAAGAATAAGAAGTACAAAATGGCACAAGTGCCAATTAGGGCTCACTGCCCGAGCACATTGCTCACAAGAGGCACACTGCCTACAAGAGACTCACTGTCTACAAGGTATATAAAAGGTAACCAAGTATTTGAACTGATGAGAGGTATCCATTTATGCTAAGGTTTAGTTCTAGTTAGGTTCAATATACTAATCTAATGCACTTCATTCTTCCTCTACTTTAGTGTTGTTGTTCTGTCACATACCGGACTTGTATTGCTACTTCCACACTTATCTCTGCCTTTCCTCACACACTAACACACACAACTATTATCTTCATACTGAAATCCATTTGGTATATATATCCACACCAAGGATTTCAACATCTTTCTAGTCAGAAACTAGAATACTCAATATATTTCCAAGACATTGATCTGTCGGCTGAATCCATGCTTAATATCAAAGACATAGACATAGAAGTCATCAATCATGTTGGCCAACCATGGATGATCCATCAAATATCTTGATCACCATCAATTTCTCATCTAGATTAGAGTCTGATGCTCTGCCTATCAGTTCTTCCTTAGTCTACTCTATTTGTCAAAAATCCAAAATTTAGATTCTCATATCTTTTCACTCATTCATCACCGGAGGCTCAATCTCTGGAATTTAGTAGTCATTGTACTCCTCTTAACTTGTCCAAGTCCGCAACTTTCTGAGATACACCATCTAAGAGATCCAGACCTGATTGTCAGACCTTGCTGCATGCTCTGTTCTTGTTCACCGGACCAAAACATTCTTCAATCTGACTTCCGGTATAGGCATACTATGCTCTGCGGATGTGTGGAATATACTTTGTTGCCATCAATAACAACAATCATCAAGCCACATAGTGTCTCTTGCCAACATATTCAACACATCAACATTGGAAACTTCCTTAAAATTATAAATTTCATTCAAAGCCTCATACTGTCATCAAACTTAGATTGCCCTTCTAGCACTTTTCTTAACTCCTCCTTATCTTTTTCAAAGAAATCAAAAATATCATTAATTGACTTAGCTTTTTCACCTTTCATAACATATGGGGCCTTTTTCAACTGTTGCCAATCTAGTGCCTCCATTATCATCTCATCAGGTTCCTTCATAGGCTCTTTGCCAACATCTTCCTTTACAACCTCCACTCTATTACCAACATCATTTATTGCAGCTCCCCTTGTCTTCTCTATTGCAATACTCTTTTCTCTCCAAACTTTGTTTGCCACATCTCTTGGCTAATCCACTTTCATTGCTACACTTATGCTTCTTGCATTTTTCCTTGCAATATCTTCTCTAGGCCTCTATACTGGGTACTTTACCTTCAAATTTGATTGTTTCTTGTTCATCTGCATAGCCCTCATTCTTTGCATTGGCTTGTCATCATAAACATAGTTGAAAACAACATTCTTCCTATATTCCAATTGTTGCTCTTCATCCATCTTTCTCTTTTGCCAACATGGGACTATGTACAGTCCATGATCCACCCATTATCTCTTCTCACAAACTTGTCCATCTATATTCACACTTCTATGCACATGATTAAAACTAACATTACAACCTTCATTTACAGAACAAAAATTAGTATTGTAACCTTCCCTTACCTACTGCCCCAACTTATTCTCTTCATTGGCTTCTTCAATTTCTATCTCTTCCTCTACATAAGCAACTTGTGCTGCATCTGCAACTTCTTCCAAGGTATCATAGAATGTAGGGGTTGTCTTCTTATCTTCATGTTCTAATGGGAGATCCTCAGCTTCATGCTCCTCTTCATTTTCAAGCATTGCACAATGTACCTCTACTGTAAACTCTTTTATACACTCTATTGCAACCGTTCTCCTTTCATTCACATCCTCTATTATTTCTTCGAGGCCTATTCTTGCCTCCTCATTCTTCATCTTCAAGGTCTCGCTCTTGACCTTCACTATTGAATTCTCCATACCTGCATACATAGATATAAACACAATATTAATCAACAAAATAAGAGACCACAATGTCTCCCTTAGTGTCTTCCTCAGGGACACTCTTCTCTCTTCATTTCTCTTTTCCACAAGTGCTTCTTGCAACACTTCTTTCTCCTCTTTTACTCTTCTTTCCTTTAAGTCCTACACAATGAGAACTTCTTTTACCTCGTTTGGTCCACATTGTTCTAGAGGCAACTCTCTGCTATCCCATCTTCTGTAGGTACCCTTTCCATTCTCATCTATCCTTTTCAGGGCATTCATGCTTTGCCTTTTCCTTTCCTCCACAATCCTCTTTACATGCCATTTTACTTTCTTATTCATTGGCCAGACCCCAAAATATTCTTGGCTTTCTCCTTGAAGCCATTACTGCTTTGCAATCATATACTCTTTTAAATCTCTTTTCAACTCTGCCAGTTCTCTTTCAAAATCAGTGCTTTGCTTATTCATGCTTTCCTGGCTAAGTTGGCTCACTTCAACAATCTACTCAGCATTCAGAATCTTCTATGCTCTGATACCAATTTGATAGAATGGTTTCATACTCTAATGGTTTGATACCACTTAATGGATTAAAGTTTCACACTTTCATGAATCACACTTAGCTTTACCAGGCATCCAACTAGATTTTTACCACTTGTTGTCCAAAACGTGACAGGAACTATCTTATAAAACACTATTGACAGGCTATCGACACTATAAATTAAATTTAGTTCAAGAAAACTACAAAAGTTGTCATCACTCAAGCTATAGAAACATAATGAACAAGAATTTAATCTTTCATTCCATTCAGCCAAATTGGCCACTATTACAAAACATCACAAACTATGAAAATCACATCCACACAATGTATCAATCCACAGGCTAGACCGTCAATCCCTATCTACTTTATTCTTCTTCTTGAGCTCTTCGACCTCTAATTGGCCTTTATCTCCTTCACTTTCTCTCGACTCAGTATCTACTAGTTTCTTTTCCTCTATCTCTTACCTCTCTCTCTCTCTCACATCGATTAGCCTCTTCTCATGACCTCTTCCACTCAATTCGGCCTTCCTTTCCTTTCAGGTCGTCACCTTTGACTTCACGATTTCCTTTCTCTCATTCGAGCCTTCCCTACTCGGCCTCGATTTCCTTGTTCTTCTTGTACATTGGCCTTTCCTCTACGACCTGTTTTCCTAATCTTCCTGGTCGATATGCTCTCCTTTGAGAAATGTCTTCAACTATCTCATTTTCTATTTCGACATACAAAACTATCAGCCTTCCAAATCTAATTTGGCCACTTACACCCACTGGCCTCTTGGCTGAATGATCTCTATCTATTCCTTCGACTCAATTATTGTCCTTTTTGGCCTTCTTACTGCATTGGCCCTCCTATCTTCTTTTTTGACCATTCTCCTTACTTCTATTTCTGGGAAGCCATAGCTTTTATTTCCACCCTTGACTCTCGACAGGGAACATACCCTTGATGCCTCTGCAACCGTTCCAAGATGCTGTCATTACTAACTGGACTCATTCTACAACTGTTAACAAGATTTTTTTCTGCTTCTACAATTCTACCACGTTCACCATATTCGACCGTCCCTCTTCCTTTTGTAACTGACTCATTGGTTAGAAGATATGTAATTGTCAATACCATCTACCACTGGTGACAGGAGCTAACTTTTGCATTACAAATGACAGGTGAGTTATTGACTGGCGACTGGATTCTTCTTACTAACCGGTGATAGGAACTGATCTTGACATTGAATGCTACTGGAGGATAAAATGAAATGCAACAGGAGGCTACATTGAGACACCTTTGAACCCTCAAACCAACAAAACACCGCCGAAGCCCAAAACTGAAATGAAAATTCAAACCAAAATTGGATGGAGAGCAATGCCTTTGCATCACTTGGTGTGGTCCCTATGTAACAAGGATAAGTGATTTCTTATGAATCTTGAAAGCTTAAATCCCATGAGATGAATTATTCCATGAATGAGTTGGAGTTGAAAAAAATTGTATATGACTTCATTAAGTGGATGAATTTTCTCTTGGGACATCATTTTGAGCTTTATTTAGATCATTGTGGTCTATAATATATTCTTACTTAGCCAAATCTCAATGCTCGTCAATGCTGATGGATGGAGTTTTCATGTGAATATAATTCGATATTCATTATATTAAGGGAAAAACATGTGGTTGTAAATGCTCTTAGTAAAATATTAAATGAAATTATCGATATGACCATAAAAATGGATTTGAGAGAGTGCATTTTTAGTATTTACTAGAAGATGAGTGGTACAAAGAAGTTTGATAGGAGATGTAGACTCAGAAGGCACCTAAAGGAAAATTTGTAGGATATTCTTTCAATGTAGATGGTTTGATATGACATCGGTTTTGAATCTATGTGTCTCTTGTCGGAGATCTTCAAACCTTGATTTTATCAAAATCTCGTGGGGCATCTTATGCAATTCATCCATGGATAAAGAAAATGCATGTAGATTTAAGGTAAATATATCATCTTCAAACCTTGATTTTATCAAAAGCTCATGGGGCATCTTATGCAATTCATCCATGGCTAAAGAAAATGCATGTAGATTTAAGGTAAATATATCACTAGGTTGGTATGAGGCATAGTATTGTAGATTTTTTTGCTCATTGTCTAGAATGTCAAAGGTTTAAGGCAAAGAACCAACATCCAATGAGACTTCTTTATCCTAATGATATCACTAGAGTGGAAAGGGGATGTTATCTCCATGGAATTTATAGTAGGTCTTCCTTTATCATTGTGACATCATGATGATGTTATGGTAATGGTGGACAAGTTATTTAAAGTTGGTCACTTCTCTCCCATATAGACTTCACATAATTTTTCAACAATAGAAAAAGTATTTTTGAATGACATAGTACACCTACATAGAGTTCCTTGAAGGATTATATTAGATAGAGATCTAGTGTTTACTTCCTTGTTTTGAAATATTGTACAACAAGATTTGGGTAAACTTAATTTTAGTTTACCTTATCATCTCGAGACTAATTGATAGACAGAAAGGGAAAATCTAGTTCTTGAGGATATGTTTCAAATGCATGTTATAAATCAATATTCTAGATGGGAGGAGTAGCTCTATTTGGTAAAGCTTTCCTACAATAATAGTCATCATAGTTCTTTAGGGATGGCACCCTTTTAAAGGCTTTGTATGGTAGACCTTATAGAAAACCTTTAAGTTGGGATCATATTAATAATAGAGTTGGTATAGGTCATAGTTAGTATAGGAATTTGAGTGACATGTTCTTTTGATTCTTGGAGGCCTCTAAGAGGCTTAGGATCATCAAAATAAATTATTGATGCTAAGAGAGTGGAGAAAAGCTTTCTGATTAGTGATAAGGTTTTTCTCAAGGGTGTAACCAAATAAGAGTCCAATTTTAATAGAAAAGTCTCTAATCTTGTACCTCATTTTGTAGGCCCATTTGAGATGTTGGAGTGGATTAGTCACATATCCTATTGTTTAGATTTTCCACCCAACTTGTCATGAATCCACAATGTTTTTTATATTTTAGTTTTGTGGAAATTTATTTCTAATGTTACTGATGTTTTGATTGGGGCATTCTATAGGTGGAGGTGGATGGATTGTTAACCTTGGATCCCATTCACATATTGGCTTGTCAGACATTTTCCCTTCAAGGATGGTAGTTGGACCAAGTTAAGGTCTAATGGGATCACTGTGATGAGGTTTCAACTACTTGGGAAGATGCTTCTTAAATGAGGGCCCTTCATCACATCTCTTTGAGGAATTCCAAGAGGAAGTCTAATCCAATGGGCTAGAATGTAAGGCTACCTATTTTTATTCCTAGTGACTCTATTGATAGACATGTTCATATTATTATGGTAGGATTTTCTAAGTAGTTCTAACTATGAATCAGATAATTGTTTAGTTAATTTATGATTATGGATTATGTTTTTGTGTTGTATCACTGATCGATTATCATATTAATAAATTTTTAAGCATTTATTTTAAATGTAATGAGTATAATTAAGAACAAATCCATGTGCTTGGTTAAATTATTATTGCTTCATTAATCATTATAATTTTTTGGTTAATGTATGGATTATCCAAGTCAATGGAAATATTGGAGGTCTCCTAAGATAATCATTACCATTGTTAGTTCCTTGGATACCAAGGCTAAGACTCATGGAGGACTATGGTCTTTATTGTGTAAAAGTGTGATTTTAAATTATTTTAGATTAGAATGATATTAAGAGTACTGATTTTGATTATTTTTATGAAATTTAGTACCTAATATGTCTACTTTGGGTATGGGTACGTATTTATGTGAAAATTATATATTTTTAATGCTGTTTTTACCCCTATTATATCTCTCAAAAAGAAAGTGATGAAATTTGCATCAAAGAGGGAAGGTAAAAGGAAAGTGACGAAATTTGCGTCAAAGGGAAGGTAAAGAGTCAGCACCTCTTGAGAATAGGAAGAGTCAAACTAAGTTATATTTATTAGAGAATTTTGAGAATGGAAGGGGGCTTGAAGGGAAATAAATAGAAGCTTGGTCTTGATATTGGAGTTTTCATTGGATTAAGAAGCATGTAAGTTGGGATTGGAAGGAAGGAAGAGTTTGGAAAAATTTCTCTACTAGGGGGAAAATGAAATTTGGTAGATCTAAATTTATGAATTTTAACTGAAAGAAAAATGGGTTTTTGGTTGTATATTTGTGCATGTTCATGTATTTCTCTACATGTGTTTGGAGGGTTATGTAATGGGTTTGGCTGTTTGAGTGTGATTAAAAACAACCTACAAATTGAGGTTGGGAGAAGTGAGAGAAGCCTCCAACTGGGGTTTTATTTTATTTCCTTATGAAGGAAATTGTAGAAAGAGTATCATTCTTTGATCATACAAAGATGATAGTTATTCTGAAGTGTTGGGGATGGAACGGTTGGGATATTTTGTGGAGATTGTGGTTTTTTGTTCTGTAGTGAATAGTTATTAAATGATGTAAAGTTAAGATTTCAAATATTTTTATAACCCCCATTAGAGTAAGTCTCCTTGACTCCCCTTATTATGAATCTATTGTAGATTTATTTGTGTTGTGAATTCTAAATTGAGGTTCTTATTAATGTGTGGTTTGTGAGATATATTTCATGTACCTACATAGTTGTGGAAAATGGATTATTTTGGGAACCTTTGAGATCAGGGGTGAGTTTGTTGTCAAACTATATGGAAGGGTGGAGAGTAATTTCTCCATTGAAAATGTTTTAATCTATATGTATCTATGTGTGGGATTATGAGATATTCTAAAAATATTGGCAAAACTCTATTAAATAATAGTTTGAGTTCTTACAATATTCTTATAATAATATAGTTAAAGTTTCAATTTTTTTCTTGCATTGGATATGGTAAGTAGATTATTATTACGCATATGATTTTTATTAAATACTAGTGTTATATTTTTTGTAGGTTAAAATATTTTACTTAATGTGCTACAGGAAAATCTAATAGTAAGCTAGAAAATATTCTCTATTGATTAGAAGAATCTTTCAAAATATTTTAGTTATGACATTGATTGAGAATAAATGCTTTACTATTACTGCTTGTATGCTTGTATGATTATTTAATTTTACTCTTAGTAAATTTCATATACATACATACACCTCCATTATTGGTCCTCAAAGATAACCAAATCACATATTTTATATTTTTCTTTTGTGTTAATATTTCTACTATGTGGAGTATCAAGATTAGAGATGTTGCCTAAGAATTCTTCCATAAAGCCTAAAACCACTCTAAAGTTGATTAACAGGAAGCCTACCCCCAAAACCCCTGCAAGTGGAGTCAAAACCCATGATGAGGAGGTGGCTAGTCTTTCCTCCCTAAATAATAGTTCTCCAACCAAACAGAGTGATATTAAGATGCCTGCTAAGAGGAACCTTATTGAAGACATGGATAAAATCATGTGTAAAAAACCTAAAGGTAATCTTGATCCGACTAGGGAGAAGTATGTTATGGGTGTGAGTCAGTATGTTTATTTGGGTGTTTTTAGTCCCAAGGATAAGAAACAAAACCAAATTATTAATAAGGAGGGTGGGAATGAAGAAAGGGAAGAGTATTAGGTCTTATAGACTAGTAGGGATTCAGACTCCTAGTATAAAAGATAGTATTTTCTAGTGACTCTTAGCAAGAGGACGAGAACAAAGAGGAAGAAGAGAGAGTTAATATTACTCCTAAGAACTCTAACCAATGGGGGGAAGGTAATAGTCTATTTTGTAAGCTGAATGCTATGTATTATGATTCTGAGACTACATATCATCCCCAAGAACTTGTTTCTATTTAGAAGGACTATGATTTGTGTGTCTAGAGTACTAATGAAGTGGTTGCTTTGAAGGCCAAGTTGGAGGAGATTGAGAAGAACATGAAAGGGATGACCAAGTTTAGCACCAAAATAATGCATAGATCTTCCACCACTCTTGCTATTTTATAGGACTTAGAGTTGCAGAAACATGGTGTTATCACTGACAGTAGGGTTAACTATGATTAAATGACTTAATTTATCAATTCTTTACTCTTGATTGGAATTTTTAGCATAGCTTCATTTCTTTACATTAGATTAGTGATTAATTACTTTCAATAGATTAGACTTCTATTTTCTTTCCTTAGAGTAGAACTCAAAAATAATCTTGAAAAAATACAAAAGCATAGATAAACTTGCATCAAGAAAAGTTACATCAAGATATAGACTTGCATTCATATTTCCTTTTGTAGTAATTAGACGATCTTTACATGTTGAGAAAAGAACAAAAAATTTCATATATTCATATATTTGCATACATCCAACAACCTAAAAAAATTAAGAAAACTTAGAACAACTAAATCCTTGGTTTCATCAAAAGGTATTGCCAAATGTTCACATACAAGAGTAAACCCTTGGTTTTGTCACAAGGTAAATCCCACATAAAACATCACAAATCAAACCCTAGGTCAAACTTGATGTCAAATTTGGTCAAACACTCTACTTCTACCCTACGGATAAGAATGAACCCAAGAGTTAGAGGAGAGTGGGTTAGAGATATTCTTGAAGAATTAGAAGAAATAAATCCTAGACCACAAATTAACCAAGAACAACAACATATCCTTAGGGTTGTACACCAATGATATCAAATAAAATAATACATTCAACACATCAAGGAAAGATTACAACATGCTAGGTTCATCAATGAACAAAATAGATTACCCACTAGGCATTGGAATCTAAGAAACCCAAACACAAGATAGATCATAAGTGACCCTTCGGGTCATACAATTATCTCAACAACCCTAGCCATAGAAAGGGCTCAATGACTAGAAAACAACACAAGGCCCTAGGATAGGCTAACTGTTGTCCATGATGTTTTTCTCCCTTGAGAACAAAACTATCCCGGGTCTCAGCTCCACTCAATTGGCTCTTTCCACAAGAGAGGAAGTGACCTGGAGGTCACCTATGGAAAGGAGAGGGTTCATCTACATGAATTGAGGCTAACTAACTAGTGGTTCATGTTTTGAGTAACACATATTTTTGTTAACTCGACGTGAACTAAAATCCTTCTAGAATGAGTTGTTTGTGTTTCCACTTTCATGATCACTTTCACACATTCTCACATTTATTTTACCTTTCATTTTTTCTATACTCATCTTATCTTTTACTTTCATCAAATTTATTTGTTTCATTTATTCTGAGGTGTCTATGGCACCCCTGAATATGATAGAACCTAAACTAAATCTAGGGGAACCTTCCCTCTAAAGAACCTGAAACACCATCCTTTGACAGGTATGTGCCACCTGCCACAATGGCACCTATTTGAAACTATTATGACTATGAAGATTCAAATTATGAAAATGATGGGAGAGAACCAAGACGTTGTCTAACATTCAACAATCCCACATGGGAGGAAAACATGAGAATCCAACCCACACATCATAGGGCACACATAGTACAAGTAAGATCAGAGATCCACCAACTAGATCGTCCCTCGACAAGAAACCCAAAAACACATCTATATGATGAAGTAAGATGTTTAGAGAGGCAATCCCAAGAGGCCAAAGAAGCTCAAGAGGCCCTATGTGTCTCTCTCTGAGAAGAAAAACATGAAAATATCTTACGAGAACAAATAAGAGGCTCGAGTCATGAAAATACATGAAATGAAGTTCCATGAAGTGATGAAACACAAAGAGGTCCTACACCTATTGATCCCATAGCAACACTAGTCCAAAGGATTAGGACTCTCAAGGCAAAATAGTTCATTCAAGACAAAAGTGTGAAGCCACATGACAATATTGCGGTAGAACAAGACCAGGGGGCATCTTTAAACCCACCCTACCTAAACTTTTATTCTCATAATGAATGTAACGAAACCTTCAGGCAATTTAGAATATTCAACCAAATACAGATGTTGTGCTTAGATATTAAAATATTCCCATGGAGTTAATGTTCTCGACCCCACAATATCAAAGTGCATTATGAGGGATGTACCTCAAGTAATTAAAGGAACCAATTGACCATATCATATGAAATGTTTAACGCTACTATGACCTCTTCTAGATCTACCTAAGTTTAAAGGATAAGGAGATCCCAACTCACATCAAAGCATACTAAACTGTCATGAGGGAACTTCTCCCTTGGGATGGAGTCATCACTAAGATTTTCCCAAATACACTAGAAGGAATCACCTTGGATTGGTACTATTGTCTTCCTAAGGCCTCTATTTATTTGTTTCGATAACTTATAAGGGCACTTTTCATGGATTTTGACTTGAACAAACTTGTTAAAATAAGGATTCATGAATTCCTCACTATGAAGAAAGAACCAAATAAATCAGTGGTTGACTTTATTACATAGTGGAGATAAGTACTCTACTCATCTACAAGTGCACTGAATATGGATCACAGGGAATTTTGTGACCTCTTCTTGCATGCCATTAATAGGGACACTCAAGAGGAAGTATGAAAGCTACCCTCTAAATCATACAAGGAAGCCCTATAAAGTGCTCTATGAATTGATCAAGCTACCATCGAGAATGAATGGAAAGTTTGTGACATGAATGGAAAACTTAAAACTTCAAAGACCCTAAAAAGAATTCTTCAAAAAATTCCATAGACAAAGACATCAAAGTCATTAGAAACTTGTTGATTAATGGAAAACCATGAAATAAATTCCAAAAAGGATATTAGGGATTAGGTCACTTCCCCTATTACCCCAAGCAATATTTCTATTCCATGAAGCAAAGGATCATGACATGAAAACTTGTTACAGGTATAACAAGGCCATTTCAAAACTCACCGTTGAACAAAAACAAAAGTTCATATTTTTCCCTCAATCTCAACAAAATGATAAAGAATCCTTAAATAATGAAAGTGATCCTTACCAAGGAACTTCAAACCACATTGAGTTAAATCAAGAATTTTTTTCTTTTCTAGGAGGCAGAACAAGTAGATCAAACAAAAAATGTTTTCTTACAAGTAGTTAGCTTCACAAAACCTCTCCTTCACATCACAAAACATTCTTATATGTGTTAGAAGTAGGATGTTCAACACAAGGAAAACCCACTACATTCACCTTTGATATCATAAATCTTTTACAAGGTGACAAAAGTCAAAACAAATATTTTCCTCTCTACATACAAATATAAGTCAACGAGGTTATCATCAATCGAGTAGTCATAGATGAGGGGTTGACAGTTAATATCTTATCATTTTCCCTCCTTCAAATAACGGGGTATGAAAAAATAGATATCAGAAAAACATCACAATCCTCAAGGTATATGAAAGTTAGGATGTCCAAACAATAGGGAAAATAAATTTGTCACTCAATCTAGGACCCAAAACTCTCCCAGCAAAGTTTTATGTGATTGATAGAGAAACTAGCTACAATATGATCCTTGAAAGATGTTGGGTAGATGAATTGAAGGCTATTGCTTCCACACTATTTCAAGAACTCTAATTTCCTCATATGAGAAAGATTCATATAATTAAGGTGAATCTATTTCCTTTTAGTGCTTATAGAATGGGACAAGAGGAAAAAGAAATGAAAATGAACAGACTGATAAAGATCATGTGAGAAGGAAGAATCTCCCAAGATGTAAATGTCCTCAATTTTTCACATAAGAACTCAAAAATAGTCAAAGAATTCCCCTTCAATCCTCATGCCACAAAATCATATGCACCATTTAGTTTAGTGGCTATCCCTTGTGGTGATAACATGGATTATCATGATGTCAAAAGTTTTCCAATTGGGATAGTAGAAATCATCAAAGAAGAAGAAGAAGAAAAGGAAGAAAAGTGAAAATCAACTTACAAATTTGGGGATACATCAAAATCACAAAGTGTTCAAGATTTATGGACCCTACATTTTGATGGAGCAAGTTGCAAGAGAAGAGTGGGAGTAGAAATAATTCTTACTTCCCCAACAAGAAAAATTCCCCCCTTTCCATTTAAGATGGACTTTTTCTACTCAAATAACATTGCCAAGTACAAAGCCCTATCTCCACTTTTGGGGACTCTCAGTTAGTGATCAATCAAGTCATTGAAAATTATTAGACCAAATCAGAATGACTACACCCTTACAAAGACACCATTTGGAAATTGGCCCAATTCTTTAACTTCTTTTCCATAAAAGCCATAACAAGGGAAGAAAATTAGGTGGTAAAATCAATAGCTACATCAATAGATATGTTCACACCTCACACTCATCTTCAAAACCTTAAATTCATCATATCAATACAAGGTGGACCATTGCTAGAGAGTGAAGAATTACTAAGTATCCTAAGTTATGTGGTATGTAGAACAAAAATTTCAACCAAAGATTATGTCAAGAATGAAAAAACCATCTTAGAATACTTGCATGCCTATGATGGGCTCCCAAAAGTCTACCATAAGAAGGGATACATGCTCCTTCCCCATCTCGATGACTATTTTGGAGATAAATTGGAAATCCTTCAAGTAGACAAAATTTTTGAATTACCACTGACACCCTAGGTGTTTGAAGGACACCGTTCATCGATTGCTGATACAGTTGATCTCAACATAGGAACCCTCAAAAAACCAAGGATTTTGAAGCTGGGGCTAGATTTAGACAATGAAGAATTAGAAGAGTACACTGAATTTCTCATTGAATTCTTCGGTGTCTTTTCTTAGACATATGTAGACATGTTTGGGTTAGATGTGAAAGTCATAGTGCATAATCTAGTAACAAAACTAGACTTGAAACTCATAAAACAAAAGCTAAGGCCAATAAATCCCCAAGCCATAGAAATAGTAAAAGAGGAACTGAAGAAGTTTTTGAATGTGGGAGTTCATCAAGCCTATAAATTACTCATATTGGGTATCTAACATCATTTCAGTCCTAGAAAAAAATGGAAAAATTTGAATATGTCTTGATTTTAGGGACTTAAACCAAGCTTGTCCCAAAGATGATTTCCCATTACCATCCATAGACCAAATTGTTTATTCAACTATGAGATATAAAGTTCTTTCCCTCATGGATGGGTTTTGAGGATATAATTAAATCAAAATATAAGAGGCCAATTAGAATAAAACATCATCCAACACCTCTTGGGGAACATTACATTATGTGGTCATGCCATTCGGATTAAAGAACATAGGAGCGACTTACCAAAGGGGCATGACTCATATATTTCATAATCTCATCCATACGATAGTAGAAACATAGATTGATGATGCAGGAGTATCCCAAGTGAATAGGTAATTGACATCGACAAAAAAAAATTAGTTTGTTTTCTTCGATTTTAATGTTTCAGTGTGGTTTTAGTTGTGCATTTTTTACTTCCTATCATTTGTTCGACGAAATGTCTGGCCTCAACAAACTTGTTTTGTAAGTTACTCTCAGCCTTCCATTTTGAGCAACCATATACTTAGATTGACTTTTCTGGAGAGATTTTACAAGTGGGTTGTTAAGAATAACAACAGAGAATTAAAAGAAGGGGTTGATGGTATGAAATTGGGAGATCTAAGGTGAGATAGGAGACTTTTCATTAATTTCTTTGTTTGGTCATGGTAAAATAGAAAAGAGGAAGGCAGACTAAGCATGACCAAGTTCCAGAGGAAGAAAAGAAAGGTGAGATATATTATCTTGCATCACCTTATTTTTATATATGTCTAATGCAAAATCAAAGGAGATTTGGAACACCATAGTAAGAAATTAAGTGAGCTTTCAATGCCTCTTTAGAGGCAGAATGGAAGGAAATGAGGCACTATGGGGATAGGGTGAGGCTGTGGGCCTATTTGAAAGAAAGAGCCTTTGACTCAGATATATAGATTTTAAAAACTTTGATCTTGTCTAGAGCTATGACCCTCCACATTCTGGCAATCTCAGAGATAATGAATAGCCTATAATGTTTATAAAAGCAAAAAGGAGATGGAGTAAAGGGGGCTTCAGCCAAAGATAAAGGAAAAGGGTTGACCAAGAATATATAAAGAAGGGAAGGTTTGCCAGAAGGTGTAGATAGGGAAGTCAGAGATAGTGTTGAAGACCTATGTATGTAGGTATAGAGTGAAAAGAGGAAGAACTCAGCCTATATGTATGCAGATTCATGTAGGGTGTCAAAGGATTGAAAGTATGTGAATTCAACTAAGGTAGACAAATGAATAGTGTGTGTTGTAGATAACTAGAGGAACTTGGTAGAATGTTTGTGTGTAAGAAAGAGATCATGGAAGAACCCAGATTCAACTTCGAGTATATTTGTAATTTTGTAGTGGCTGATATGTTATATGTATTTATGTTTTAAACATCAATAAAATTTGAAGGTCTTTGTTGTCATGACATTTACAATTTATAGAGCATACTTTTGAGGTTTTGTTGTGTTGTGAACATTGTGAGTGGGGAAGAGAGATTGTTTATGTGTTTCTGTGAGAGGTGAGCTTCCCTCTACATCATTTGGTATCAGAGCTAGTTATCCTAAGCATGGAGAGTATCCACCAGGACCATGGGTAAGGAGTTTGTGAGGAGTGAAAAAGCCTTTAGAGACCATTAGTTCCATGGGAATCATGTTGACTCTCCTCCAATAGAGATTAAGCTAGGTAGAAAGTGTGTAAATCTCTTCCACTGAGAGGAAGTGGGTAGAAGAGATCGTGAGGGTACATCTTCCAGAATCCTATTGGCTAGAGGATAGTGGTGAGAGTTTGTTGCGGGATGAAGTTGTGGAGGTAGTGAGTGTTGATTTGCTGGTAGTTGCAGATAGAGAGAGGTCATACTTGTTTGGAAAAATGTTTTAGAAATATGGAGAGAGTTTGTGGATGAAGAAGGATTATTTGAAGCCACAAGAAGTGAAACAAGAACCTGTCTGAAGGGGCGATGTGTTCTAAAATGTATGCAAGTGTTTAGTAGAAAAAAGAGGGAAGAAGATGTCCAAATAGTGTTTGTGTTGATCCTATTACAGATCTCCTGTCACTTAGAACATAGGGGAAGATTGGAATTGTGTGAATTTGCTATTCAATTAACTTCAATTATGCTCAAAACCCTAATTTCATGAAATTGTAAACAAACAGACAAATTATGGAAAATGATTGCACACAAAGATATGAAATGACAACTAAATATATACCAGATTTTGAAGTTCATTGTGCAGAAAAGTCAGGGACTCATGAGCGGGTGCTCTAGTCCAGTGCCTTTGTTTTTGTCAGGATCTAGGAATGTTGTTTGTAGCATAGCTCTATTGTTTTAGAGATTTCACCATTGTAGGATCCAGAGGACTAATGAGTGTGTGGCCAAGTCTAGGTCCCTATTTTCTTCTTTGTTCTGCACTTCTGACGGTCTCCACTACTTTCCTACAACTCCACTTCTTTCACTTCCAAAACTTGTAACCTGTAATCCCAGAAAAGTGGGTTGGGGGTTGTGGTGTTTAGAGGCTTGCCTCAGTCAAGCCCTGGAGAGACATTCAAGTATTCTAAACATCATTGTTAGATAAAAAGTGTATCCTTGTGGGATAGAGGAAAAATCCAAATGATAAATCATCAAAAACACAATTGATATCACCTTGTAGTGTAGAACTCATGGAAGGGAGATGCTCTTCATGCCATGAGGAGATGGAGTCAAATCTACAATCACAAACACAATAACAACACAAAATACTACTCTACAACACAATGAATGCCTTGAATCACTTTCACATAAAGCCACAAGTTCACAATGCCCGTCTAATTTCCATCTAGTTTACAAATGAATCACTAATCATGATTATATATGAAACTACAAACATTCCCTCTAATAATTTCATAATTCAAACTTGAGATGTCAACATAGGACCTAATAACGGTCACAAAACTGACACCCAAAAATAAGCCTTGACCTAAAATACGGTAGGACTAGGGTGCAGACGCTCAAGTTGTTCCCTCTGTTTTAGGCAAGATTTATGTTAAGAACACCCCCTAGGTCCCATTTTCCATGAAACTTCAAGGTTTTCTCATCAGGAATCACCATTAACATGCAAGATGACCTAAATGCATTCTAAAGGACTCAGGAGCTAAACCTTAAGAGGGAAAAGACCCTGAGGGGACATTTTCTAAAATAACATTTAGCCTCCACTTTAATGTATGTATAAACACAAGGCTAATACATGCATTAAAGCAAGTTCAAAAAACACAACATGTTAAGCATGGAGAAGACACACCAATCACAATGAGGATATTAACAGGCACACAAAACATAGAGAAGATAGTTACAATCATGTAAAACACAGATAATACAACATTGAAGACACACAAAACACAGTGAATACAGTGAATGCAATGATTATTTTCTTTCTCTTTTTCTCATATATATAAGATGCAAATGCAAGTACAAAGAAAGTAAATGCACCACCCATAATGTAGGAGGGACTCATCACCACAGGTCTTTAAACTGCATATGGGCAACAAACATGCAAAACAAATCTCAATGTGTAGGAGAGACTCATCACCACCAATCTTTAAGACTACACTTGAGAACAAACACACCATACAAATCAAGCACACCATACAAATCCCAAAGCATAGGAGGGACTCATTTCCACCAATCTTTAAACTATGCTTGGGAACAAACACGCCATACACAGACATAGAAGACAAAGAAAACATGGTAGACGAGCAATGGAGTGTATATATTTCTAGGTTCATCACCATCTTAGGCACATTACAGGCACATACTAATGATTGGGATTCTCCACAACAATCACTGAAGACAGACTTAAGGGTTAGGATAGTCTCAAATCGGCTCCTTGTATCCACAAAGGACTTTTTGAAGATGATAGGATGTGCACTCTCCTAAAGAAATACACCATCCCTGCCTCTACAGAGTGTTTAAGATAAAATGATATACACAATATCCCACCTCCACAGAGGGCTTGAGTGATTGTAGTAGATTCAAGTTTTACAAACACACTTTGCTATCATCTAAATCAAAAAACTTACCTTATATATGCCCCCACCATAAGGTGGTTGATATCATGTAATGATATCAAGCATGATAAGGTAGGAAGAAAACACACAAGGGAACATGAGCTCTCGCAAAGCCTATGCCCCCTGTAGGTGACATGTTCTTTACGATCGCCAAATGTTCCCACAAACACATAGTTTCCTGCAAGAAAAGGTGTTAGCATCCATATAATCATGATAAACAATAATGCATATGATCATTCGCATAGAGAGCTAAGGTTATACTATGAATTCGAAGACCAAGTATAACCACATGGGGCTATACCATAGAAATGTCGAAACTTAGTGTAACCAAGGCGAGATTCAAAGATAAACAAAGTGCACAGAGTAGAAGTATTGTTATGGTTTGTAGCTACGATAAGACAACATCAAGATATCACATGGAGTGATTCTACTATCCAAGTGTCAGATAATATACATTCCTACCCCGTTGTCATGTATTGACTTGGTCAATTTTTTGATTTCTTGTTGAAGGGACACTAGGTCCATATCAGTATAATAAGTTTTTTTCGTCATCCACCCTCTAGATAGAACCACTAAAGGAAGGGAAATAATAAATCAAGAGAGGAGAACAAGTGTGTTAAGGACAATCTTGTAGGAGGGTGCCCCCAAGTCACCAAGTGTAATGCTATTTCCTTAAGACACAACACACAACAATGAAAATAGAGGAGAAGCAATATAGAAGAATGATGATACAAATAGAAGAAGGGTCACAAAAGGGGTGGTCTCCTAGTATCCTTGACCTTACAAGAGAATCAAGGGTCATCCCAAGAGGCCTAAACAACACATAACACATCACGAGGGAAACACAACATGAAGAGGTGGTCACATACATGAGATGATCATGCTACGACATAAGGTGACCACTAGGGTTAGAGATAGTTACCTGTAAAGAAAAGCCAATCTAGAATTTGGAACTTGCGAGCATCTTGGAGAGACGTTCTATCAAGTTTTGTGCAAATCTTGAGTGGTTCTTATGAGAGTCTTGTTTTTTGTCGGGAAGCAATGCTTGTTTGTCAAATCCTTGTGTATGTGAGACATTTTGTTGCTTGTGAGGAGGGGAACCACCATTATTTCCAATTGATGATACTCATCTTACTCATTTCCAATTTTTAGCTATCTTTCTTTGTTGAGTTTGTCTAGCATATTGACAAGGACTATCTTGTACTATCTCAATCTTTTATTTTGTTATAATCACTTGTTTCAGTTGTTCCATTTGTCTTTTTGATGCATTTTGGTTATCTCCTGATCCTTGTAAATATAATGGAGGAGGAACCTCAACATAAATACAACTTCTTTGTGGATGAAATGATACTTTAGTATGTTCCTTATCCACTTCTATTGTAGCAATAATCTCATCATAGTTCAGATAGTCATCTTCTACTTCAAGTGTATTTTGTTCCATCATATTGTTATCGATATGCTTAGGGAAAGGATTAGTAAAGATTTGCAAATTTTGATTTGGAAGAGCAACTGACTTATTTCCATTATCATTCACACCTGATACCTGTATAACATTCAAGTCGATGAGGTCTTGTATTTCATGTTTAAGATGCATGCATCGTTCAGTATCATGTCCTTGTTGCCGATGGAAATGACAAAAGGCATTAGCATAAAAATAAGGTCCTTGCATTTTATGAGGATACAAAGGTTTGATCGAAGGATGATCCATGAGATTATTACTCAAAGCTTGATTCATGATAGAATGATAGGACTCAAATATCAGAGTAAACTTTCTTTGTTGATACGGTGCCTTCTTTGGACTAGTGATAGCAGACACTTGAGAAAAGTTATTCGAATTCGGTCAATTAACCTTCATGAAACTCTTATTATTCCTCTTAAAGTTGTTTTTTGAAGGCCCACTGTGGATTGAACAACTTGAGTCGATAATCTCGAAGGGCAATACATTAATGTTGAAAGGAGTTATACTTCATCAAGAGAATCTTATCACAAATGTTAGGTTGTATTTTTGTAATAAACACCTTCTAAACATCCTCATCCTTCATCTGACATTGAATTTGTGCATACAGATCTTGATACCAACTAATAAACTCAGTTAACTTCTCTTTCGAACCTTACTTTCAATGAACTAAATTGATCAAAGAAACTTGAGGTCCAATATTTGTTTGAAAATGTTGTAAAAATTGATAAACTAACTACGAAAAAGAGTGTATTGAATTTAGAGGTAAAGAGCAAAACCATTCTAGAGTCATATCTTTGAGAGATCATGGGAAAAGTTTTGCTAACAAATCTTCTTCAAAGTAAAAATCACTACGCATAGCTGTGAATGCTGCCACATGAGTATTAGGATCACCTTTTCCACCATATTTTTCAAAGCAAGGAGTCTCAAACCTCTCAGGCATAGGAGTTCTCAAAATTGTATAAGATAATGGATTATAGGCATGGTAAGTTGGCATATTAGGTTGTGAAGAATTTGTCAAGTTTGTCACCTTTTGTTGTAAATAAGTCATGCCTTCTAAAAGTTGGTTTAGGATGGCATCATTGGGAGATGTGGTTTGCTGTGAGGAATTAGAACCAAAGTGAGGAGGTGATTGAGCTTGAGTAGTGATAAGTGGAGGCTAGCAATAATCTAATGGTGGTTTGACATAGTGATAGGTGGAATGTGGTTGTGAATAGTTATATGTAAGAGGTGGTTGAGAATAAGTGGGATGGACAGGCGGTTGAGAGTACTTATTCATAGAAAAGGTCCCCTTAGAAACCAAGTTCATATAATTAAATCCCATAGCTTTGTAATTTTGTGAATTATTACCATTTGATACTCCAATACTAGTGGTAGTATTACTACAAGCATTTGCATTAGTAGTTAAAATCATTGATGTAAATGTAGAGATTCTCGTAATTGGTATAGGTGTCGATACTTATGTATGAGATGGTGACAATACGTTAGTAATAAATTGCGTACATTCATTCAGTGGCATGGCATTAGTTTGTCAATATGTGTTAAAACTTGAATAATATTAATACCATCTTTTCCTTCCTTTATCAACTCTCTTATGTTGTGAATCACAAGTATAGCTTCTTCTGCTATCCTTTCAGTTTCAACAAATGCTTGAAAATCAGCTAACTCTTTATCTAGTTTGTTTATTTTCTCATCAGGTACATGTGCGACCACCTCAATAGTGTCATCAACAGCATGAAATATTTGATCTTCCATAGTGGTTGTAGGAGGTATAATGACTTGCAAAATTTGTCTCTCCTTTTGTAAAGGTGTTCAACGGATTTTTAGAGGTAGGGAAATCATTTTCTTCAAAAGCACTAGATCCCATAAGTCTTCTACTTATTCTTAAAGGAATGTTTCTATTAGGGCAGTAGGTCATAAGGCTCATACAAAATCATGCAACACTCAATGCTCAAACTAATAGAATAAACCCCAGGAGAGAGATATGTTTAAGATCCAAAATGCTTGATTTTTCAACTTTTCTCAATGAAAACAAATGAAAGAAGAGGTCTTGCAACGAAATTGATGATGTGAAGAAAGTAATATATCCAATATTAGTCCAATAAATCAATAATATCTGTCACAACACACCTTTGATGCAATCCTACAATGATGACAACTCAAAACCTAGTGAAAATACACTAAAATATGAAACTTTTCAGCAATTTTTAATGGAAAGGCCCAATAAAAAGGGTGTTGTAAAGAATTTTAGGAGGGGAAGCAGATGATAACCCTGATAACAGCCAATTAATGGATAAAAATCCTTCACAGCATGCCTTTGATGCAATTCTAGAGAGACGATAAGGCCAAATCTAGTGAAAATGCAAGGTTTTCACACCCTAGACATGAAATTTTGCAAGAAAACCACTATGATGAAACATTAAAGTTATAAATCAGTCCTAATGAGTCTTTTGAAAGGGTAGTAAAATTTGAAACAAGATTTTGACTACAAACCCTAGCTAATAGAAAACTAGGTTAGAAGGAAAAATGCACAATTTCAAGCATTTTTTATCAATTTAAGCATGAAAATGCAATGTAAATGAATGGTGAATGAAATTTTTCTTTATTTGAAATCAGATCTGATGATAATGATAGAAATTTATTGAAATTAAATGCCAACTAATTCAAATTATTTGAAAATGCAAGCTAAAAATGCCATTTTTTTCAAAATTTTCAAAGTTTTCAATTTTTTTGTAATTTTTCAAATGCAATAAGATGAACAATGAAAGGAATGTAAATATGAACTAAAACACTCAAAAAGGTGCAAAAAGTGCAAAAACATGGGTTAACCAAAAAATTTACTAGAAAAAAGAGGGAAGAAGATGTCCAAATGATGTTTGTGTTGATCCTCCTTTCACCAATAGGCATTCAAGGACATTTAACCAAGTAGAGAACTCTACTACACATGTTTTATCACTTAGAACATAGGGGAAGATTAGAATTGTGTGAATTTTCTATTCAATTAAGTTTAATTATTCTCAAAACCCTAATTTCATGAAATTGTAAACTAACCAACAAATTATAGAAAATGGTCGCACACAGAGATATCAAATGATAACCAAATACATACCAAAATTTGAAGTCCAATTTGTGAAAGAGTTGGGGACTAATGAGTGGGTGCCCTAGTCCAATGCCTTATTTTTTGTCAGGATCTCAGAATGTTGTCTACAACACAATTCTGTTGTTTTGGAGATTTCACCATTACGAGATCCAGAGGACTAATGAGTAGGTGCCCAAGTCTAGGTCCCTATTTTCTTATTTTCTCTACACTTTTGATAGTCTATACTACTTTCCCGCAACTCCACTTCTTTCGCTACCAAAACCTATAACCTGTAATCACAGAAAAGTGGGTTGGGGGTTGTGCTGTTTAGAGACTTGCCTCAGTCAAGCCCTAGAGAGACATTCATGTCTTCTAAACATCGTTGTTAGATAAAGAGTGTGTATTCCTGCAGGATAGAGGAAAAATCCAAATGATAAATGATCAATAACATAATTAATATCACCTTGTAGTGTAGATCTCATGGATGGAAGATACTCTTCATGCCATGAGGAGATGGAGTCAAATCTACTATCACAAACACAATAACAACACAAAATACTGCTCTGCAACACAATGAATGCCTTGAATCACTTTCACATAAAGCCACAAGTTGACAATGCCCATTTAATTTCCATCTAGTTTACAAATGAATCATTAATCATTCTTATAAATACAACTACAAACATTCTCGCTAAGAATTTCATAATTCAAAATTGAGATGTCAGCATAGGACCTAATAAGGGTCTCAAAACAGACACCCAAAAATATGTCTTGACCTACAAATAGGGTAGGACCATGGCACGGGCGCCCAAGTCCTCCCCCTATTTTAGGTAGGATTTATGTTAAGCACACCTCCTAGGTCCCATTTGCCATGAAACATCAAGGCTTTCTCATCGGGAATCACCATTAACATGCAAGATGACATAAATGCATTCTAAAGGACCCATGAGCTAAACCTTAAGAGGGAAAAGCCCCCAAGGGGACATTTTCTGACATAATAGTAAGTCTGATGGAAAATGTTGTAAAGTAATGGTGGACAAGGATACGAGGGATAATTTGGTTATGTTAGAGATGGTCGAGAAACTGAACTTGAAGTGGATGAGGCACCTGAAGCTCTACTATGTCTCTTGGTTGGAAGAAGGTCATCAAATTTAGGTAAGTGAACAAAATGTTGTGAGTTTTCATATTGTCCAATATGAGGATGAAATTGTGTTTGATATAGTACCCATGGATGTTTGTCATGTTTTGTTGGGACAACTTTGGCTTTGGGATAGGGAGGCTATACATAATAGCAATAGAAACACTTATAACATAGTAAAGGATGAGAAGAAATATGTGGTGAATCCATTGTGGGATAAACCAGAGGAAGTGATTAAGGAAATTGAATCAGTATGCTCTAATGAGTCTATGAAGGAAGAAAGAAACATCAAGGTTGTAGTAGGTGAGAAAGAAGCGGCTGAGAATCCTTTAAGGGATGTAGAGAAGAAGGAAATGGTTGTAGCAGGAATGCAGATTGAAGAAAAAGAAGATGAGGTCCTTGTACAAAAGGATCAAGAGGAAAGAGAAGAGATTGCAATTGAGGTTGCGATGTTTGAAGAAGATTTGTTGCTGAAGATGATGGTGATAGAGGATGAGTGGAAGGAAAAGCTTGTAGCTACTGAGAATGAAGATACAACTAAGATTGTAGATATTGTAGCAGATGATGAAATTGCAATAGTGGAAGAAGAAGTAAGAGAAATGAAGGTGGAAGAAAAAGAAGTGATTGCAACAATAGAGGATGTAGTTGCAGCTGAAAAGAAAGTGGAAGACATCGCAGTGATGTTCGATGTTGGAGATGTGAATGTGAATGAGGTAAATCAGTTATGTAATGTTATTTTATTTTTAGATGTGGTAGTAGAAAATGAAATGAATAGAGGACAAGAGAATATTGCATGGTTGTGTGTAGAGATGGTTAAAGATGTTGCCAGATATTGGTGGAGGTGGATAGTTAAAGGTGGGTTTGAACCCACAGAGGAGGAGAGGAGTGAGGAAAGAATTTGGTGGAGGAGGTCAGGCTTTGGTGGACATGAGTCCATGAGGGAAGAGAGGAGGAAGAAGTAGTGTTTTTGGAGGAAGGCGGTGTGTGTTCTAGCATGATGCTAGAAAAGGGAGAAGAAAGATTGGTTTTTAGTTCTTGGATAGTGAAGGAGTTCGTTGCGGGTTGATGGTAACTTGGAGCAGTACTACAACTACTCAAATCCACTTTGTGAGAATATGCTCACAAAATTTCTACCCAACATGTCTGATGCAGCAGCATCCTGGGTGAATAGGTAATCAACATCGACGAAAAAAATATTTTAGTTTTTTTTCTTCGATTTTGATGTTTTAGTGTGGTTTTAGTTGTGCATTTTTGACTTCCTATCATTTATTCGATGAAATGTTTGGCCTCAAAAACTTGTTTTGTACATTACTCTTAGCCTTTCATTTTTAGCAACCATAAACTCATATTGACATTTCTGGAGAGATTTTGCAAGTGGGTTGTTAAGAATAACAATGGAGAATTAAAAGAAGGGGTCGATGGTATGAAATTAGGCAATCTAAGGTGAGATGGGTGACTTTTCATTGATTTCTTTGTTTGAGAATGGTAAAATAGAAAAGAGGAAGGTAGACTGGCCAAGTTCTAGAGGAAGAAAAGAAATTTGAGATATATTATCTTGCATCTCTTCATTTGTATATACATCTAATGTAAAATCAAAGGAGATTTGGAATTCCATAGTCAGAAATTAAGTCATCTTTCAATGCCTCTTCAGAGGTAGAATGGAAGGAAATGATGCGTTATAGGGATAGGGCAAGGCCATTGGCCTATTAGAAAGTAAGAGTCTTTGACTCAAATATATAGATTTTAAAAACTTTGATCTTGTCTAGAGTTGTGACCCTCCACATTCTGGCAATCTTGAAGATAATGAATAGCCTGTAATGTTTGTAAAAGAAAAAAGGAGATGGAGTAAAGGGGGGTTCAGCCAAAGATAAAGGAGAAGGGTCGACCAAGAAGATAAAGAAGGGAAGAGCTACTAGAAGGTGCAGATAGGGAAGTCAGAGAGAGTGGTTAAGACTTGTGTATGTAGGTATAGAGTGAAAAGAGGAAGAACTCTACCTATATGTATGTAGATTTGTGTAGGGTGTCAAAGGATTGAAAGTTTGTGAATTCAACTGAGGTAGAGGAACAAATAGTGTTTGTTGTAGATAACTAGAGGAACTTGGTAGATTATTTGTGTGCAAGAAAGAGATCATGGAAGACCCTAGGTTCAACTTTGAGTATATTTGTAATTTTGTAGTGGCCGATATGTTATATATATTTAAGTTTTGAACATCAATAAAATTCAAAGGTCTTTGTTGTCATGACATTAATAATTGATAGAGTATACTTTTGAGGTTTTGTTGTGTTGTGAACGTTGTGAGTGGGGAAGAGAGATTGTTTATGTTTTTCTATGAGAGGTGAGCTTCCCTCTGCATCAGTTGATGGCCTACTTACCAATTCTAAACAATGATCAACACATGTTGAAGATCTTCATAGGATTTTTACCATACTAAGAGAATACAAGGTAAGATTAAACCTAGAGGAGTGTGTCTTTGGAGTAACAATAGGCAACCTTCTAAGTTTTATAGTTTCATGTAGAGGGAAAGATGTAGATGTGGCTAGGGTAAAAGTAGTGTTCAATGTGACTCCACCAACTAGTGAAACTATGGTGTAAACTTTCCTGGGATAATTGGGTGTGATAAGATGTTTTATACCTGATACATGACTTTAAAAATTAATCCCATCAATTAGATATTAAAGAAATAAGTCGAGATAACCTTGATGATAGATTGTCAGAATGCCTTTGAACAAGTGAAGAAGTTCTTGTTAGTTCCCCACCAACACTTATGCTACCTAGACAAGATAATCCCTTCATCCTTTATTTCAAAGCCATAGATATTTCAATATATTGCATGTTGGCTCAAGAAGATGATGATGGGAGAGAAAGAGAAAAATACTTCAATAGATGAACATTATTAGAATATGAGAAAAACTACACCTAGGCTGAAAAGGAATGTTTGTCCATAGTGTTTGCTAAGTTAGAGATTATGACAGTATATGTTAAACTAAGAAACTAGAGTGATAATAGGCTCAAAGCAACTAAGAACTTTCTTCAACCAACTAATGTTGTCTAGGAGGGAAGGACAATTTTTTACAGTACTAAGCGAATTCAAGTTGACATATTTCAATCAGAAATCCATCGAAGGACAAATAGTAGCCAATTCGTTGGTAGATAACCTAGTCCCTCAAGAGGATCCAATAAATGAAGACTTCGCAAATGAAGAGATCTATGCAATCGACCTTGAAAAATATGATTCCTCATATTGGTACAGAGACATTGTGAACTATTTAGCAAATAAGACCTACTTTGAAAACATGACCCCTTTGGGAAAAATATACTTACACGTCCTTACTACAAGATATGTGTTGATCGATGATGTGTTATATAAAAGAGACCTAGATGGTATTTTACTTCATTTCATAGATATCGAGGAAGCACATAAAATCTTTGAGGGATGCCACAATGGGATCTGTGGAGGACACTTTGGTGGTCATGCCATTGCAAGAAAAATACATTGGTTAGGATACTTTTGTCCTTGCCTAGAAGTAGATGCCATCAAGATTTTGTAAAAAGGTGTCCAAAATGTCAAGTTTATGCACATATTCATCACACACCTACAAGAGATCTACAACAGATAGTCACTCCCTGACCATTCTCCACTTGGGGGTTGGACCTAGTGGGTAAAATCTCTCCACCGTCAACTGATGGACACTTGTACATCATCACAACCATTGAATAATACCAACTAGACAGAGGCAATGCCTATAACCATTAGTTTAGGAATAGTGATCACCAAAATGTATCTTGAATAAAATTATATGTAGGTTTAGGATCCCTCATCTGATAGTGATTGACAATGCCTCTTCATTTAAAAATCCACTAGTGCATGAACTATGTGACAAGTTCAACATCAATCACATCTTAGCCTCAGTGTACTACCCACAAGGAAATGGTTAAGCCAAGGCAACTAATAAGACACTAAAAGCAATCTTGATAAAAATCATAAAAGTTTCTAAGAGAGATTGGCACTTGCAATTATACCCTACTATGTGGGTCTATAGGACTAGTGTGTACACCCGAATCACAACAACATCATATGCCCTCACTTTTGGGTTGAAGGTAGACTTACCATTAGAAGTTGAATTACCTAGTTTGAGGGTATCCTTATAAGGGTTGTTAGTTAATGAAGAATATCATGTAGTAAGATTAGCCAAATTAGAGATGATAGATGAGAGGTGACTAAGGGTAGCGCAAAGACATGACTCTTGGGTCTCGAATGGGTAAATAAACAATGCAATAACAAACTTGTGCCATTACCCTTCCAAATGGGAGATCTAGTACTAAAAATTAACAATCTAATTGATAAGAGACCCAGAGAAGGACGTAAATTCAGACCCAATTGGATAGGACAATATATGATCAAGGAAGATGATAGAAATGGTGTATATCTCTTGTGCACTATGGATGATGAAGAATTTGGTGAGATGGTCAATGCCTTTCACCTCAAGAAATATTATGTCTAAAAAAATCATTAAAAATTTATAAAAATATAAATATACAAAAAAAATCAAATAATTCAAAAAAATCCAAAAATTATGCAATCTTTATCATTCTATTCCACCATGCATCTTTGTGAGTGACATAATCTTGTTCGATTTCCATCTCAGTAAGGAGTCTAAGATTTCCTAGCTATAGGTCAATCCTTTCATCCTTTGAGATCCCTTGTATTCACAATTGTTGTTTATCATTCACCTACCACATACCCCAATGGTTCTAATCAAAGCCTAGCTCTTAGCTCTACACTAATCCTAGTCTTAACAATCCATGCCAAGTCAGTCTAAGAAAAGTTAGTCTTCAAACCTATAGTACTCAATAGAATCTTGCAAGTAAACCTCTTCCATTCCTCTTTAATAGAAGGGAAGTCTGACTAGATAGTGAAAACTTTTGGTGGTACTTAGCCCCTTATCTTTCCTAGACAAAAATGTCAAGAGGATCATAACTCTAGAGGAAGCAATCTAAAATATGAGTGAACAAAATATGATTGATAGAAAAAAAAGAGCAATCATTAGAATAGCAGAAACACCAAAGTAGCTGAATATCCAAGCATCAAGAAAAAGTTTCAAAGCACCCCAACAAGCTGAAATCCTCATAAAAACCTCAAATATCACTTGATTTTGACAAACAAAAAATCATATACACACTAAAATGAAGAAACTAAACACAATGCAACAAGAAACATTGACAAAAAAAAAATTATTTTGGGAGAAAATTACCAAAATACAAACTACGGTTTCGAGAGAGGTTTTTTACACTATTCATACCTGATTCTCAATGGGGGAAAGATTTGTTTCCATCTTTACATTCCTCTGAGTTATAGCTTCTCGATGACGATTCACACCCACAATTCCATTGCCATTTGACTTCTTTTTCTCAAATTCCTTCACTCTCCTTTTCTCTTATTTTAGTTTCATTTTGTGCATTTAGGGGTAATTTGTAGTTTTTTGTAGAATCTTTGCACCCTTGTTTTATGTGCTTTCATCCTTACAGGTCACCTTGGTGAAGCAAACAACTAGGAAAACTTGCGACATAATCTATGATATGTTCATTTATTTAAATTTCATTATTTACTTTAAATATCTCAAATGTCAAACAAACAATGGTTATTGTAGGTACAATTGTGGGAAATCAACAATAGGTAAGGCCTATTTCAGGAATGATACCTACCTTTGATGTAGACTACCATCTTCAAGAGGGAAATATGTAAGGACTAAAAATGCGTATGGGATTGCACAAGGACCCTATGATAAGTTGTAATTCTAATCATATAGATAAAAGCGTGAATAAAATTTCCTTTCAGTAGTGCTCTTCTTGGTGACACGTGGATGCCAATTTCTTACTTCATCAATTCTTCTTAATCCTATCTTTTCTTCATTTTCCCCTTGTCAACATTTCTTCTTTTGCATTCCTGACCTTTCCATAGCTAATTTTCATCACAACCTAGTAATTTCACCTTTCCCATACCCATTTCATGTGTTTGGACTCCCTTTAGACACCACTAAATGACCTCCCAAACAAAATCCATCTTTCAGAATTGACTTAACTTTTGTCTTGTCAAGATCCCCCTATTGTTTTTGGATCTCCCCTAGGTGACCCTAATGGTAAAAGGGGGGATCCTATTTAATTCATCTATTTGACTTGTTTCAAGTGGCACATTGCATTTTTCACCTTCCAAAACCATTCTCTAACCCTCAGTTTTCACCTAGAAGCCTTATTTTCTAGGTCATCCATGGGTCTCCCCTAGGTGATGAAAATGGTAAAATGGGCAACCCATGAGTGACCCTATCATGTTTTTGAGCATGTGTTTTCCTTCAAATTGTGCCCCCAAAAGCTCCATTTTTGCTCCAATTTGCATGTAGTTTCAACCCTAACATAGACTAAAATGTTATTAGCCCATCCATCACCCTCAATCATGCATAATTAATTCTTTTGATCTCTTCTTATCAGCTCTTCAAATCATTCTAACTCCATTTTATCAGCCTATGATAAGCTTTCATAGCTTCATGACTCCCTAATTAGCCCGGTCTTCTATTCAATCAAACTAGTTAACTCTCCAATCAAGAGAGTTAGCTCCTCAATCATCCCCACCTATCATGAGCCATTCCATCTTATAAATACCTCTTTCCTCTAAGCATTAGGGGAGGCAAATTTCATAGTTGCAGCCATTCATAAGCTTGTGGTTTGATCTCCACTAGTATCCTTGATGCTCATGCATGACACACGTGCATTTTAATTTTTCTTAGCATAGATTCTCAATCTTTCTAAATCTTCTCAAAGAATGCTTATGCTCTCATTTGCACAATACAATGCCATTATGCCCAATTAGCACACTCATATAGTGTTATATCTCAATTCGATCTTAATCAATATCATCATTAGTTTTCTTAAGCTAAAGCCAATCATTTGCTCTCTTCACACTTGATTCCAAGAGGAGGACCCCACTACTACAAGAGGACAAAGAGGTTGTCAGATATAAAGGATTCTTGAATGTAGTGCAAAGATTCATGTGTAAACCTTATTCTAGGTTCTCTCAATGCTTTTTGTGGTAATTAGATCACAACATTGCTCTTGAGGGAAGTAATTTATCATTTCTTTACTCTTGATAGGATTTGTTAGCATAGCTTCATTTCTTTGCATTAGATTAGTGATTAATTGCTTTTAATAGATTAGACTTCTATTTGCTTTCCTTAGAGTAGAACTCAAAAACAATCTTGGAAAATACAAAAACATAGATTAACTTGCATCAAGAAAACTCATATAGACTCGCATTCATATTTCATTTCGTAGTAATTAGATGATCTTTACTTATTGAGAAAATAAAAAAATTGCTTGCTTTCATATAGTTGCATACATCCAAAAACATTAAAAAAAAAAAACTTAGAACAACTAAACACATGATTTCATCACAAGGTATTGCTAAATGTTCACATACAAGAGTAAACCCTTGGTTTTGTCACAAGGTAAATCCCATTTACAACATCACAAGTCAAACCCTAGATCAAACTCTAGGTGAACTTTGGTCAAACACTCTACTTCTCTCCTTAGCATATGAATGTGCCTAGGAGTTAGAGGGGAGTAGGTTAGAGAGATTATTGAGGAATTAGAAGAAATCAACCCTAGACCACAACCTAACCAAGAAAAACAAAATATCCTTAGAGTTGTGCAACCAAAATATGAAATATAACAATGTTTTCAAGACATCAAGGAAAGATTACAATGTGCTAGGTTCATCGATGAACATAATAGCTTACCCACTAGGCATTGGAATCTAAGAAACCCAAACAAAAGACACATTACAAGTGACCCTTTGGGTCATACAATTATCTCAACAACCACAACCATAGAAATGGATTGACAACTAGGAAACCACACAAGAGCCTAGAATAGGCTAATTGCCCTTTGTGATGTTTTGCTCTCATGAGAAAAGAACCACTCCCAAATCTCACCTCCACTTGACTAGCTCTTGCCATGAGAGAGGGAGTAACTTGGAGGTTGCTTGTGGCAAGTATAGGGTTCATGTGTAAATCAAGACTGACTCACCAATAGGTCACATTTTGAGTAACACAACTCTGATTTTATCCTCTAGAAAATTTTGTTGGAGAAAAATTGTTAGATATTCCAAGGTTATCAGATTCTTATTGGGTTTGTTTCACAAAAAAAATTGGACTTAATAAAAGAAGTTGTGATGACTAAGTGCCCTTTTCATGAAGTTATAGCTCCTAATTTTTTATATTTGAGGGAATTGGATTTGGATAATTTGTTGGTTCTATTCATTCTAGCTCTAAGATTAAATCTTCTAGAAATGTGAATAGAGTAGGTAAATGGTCTCTTCCCCCATTGGCTTTTTTTAAAGTTAATACTGATGGTTTTTCTTAGGGAAATCCAAGTGTAACTAGAATTGGTGGTGTTAGGCATGATAGTGTTGGCTTTGTCCACTTCTTTTTCTCTTCTACTATGAAGGTTGGCACTAATAATCATTTAGAGGTGTAGGCCATACTTGTGGCTCTAGAGAAAGCTTGTGAGCTATGATGGAAGATCATCTATGAAATAGATCCCATGATTCTATTTTCTCTTTTGAATGATGGGAGGTTTCATGAGTCTTCTTGGAGCTTAGCATCTCTTATGGAACAGATTCATTGCCTTTCTCATTACATTGATTCCATCTTATTTGTTCACATTGGTAGGGAATAGAATGTTGTAGAAGATTGTTTGGCCAGATGGGCCTTTGATGTTAATTGCAACTAGAATGTCTTGAAAAATGGGACTCCCTATCTTTTGATCAATCTTTGCAATATCTTCAACTCCTTCACAATGACTTGGTTTGATCAATCTTGTCTATTCTTTCTTAAGATTGTGTGTTTTTGTGGTTTCTTGTCTTCTTTAACTTCTTGGAAGTACCAATGGGTTTGTGGAAACGCTCCTTAGGTTTTCATCTTATGAGCTTTCATGACAACTATTGGTATAAATCTTGTTGAAGTACCTTTTTGTGGATTGTTAGTTAGTATATTTCTCCTTTTTTACAAAAAAATAAAAAGAAGACAAAAACATGATAAAAATTTAGGGTTGTCATTAATAAAGTTACTGTATAGTTAAATTAGGTAGTTAGGGTTTAAATTGAAATATTTTCTACTTTTTAATAATGATTTTACAAGTGTATTACAAAAAAAGTCTTTGGGAATAAATTAGTTCCTAAGTAAAATAAAATAGTTTTGTGTCTTTTTTCATCTATTTAGTTATCTATTAGTATATTCTGTATTAGTTTAAATTAATAAATCTTCTATTTAAAAGAAAAAAGCTAAACATGTGAAACAAGTGCCACATAGTGGCTAGTACCTGCCTTGTAGTGTTGTTATTATAGTATATGTTTAGTTGTATTTTTTTGTTGATTACCTATTGGTTATATATAGTATTTGTTTAGCTGTAATTATTTTTGTTGATTAGGTATTGGTTGTATAGACAAATTGCATTCTAATAATTAAAAAAATAATTTTTGAAGAGAGTTGAAATGTCTTGGATAAATAAATTTGAAATCTCAAAAATAATCTAGCACTAAAATATTTCTTTAACTATAAAACTAAACTTTACAAAGCCTATTAAATAACACAAATATTTCTTTAAAATGTAATAATACTAATACTTTTATAATTTAAAATGCATTAAAGTATTGTAAGTTTAGTCAAATTGCAATCCTAGATTTTTTACTCTTGAGTAAATAAAATTGAAATCCACAAAATAATCTAATTTCATAAAATAAAATGTGTAGAACCCTAACCTTGGTTGGGTGTGAAGAGATTTGAAATGTCTGCCTAACATATTAAAATGTAATAATATTGACTATTATTACAATTTAAAATGCATTAGAATATTGTAAGTTTGAAGAATAATTACACAATATAATAAGAATATAACATATTCATATTTAGATCACTAGTCACTTAATTTTTTGTTTAAGTAATAATAGTAAGTACTTTTAGAGAACTTTTGACTAAATAAAATTGAAATCCTAGATTTTTAACTATTGAATAAATAAAATTGAAATCCCCAAAAATAATATAATTTCAATAAAATAAAATGTGTAGAACCCTAACCCTAGTTAGGTGTGGAGAGATTTGAAATGTCTGCCTAACATATTAAAATGTAATAATATTGAATACTATTACAATTTGAAATGCATTAAAATATTGTAAGTTTGAAGAATAATTACACAATATAATAACAATAACATATTCATATTTAGATCACTACACTTAGTCACTTAATTTTGTGTTTAAGTAATAATAGTAAGTATTTTTAGAGAACATGATTTTAATTATTTTAATTAATCTAATATTGTGATTTTGTAACTATTATATTTCCAAAACTAAATTTATAAGAAAATTTTTATGTGAACTCATTTTGAAATGTCTTGGATAAATAGAATTGAAATCTCAAAAATAATATAATTTCGTAAAAATAAAATAACACTAAAATATTTACTTAGCTATAAAACTAAACTTTACAAAGCCTATTAAATAGTACAAATATTTCCTTAACTATAAAACTAAACTTTACAAGCATATTTGTATTATGTGGAGATTTGAAATGCCTGCTTAAGATATTATAATGTAATAATATTAATACTATGATAATTTAAAATGCATTAAAATATTGTATGTTTGAGAAATAAAATAAAAAATGTAATAACATGGCGAAATATTTTTTATGATATTGTAGATTTTTAACTTTTTAGTACATAAAATTGAAATACTAGATTTTTAACTCGAGTAAATAAAATTGAAATCCCAAAAATAATCTAATTTCATAAAATAAAATGTGTAGAACCCTATATTTTTAATAGTATTATTAATATTATAACTTTGTTCCTTTGACAAAATGTAATTTTTATGTTTAGGTAATGAATCAAAAATTAAATTCATAAAAACTAATGATTCTTCCCTCTCATAATTATCGCCATCCATTTAGGCATGACTTAACTAGTGGGAGACAAAATTTGTGTTTATAATTTGTTTACTTGTCACATCCTCCACTCAAACCAAAATTCTCTTCGCATTTATAGTTTTTTGTTGCACTCTCTGACAATTCGACAATCCACAGAGAAGAGGTCTTTTTTTTCCAGCGAATGACAATACAGAAAAATCATTTTTTAATAAATTTTAGTTAAAAATTTATCATGTTGACATAGGAAAAGTACAAATTTAAATCAAATTTGCCCGACAAGGAAAATAATCCTATCTTTTGATTGGTTTGCAATCAATAGATTAATAACTAGATAAGTGTGAACTCATTGCAATAGTACCAGCAGAACGCAGGTACTAATAAATAATTTATTTTGTTTTCATTTAATTTTTTCAAAACTATAAAAAAAAGTAAAGATAAAGTAATTTTGGAAAAGTTGTATATTTTAAGAAATAAAATAGCGTAATTTATTTATTAAAATTGTAGATAAAGAATATCTCAAATGCATTTATCTAAGAACATCAAACATCAGGAAATATCTCTAGGGTCTTTTGCATAGACGTGTTAGCCATAGTTAAATGAAAAGATACGTTTTATTTCTTTTCAAAACGATATCTCCGGTTGAATGTCGCCTACGAGTCATGCATGCTCGAAACTTTCGTAATATGAAAAACAAGTTTGCATTGATGTTTATATGCTTGACTACCATACCTCTACATTTTAATGACTTGTACATAGCTTGAAAACAAAATATTTATCCATTTAACTTCTCATAGTTTTCTTATGTTGCAGCACAACAGTTTCTTTCAAAAATAAAAAGAATTTTTATGGCGGCCTACTTGAACCCATACTAAGTTAACTGAGAGCAATCTTCAACAGCCTTTACATGGCCATTACATAGTTATTAGTGGCCTACACCAGGACTTCCAGAAGAAGGAAGTTTATTCTTCAGTATGCTTTCTGCCCTCCAAGACATGTAAATTCACGTGGTCAAACATAAGTGGGTATGCGAATGTCCTTGGAAATTACCTGCTTTTAATTTGTGTTCTGTAAGCAAATATATCTTCTTTCTAGCAGTCAAGAGTGATTACATGAAATCCAGTCTTCCTCAACTTCCTCCTCGTGTAATTTTTGACTTTATTTGTAGAAGATAAACTGCAATCTAGTCCAAGTCGTGTGTTGGATGCTTTTACCATTCTCTCCATTCGCTAAAACGGTTAGAAGGGATGAGATTTTTTAATTTTTAAAAGGCTTTTATGTTAAAACGAGATCGATATATTTTTTTTTAAATTATAAATTAAAAAGGTTTATAATAAAAATAGTCAACTGAAATGTATGCTTATCAAAAGATAAGAAAAAAATTAGCAAAAGAAAATTTTTAGTCTATTAGAGTAATAATGAAATATGAATACCAATGCCATTTTTCATTTATTTTTAGGTCTATTATGAGGAGAGTGTCTTGATATATTGATATATTGGCAAAAGGCATAATTTTATGTAAAGTTAGGTTCCTTACACTATGCAACTTACCTATTCATTTCATATATTCATATAGATTTATCCTTTGCCCCTTTCACATATTCACTCATTCCCATATATTTGCCCTAATCACACATTTACTACACACATTACATGCACATGCTCCCATATGCTCGTTCTCCATGTTGCTATGGCACCTTTTGTGTCTAGGGTCATTTCCATAGTCATGGATATTGTTGGCACACTTTTTGACATGATCTAATTTTAGAGTGTTTTATGGCTCTTTGTGCTTATAACCAATAAGAGATAATCTTAACTAAGCATCCATTATTGTACCTTTGCCTAGCTATATCATTGTGCCCCTATGTCATTTTCCTCACCCTTGTGTGAATTCTCAATATTCTTTATTGAGGTTGAGCTTCAATGTTACAGACATGCTAGCAAATTTCATATTTGCATATGTCTTATGTACATTTCCTATGCACTTTATGTCTATTTGAGTGTTGACTTTCTACAAGAAGTTGTGGATCACTTCAGTGAATGTTTTCTATCTTTGTATTGACTAAGTGTAAACTCCTCAATCTTGCTGCACAAACCATGAGCAATCTCTTTTGTTCTATATGTTTTGTAGCCAAACAACAAAAGGCATAAGCTTGCTTTTATCTTTTATCATTTGCTTATTTCACTTCTTGCGCACTGTGGCTTTCTAATTGGACACTCATGTTGAGGTGTCATACAATGTGCCTTTCTATATGTGTAGGCTCTTATGTGGGCTATTTTCATGATGAGCTAATTGCATTTTATAAAGGTGGCATGAAGTGTAATGTGGTTGACTCTCATTGGTAATTGTGAAATAGGTACTTGAATAGATGACAAATTCATGCTATGCATTTCATCCCTTGCCATCAATCCTTAGTGGGATAGCAATGATGAAAGGAAGTTGATACCATAGAGATGTAGGAGCATTTGGATGGCATCTACATGCTTAAATATGGAAAATATCAAAAATCTATTTTTATTTTTATTTTCTACATACATCTAATTTGTATTTTTAGAGGCCTCTAAAGCATTTGTGGCACCCAATTTGTTTCTGGCCCCTAATTTCTGAAAACAAACATGTCACCTCTACCAAAGCCTCTTCACCACTCTACATAGGTGTTTTGGAGATCTTTCTAACATGCTAAACATGTTTGATTTTTTCCCCACCAACTACGAGTTATGACCCACCAAGTTGGGGTACCAAAAATAAATATTTGCATAGGTTTTATTTAATTTTGCAGCTAGCATGTCTTCATTTGGCTATTGATTTCAACTTCCAATGAGGACTTAGGTGTAGTGACTCTTTAGTTTCTAACAAGGACCATAGTTTAGTAGTCTTACTAAGTTTTTGGTTCATTTTGTAGCAAAATGCATATATTGGCTTATTTGAAATCATCAAGATAGAGTTGAAGGCATGCATCTCTTCCATAGAGTTTTCCAACTTGTATGAACCAGCTCCATTTTGAATAAAGATCTATTTCATGGTTGTTCAATAATTGTTAATAAACACATTGTTTGTGGTGCTAATTACAATATAACCAATCCCTCAATGGGCACTATCCTCTAAATTCCTAAACTAATATAGACTGGAAACTAAGGTGCAAAAATGCTTCCTACACTAATATAAGAGGAGAGATGAACAAAAAATATGATCTAAAGTAATTTACAAGAAATAAACAATACAAAAAAATCATTCACCATAACACAATGATGTTTTTTCAATAATTGTTAATTAACATATTATTTGTTGTGTTAATTGTAGTACAACTAGTCATTTAGTGGGTATTGACCTCTGAATTCCCAAGCTAAATTAGATCAAAAGAAAAGAAACAAAAACACTTACTACACTAGTATAGGAGGAGATGTTGGCATAGCAATCATATTACATTGTTTAATATATGCTCAAACAATGGGACAGCGCTTACCAGTTATTATGCTGCAGTTATGCAGTTTACAACCTCCTAACCACTTTTCTCCTTGTATAAATGTTTTCGCTGTCCATCAAATAACATCAAGAAAGCATTTACTCTTTATTATTTGGTATCAGAGCTTCTGCAATGTGAGGAAGGCATTAGTCTGCTGCGTGAATTCGTTGAGAGAGAAAAATGTGAGCCATTGCCGGTTAGTGCCTCTGAAGTGTTATTTCTATGGCTGTAGGAATGTAAGGAAGGTTTGTTTTTGAATTCTCCATTGTTTACCAGCGTGTTTGAAGAAGACTGATAAAGGCCATTGAAAAGAATTGCCGGCCTGAGGAGTAGAGGAGGCACATTTCTGTATAGGTGCATTGGGAGTGACTCAAATGAAAATAAAATCTAATGAGATTTCTTGTATTTTGATCTCAAATTCATGCAAAGCAAGAGCATTTTAGTGCTTTGGGGAAGTTATAATCGTTCCATGTCAAGCATAGGAGTTTGATGGAAGCCTGCTAAGTGTTTCACAATATGAAAGAATGAGACAAAGTCTCATGAGATATTATTGTTGTAGCATATATTTGTGTCTAAACTTTCTTGAAGAAATAACAGTGAAAGATTGAGCAGATTCTGGTGTGGAAGACTTATTTGTATGAAGGAAAAACTTGCTGAGTAGGGAAGACCAGTCCTAGCTTCAACTATTGGTATGACATGGATTTTTGTTATCTGATCTACAATAGTATGCATTGCTTTTGAATCCTTGAAGTTTCCATTGATTGAATGAAGCGTGTTCCCTCGTGGCACCAACAATTTTTTATGAGATAATTTTTTTTTAAAGAGTGCATCTAGTCTCTTGTACCGAGCTCCTACCATCCACTATGGAAATCAAACTTGAGCACTTTATTGACAATGTTGACTATATTTACCTGCCATCTCTGTTGAAAGAAAAGCATTTCTTCCATTCACAAAGAATAAAGTTTGTTTTTGGCGTGGACTATTGTTGATTGGATGGAGACTAAAGCCATTGTGGATAGGTGTTTTGTGAAATAAGAATCTTCATTAGAGATATAAGATTTTATGAATTTGTGAGTGAGGGAGTTTAAAGCAAGCTTGGGAATAATAAAGGCATTCAACATTTTGGAAAATCAAGTATGGTAAATAGGTGTGTTGGTGAAATTGGTGAAAGTTTTGTGTGGTGATTACAAAAGGTCATGAGTTCAAAATATGATTATGACTGGGCTCTTGTCATCTTATTTCACTTTGATTGATTATCAATACCTTAAAATATATTTTTAATCATATTTACTTATGCATGGACTTTCGGTACGATCTTTGTTACACATAACGGGGCCTTTAAAGACTCACATGCTTGTGTTATTAGAGAGATTAATATGACATTAAACAGATAAAGTGTAACAAGGTCATATTGAAGGTAGGCGGCATCAGAGGATGGAGGATTTACCATCATCTCAAGTTAGCTTCTCACTTTGAGATGATGCTTTGCATGAGAAGTATTTTTGGTTTTGGTTGTTTTGCTTTGTTTTGTTGATGCTGACAGAGCTGACAGATTTGAAGAATGTATGTTTTGTGAAGATTTTGTTTTGGAGACAAGTTTGGGATTTGGTGTTGAGCTCAATATGGATTGTTGTCCAGTGAGTTTCAAAGAGTATATGATCTTGAATATACCCTTTCGCGGTCACTAGACAACATGACAGAGATTTGTCGTATCTCTTAGGGCCCATTGTCGAATAATTCAAGACTTTGTGATTTGAGAGCTTGGGACTAAAGAGCTCAAGAACATAGCTCGAAGCTACACATTTCTGAGGGTAGACGAGACAGCATGATGGAGCCCCGCTTGGTTCAAGATTTGTTCTTTGGGAGAAGATATTCTATAAAATATGTATTCATATTATGTAATCAGCTTTGTTGAGTATTTTAACATTTAGGGGGGGTTCCTTGGTGAACAGTGTAATAAGGGGGGAATGTTGGCATAACAATGATATTACATTGTTTAATATCTTCTCAGAAAGTGGGACATCGATTACCAGTTATTATGCTATAGTTATGCAGTTTACAACTTCCTAACTGCTTTTCTCCTTATATAAATGTTTTTGTTGTCCATCAAATAACATCAAGAAAGCATTTACTCTTTATTAGGAGAGATGAACAAAAAATATGGTTTGAAATAATTTACAAGAAAGAAACAATGCAATAAAATCATTCATTATAACATAAAGATGTATCCTAGGAAAACCATTTTGAGGAAAAATCCAACCTCTAAGATTTGAATGAATTTATTAGTCAGTAAAATAATTAATTACAATACAATCAAAGTACCTAGACCCTTCACAAGTGACAGCACCAAAACTCAAATCTAGACTAATATTTGTAGCATATCAATACCTTCAAAATACACTATGCAAACTCCATCTCAAGCACTGAATAAGAAAAACAAATCCAGGAACCCATCAAAGGGGAACTAAAAAATCATGAGCTAATACCACCCAAAAATGACACCCAAATATCCTAGTCAAATTTCAACACCAAAATGCCAAGAGAAGTCATGTCAAAATTTGGCATAACATGTCCTAGATATCCTCCCAACTTGGGTACTCTGATTTGTCATATTCAAACCATCTGAAGACATTTTATGAAACTCATAGTGACATTTCATAGGTTCAAAAATTCTCTTGGTTAGGAATGGGTACATCCCCCTTACAACTCTCTTATATGTCACATATGCTCTTACATTATTGATGTGGGAGGCCTAACTTTTTATCTAAGAACCCAATTGAGCTCCTTTTATTAAAAAAAATTATCTTAGAGAGTTCTATGCCACCATAACCTTGTTTAGCCACTTAAATCATATCTCAATATTTTTTGAAGCTAAAATGACCACTGTACAAAAAAAAATTATTTAAACATTAGGATGCAAGGTTGAACACCTTTCTTGACATTCTTCCACTTGTAAAACACCTTGCAAGAGAAAAGGGAGTACCGACACTATCAACTATTTGCTAGGGGCTAAGAGGCCCATATACTTATTGAACTACTTGAAAGTGTTAATTGGCTTGATCAAAGCTTTTACAACATTATCCAAATTATCAACTTTCTCTAGCAATACCTTCCCATTATCTACCATGTCAGAAACAAAATTATATTGTACATCAATGTGCTTTATCCATATGTGAAAGGTTAAATTATTTGCAAATGGTAATCCCATAATAGTGTGTCCCACTTTTTGACCTAAGTGGGTATTAAAATGGGTGAGCAAGAATACATCTGGTCAAATCATCTTTGTACAGTAAAATAAAAAACTATAGAATAATATATTATTGTCTTTTGGATGATTTTACAATGCAGTACATTGGCTTTTTAAAGCCTTGTTATTCCCATATATAACTTCTTAGGGGAAATTAACTTCCCAAAACCTAACTTATAAACTAACATTTATTTAGGTAACAATGTAATACCATTGTGACTATTATACCAATAGTGGGACACTAAAATTTAAAAAAATTATATCAATTTTTCACTTTCTATCAATTATACAAAGTGAACCATTAAGAATTTCAAGACGATGTGAACTAGTATTTTTTTATATTTCATGTGGAGATTCTAAATATATATATATTTTTAAAAATTAATTTTTTTTATTATCTATTTTAATACATTTCTTAATAACTTGTTTTTCTACTTTATAGTATTTTTAATTAGTGATATTTTTTGATAATGCATAACATTTTAAGGAATAAGATAAATTCATAATCTATTTAACATAGACTATTATAATTGACATCTAGGGAAGTCATATTAGCCATGAATTTTGTCTAGTACATGAAGTTAGTGTAGGAATGCTAATAGATTCAACTATGTATATGTTTGCATCAAGTAAGAAAAAGATGTTTCAGATCACACTTAGTGATCCATCATTAGGAAGATGAGAGTTATGATTTCGATAGTAGAGTTAGCATTGAAAAGGAGGTAAGGGTGGAGAACTGGCAAGAAGACTGCAAATGAGGGATAAGAAAGGAGGGAGAAAGGAAATAACAATAAATGTTGAATAAGAAATTATATATATTAGAATATAATATGTATGTATAAAATAAAGTAATAAGAAAATGAAAAGGAAATGCCATAATAATCTATAGGTAATATATAAATGTGAAGGAGAACAAGATATTATATAAATAATGAGGTACATGAGAGTATATGCAAGAAGAAGATATCGATAAGAAAAAAAAAGAAAATTAGTATTATGTGTAGAGATGCATAATGACAAACTATATTGAGAATTATTATATGAGTCAATAAAGTGTGTTGATAGATAATATAAAGCTATAAGGATATATATGAGGTATAAATATTTATGTATATAGTAAAGATAAATGATATGGAACTTTTGTATCTAATATAATAGAGCAGTGTATGGAAGATATTAATGATATGTAAAAAGGAAACCTTATATATATATAGGAGAAAAATATAGATATAAATAGAAACAATAAAAAGGCAATATTGAAATGCATAAAGTAAATAGATGATATATATGTAAGTCTATAGATATATCAATATAGAGAAATATAAAAAATCTCAATGTTGTAGATTGATATATAATACTGAACTATTTTACTATATATCAAATAGTAACAAATTAGTTGCTTAAATAATACAAAATTATTTTGAAAGTAAATATGTTATATGTATATAATGAATGGTTGTATGAAATTTATATATAGAATACAAATAAATATTTGTGCATATAATAACAATATAACATTAATAGATTTATATTAGCGATATTATTAAGATATTATATATAGCATTATCTAAACATATTTGATAATGAATTATATAAATATAAATACTAAAGAAAGAGAGGACAAAATGATAAGATAAATTATAACAAAGTAAAATCAAGAAGAGAATAAGTCAAATCTTAATAGGGAATTATATAAATGAAAAGTGGTTGGAAGGAGGGGATGGGGAATTGAGAAAGAGAGAGCATAGAGGAAAAAAAGGAGGGGAAGGAGGGGAGAAATCAAGAGGGATGAGGATGAAAATGGAGGGAGTTCAATAAAGATTGCCAAGGTAGGTTAAAATGCAATCCTTTATCGTGGTTGAGATTGGTAGGGTAACTTCTAATAAATATGACTTCTTAGAGCTTTTTCTTGAAAAACCTATCTTCTTAATGAATTTAATCTTGTTCATGAATGGGTAAAGAATTTTTGTGCAAGCATGATATGCTATGCTAAGTATTAGGATAGTGATAAACCTTGTTTGAACAGTTGCATATCTAACCAAACTGGGGTACATAAAACCTAGTTGAACAAAAAGAAGTGTATATGAATGATCAATCAAGTTGTTTAATAATTCTAGGTTTCTAATTTAAATTTTTTGTTAAGTACATGTTTATTTGGGAAATCAAAGAGTTGACTTGTTTTGTGTCGAGTCAAGCAGAGATAGTAGTGTGCAGACAATGACCCACATATCCACATCAAAATGTGATTGAATAATTGAATTATTTGGCTAAAGTAATGCATTTTCCTTGTGCATTATTAGTCCACAGTATCTAATAGGGTTGCATTTCATTTAGTCATCATACTTAGCTAGAGAGTATCCAGGGTTGTACAAATGATTGCTTGTGACAAAGTTAGTACTTCAAACTTAGTTCTAGATTGGCATGGTACACTTCACAAATCTCTCTATTTGCTACCCTCACAAAGGGTAGGACAACTTTTAGTAGGAAAGTGTGTAGGGGATTGTTGGTTTGTGGATGGAGATAAAGTGCCTATATGATGCTCTCCCTCCTTACAACAAGACAATATGCCATAAGATTGAGCTTAGACACATTTATACATAATGAGACATTGAAATTTTGATTTGTATATTAATTGTAATTGTATGGATTCTACTAGTACGAATGTAATTATCAAAATATGCAAAAATTTCATTATAATGGATATCTCATGAAGAACAAGTTGTTTTGTAAATGAATCATTTGTCTTCTATTTCCAATTAGAAATATAATATCACTCAGGAATAGTTGTAAGGAAATTTAGTGCACAATTTTATGTACTTATGTACAACTTGCACATAGAATTAATTTAGTTTGAATATTGAAATTGTCTAACTTGAGAAATGAAATTAGGTTCTTGAATAGTTTGAATAGGTGTTATGTAATGAAATTATTAAATACAATGTTATGGATGACTGATCACTTCATTTACATCTTAAATAAAAAAACAAATGTGTAGTTTAGTTGATTTTTTTCTTTGTGAATGTTAGTTTGTCATACGTGGTACAAAAGTGTTGTTCAAACACTAGGGCCTATGATCCTATTTCATATGATTGAATAAGATCAATAGATAAATGTATGTTTTAACTAAACTTAATGATTCTATCCTTTGAATGCAGTGATTGGGGGATCTAGGTCAAAGAAGTAGGGTGGAAGGAAAACCAACCAAACCAAAACAAGAGGAAAAGCCATGCAACAAACACCTTTTGGAGAAGAAGTGTGGCTTTTTGATACAATGACCTTTTAAACAACCATGGGTTGAAAAAACATAGAAAAGGAGAAGTGATTGAAACATGTTACCCCCAATGTACCCCAACAAAATAAACCTTCAATGGTCTGAGATATGTCTTTTGTTTGTGGTCGCGATGCACTGATTATGAGTAGGGAGGTTATACAAGAGTACCTGCATGTACATCCTACCTCAAGTATTATAAAGCTAGATTTGGATGAAGAAGAACATGAGGAGGTTTGTTTGTCTAAATAGTTTTTAAAAAATCATTATAATCTGGAGAGACCTTATATAAATAAGGACATCAAAAGTCCATTATTATATGAATAAAAAATCCTTTTTCTTTCTAAAATTTCACTAGATGTGTGATGTTCCATTGTGATAAATTCTTAAATTAAGATCTTTGTGCATGTTTTGTTAAAGAAATATTTTCACAATAAAAATTTGCTATCTCATGCAAACTCAATAAATCTTGCACAAATCCGTGGGCTGATGGTTTCTAATCTGACCTATCAAGTTAAAACATAATTTGAACTGGAATGAACCTATGAGGTAGTTAAGGAGGGTCATGACAAGCCAAAGATGATCTCACAATTAAGTTGGACCAAATTCTCGTAGCCTTCAATGAAACCAAGGAAATTCTATGTTCTTTAGAACAAGAGGTTAGAGGGCCTCACAAGAAAGAAGGGGATGAGGTGGACATGGTGAGCATGAAGAACTTAGTGATTCCTAGGAAAATGAGATGAATTAAGATGGGGCAGTGAGGCAAAAGGATGTCAGGACTGACTGGCTAATGAACTTGCTAACAACATGAAAAAGATCAATCCACTCAAAGTTGATGAAATTGTATTGGATGATGGAGCTGAGGCATGGCTCAGTGAGATGAAGAAATACTTTAAAATATGAAATTATTCTAAAGTAATCAAGGTAGTCTAGGTGGGAAAATAAGAAGATGGAGATAGGGCTATATTCTACAAATTTGACATGGGACCGATTATTGGTCATTTTCAATAAAAGATGTTTACCATAATTGTATTTTGACTAGGAACTAACTAAATTTCAAAATCTAAGCCATGCAGAAATGTCCTTGACTTAATATTAGGAAATTTTCACAAGGCTCCTTAAATATGTACCCCAATACCTTTGAGATGAATGATTTTGAATATGGTAGTTTGAAATTAAACCCTTAGCTTGGAGGTGAGGTAGATGTTCACAGATCATCAATAATGGATCGAGTAATTGAAAAAAACATTGAGCAAGTGAAAAAGCTAAAGTCCATATCTGCATATAGAAAAAAGTCTTGAAAGAAGTTTGTATGGTCAAAGTCTACACCTTTTAAAAAGAAAAAATGGAACCAAAATGCCAAGAAAAAATTAATTGGAAAGGGGTCCAGAAATAATAATGGCTCCCAAAATAGAAAGAGGGACAATGGTGTTTGAGGGAAGAAATGGTAACAAGGCTGATAGGGTGACTAAGAAGAATGGACCTCTAGGTGGTTACTTCATGTGTGGAGGTGAACACTACGCAAATTAGTGCCTAAATAAAAATATAAGGAAGTCATTCCAAGAATCCTTCCTTGCCTTCCTAGTAGATATATTTTCAATAGAGGATTCTTACAATGGTGGATAAATGATAGGTAGAATATCATATTGCTCTTTGTTAGAATAAATTAAGGTTTACATTTATTAGTTTAATAAATAAATGTTGGCATAATAAGTCATAGAAACAATGGTATTACATTGTTAGTTAAATAAATGTTAGTAAATAAAACAATAGTTAATTTGTTAGTTTGTGGGAGTTACAATCCCATATGGAGGTTATGTAGGTAGTTAAAGGGAGGAGGCTTTTATAAATCCAATGTAATGCAATGTGAAAATCATCTAATGACATTAACATAATATATTTTATGCTTTGATATTCCTGTGTAGTAATGGTTTAATCTGTGTGTTTGCTCTACCATTTTCAATATGGTATCAGAGCAATATAAAAGTCTGTGCCTGTGAGTTGAATGCTGCTTCTAGTTTTGAAGACATAGAAAGGCATTTGAGGATGTTGTTGAAAGACGTTTTAAAGATCTGTGTCAATCATTAAAGATGCCAAGTTTAAGGGATTGATTTTGATTGAAAGAAGCCATTCCATATTAATTCCAAGGCATTAGCATGAAGTGTGGATTAAGTTTAATTTTATGTGAAAGGGACATGCTGCATACAAATTCATTAACAACATTATTCAAACTCCAGTTAGTAGTGTGTACTTTTACTTCCATATATATATGAAATGGCTTCCATTCTAGTTAGGGTTTTGATATAAAACATAGGATAAGCAAAGAATGAAATTAGAGGTGTATCAGATCTGTAGAGGAGTTTAGTCAAGAAGATTGCCCGCGTGGAAGAGAAGACTTGAAAATATCATTACTTGCCCTAAATCCTTTATGGTAGCATTTGAAATAAGAAGACTTTCTACTGATTTTATCTGCATAAGGAAAGCATTTGCAGGAATAAAGGCGTTGAAATATGATTCAAAGGCATTTGATATATATGTTTAAATCTATAGAATAGAAGACATTAGAAGATGATCTAAACATCATGGAAGATATCTATGTCTAAGTCTAGATTGTTACTCAGTTACCATCCATGCTGATGCAAAATTGAGAAGGATAAGAATGCAGAGGTAGCAGAAACAAACATTTAGTACCCTTGCACAACAGAAAAATGTGGGTGCATGTAAGTTATTTTTTCATTTTGAAGTTTAGGGTTATCTATTTTTTTTGGATCAACTTTGTAGTTCACAAAATATGAAGAAAAGTATTTGTCAATTGAATATTATCATGTATGATCCATTGAAAAGTTGGTTACATCTATATACTTGAAGGTAATTGGTTGTGGGTTCAAATATGATTTTTTTATATACTTTTTGTAGAGATAAGAGTATGTTTTTGCATTTGGAGGAATAAGGTTTAATGGGATATTGATATGTATGATTTTGTGTAACATTGGAGATATAAAAATTATTATGCACTTTCGATGGAATTGTTGTGATGTTTACAACACGCCCCATTATGCTCCTTAGCAAAATGGGGACCCCTGCTGATGTTTTGCTTTTTGCTTCTGCTTGTGTTTTTCTGCTTTTCTGGCGGTCTGGTAAAAATGAAGGTCAGGTGCATCATCATCATGATATTGCATGAGGTAGGTCATCATCATGAGGTCAGTTTGTCAAAGTTCATATTTTGTTGTTGTGACCTCATATTTAGAAAGAGCTTGAAATTCCATGCAGGTTTGCCTTTTACTTCACTTGAAAATTTTTCCATATGTGAAAGTTATGCACGGTCAAAGTTTTGGTCAAACCTGATATTCGCAGGAGGATCATCATATTTTTTATATCCTAAGTCATGTTGACAGGATCATCATGATCTTGGTCTATCACCCGATAAAAATCATGCAGTCGCAATATCCGGACGTCAAGCTTAGGTGGTAGTACCCTTTACCCGTCAAAAGGCCTTGTGCGCATTATGCAGCATCATGATTTTCTTAGGAGCGTCATATGTTATAAACTCAGTTTTGGTTACATGAAGATCATCATCATCATGATATTTGAACCCCCCCCGATAATATCCTGAGGTTCAAATATCATGATGACATCAGCTTTAAGTCAAGGTAAGTTCCCCCGTCGAGCAGTCTTTGTATCGCGAGCATCATCATGATATCTTTGCATCACCTAAAATTAAAATATCATGCTGATAATATCAGATCACCCTGACTTAGAAAAATCCACCTTCGGCATATTTGCATGCGCGTGTTATAATCCTTCGGAAGGTCATCATCATGATATTTGCTGAAGTTCGAAATATGATGATGACGACTTCATATCATCCTGATCTTTCACGAGGGTCATTTGCTGAAATTCGCTAAGTGATGGAGACATCATCATCATAATTCGACCAAGAGGATCATCATCTTCATATCCTCCTGATCTCCGGTTAGCGAAGTATCATGATGATCACCCTGTCTTTTAAGAGGAAGTCGATATTGCATTTGTCAACAGCATGATCATATTTTACAATATCACCCTAGCGCAAATATCATGATGACCTTAACTCATCCTTGTGCTCCGAAGACAAATTATGATGATGACATCATCTGGATAATTCGATAAGGAGGATCATCATCATATATTTTTTATCCTATCATATCGTCAAGATCATCATGATCTTGTTTGTCCACCTGATATTTCGCAAAGTCCTCCTGCCGATGAAATACAACCTTTTGCAAGTATCCTGATGATCATCATCATCACATTTTCCCTTCGGCAGGATTTTTCCCAAACATGATCCGGTTGGCAGAATATCATGATGACGTCATGTTTTAAGTTTAACAAAGGCCCCAGATATCATGATGATGTCATCCCGATCTGATAAACGAAGAAACAAATATCCTGATGATGATGATCATCATCACTTTTTTCCTTCAAACAGGATATTTTCCGAAGCACGATCCGTTTCCTGAATATGATGATGATGTCTTATTCTAAGGTTCGACAGAAGCCCCAAATATGATGATGATCATCATCATCATGATTTTTCTCGAGAGGGTTACCTTGGCCGCAAAAGGATCATATTACATTCATCATCCTGATCATGCTCCTTAGGTAACCCGATATCACAATTATCCCCTGATCTTAACTGAACATGATGATGACGTCATCCTTAGCATTTCAATGAAGCCTGAATATCATGATGACTTCACCATCATCCTCCTTTCCTCAGCAGCGGGATCATATTCATATCCTCCTATTCTTCTTCAACATGATGATGATGATGTTGTTCTTTTCTCCAATATGCAGAAGCGAAATATCATAATGACGTCATCTGGACCTTCAGGAGGAAGTGCATCATATTTTCTGAATATCATGATGATGAAGTATGTTGGCCAACATGTTTTTTGACGCGCTGACAGTGATGATCATGCCGATGGGTGGGAATTGAAGCGGTGGAGTTTTAAAGTGTTTTTTTTGGCGCTTCTGGCATTTTTCGGTCAGCGATGGTTGACCCGATGACTTTGAGCAGTCTGAGCGCATTTTTTGACGCGTTTTGAGAGGATTTCTGATCTGATTTTCTCAATCTTGCGTAGTCACCTGGATTTAAACGCTTATTTTAATTTCATGCTATTTTTGTGATAAATGTGAAACTTATTGCTTGTCTTCTCTTGCAGGCTTGCAGTTGAGGAAGCAGCTGGAAAGTCAACACAGTGACCTCATGGAGGCAGAAGATCAGATCTCAGGAGCAAGAAGATAAGGATGAAATGCAAAAGTCAAGGCCATTCAAGTGAAGATGAAGGTTGCAGCTGAGAGTATTATCACAAAAGAAAAATAGAAGTTATTACCCAGCTGCCGGAACTTCTCAGAAGGGGCAATATTTCGCCCAGATTTGACACTGCTCAGAGATATTTTTGAGAACTGGTTCACCCGCATTTATTGCTGTAACTAAGGGTTTGAACCAGGGGTTCAGTTAGGTTTTTTGCTGTAGTGAGGACAATCAGAATGTCTTTATATTGTGCCTCTCTACACTGTAATACTTTACAACAGGGGCTACACACAGGGATTTTAGGATTTTGCCAGAATTGTAGAGTCTTTCTGGGCATAGTTTAGAGTAAAAGAAGGAGGTCGCCTGTTTGTCTGCAGTAAGGTGCGCGTGGAATGTCTGGCTACCTTACTGTATCTGTAAAGCTTGTAAGTTCTCTGTAGTATGATCAATGAAACTAAGAGTCATTCTTACATTGTAAATCATGTATGGCTATTCATTTCTAATACAATAGAATCTGGAGTTCTGCATCTATCTTCTGAGTGTTCTCCTGCTCTTCTTTGTGTTTTGAAATATCTTCTTTGAGAGCTTGCAATTTTAAGTGTATGTTTGTGAAAATGCTCAGAACTTACATTTAGGGTTTTTACTGTGGATTTGATCAAATTACTGTGGTATTTACATAGTGCATAACAGAAACAATTAGATCCTTCGGTAGATTAAGTGAGGTATAGATTAGATCTTTCTAACTTTTCCCAACCCATCTGAAATATTTAGCTGAAAACGTAGAAATCCAAAGGAAATTGTCTCAAATTTGAAGAAGCATGCATAACAGAGCTATAAGTAGACAGTTTTCATAAATAGATAAAGAAGAGAGCTGCAAAAAATTCAAGAAAACCCTCTGAAACTTGCAGCCCGGTATCACCTGTATGCAAATGAACAGAATACTTGTTGAAATCTATGACCTCTTTGCATATTCTTAGTCCAGTAAACCACAAAATAAACCTAAACTACGTAAGGCCCCTTGAACATTACAGCTTCACATTGACCAACTGAACTTGACCAACTGAACCATTGTAGACTTGGGATTAGTTGAATCTCAAATGATTCCTTCTTATCTTTCAAGTATAGTTTCAGTTCATTATATGTGAATTTTAACTTATTGTTATGATTGCATCAAAACAGTCATCAACAGGAATCAGATACCTTGTTCATTTTATTTTATCATGGCTACATCATATATTGCTTGTTCTCTCAGGGCCATTTATACTACACCTGATGAGACTTCGAAAGACTCATCCAAGACATCAGTTGGTTAAAGTGTAACAGGGTCATATTGGAGGCAAGAGGCATTGGAGGATGGAGGACTTTCCATCATCTTGATGCAGAGGCATCCACACTATAATCTTCGCATATAGCATGGATGTCTGCAGCCCATCCTCATCATCATCATCTTCGCCATCATCATCATATTTCCTACAACCACCAACAGCATCATCATATTTCGCGTTACACAGTCAGCATCATCATATTTCGGATGATCACAATCATCCTCCTGCCGACTACTGTTCACCTCCTCCGCCAGTCGCCTATCATCATCATGATATTCAGCGGGCGCAAACATCCTCCGGTTGCACTGTTCATCGGGCTCCAAACATTATCGTCATCATCATGATCCTCAACACTCCCTTCGTCAGCAGGATAACCAATATCCGGTTGCCCCAAATATCTTGATGATGATCACCTTTAGCACCTTCCCTTCGATGCTCCGCTAGCCGATGATACAAGCAACAGCATCATGATCTAATTTATCCGGCTCCCTCGAAACCTCCTGATGATGTTAATACAACCTTCTGCCACAGACTTCCGCCGATACCTTAGCACTTAACGACGGCAGGATAAACTCGCATAAGGGGATATCTCAATACCTGATGACGATGACATCATATCCTGATGACGATGACGTCACCCAATATCCTGATGACCTCTTCAACACTTAGTCAAAAAAATGAACTTTCACTCCCGCATCTACTCGCGATATGCGGATGATGGGCTCTCCCGATAGATGATCCTGATGCCGATACGCTCCTCCTCGGCTCCTCCGGATGATGATCACCCCGACACACTTGCACTTCATGCAATTGAAAGCATCATGCTCTCCTCCACTTATCCGGATGACGATATCCGAACTGTCTGCAGGATATTTGCAGAAATATCCTGATGATGCCGTCTTGACCAATTTCCAGCCTTAGCAAAATTTCACTTCGCTGATCCTCCAGGGATGACCCGATCCACTCTCAGGGTGATCTTCCAACTCGAACTTATCAGCTCGACCTAGCACATGCCCATGCTAGGGTCTTCAACATCTGTCGACCGCGATCCTGCACACCTGCATGCAAACAAACAAACTACAACCTAACCTACTGTACATTACCATTCCACCGATCAGATGAGTCAACCGGCGGAATGGATCAGTGAATCCATGAAACCACCCAAACCAGCAGATCGATTACACAAGGAGATCAAACAGAAAACGAAACAGGATCTTTATTGATTTCAAAGATGCAATACGATATACTGCTTCTCACACAGCACACTTGAGCTCCTCTGCCTAATGCAACACTATACTGCCGATCGATGATCTACAATCAACCGATCCTCATGCTTATAAAGATTTGCCTACGAGTACTATTGACCCGACTCCAAGCGGCTGGGAACTCTCCAGGCGGCTGGGAGATCCAACCGATCATACATCATGACAGCTGTTATAACCAACTAACTAAAAATAGCAAAAGCCTGGTCAGCATGATCTTATCATGATCAGCATGACCTTATTACATGCATTTGGTCTTAACAGACCTTCTTGGAAACACAAACAAGACCTATAACTACTAACTGCCTTATCAAGACCAGCTGTCAGGTAGGTGCTCCTGCACCATACTCCCCAACAGAAAAGAACTCATGTCCCATGAGTTTAGTATGTGGAAGTCCTCCACCTTTACACTTTGCCTTGACAATAGTTTGACCTGCTCCAGCTTTGTCTGCTGCTGTCTCTTGGCTGCTCCAAGTCTTCTGAACTGTAAATTGCTTTCTAGCAAGTAAATCTGCATGCCTGTTGATGTAGGCCCTTTTCTCACATACCCTGTGTTTGTCAGGTTGTCTGACCAGAACCTCTGTCTGAACTGCCTCTTGAACTGCAACAATGTTCAACTCTATCTTCCTGTCAATCTTTATAGGACAAGCAATAGTCCCAACTATGACAACATCCTTGTCATACTTCTGAACTGATGGTTGGTTGCACCCCTGTTTCCGAACCTGCTGCTGACCTCTGTCAGTCACAACTAAAACTTTCTTCAGCTTGTTGTCTGTAACAACTCCTTTCCCTGCAGTGTCCTTAACTGCCTTTATGCCTGCTCCTCTAGGCATCTGCACATACTCCTTCTTTCCCATTAAAATGATTTGGGCTGCCTTCTGTACTGTAGCTTTTGCCTGCAATGGCATCAACTTAATAGTCTTCCCATCCTTCTTGATGGTGTAGGTATTAGCATACCCATCATACAGTACCCTTCTGTCAAATTGCCATGGTCTACCCAACAGTAGGTGACAACATTCCATAGGCAATATGTCACACAAAATTCTATCATGATATGGCCCAATCTGAAAATCCACATATGCCTGTTCTGAGACAAAAAGTGATTGACTATCACTCACCCAAGATGCCTTGTAAGGGTGTGGGTGTGGAATCCTTTCCAAATGCACTTTATCCACCATTTCCTGGGATACCATGTTGTCTGTTGAACCAGTATCAATGACTACCTTACATACCTTACCTTTACTCTTGCATGTGGTTTTGAAAAGAGCTCTTCTTTGCATCATATCCTTTGATGCCTGCAAACTAATTCTCCTTAGCATCAATGATTCTCCACTCTCTGGATATCCATAATTATCAGGATCTCTGTTTGAACTCTGTGCACTTTCTTCTACTTTCTCTTCTTGCACAAGTTGTACTCTCTTGTCACTTGTTCTATCATTTCTGGATGATGAACCTTTGTTTTCTGGACATTTGAAAGATGGATGACCAAACTCTCCACAGGTGTAACACTTTCCTGAAAATGTAGTAGAACCTCTACCACCTCCAAATCTTCCTCTATTACCTTTCCATCCACCCCTGAAATCAGACTGTCCCTGTCCTTTACCAGTGTCTTCTTGACCCTCATTGGTTTGCTTTTGTGCAGGGGCTGTTCCTCTTCCCCTATTGTTTCCTCTTCCTCTCATGGACTTATCATGTCCTCTATTCATCTTTTCTTCAATCCTGATTGCCATTTGATAACAATCCTCCACATTCTTAGGGTTAGCTAACACTAACTCATCCTGTATGTTAAACCTCAAACCAGCCAAGTACCTAGCCACCTTTTCTACCTCATTCTCATGATGACCAGATCTCATACTTAACAGATAAAATTCCTCAGTATATGCTTTCACATCCCTATCTCTTTGCTTTAAAAATTGCAGCTTCTTAAACATCTGGATTTCATAATCCCTTGGCAAGAATTTACCCTTGATCCTTGCTACCATCTTATCCCATGAAGTGATCTAAGACTTCCCTTGTTTCCTTCTCTCAGACTGTACATAATCCCACCAAACCAAAGCATGACCTCCTAACTTGGTCTTTGCAATCTTTACTTTCTGATCCTCAGCAACATCTTCACATTCAAAGTGATTATCAAGTGCAGCAATCCAATCTAACAACTCATCTTCATTCAAGCTTCCAGTATACTTGGTAACATCAACCTTTACTTTAGGTTTTTCACTCTGCACTGCCTTTAACAGTTTTGCCAATCTTTGGTCTTCAGCATCCAGATCTTCAGCTACCTCTTCATACTCTTCAACAGTATCTTCATCTTCTTCAGACTCACTGTCTTCCACTTCCCTCTTTTTGTTCTTTTCCAGGGCTGTCAGCCTGGCTTGAAGTGCTTCAGTAAGCTCCTTCATCTTCCTCATCTCTCTAGCATGTTTCCCCTTCATCTCCTGCAATTCCCTTGCAGTACCACTACTTTTCGAAGGCATTTTGTCAACCTCTGAACACAACACACAACACACAATTCAACTCTACCTCTGCCCTTTCGGTGACAGAATCAACACACAACAGCCCAGATGTTTTGCTGAGCTCTGATACCACTATGATGCAGAGGCATCCACACTATAATCTTCGCATATAGCATGGATGTCTGCAGCCCATCCTCATCATCATCATCTTCGCCATCATCATCATATTTCCTACAACCACCAACAGCATCATCATATTTCACGTTACACAGTCAGCATCATCATATTTCAGACGATCACAATCATCCTCCTGCCGACTACTGTTCACCTCCTCCGCCAGTCGCCTATCATCATCATGATATTCAGCGGGCGCAAACATCCTCCGGTTGCACTGTTCATCGGGCTCCAAACATTATCGTCATCATCATGATCCTCAACACTCCCTTCGTCAGCAGGATAACCAATATCCGGTTGCCCCAAATATCCTGATGACGATCGCCTTCAGCACCTTCCCTTCGATGCTCCGCTAGCCGACGATACAAGCAACAGCATCATGATCTAATTTATCCGGCTCCCTCGAAACCTCCTGATGATGTTAATACAACCTTCTGCCACAGACTTCCGCCGATACCTTAGCACTTAACGACGGCAGGATAAACTCGCATAAGGGGATATCTCAATATCCTGATGACGATGACGTCATATCCTGATGACAATGACGTCACCCAATATCCTGATGACCTCTTCAACACTTAGTCAAAAAAATGAACTTTCACTCCCGCATCTACTCGCGATATGCGGATGATGGGCTCTCCCGATAGATGATCCTGATGCCGATACGCTCCTCCTCGGCTCCTCCGGATGATGATCACCCCGACACACTTGCACTTCATGCAATTGAAAGCATCATGCTCTCCTCCACTTATCCGGATGACGATATCCGAACTGTCTGCAGGATATTTGCAGAAATATCCTGATGATGCCGTCTTGACCAATTTCCAGCCTTAGCGAAATTTCACTTCGCCGATCCTCCAGGGATGACCCGATCCACTCTCAGGGTGATCTTCCAACTCGAACTTATCAGCTCGACCTAGCACATGCCCATGCTAGGGTCTTCAACATCTGTCGACCGCGATCCTGCACACCTGCATGCAAACAAACAAACTACAACCTAACCTACTGTACATTACCATTCCACCGATCAGATGAGTCAACCGGCGGAATGGATCAGTGAATCCATGAAACCACCCAAACCAGCAGATCGATTACACAAGGAGATCAAACAGAAAATGAAACAGGATCTTTATTGATTTCAAAGATGCAATACGATATACTGCTTCTCACACAGCACACTTGAGCTCCTCTGCCTAATGCAACACTATACTGCCGATCGATGATCTACAATCAACCGATCCTCATGCTTATAAAGATTTGCCTACGAGTACTACTGACCCGACTCCAAGCGGCTGGGAACTCTCCAGGCGGCTGGGAGATCCAACCGATCATACATCATGACAGCTGTTATAACCAACTAACTAAAAATAGCAAAAGCCTGGTCAGCATGATCTTATCATGATCAGCATGACCTTATTACATGCATTTGGTCTTAACAGACCTTGTTGGAAACACAAACAAGACCTATAACTACTAACTGCCTTATCAAGACCAGCTGTCAGGTAGGTGCTCCTGCACCACATCTCAAGTTAGCTTCTCGCTTTGAGGTGATGCTTTGCATGAGAAGCATTTTTGGTTTTGGTTCTTTTGCTTTTCTTTGTTGATGCTGATGGATTTGAAGAATGTATGTTTTGTGAAGATTTTGTTTTGGAGATAGGTTTGGGATTTGATGTTGAACTCAATATGGATTGTTGTCTAGTGAGCTTTAGAGTATATGATGAAGAATTATACCCTTTTGCAGTCACTAGACAATAATAGAGAGCTGTCATATCTCTTAGGGATTGTTGTCAAATAATTCAAGACTATGATTTGAGAGTTCGGGACTAAAGAGGTCAAGAACACAGCTTGAAGCTAGGCCTTTCTAAGGGTAGACGAGACAACATGATGGAGCCCCATTTATTTCAAGATTTGTTCTTTGGGAGAAGATCTTCTATAAAATATGTATTCATATTATGTAATCATCTTTATTGAGTATATTAGCCTTCAGGGGGGGTCCCTTGGTACTATTGGAGGAACAATGTAATAAAGGGGGGAATGTTAATTTTATTACATGTAAACCTTAAAGGAGGGTGTTAGAATAAATTAAGGTTTACATTTATTAGTTTAATAAATAAATGTTGGCATAATAAGTCATAGTAACAATGGTATTACATTGTTAATTAAATAAATGTTAGTAAATAAAATAATACTTAGTTTGTTAGTTTGTGGGAGTTACGTTCCCGTATGGAGGTTATGTAGGTAGTTAAAGGGAAGAGGCTTTTATAAAGCCAATGTAATGCAATGTTAAAATCATCCAATGACATTAATATAATATATTTTATGCTTTGATATTTCTATGCAGTAATGGTTTAATCTGTGTGTTTTCTCTACCATTTTCAATACTCTTATCCAAACTTCAAGTAATTTATTTGGTTTCCCAATTTCCATTCTTATTGATATTGGAGCCACTGAATGTTTTGTATCACCTTATGTATTTAATAAGATTTCATGAAGAGATGCTTATATGGCCAAATCTTGGACTGTTTAATATGCCAACCAACCAAGAGTCAAAGTGGAGCAATGTCTTTTTAAAGTCAAGGTAGGCTTAACCTCCTTTTTAACTGAAGTCAATCTATATGTAGCACCATTGGGATCCCATGACATCATTTTAGGAATGAACTAGTTATGATGTCATAGGGAAAAAGTAGATTGTTATGAAAAAGTAGTCAAATATTTATGTGACCTAGGGAATTGAGTCCAAATTTAGGGATTTAAGTGATATGTCAATCTTAGGCAAGTTTTAGTCATGCAACTTAAAATAGATAGAAGAAAGGGTTGCCAGTTGTTTGCTATGAAAATAGATCAGGTTGAGGGATCCAAGGAACCATCTATTCAAGATTACCCTTTCATCTACAAGTTTCAGGATGTATTTGTGAACAAATTACCAAGTCCACTCCCAAAGAGAGAATTTGACTTTTCCATTGATTTAGTTCTTGGTTCAGAACCTATTTCAAAGGCCCCCGACCACATAACAATTACAAAGTTCATTGAATTAAAAGCTCAATTACAGGAATTGTTGTCCAAAGGGCTAATCTATCCTAGTGTGTTTCTATGGGGAGTGCTAAAGATCTTTGTCAAAATGAAGGATGGGACACTACATCTATGCATTGATTACCATATGTTGAATAAATCTATAATTAAGAATAAATATCCCTTGTATTGCATTGATGATCTATTTGATCAAATGTGTGGTGTGATGGTCTTTTTCAAGATTGATTTAAGGGCTAGCTATCATCAATTAAGGATAAAGGATGAAGACATCCATAAGACAACATTCAGGACAAGGTATGGACACTACAAATTCATTGTGTTACCTTTTGGCTTGACCAATGCCCTGGTAGCATTTATGAGTTTGAGGAACAACATCTTTAGAGATTTCTTTGACAAGTTTGTACTCATCCTTTTAGATAATATTTTAATATATTACAAAAGTGAGAAAGAACATGTTCATCATTTAAGTCTAGTTTTGCAATGTTTGAGGGAACACAAGATTTATGGAAAGATGTCTAAATGCACCTTTTTCTAAAAAGAAGTGTAGTATTTGGGACATGTAATATTTGTGGAGGAAATTTCTGTTGACCTGACAAAGGTTTGAGAAATAATGGATTGGTTGGAATGTAAGAACATGCATGAGGTGCACATTTTATGGGCTTAGCTAGGTATTACAAGAAATTTGTTTCAAATTTTTCCAAGATTGCAAACCCCATTACTTCTCTTTAAAGTAAAGGTAGATGGTTTGAGTGGACTAATAAATGTGGGGAAGCATTTCAAGTTTTGAAGAAAAAACTAACTTTTGCACCAATTCTTAGCATTCATGATCCAAAGGGCCATTTCATGGTCATCACATATACTTTTAGAGAGGCATTAGGGGGTATACTTATGAAGGATGGGTAGGTCATGGCCTATGAATCAAGAAAACTTTAGTAACACAAGTTGAACTATGCTCTACACAACTTAGAACTCGTAGCAATCATGCACATCTTGCAGGTTTTGAGGCATTACTTTTTGGGGAATCCTTTTGAACTCAATTTGGATAATCAAGGGCTTAAGTATATTTTTACACAACCTAACCTAAATGCATGCCAAAGGTGTTGGCTAGAACTGCTATTTGACTACGAATTTGGCTTAAACTACATAACAAGGGAAGGAGAACCATGTTGTCAATGCTCTTAGTCATAGGTGGCATATTGCAATAATAACTTCTATTCAGACAACCTTCTAAGAGAAAGTGTTGAGAAACTCTAAAGGAAATAAATTTTATGAACAATTTAAGAAAGCACTCTTAGAAGATACAATTTACATGTTCAATTTTATGATGGTTACTACTTTGAGTCCAATTGATTGTTAAGATTCAAAGATAAAATTTACGTGTTGAATCAGGGTGACTTAAAGATTTTTGTTTTGAAGGAAGTTCATTGTGCCCCTTATTAATGACATCTAAGAGTGACTAAGTTTTTATCTAATTTGAAACCACTTTACTTCTAGAAGAGTATGAAATAGGATCCCACCAATTTTATGGCTAGATGCTTGGAGGGTCAGTGAGTCAAGGTTGAAGACCAACACCCCATAGAATTGTTGTATCCACATGATGTTCTTGAATGGAAATGGAAGGTCATAAGCATGGATTTTGTTCAAGGGCTTCCTAAATAAAAGAATCATCATGATATGATTTTTGTGGTGGTGGTTAAACTCACCAAAGTTTCTCATTTCATTCTTGAAAACTTAATTGATGGAGCTCCAGTTGTGCCAGAAGATTTAACTTTCAATTTCATGAATTCCTAAGAAGATTATCACTAATAGAGATGTACATATGACTTCAAGGTTTTGGGAAACCTTATTTTCAGCATTAGAGACTCAACTAAACATCAACTCAGCCTATTATCCAAAAACTGACAGTTAGATTGAAAGAGTGAACCAAGTGTTAGACAACTTGTTGAGTATGTGCTATATGGACCAATAATATGATTGGGAAGAATATATACCACTTGTGGAGTTTGTTTTCAACAATTATTACCACTCTGCTATTAAAATGACTCTTTTTGACATGCTATACTACTAGAAGTGTAGAACACCTATTAGTTGGGATAAACTAGAAGATAGAGTGTGCATATGGCTAGAGATGTTGGCAGAAATGGATGAATAAGTCAAGTTAATTAAACAAAGGTTGGCTAAGGACAATGCTAGGTAGAAGGATAATGTTGATTCAAAATGAACTCCACAATAGTTTTCCATTAGGGATAAAGTTTTACTTAGAGTCAAACCCCATAAAAGTTCTATCAAGTTAGGGAAATCAACCAAGCTTGCTCCTAGATATGTGGGCCTATTCGAGGTCCTAGAAGTGATTAACCTAGTTTCTTATAGACTTGCATTACTACTTGCTCTTGCTTGCTTGTATAATGTTTTTCATGTTTCATATTTAAAAAGGTATGTGTCTGATTTTTTTCATGTCCTCGATTGGAATTCTCTATAGGTTATAGACCCAGGAGTGGTAGTGATCGAGCCTTCCAAAGTGTTTAAGGTTTACAAGCTATGCTTGCATAACAAAGATGTAACTCAGTGGAAGGTCTAGTGGGATGAATACTATGAGGAAAGTGACACCTAGGAGGACTATGAGGAATTTCATAGAGATTTTCCTCATTTGTTTAAACATAAGTGTGTTCAGTTTTAGTACTACTATCTTAGACATTTTGTATTTTCATGAACAGAGTCATCAAGATGATGTATTTTCTAAGGAGGTAGAATGGCACACCCTATATTTGGACCTCCTCTATGTCTGAACAAATTTCAACTTTTACTTAAATAATTTTGATAATACTTTGATAATTAGATGAAGCATGATAATACCTGTGTTGTCTTCATATTTAGAATGGCAATAATTTGGTTTGGCATTAAGATGTTTTGATTGATTAGGACAAATTTAGATATCTTGTTGATTGAAAAAGTCAATGTGAAGCTTAACTCTCTCTTTCAAAACATTGTTTTTGATAAAGTTAGAGGGAGAAAAGGGTCCAACACCCTGTACAAAATGACCCAAAAGGAAGAGCAAAAGCATCCGAGAGGCAAGATACAATGCATTAAGAACAGACTAATAGTAGAACATAGAGCACCAAAAAAACCCAACCATACTGACCTTAAACAAAAACCAATGCCAAATAACATAAAAGAAACAACTAAGGATTTCCATCAACCCCATGCTTGGTAAGGGTAAATACACAAAGTTGAATCCACTTAAGGTGGAAGTTGCAGACTTAGGAAAAAACCCAAAATTGGGCAAATCAAAATGGGATCCCACTTTTTATGAAATAGGATCATGTTTTGCTTCGGGACCCCAAGCCAAAAGTAGGATCCTATTTTCTATAAATGGGATCCTATTTCATAAAGGTTAAAATATTAACCTTTATGAAATAGGATCTCATTTCTAGAACAGGATCCCATTTTTTAAAATTTAAATTTTCATCCCAATTTTTATGCTCTATTAATCAGTTTAGGAAAAGGGTTGGGGACTCGAACCTAGGCTTTGGACCTAGTTTCATCTGCAAGTTGAAGGTCTTGTCAATGTCACAAAAAAATAGTGAGTTTGGGCATATGTCTGAAGACCCTTTTTGCAGAATTTTTTGATGAAATTAAAACCCATTATAAATGAGACAATGTACATTCCAAATATGTAATTTTTTTTACAACTGGATTATTTTTTTATTTTTTTAATTAATTTCTAATGAAGCATATCCATAAACTTGAATTATCAGGGTTTTTAGTATTTTAACAACTTTTTTATTACAATATTTTTTATAAAAACAAATTGTATGAAAGCATTTTTCAGACAATTCTGTTTTAATTTGAAAAAAAAATTCAAAAAATGATAAGTTTAGGCCATCTTATGTTTGACGTACACGGTGATTTTTCAAAACACCATATATGGCCAAGAAAAAATTAACAAAAAAAATATTCAATAACAAATTACAAAAAAAAAATGGAAACCATGCTTAAGTGAGTTACAAATCTTTTCCCAAAAGGATTTAGAAAATATGATTATTTAGGTCAAAATATGGATGACGTACACTTGCATGGTATAGTAAAAAAAAGTGACTTTTAAATAGTGGTTATTAGAAACACCTATTGAAAATCAATTTGTATCATCTGGGTATTAAAGAAATTACATATTTTGAAACTAGACTTCGAGTACTAAATTTTATATTTAGTAACTTTTTTGAATATTCCACCTATAAGTGCTTCAAATTTTTAGGTCAAATGTGACAAATCTTTAAAATCAAGGAAAACATTTCCACTTTTTGGCCAAAAAGTGGACTTAACTTCTTGCACACACCCGTAAGGAAATTGAACACCTCCTTATAGTCTCCTAGATTGTCAACACCTATGCCTTGGATCTTGTTGTCAAACTCCTTCAGCACTAAGAAAGTTGTAGCAAAGTAGTGAACTTTATCTGTGAAACCAACCATAACTCTCCAATTCTTTTGCAGCTCCCTCATCTTAGAATTGAGATCTTAAGCCTCCTCTGTAATCTTCTCCCATAGATCATATTTACTATTGTCCTCTTGAACATGGGTGTCCTCCTCATATTCCTAGTAGGGTGTATTTGTAACGCCCCATGTTCAGGAGGACAATAGTAAATATGATCTATGTGAGAAGATTTATCCTCTATGACTATATTTACTATATATATATTAAAATGAAAGAAATAACAACAATCATATATTTATTCATAGCATTTAAATTAAGATTTATTTTCTAGGGTTCCATGACTGCATTACTAACGAACTAAAACAAGATATTTAACCAACATTATGAATTAACTAACAACCATAGTTCATTCTAAGTCTAATTGCGTCAGATGAATAAACACATACATTTCCATATTATATCATCAGATAAGTAAGCATCAAGATCTTGCACATAGGATCGTAAGTACATAAACAATTTCCTTTACAAGAGAGTACAACATTACATTGTTTACAATATCACTATCCAGATTACATTGGAGTACATACATCAAGATAATAGTACATGATTTAACTGATGTACAAGACTGGAACATGATCATAAGTATCTGTCTCCTCATGCTAGAACAAGATCTAAAATCTGTCACACAATGTACATCCTTCTCGCACATGAAGAATAGCAAGGGAAACCAATGGAGATAAAAGAACAACCACCCAGCTATGTGGAACCCTAAGTTCCACCCCCCCATGCTAGGAGATAACAATAAGGTCCCACTAAGCAAACAGTTAAGAAGACAATAGGCTAACAGGTGTAAGGACTACACATGACTTAAATCCAACACTGGTCAATATGAACATCACAAGCAACTCACACAAAACTTACACACTTAACCAAACTTCCAGAGGCACTCACACAATGAAAGAGCAAAACACAATTAGGGAATGCTAGGCTATAGTAGGGATGAGTGTCATCGCATGGTCCTAACATGGGTTACCCTTACAGTCTCTAGCTAGACGCCAGCCCCCATCCATGGGTTACCTTAACAATCTCTTGCTAGGCACTGGCCCCCCATCTATGGTTACCCTAACAGTCTCTTACTAGACGTTGGTCCCATAGGGTGACACATGTGGAACTAGCATTCCTTTCATGAGGACAAGGAAGTTGATTTTTCCAATGATGGCCTTCTCATCCCATCCTTAGACTGAACAAGCACTACAGGCATGGGTGAGGCATCCAATTATCTTAATTAGTATGAAACCTACCCAATCGTCTAAATTTATTATTAAGTTATCACTGGATTAACAACTTCCAATGGGTTACCCTAACAAGCCACTTTGGGCACTGACCCCACATTGAAATCCACTCCCCCTTCACTGCATCTAAATTCACCAAGCCCAAAACATAAACCAAGCATGAACTATCACATTTCTCATCATGATACATTTACAACACACAAAATATACATCATTTCACATCACACAGAGCAAGGCATTACCCATGTTGCATAGTCATCATAACCACATGCACAGGTACACTAAGCAAGGCATTATCCATCTTGCACATGTATCATACCAACATGAATAGGAGGCAACATTCTAGAATAGCAATTTACTCAACTCACATGATGCACACATAGCCAACTCCCACACAATCACACCCTCCTAGGCCTTTGGAATCATCTTCCCCAAATGACACAAACAGTTGACACCCCTAAACATAATAGTCATGCATCACATTCACTCTCAAATGCACAACATAAACTATGATCCTTCATTAATATTTCAAATACAATACCACAAATGCAACATATGATATAATTCACTAATATTGGGTCTTAAAGAATGTAACATTAATCTAATCATGATCAATCATCTAATAATTATAAAGTGAATCTATCTCATCAATACATAACTATAACTTTCTAATCACCAGTAGCAGTTATAATATGATCATAAGATATAAGTGTCCACAAGTATCAATATTTTAACTAATAATTCTCAAGACTTATTTTAATTTTATTTAATTAAAATGATTGCGAACAACATGCAAATAACCCTAAGGCATACAAATTAAACACAACAATTATTTACACTATTTACACTGATGTAGATTTCATTAATAATCAAGACAATTTTGTAAATACTATTAAATATAACTGTATAAGCAAGACTAAAAGCCCATGCTATAAATCTCTTACACCTGTTAGAATCACAAGATACAAAACCTGAAGCTACAATAAAATAACCTTGTTCTAAGGCTAGCTTGAGAGGAAAGAAATACAGAACAACAAAACATTTCTATACATCTAATATTTTCATCAAATCTACCTCACTTTTAACCACATGCATAAGATAGGATTATTACACAGTTAAACGATGGTTCAAACCAAGTAGAAGTATCATGGTTGAAGAAACTCAAGAGTGAATGCTAAGAGGGCACAAGTAAAAGAACAATCTTTTTCTAGGTCTTACCAAATTCTATTCAACACACGAATAGGAAGAGAGAAGCTCTGGTTGCTATGGAAAAACTTAAGTGTCAACTTGATCAATCTTCTATAAACCACTACTACATTGGTCCTATGAATACCAAAATGATCATACCTAATACATAGTTCTTCTAGAGATGTCTAAACCTCATAATGATTACCAAGATTGTTAAAATCCCTTACCCAACACTAATATTAATGGAATAATACAATACAAAGCATTCTAATCTGCTACATGCCAAGTCTAGGAATTGGAGGGGTTGATTGAGTTCAAGACATAAATATGATACAAACATTTTCTCAACAAGGTTAATAAGAACATGACATTTCTTAAGTACAAGTTATAAACATGCTCTATACAACTAATGAGCCACAACATCCGTAAAGGACTTTATTATCACATCAAAATTCACTTACAACATCGCATACACATGAAAAGAGGACATACTAATCTATGCCTCAGGAAAACTAAACCTTGACAACATGACCCTATTACAACCACTGATACAACTTACACAAGTTCCATTTACCTTATATAGTTCCACTCATAATCAACTAATTCTAAAACAAACTTATAAATCAAATCTTAAATACATTGTTTATAAACCTAATTCTAAACCTACTTAAATCATATTTCTGCTAATAAGTTGTAATAAAATCAATATCAATTTAAATTAAATTTATACATTCACTTTATCCAAATTGAATTCTTCTACTTCTATTCTATATAGATTTAATAGCCTTCTTATAACCTAACAAACAACCAAAATAAGTAGAGTTATTTATAATTGAAAGCATATTCACCTACGATAGCATAGGTAAGAAGATATAATTGTTGGAACTGCTTAGGTAATGTTTTTTTTTACAAACATCTCAAAGCGATGGCATCTCATGGATATCAGCGATTGCAGGATCATAAAAAAAATGAATTTGTTTAGAAAGCCTTAGAAGCTATCAATAATGCAAAATGCGAAAGCATAGACAGGGCACATAGTCTGATTAGTAAAATGCCTCAAAGAGAGTCATATGATGGAAAGAAATGATCATAAGGTATGCACAAAACAAATTTGTTAAAAAATTTTAGAGAAACCCAGTTCAAAAATATAGAGTTATTGGTGACACAACTAACTATTTTAACATAAATGAAATGAGTGAGAGGTAGACAGTCACAAAATATTCATATCTCCAATATTACAAACTGGGTAGGGCTGATTTTTGGATATGATTTAGTAACTAGGTCATACACCATATATAAGAATTCTAGAGGAACCCAGTTTGTAAAACTAAATTTATGGCTAACATAACAAACTGATAAAATAGAGATGAAATGGTTGAGGGATAGACAGTAACAAAATATTCATATCTCCAAAATGCGAAACTGGGTATGGTTGATTTTTGGATATGATTTAGAACACTAGGTCGTACACCATATATAAAAATTCTAGAGTAACCCAGTTTGTAAAAATAAAGTTATGGGTAACGTAATAGACTAAGTTCAGAATATGTAGAAGAGAATTCACAGAATATTTCACTAAATCTAATGCAACAATAAATTAGTTTCATAGCTTAGTCCATACCTAGAATATTGGTTCTATCACATCTTCACAAAATTTCTCAACTTACATCAATTTTCTACAGGTCTTTTCTTCTGGAAGCTATGGTTTATGGTGCCAAAAGAAAAAGAAAAACTTTCTGTGTGTGTGTGTGTGAGAGAGAGAGAGAGAGAGAGAGAGAGAGAGAGAGAGAGAGAGAGAGAGAGATCTGCAAAACATAAAACATATTCTCCATTTCAAATGTATGCTCCTTCCCCAAATTATGTCTTGAGATTTCAAAATAAAGTTTAGCATGCATAACCACCCCCATAATTTTTTCTAAAAGATTTTCATTTATTACTTTCTTAAATTTTTTTTTTTAACCAAACAATAATTTCTCTCTGATTTTATTTATTTTAGAATTTGCTATTTATTTCATTTACAACCAAACAAAAATAGTTTCTTTCTACTTCTCTAAAATTAGTCTCTTACTCAAAAGAAACAATTATTTCTAAGATTCCCTCTTGAGGTGCGTAACTACCGCTTCTTCCAAGTGGCCAAAATAGAAAATAATTACTCAAGACAATAATAATAAAGAAAGAGAATCTTTTTCAGACATAATAATACATATTCCCCACAACTATAATTTACAAAAAAGCATCTATATTTATTTATCAATGTGCCCTCTTGACCTAATAATTTTATTTTAATGAAGCAATTAACCAAAACATTAATCAAACAATTCCAAACAAAATAACCCAAATGCCAAACAATACCTGACACTATGCATGATCGAAAAGTATGACCACAATAACAGTGACTGACTATCACGCCCATATAGATAATACCAACTGGGTGCAAAACTAGATACTCATCCTTTTGAAGGATGATGGCTAACTAGGGGACCATATGTTATCTTTGTTCAACAATTTTCATTTGTTTTAAGGTACGCTCAAACCTATCAATTTAGGTGGAGTCGATGCCTGGTACCTGCATCCTGTAGCAACCAAACAATCAAACAAATAGACATATATATAATCATATAGTCAAATACATTGTGAAAAGGGAATCGCAGTGTAGTAGGGTACTCACACATGAGTAATGTGACACTGTCCCTTTCACCATCACATCAAACATGTAGTCACAACACACATAGCAATCAGTTACAAAACAACTAAATAAGAACCATCATCAGATAATCGCATAATACACATAATAAGAGTAATCCATACAAAACATCACAACATAACATCCTATGATACATAATTAGTTGCATAAAAATTAATTCTAACATATGACAATCATAGTAAGATCAACATCTTAATCACTTGAATCTAAAACAATGTCAGAGCATATAAATTATCAGTGTTGTAACAAAGATTATCGACAAAACATGCTAACTATCATATGAAACCACACATGAGCATAATCAAGAATGTCATCAACATGAATGTAGCATCTACCAACATCATATAATGTACAACATTAACTGTCTAACATACCCTAAATATTCCTATTATTTTACCTGCATCTTCATGCTCCTTAGCCAAATCATCTGCACATCCAAGATGAGAAATGGAGGGGCATTATAGTATTCATTTCTGGGAAGTGATAAGTGCCTTCTTCTTCCTATACAGAACCCTCGCAGGTATCCACATCATCATATCCGAGGGTCTATTCTTAAAATTTAGACTCGCCTAAAAGTTTAATCCCTTGAGGATTTGTAAAAGGGATACCCACAATGCGGCTAGACCTTCTAACCTGCTCAACCATTTTACTAGAAATTCCTGTCAAGTTGCCACCTCCACCTTGCTTAGCAACCATGTCCAAGTCCTTAAATTTAGATGTTGCCACCTCATATTGAACAACCTCCTTCTCTTCCTTCCATTTTTTGTGGGTGTGGGTCCTTCTTTCAATTTAATCGCTCTCTTAGCTGAGGAAACCTCCCCCTTCTTAACAGTGGTAGCTTGAGTTTTGGGGCTCTTTCTTTGCTTCTTTGGGGTGGTTTTACTTTTAGGGGTTTTAGAAATAGGTTTGAGATTGGGAGTTTCAGCCAATGGAGAATCCTAGATCTCCTCAATTCTAGGCCAATCCCTAGGGACATTGATCATACCAAAGGAAGTTACCACCTCTTTTTGAAACACCATAGACTTCTTCCCTTTACCCTTGACATTGGGACTAACAACAACGAGATTCAAAGGGGAATTATTGAGGACACTGACCTTAATTCCCCCTCTCTTAAGAAGGCTGCCATACTTTTTAGGTCTGGGACCCTGCTCCAGTGGCACTGCTTCCTTCCTTTGGTGGGCATCCTTGTTACCTAACTGATGACCTCTTGGGTGACCTCCAAGCCTATACTACCAAGATGAACATGCTCATCGTGTCCTTTCAAAATTTCAAGGAAAGAGATCACCCCCCCTTCTTGGAGGATATACCGAATGGTAGGGTCTTACTTAAATTTGTCAAGGGAAGAGGGTTCTATTATTACAATATCTCCTCCCTTCACAACACTTCTATTAATTTCACACATTAACAGATAGAGAATTATGGGCGTCACAAAAATAGGTAGCTTGTCTTTTCTGCAGGGATTGAACCAAATTAAATGGTAAATGGTATGATGGATTCTTGATCCTTCCATGATCACCATATCATCCAAATGAGTTCTCCTCTAGATTTGATGGGAGTTGTAATGATGGATGATATGTGGGAAGCATCTACCACATTGCTTGAATGCTAGGAGGAGAACGTGTGCCTGCCACTTCGTGTCAGATTCAATGTAGTTGAGATAGGAGATGATATCATGATGATTGCCATTCTGCCAGCCTGTCCACCAACCATCCATGACAAGTGGGCAACCATCCATCCAAATAGTCTAGTCAGCAACAAGCTACTAACTCTTAACTTTCCAATCTATGTCAACCATCCTACTTTTTGAATTTGAATCTTACTATCAATGACTGCATCCTCCATTTGAATTTTATTCCCAAGGACACTTTCTTCCCCCATAGTCCTATTGATAGCCATACCTTTCAAAACACCCACATTTCTCCCAACACCCAAGCAGAGAGACATGACCAAGATTACCCAACTAGGTCTCTCACAACTACCAATCCTCCCATGTTGAGGGTTGTGATCCAAAATATTCATAGACTCTAGTACTACCATCCTTAACAATGAGAGCTTGAAATCTACTAGGCAGATTCATAGCCTTTCTCTAGCATCTCTGAGAGTTGTTAATTCCAACATTCACCATAGCATTCTCAACAACATTGCCCTCTCTGAAAATATTGAAGGCAACAAATTTTTCAAAGCCACTTAGAAGAATTTTTAAGTTACCAACCGCATCCATTAGTTGCCAACTAGGATTTGATATACCAAGGACAACATTAACAAAGAATCTCCTTTAACATTAAATCTCTTTCAAATCATTGTTTGGATGAAATGTTAGAAAGATAAATGATTATAATTTTTTTTTGCATGATGATAAAATTCATTTAGAAATGTTATGTATTTTTATGTAGAAATTATCGATTTAATGATTAAATGCTTATATTTATATGCTTATAGACTAACTACCTTGTTACTAGAAATGAGGTGAATACAAGATAGGAATATTGCCCCTCCTGGTTGAGGAGGGAGACAATCATTCGAGAGAGGATGGTAGATCAAGGAGAACTAATAATTTGTACCATGAATTAAGAACTTTTCCAAGAACACATCACTGACTTGCATTAGAATAGGTAAAATGTTATGTCAACTTCTTCTAAACTATGTTTATCATTTTGTGACTTGGTCATGGCTCGCCAATCTATATTTAATTATTGTCATAACTTTGGTTGTCTTGAGACTACATCATTGTTAGGGTCATGTCATCTTTGCCATCATTATGGTTTTGTGTGCATCAAATGAAATAGTATTATCTCTCATGAGGTCCTTAGCATTGAATTTTGTCGTCAAACACTCTTTCTACTTAAGTGTTAAGGAGTCATTTTATATTATAGTTGGTTAGTTCATATGTTTAGTTTGACACTCAAATGTTGAAACTCAATGTGTATTTTGTATAGACAAGACCAATTTCATTATTAAATTAAATAATTTCATCATTTTGTTTTCAAAACAAGCATGGGAAATTTTGTTTGAGTTTGAACTAGGGCATGGGAGTTGAGAACTATAGTGAGCTAGCCCAAAATGGCCACCAGTCTTACAAAAATGTTTGAAGTATCCCATACACCTTCTAATAGATTGAGAGTGTGGAGTAAAGAAGGCATGAATGCATGCGATACTATTGGAAAAATAGGAGTTAATTTGGGGTGTCAAACTACCAAGAAAGGAGGAGAATGTAATAGTTTAGGGGAAGTTTTTGAGAAGAAAAGATAGAGAGGGAAAAATGGAATAAAAGAGAGAAGACATGCAAGTAAGAACAAAGAAGAGGACATTAAACAATGGATATATTTGCATTATAAGTGTGAGGATTCATCTAAGCCTATGTTTTAGTTTGAATTTATTTTCTACGTGAGTTTGGGGCATTTAAATTCATACACCTAGTTATATTAAACTATTGTTAAATTTTACACATTAAACTTTAAGGGAGGCTCTATTTTCATTTCAACATACATTAGGGGTTGGAGTTCTCAGTGAACCAAATGTGCATTGTTATATTTGATCTCTTTTTCAAACATATTTATACCCAAATCTGGGTCGAACAAATTTAGAAATCATGTCAATTGGGGATGAAGGTTCTTAGTTTTCATTTTGGTACCATATATAAGTATGCACACACACACACACACACACACACACACACACACACACACACACACATATATATAGAAAAGTTAAGCTAAACTTATTTAGGATGATAGCATTTTAAGACAACATATTTCATGTGTAAACATGCTTTGAGCACCTTAAGAGGCCACTGGTCCTTAGCATACAGTATGAGGGAAAAAATAACTTTATTTTGTTTCACATGTCTTTGGTTTCATTTTTTCAAACATAAATAGAGGTATTTGAAAACATGGATATAAAAGAGTAGTTGTCTATCATAGAACCATTTAATAGTTTTAACCTATCGACATATGGGAGAAATTAGTATATCTTTTACAGATATTTAGTAATTTCAATCTATACATATATGAGAATAGTTGCATATCTTTTGGTATCATAATGTAAATACACTGCACAAATACATGAGAATAGTTTGCACATATATTTATGAGTTTGATTATTTCAGGGGTAACCATTTTACAAATATAGTTATGAGTTTATATACATTAGAGGTACTCAACTTATGAATACATTCATAAGTATGCAAATCAATTAGAAAACTTTAATAGTTTCACCATACAAATATTAGAGAGCAAATGTAGATCTTTTAGTTTGTATAATTTTTAGGGGCATTTATAGTAATTTCACTCCACATCTATATGTGAGGATAGTTTGCATGTCATTTAGAAACAATTATATGTTATTCCACCAATATACAAAAGGAGTTTGTATATATTCAAGTATTTTATTCTAACAGTGGTTGCCTAGCTTGTGAACATGTGTATATATATGTGTGTATGTACTTCTAGTTCTGTACACACATTTATATATATTTATATATTAAAATCTTTGACGAACAAAACTGTAAGAAATTTTTAGTATATTCATAGTTTGAAATAGTAGTATTAGAATTTATTCACAAGATTAATAGTCTGGTTAGCCATTCATAAACAAACGATTGGTTTTAGTGTTTAGGATTTAAATTTAGACTTCATAGTGCTACTCTAGAGTTACAGATGAGATTATACATGTGATTTTTAATCAGTTAAACCTTGTATGTTCAAATTTTGTACATAGTAAAACAAATCAATATGTTTGGTATAACACATGATAAAAGAGTATTGTTTCCAAGAAACTATGATATTACACTAACTTTGTCTTTAATTCTATGAGGACCTAGTATCATTTGGTTCAACCAACCTACCGAGTCTATCTTATAACATCATATAGGTAAACTTTAGTGAATAAAAGTTGATTTGAGTTGATTAAAGTTCCTATTTGGTAAATACAGATGAATGCATGTAAAGTGTAGTTGTAGATCGAGTTAAATCCTAAATTTGTTAGATTATGAATTTAGTATTGTTCAATAATGAGCAAACAGTGTTTGTGTAAGCATGATAGGCTATGATAGGTGTTAGTATAGTGATAAACATTGTTTGAATAGTTGCATATCTAACCAAATTAGAGTATGGTAAAACCTAGTTGAAAAAAAGTGTATATGATTGGTCAATCAAGTTGTTTAATCATTCTAGTTTTTTGATTTAAAATGTTTGTTAAGTATGTTTATTTGGGAAATCATAGAGCTGACTTGTTTTGTGTCAAGTCAAGCAGAGATAGTAAAGTGTGGACAATGACCCACATATCCACATCATAATTTGATCAAATAATAAAATACTTTGGCCAAAGTAATGTATTTTTTGTGTGCATTATCAATCCATAGTTTCTAATAGGGTTGCATGTCAGTCAGTTGTCATACTTAACTAGAGGGTATGTAAGGTTATATGGTAGATTGCATGTGATAGAGTCAGTACTTCACACTTAGTCTTAGTTGGCATGATACTCTTTGTAGATCTCTTTATCTGCTACCCTCAAAACGGGTAGGGCTCCTTCCATTAGGAAGGAGCACAAGAGAGTACTGGTCTATGGATGGAGGTAAAACACCCAAATGTCACTCTCCCTCCATACAATAGGACAATATACTACAAGCTTGAACTTTGAGACACATGTGTAGATAATGAGACATTGAAATTATGACTTGTATATTGAATGTCATTGCAAAGATTATACTAGTACTAATGTATTTATGAAAATATACAAAAATTTCATTGTAATAGATATCTCATGAAGAACAATTTATTTTCTAAATGAATCATTTGTCTTCAGTTTCTAATTAGAAATATACTATGGCTTGGGAATAGTTATAAATATATTTAGTGTATCATTTTATGTACAACCTACACATAGAATGAATTTAGTTTGAATATTGAAATTATCTAACTTGAGAAATGAAATTGGGTTCTTGAATACTCTCAATGGGCATTATGCAACAGAAATATTAAATAAAATGTTATGGATGACTTATCGCTTCATTTTACATCTTAAAGCAAAAATAAAATGTGTAGTTTAGTTGAATTTTTGGTTTACAAATGTTAGTTTATCACAATCACTTTAGATGACCTACTTTGATATCACTTTGATGGTGGATAGAGTCAAACACATAATTCTACAACATCCAAAAGGATTCTAATGTTTGATAAAAATATATTAAAAATTGCCTCGATATATAGATAACTTTACTATACATTACTAGTACTATAGTGCCCCTCCATTCTCACCCTGGATGAGCAGGTGGTCGGGCAAAGGAGCATGAAGAAGAAGGTAAAATACTTGGAATATGTAGGGTATGATAGACATGTTGATGGTAAGCTTACTGTTATGATATAGTTGATGACACTCATTGATGTTTATTATGATGACATTGTTGATACTTTATGATTAATACATTATACTTATTTTGTAATCAGTTATAGGTTAATTGATCATGTAAATTAGTTTTACTACATAATTAATGTGATTATCTATCTATGTGTTATCTGGTTGTTTAGTAACTAATGAATTTGTTTAATGTGGATACTTGTGATGTGTTTTGTGAAAGGACAATGTAGTATTACTCATAATGAGTACCCTACTACGCTATGATTCTCTGTCACTATGTACTTGCTTGGATGATTATGTGTATGTATTCGACACTTTTGTTTGCTACAGGTTGCAGGTGCCAGGCATCAACTCCACCTAAATTGGCAGGTCTGAGTGTGCCTTCATACCAATGGAAGCTATTGAATGGAGATAACATATGGTCCCCTAGCCTAGCCATCATCCTTAAAGAGGATGAGTATTTGGTTGTGTACCCTGACAGTGTTGTCAGTTTGGGCATGATACTCAGTCATTGTTGTGGTGGTCTTGCTTTCTGATCTTGCATAGTAGTCAAGTATGGTTTGATAGTTGGGTTATTTTATTGGTATTGTTTCGGTTATTGTTTCCTTAAAATAAATATTTAGTTATGAAGTATTTTTACTGAATAAATAAATATATAAATGTCCTTATGTAAATTTAGTTTATGAAAATATATTATTCTAGAAGTTAAGTTAATAAATAATAATAATAGTAATAAATGTAATTTCAACTAGAGTTAAATAAATAAATAATATTTATGTGTTACCATAAAAATATATTTATCTTGATCTAATTGTAAAATGTTAAAAATAGCAAACTGTAAGATATCGTTCATGTAAGATTTATTGCCTCTTGTGGGGGGGAATCTTTTGGAAGATTTTAGGAGATTTCATTCTCTAAATAGGGAGTTTTTGGACTGTATTTAGGGGGGAATTTCACTCTCATAAAAATCTTTAGTAGATGGAACTTTTGGGGGGTGAGAATGGTTTGTGGCTGCAACAGTTGAACCCAACATCGAATCTTTAGCCAGTCAAGCAAGTGAAATCAGGATCCTTTGGTTCTAATTTCTGTCTCATTTTTCTGTTGAAGCAAATGTTTGATTTATAATTTTTCCTATTGATTGTAATTTGTTTGAGAGGTTAGAAACCTTGTTATCAAATCCAATTGTGCATGTCTATATCATTGCATTTCTGGGAATCACCTATTGATGTGACTGTCTATCTCTTGCCTATTTCATCTATGTTTTTATAGTCTATTGAGGCAACCATAACTTTTGTTTTACAAACTAGATTCCTCTAATTTTTTTATATATGGTGTAAGACCTAGTTATCTAAATCATATCCACAATTTGCCTATACCCAGTTTGTATTTTTGGAGATATCAATGTTTTGTGACTGTCTACCTCTCAACCATTTCACCTCTGTTTTAGCAGGCTATTGCGTTAGCCATAATTTTCATTTTATGACCTAGATTCCTCTAAATTTTTTATATATGGTGTACGACCTATTTTTCTAAATTATATCCAAAAATCATCTATACCTAGTTTGTTGTTTTGTAGTTATGAATGTTTCGTGACTGTCTACCTCTCAGCCATTTCGTCTCTATTTTAGTAGTCTGTTGTGTTAGCCACAACTTTAGTTTTACGAACTGGGTTTCTCTAAGTTTTTTTATATATGGTGTATGACCTAGTAATCTAAATCATATCCAAAAATGATCCATACCTAGTTTGTGTTTTTGGAGATATGAATATTTTGTGACTGTCTACCTCTCGTCAGTTTCATCTGTCTTAAAACAGTTAGTTGCGTCACCAATAACTCTATATTTTGGAATTGGGTTTCTTTAAAAAATTTCAACAATTTCATTTTTGTACACATCCTATGATCATTTCTCTCCATCATATGACTCTCTTTGAGGCATTCCATGAACAAGTCTGCATGCTCTATATATGCTTTCACATTTTACATTGTTGTTAGCTTTGAAAGTCTTCTCAACAAATTCATTTTGTGATAATCCTATCTTATGTATGTGGTTAAAAGTGTGGTAGATTTGATGAAGATGTTAGATCTATAGGAATGTTTTATTGTTCTATATTCCTTTCCTCTCAAGCTAACCTTAGAACAATGTTCTTTCATTGTAGTTTCGAGTTTGGTATCTTGTGATTCTAACAAGTGTAAAATATTTATAGCATTCTAATATTATAGGCTTTTATCCTTGCTTTTATAGTTATATTTAATAGTATTTACAATTATCTAGAATTTTTTTTTTTTTTGACAAAAAGTGGCAGAACCACTAAAATTGATTAATAAATAAGAAGTTACAAAATGCCAAATTCAAAAGAGGCATACCAGCAGGAAAGAATCAGCAAAGAAAACCTCTGGTTATAGCCTAAATTTAATGAGAATATACATAATCAACTCAAAAACATGAGTTGGTCCAATCAAAAAATATGACTAAAATCTTGCCACAGTTTACAGTATTTTTAAAATGAAATTATAGAGCAACTGGCATATACAAAAACTAAAAAAGTAACTGTCGGAGGCAAAAACATGAAGAAGTTCCCCATTAATTTGCTAACTCTATAACCTACAGGGCATGATCCTCAACATGGTCATCATCTTCTGTAAGCTGAGGTGCTGCAAGCTGAGGAGGAGGGGGTGGTGGAGGAGGCACATAATTCAACAGGAACAACAAAGCATGAAACACTTCCAAAGCCTTATCTACCAACTGATTACCCAATTCAAGCCTATGACAATGAAGTGAATTTCGAAAAGAGAGGACACAGTTATTGTGGAGGCCATGAGAGAACACACTAAAGAGGCAATGCAGACTAGGCATATGAAATAAACACCTGCAATCAAACAACTCTCCCACAAGAGCAATACCTTCGTGCAGATCATAATCATTTAAGGCAAAATTAAACAAGTCGAAAGAAAAATGATCATTCTGAATAAACGTTAACCCCAAAACCCTTACCCTATCACCAGATTGCAAGAGATCCATTGCATTTGAAAGAAAATGTGAAGTAACCTGAGAAGGATAGATAGCAACTGGAGAACGAAGAGCTGGTAAGTTACAGACCTGGATAATAGCTATGCCCACAGATGCCTCATAGACTTAAAAAATTTCCTACAAAGAATTAGGATTTAAATAGCCAAGAAGGGGATGTTCCCAATTCTGAATTGGCCAAGAAATTTGAGTATTCCGGCGGATAGAACCCATATTAACTGTTAAGCTCTGTCATGAAACAAATAACAGAAAATACTACCAGCTGCTGAAAGAGGGCTCAAAGCATATTACGACATAAAAAGAAGGAGCGAGAAACAGTAACAGTTGCTATAGCAGAAAATAAGCAAAATACCAAGTGAAATGAATGGAATGAGTGCTTCTTACTCATAAATGATAAAATGAAATGAACTGCCATTCCTTGTGCGAATATTGCCAGCAGTCGTGAGAAGAAAGCAACAAGGTACAATCCGCCTACCGAAGACAAAGTACCCACACTTTGGACAACGTCAGCTTAACATCAGAGGATAATACGAAAAGATAGATTAAAATCTAAATAGTAGTGCCAAGTTATCATAGTTTACACAATAGAATCCTTAGCCAAAATATAACTAATGCCAGGAATTTGAAGGAAAGAATCAGAGTCCCATTCGATTGCAAAAGCATTAGAACTAAAAGCAAAATTTGCCAGAAAATCGGCTAAGAGATTACCTTCACGATAGGTATGCCTTATCTGAAATTAATGAAAATGTTTTAAAAGATCCCTGCTAGATTTTAAGATATATTCAATTTTCCAGCTCAGAGAGGAGTTATTGGAGAAGGCTCTAACAATATTCAGTGAATCCCCTTCCACAATGAGATTAGTAAAACCATATTTTAATGCTAGTTTCAAACTTGCTATTAAAGCCAATGCCTCGGCCTCATTATTTGTTATTATACCGAGATTAATTAACAAAGATCTCAGAATAGTTCCTTGATGATTTCTAATAACACAACCTACACTGGAGATTCCTGGATTGCCTCTACTCGCACCATCAAAATTAATCTTGACAAAAGATTCAGGCGGAGGGATCCATTTGATGCAGGATCGATCAATTACAATATCAGACTTGAAGCAGCTATTATCAGGCACCCTTAACTGCTTCCAAGTCTTTAAGATCATGTCATCCCAACTTGTAAAAATTAGAGAACCCACCTTCTTAGTTAACAAAGATGCTAAAACCACCTCTGAAATAGTTGTTTCAATTTTACCTAGCACAATATGAATAGGATTGCTTACTTTCTTAAAAATTCTACTATTTCTCTCTAGCCATAGAGACCAGATGACAATGCTTGGCGAAACAATCCACAAAGCAGAAAAAGTAGACTTGGACAATAGTAAAGGCTAGCTTTGAAAGACCTCAAACAAGGAACAAGAAAGAGGACCCAACCAGTTCAGTCTAGAAAGAAGCCAAAACCAGACTTGTGAAGAGAAATCACAATTCAACAAAAGATGATCCAATGTCTCCTCCACTTGCTGACAGAGGGGGCATAAAAAGGAATTTGCAACCCCAAGTTTAACTAATCTATCACTAGTAAGGATTCAGGAATGTAAAGCTAACCAAGTAAAAGCTCCTGCTTTGGGCAAGCATGGATCACTCCAACATAACTTGTAAGGCCAAGAAAGATTTGAATTGGAAACCTTACTAGTGATACTTAGGTAACCTTGTTTAACTATGTAATGACCTGATTTTGAAGGAGCCCAAACTAATTTATCTTTTTCTCTAGAGATAAATAGTCTACGATCCTTCAAAATATTCTTGAGAAGGTTCTTTTGCTCTTGAGGGACCAAAAACTCATCAAAATTTTTCCATTTGACTGAATTAATTTCTGAATTTGGATCAATTTCATAATAATCTTTAACTTTTAATCCCCAAACCTGAGATAGCAAAGACTTTATCTCATGGAGACCTTCAGTTTCAGCTAGAGGGGGATGATTGCTCCAAGAGTCATCTCATAAAAGGCTAGAATTTCCATCCTGGATAACCCAAGTTAAATAAGAAGAAATAACTTCTTGACAATGGATCAAAAAATTCCACATGTGAGAACCTTCCTTTGGATTTAAGGTAGTAAATAATCTTTCAGGATTAAAAGAATCTAGATATTTGGCATACATTATCTTTCCCCATTTAGAATTTGCTTTTTCATATAAGTTCCAAACAAGTTTAGCTCCTAGAGCTTTATTTTGAGCTGCAATATTATGAATTCCAGCTCCACCTAATTGTTTAGGGATACAGAGATTGTCCCAAGAGAGGAGGGAAATCTTTTGTCCATTCAAATTAGATCCATTCCAAAGAAATTTTCATAACATGTTCACAATATAGGTAAGAATAGTTTTTGGGACCTTTAAAACCGATAGCAAATAAACTGGAATCGTTGATAAGACTATTTTAATCATCAAAAGTTTACCTGCCAAAGTAAGCCATTTTCCTTTCCAGGAAGATATTTTAGATTTGATGCTTGTAATAAGCTTATCCTAGAACATGTTTTTAATTGAACCCGAGAAAAGAGGGATTCCCAAATACCTTGATGGCAGGGTGGCGATTTGAAAACCAAGATACTTGGCTATCCTATTTTGCACCAATACAAAAGAAAACAAGAAGAAAATTTTAGACTCGCTATGATTCACTTTTTGACCAGATACTAAACAATATTTAGAAATGACTTCCTTCAAAACTCTAGCTTCCTTCATCACAGGTAATTATTATTAGAGCGAGTCTCTTTAATTTACTAGTGTATGAAAATAAGATATGTAATTAGTATACATATGAAATTAAGACATGTAATTATGCCTATTAATTTGTGTATTGTGAGGGAATGGAATAGAGGTAATTTAATGTATTGAATATTTTTTATAGGTTTGAAAATAAGAGTTTTAAATTAATGTAATTAGTTTGGTATTAGAATTTTATTATTAATGTTCTATGAATTTGGCTATGTCGAGAGAACATTTTAAGGTATTGAATTAGATTATAGATGTGTTATTTGTCATTAGTTTTAAATCATCATTTTATCTGAGTCGTGTTGCAAGTGATATCATTGAAGTATTTTGATAACTGGTTTGAGTTAAGATCTTACTTGTTAGAAACCCTAATCCATGGTTGGAATAGGTCAGTTTAGGGGTTGTTTTACTTCAAAAAGTAATGTTGGTTATCATCTTGGTCATTAATACCATTGTCTAGAATAATGATCTTGTTAAGGTTTTATCCTATTAATTAAATAAGTTACAATAATGTCATTATGATCATCATTTGGGAAATTATAATCCTAATCTTTATTTTCCTCTTTGATCTATTTGAGGGACATGATATCTTATACCATTCTTGAAATCTAGTGCCTTAATGAATGTTATTAAGTGTGTAGGTAATGCGAACATGAATCATGCCAATCTAGTAGACATGAGGTATATAACTTTAGAAGATATTAAAAGGGTGACTAGCTATGATGTAAGTGCTAGAATATTAAGTCTTGCACTATAAAGATAGATCCACCTTATGTTTGTTGAATGTTTGACCATGTTTGGAAATAATGTTACATTCTTTTAGTCCCATGCTTGGTACAATATTTCATGTGTTTCCATTATGTGTTGTAAGTGAATTATTGGTTAAAGTTCTTAGTCTATGTTGTGCATTTGGAAGTGAACGTCGATATGGAACCATTGTGTTACAAAGGTGTCATGTGTCTGTGTCATTAGGGAAGTTGATTGTAGAGGCCTAGAGGGAGAGTCGTGTGTATGACTCTAGTGGTTTTATGTAGTGTTTACTTCCCTCTGTTTATGGATTCATGTGGTTATGACGATTGAGCAAGAAGGATAATACCTTGTTCAGTGTTCCTAATTCATGCAGTTATGTTTAAACTCATGTTGATGTTGTTTTCATGATGAGGTGGTAGAGTCCTTCTTTATTGTTGTGGTTCATTATGTATTAGGCATGTAATAAAATTATGTGTTGGTTCATTTTATGGTTGAGATTTTGGGAGCAAGAGGACCCATGCCTTGCTCTAGATTACACTTTGTTTCAGTTGAAATTTTTGGAACAAGAGGACCCATGCCTTACTCTAGATACTTTTGTTGAGATTTGTATGCAAGAAGTTAAATGCCTTGCATGGTATGTGGATACTTGTTGTTATTCTTATTGGTTAAGGGTCTTCTAGATGCAAGAAGGGAAGTGGCTTCCAATGTGGGGCCGGTGCCCAAAGTGGCTGTCAAGGTAACCCATTGGAAGTTGTTAATCTAGTGATAACTTAATAATCAAATTTGGAGGGTTGGAGAGCTTTCACATTAATCAAGATAATTGGATACCTCACTCATGCTTGTAGTGCTTGTTCAGGCTAAGGATGAGATGAGAAGGTCATGGTTGGCAAAATCAACTTCCTTATCCTCATGAAAGGGATGTTGATTCCACATGTGCCACCCTATGGGGCCGGCGTCTAGTGAGAGATTGTCAGGGTAACCATAGATGGGGGCCAGTGCCTAGCGAGAGATTGTCAGTGTAACCCATGGATGGGGGCCGACATCTAGCTAGAGACTATCAGGGTAACCCAGGCTAGGACCATGCAATGACACTCATCCCTACTGTAGTCTAACATTCCCTCTTTGTTGTTCTTTCTTATGTTGTGTGAATGCCTCTGGAAGTCCTTTTAAGTGTGGATGTGTTGTTTATGCTACTTGTGTTGTCTTGTTGACCCATGTTGTACTTGATTCCTATGTAGTCCTTGCAGCTATTATTCTTCATCTCCTTGTTTGGTTGTTGCTACGGAACCTTATGTTATCTCCTAGCTCAGGGGGTGGACCTTAGGGTTCCACATGGTCGAGTGGAAGAGCTTATACCATTAGTTTTCCCTTTCCCCGGTTCATGTGCGAGAAGGATAGACCTTGTGTTGCAGTTTCCATACCATGTTTCAGTTTGATGAGACAGCTATTTGTGTAACACCCTGCAATGAACACCTTAGAGAACTACACATTTATGCTATGCAATGTAGAATAATTTTTTTTTTGTATAAGATAACAAAGTAATGTTTAACAAATCAATACACATCAGTAAACTAACAACTTGTCCTCTAAGGTTCCATGGTTGCATTACTTGACAAATCAATTAACATAAGTTAACATACATCATTAACTAACATTAGGAGAACATTCTAAATCTATTGCACCAATGAATACACATATACATCTCTATTTCATGACATCAGTTAGATAATCAACTTGATCAAAATTACATGTACATATTCAAAAGTCTATACATATGAGTACATTAATATGTAGTTTACATTATCACTATCCTGATTACATTTGAATATATACAATGTGATGCAATTGATACACAAGGCTAGTACATGAATATAAATCACTTCCTTCATAACTGGTACAAGATCTGATGCCCGATACACAAGAAATATCCTCCTCACACATGAACATCAGAAAGGGAAAAACTAATGGATAAAAGCTTTTCCACCTGACCATGTGGAACCCTGAGGTCCACCCCCAGAGCTAGGAGTTAACATAAGGTTCCCACTACAACATACAGTCAGGTAGATAGAAGACTATAAGAACAAAGACAAAACAAGTCAATATCACAAACAACTCAACATCACTCCCAGAGGTAAAACACATCAAATGTGGAGAGACCAAACATGGAATGCTAGGCTGCAGTAGGGATAAGTGTCATTGCATGTTCCTAGCATGGGTTACCCTGACAGTCTCTAGCTAGACGCCGGCCCCCATCTATGGGTTACCCTGACAGTCTCTCGCTAGGCGCTGACCCCATCTATAGTTACCCTGACAGTCTCTCACTAGACACCGGCCCGATAGGGTGACACATGCAGAATCAACATTCCTTTCATGAGGACAAGGAAGTTGATTTTGCCAACCATGGCCTTCTCATCCCATCCTTAGCCTGAACGAGCACTACAGGCATGAGTGAGGCATCTAATTATCTTGATTAGTGTGAAACCTACCCAACCCTCTAAATTTATAATTAAGTTATCACTGGATTAACAACTTCTAATGGCTTACCCTGACAAACCACTTTGGGCACCAGCCCCACATTAGAAGCCACTCCCCTATCTACACCTAGGAAACCCCATCCATCAAGCTAGACATATATCATCATAACAATAAAACTTTTCATACACATTGCAAGGCATTAACCATCTTGCATAACAATTATCCTTATATCAACATGTATATATATAACAATGCAAGGCAAATACAACTAAATGGACAACAATGCATCCATAAAGAAATACATTTATCATTCACATTGTCTTTTAATCCATACATAACTAGAGACAACATGCTTCTTAAAACATCATGATCTCAAGACATCCCATTCTAAGCCTTTGGGAAAACTAGCCACACATGTAGATACAAAATCAAAAAGACTATATGAACAAGTTCATGACACAAATTGAATTTACTGAGCCTATTACTAACAAGTTACATTTTCTCAATATCAACACACTTATAATTAAATTATGCCTTCTTTACAACTAATCCACTATAGCAGATTACAATTGACTAAGTTATTACAATAGTATATTAACATTAAAATATAGCTTATCATTTGATTGTATTCTTATTAAGGAATAAATATATAATTACAATAAAAGTTAACTACATGTAAATATTCATTAAAATAATTATTTAATTGATTTATAAAGATACAAATATATTTATATATCATTAACATAACTAAAGTAAACCACTATTTGTCATTTTTATAAATCAAGATAATTAAATAATTACAATGTAATTTAAATTCAACTCTTGAGGATAAACTTGAGGGTTCCTATTTATTTTATAAACATATAAAAACCCTAAATCTTGTAATAACATATTTAACTTAAAAGTAAAAAGAAACAACTTTAATTACTCTACATAACCATCATTCCTTCTATGGTCAATTTACATCTCATTCACAACAAAAGTGCTAATATTTACTCTAAAACAAGACCTAAATTCCATGTTAACCTAATGCTTGTAATTCATTATTCCCCACACTACATTTACCCTCAAGTTATAATAATATTACAATTCTTTTAACACAAACTAATCAACACAAAAGACATCCTTACTATGAGTCATAAAATTCTTAATTAAAACAATAGAAAATTAAATTTAAATCTTAATCCTAGAAACATTACTTATATGTATTTCTTTATTTACCAGTAATTCTACTCAAAGACATGAGATATTTTTATATTACAGAAATAATAATAATAATAATAATAATTTACATGGGTCATTGGATAGTAAATATTTTTCATCCAAAGAGAATTAACCAATTATCAAGATCAAAATCTAAATGCAATGTCTATAATCCTAATTTTAATCTCATCTTAACAAAATCACCTCCAAATTTAACTCACCAACATTAAATGTTTAAATACACTAAATTCCTTTTAAACGTATTAAACAAATGATTTTGATAATAAAAGGAAGCTAAACAAGGGGCCAAACCCTAACAAAAAATAGAGAGGCTTGAAGGCAGCAAGCATCAACAGTGCCTTAAACCAGAAACAACAAACAACAATTACAGAATACCAGCAAAACTAGCAAAACTAGCCACTAAAACTAAAGTCATAAAAATAGAGTAATAGAGTATCAATAGTATAACAACAAGACTAAGGAGACAACAACTCTCCTTTTTAGACCATAGATTTAATAATATCATCCACTTTTTTAGCTAGATCGTCACTGTCAGTATTGACAGTAACCCCCAGATTCTTCAGTACAGAGAGGTTGAGGAGAATAGAGGTCCTGAGCACAATGGAGAAATTCTATTCCAGCTTCGCAATGCGATCGTGCAGTCCTGCAAGATCAACCCCCAGACCATAATCAATCTCCATAGCATCCTCAGCCTCTTCCACAAACATTACACCCGCTTTGTCAGCATTTCCAGCAGAGTCAGCAACATCCTTCGTGGTAGCCCCCGTATCATGCGTCTCTTGCTTGTCTTCATCATCACTAGATATGTCCTGAATCTCCACATCCCTGTCATCCTCCCCCCGGGTGGATTCATCCGAACCGCTCTCAGAATAGTCAATGAGCTTTGCTGAAGGAGCCAGTTTGCCGGCAATACGCCCTGACCGCCGAACTCCAGAGGAAAGCCCCTCCCTACAAATCTTCACTGAAGAATCCCCTCTTTGTCCCATCGGAGTCCTACCAAGAGTTTTAGGGGTCCCAACCACTACCTTCCCAGTGCACATTTCACCAGCAACCTTCCGCTTTTTACCCTTCTTAGAGGTAGTAGGGCCCGGAGTATCAACAGGATTTTCCGCAGGAGTGCAAAAGGAAACTTCATTAGTTTTGATAGGAACAGGGGAGGGACCGGGTTCATCAACATCAGGAATATTCTTAGGGTTAGAGGAGGACTCCCTGTCCCCACTATTAGTGGGAATAGATTTATAGGGTTCAAGGGCAAGATGATGATTATACAAACAGAGAATGAGGCCTCGGTGAAGAGGGATAGGCTTCATAGTAGTGTTTTTAAACAGTTTCACCTGAACTCTAAGGACAGAATGCTCCAGGGAAGAAAGCAAATAAAATAGAAAACTAATTTTAGCATTGCGATAGAAATGATTTAACAGGGGGAGATGGTAGTTATAAAACCTGGTGAAGTGCCCCTCGAGGGTGAAATACTTCATGAGGATAAAACACATAGTGTCCCATGGCTCCGGTAACTTGGCTCTGTCAAAACCACCCTGGTAAGGGACTAATTCTTCGCCAACACCGAGGAAGAGCTGCTGACTGGAGAGGTCTGCGATTTTAGTTTTTCGTTGCAGCTTCAAGCCCTGAGTAGACATACCAGTGGCCATAGCGATCAGAACTTCAAATTTGATTCCACCCATCGAAAGCCATCTGTTCTGGCAAGACCACACAAATTGTTCAGAAATAGCTTCATTGTACCCATTAAGCCTCTCCAAATAGGGGCTAATCCCACCCTCTTTGTAGTAATGCCAAGCTACCAAATTGTCCTTAAATTTAGAGGTGATTTAGAGGTGATATATATAATCTCATCTTAACAAAATCACCTCTAAATTTAACTCACCAACATTAAATGTTTAAATACACCAAATTCCATTTAAACATATTAAACAAATGTTATATATATCATCTAATTTTCTTTATTTAATTCTTTTTCAAAATATAGATAATTCAAACGATCTACACAATTTACCACCTAATTTCATAACTACTTTTTAATAGTTAATTCAATTCAAGATACATATTTTATAATTCCATACCCTAATAATTTAACTTAACCAACAATTTTACCGATAACATTATTTTAAATTTCTAAATGATTAATGCATCTATTTACTCAACTACTATGCTAAATAATAATCATATTAATAGTAATAATAATAATATATTATTATACCACAAATCATTGAATAATAATTATTTTTCATCAACTAATAATTTACTGATACTACATACATTTTGTATCAAAAGTAATAACTTCATGTAGCAAGATTTCAATAATTTTATTAACTGACAAATCTAATTTTTGAACAGATTATATGAAGCAATTAATTTGAAAGTGAGAAATAGCCCAATACAATGTTCATGAGTTACTAAAACTCCTTCCAAAATGAGGAAAATATCTTGGAGAATTTAAACCTAATACCTGTGCTCATGGAGTGCTAAAATGTAATACAAGTAGATTAAACTACAGCACTAAAAGCCCACGCTAATATCGTGGAGTACTAAAACTCTTCTCAAACTATCAAATGGAAGATACTTTAAAAGAAAATAAAATTAAACAAAAATTGCAATCCAATTTCAATTACATACACAAACACTTATTTCTGAGTTTCCTTATTATGAAGACAAATATCTATTTTGTGGATGCTCCTTTATTGGATGTCATTGTCCATCAGACAGACATATTAAAGGGTAGAAAGTTTGATAAGTTCTCAATAAAATTGTTTAAACAACTTAGAATACTTCAATTAACAGTATTTCTACTGCAACAATAACAATCATGGCCTGATATACGATGGTATCTGTAAACAAATATCAGATGGAAAAGTACAGATGACAGCAGCTTAACAACTTTCCCAGCAGGTTGGTTAACTAATTATGCAATGCTAGTTCTTTTGGTGCTAGAGGTAGTTGTATATAAGATGACACATTTTAAGAAGGATATTCATTTGTCTCTGACATTCAATTCTATTAATGCGATTATATAAACATTGTAAAGCATTGATTCTATTTAAGCAACAGCTATACGGTGGTGAAGAAGACTCCATTTAGGTGTCAGGTAAAGCTGTTCTAAATTGTCGAAAAGATTGAAAGAGCAGAAATAATTAATGGACATCCCCCAAGCCTACACACGTGGCCATACAGGTTGAATGACTAAGGCTATGCATACTTAAGTCACATTTATATACCTTATTGAATCGCACCTACTGCGGATCATTATGTGTGCATGAATAACGATCCTGCCCACGCTGGCTCCCTAGAGGACACCCTAACTTTGTCTTAACAATCCATTAACACCTACGATGGTAGTACTGATGTGCTTTTTGGACTGTAGATTACATATGAATATAGGTTTAAGGTAATTCCAGTGGCACTGCGCCTTGATTTGGATCCTAAAAATATTCCACATAATCTATGCTTCCCTCAGACATTGTTAAAGAAGTGGAAATAAAGAAAACTAGATTGCAACCATCGCCAGCATCTTGCCAGCCTGAAGGAATGGGGTTTTGGTACATAGGTATGGGCATCTGTCTAAACATGAAGGATAGATGGATTCATTATATATTGTAGTTGCCATTGGACTGATCCGATGATGGGACTGTCCTGACAGACACGCTCATAATCTGTAGATACATAGACAATGCATGTACACTGTTTAACAAGATACTTCAATGACATGACACCTCACAGAATGCCATGATCACAGGATTGCAAACTGTCAGATTTAACTTACATGATCGATCAGCAAAGATCTAGCATCATATTAGCTTAAACTGACATTATAGATTTGTAATTTTGTTGAAGGGCATCTAGAAGGAAACCCTAAATAATGAAATTAAAAGTCCTACACAGAGATATCTAGATACACGATAATCGGTAACCCTATGAAAATAAAAACTGAAGTCTTTAGCATATCAATTGACAAGAGAAGATCTTTCCCCACTTCCTTGCAATCAAAGTAAAGAAGAATGAGGAAGTGTGCAAAGGCCGTAAAAGCACTGTAACAGGCTCTAGAATGAAGTAGAACAATGCCGTTGGAGATCAAAGATGATTTGAATGCCAAAATGTTGAAGGCTCAAATAGGCAGAAAAACACACGGCATAGAAGAAGCAACATTTATCTATCTAAAACCATTAACATATACAAGCAGAAAGAGAGGGATCAAAGGATAATGGAACATGGATTATTGATAGATTGTTGTTTCTTTCGAACCCCAGCTTGCAACTTTAGCCTCCTCCAAAACTGCTTCCCATCCATTCTCCCCCTTCCTCTTTAAAAAGAGATCCCTAAATTCTCTAGAACCTTCTCCCTCCACCATTTTAGGAACCGAACACATGATACAAAGTGACAACCCTAATTTTAATCCGTAAAATATTATTTTTATTATTTTAATGTTAACTATAAATTTATTATTTTATTTAATCATTAATCAAATTTATTTATTTATTTATTATTTTCATATTAATTTTACCAATTATAAAAAATTAAATTGTTTATAATTAGTAATCAACACATTATTTCTTTTTAAAAGTATTTATTTAACTCTAGCTTGAGATCATCATTGTTTAATGAAACTCTAACCAAAGCTATAATCAAACATTTCTAATTGAATAATCTAACCTACAAAATGATACCTGACCACCCAGCAAAGCCACAAGACAAGATGACAACAAAGGAAACAAATAGTCCAACTGATAGTGACGACTGGACAAGATACAAAATACTCATCCTCTTTGAGGATGTTGACTGAGTAGGGAACCTTATGCTAACTCTGATCAATGATTCCATTAGCTAGGGCATGCTCAGACCTGCTAGTTCAGTGGGAGTTGATGCCTAGTACCTGCATCTTGTAGCAAACCACATAGTCAAACATGAACATATATACATATCATCATACAGTGAATGGAAGTCGTAGTGTGGCAGGGTACTCAAACACGAGTAATACGACACTGTTCTATTCACATAAACACATCGACGAGTCACTACGTTATGCATAACAACTATATACTGAACAATCAAGATGGGGCAATCAGTTACATATGATCTTATACAAGAAGTCATCAATAGTAGCATCATCACAAAGATAAGATAAAACATAAAGCTCTAAATTAAATTAATCCACCACATCTAGTATGTCCATACAACTGTGAAAACATAAAATTCCAATAGTTAAAACTTCCACAGATGTCATCATAACAACATGTCCATAAACAACTAGCATAATAATAGATAATCGATCATCAAACAAAATGTCATAATATCTAGTCCTACTGGGATAACTATCAGTCTGATAGAAGGCAAGGTGAGGGGCACTACATTCTCCCCCCGTAGGATCAGGCTTACTCCTGGAAGCCTGCAACCAATATGGATGAAATGGATTGAGTTTGGACAGTCTCCACAACCTTATGCCAATATAGGTAGCACAGTTTGTGCATGTGATCTAATAACTAAAAAATCTTGATATAATGATTTTACACCTTTAGAAGCATTGAACCACAATTTATCATTTTATGATACTATATTCATGATTTAACACACACATTTTTCATATGTACATGAATTCACAATAGCAGAAATCACATCATAAGGCTACACAAGGGTTCATATAGACACCGGTAAGCGACCTACTAATCCATGACACAAAATCCATGAGCCAAGAGCCAACATCTAGCTCACACAATCCATACCACACACTCAGAGGCTTGATGGTGTTAGGCCACACAGACATGGTGAGACCATCCAACCAAGACCACAATGACCTATCTCCTATTGTATAAGGTGGTTAGCCTCCATGAGATAGTCCTCACATATAGGTGGGTAGTGTGTCCTAGCCTCACATATCTCCATCCTCAAGGTTCCCTGTGTCTTCTTCCTCGTATACACTCACCAAGTCTACCTCATACATCCTTGGAGAGGAATCACAATACGACATATGGCCGACATTGAAAACAATAAGGAGAAAATAGTTTAGCCACCAAAGTCATAAACAAATATCAAATAAAGATTAAATTTCATCAATAAAACAAGAAATGCATGCCGTTCAACGTGAAATCAAATGTAACCATGAGGGCTACGAACAAATGAAGATCACAATGTGTGGCTAAACCATCACAATCAAATATAAACAAAGTATCGGCCTTTTCAATTAATAGAAAATCATCGATAATTATAAAGAAAATACACAATCTTTGAAATTACATTGTACAACACTGTGCGACTAGATACTAGCCACCAAACGAGGAAGGAGGGAACAACGTCAGGCTATCCTCAACATTTTCTTCCATACAATAAGGGTTCTACATAAGCACCAAGAATTACTAAATTCATCCAAGAATTCATACTCAACAAGAGGATGTACAAGCATCTAGTCCTCTACCTGACAACTCCTCTAACTACAACCAAAGCTCCTTAAGGATAGGATGATCATCGAGGGACACCTCTCGACTCTCCCCTTACTCCAAATCATTAACCATCATGGAAAACAACTGACAACCTTGATGCATACATTTCTTCAACTCATGGCAGAAATCAAGGGGATGGATCTCTAAATGCCCACTACCTCTTCCTTGATCTCTAGGCACCTACCTACGTAGACACCGCCAAGGGACACCATCTAGTTGTTAGATGAGGATGACAAAAGGGAAGAAGAAAATCTTCAGAGTTTAAGCAACTAGGACAACATAATGGGCCTATGGACACCTAGAGTACCCAGTGTTTAAACCCGGCTCTGATACCAGATGTAACGCCCCACAATGAACACCTTAGAGAACAACACATCTATGCTATGCAATGCAGAATATTTTTTTTTGTATAAGATAACAAAGTAATGTTTAGCAAATCAATACACATCATTAAACTAACAACTTGTCCTCTAGGGTTCCATGGTTGCATTACTTGACAAATCAATTAACATAATTTAACACACATCATTAACTAAGATCAGGAGATCATTCTAAATCTATTGCACCAATGAATACACATATACATCTCTATTTCATGACATCAGTTAGATAATCAACTTGATCAAGATTACATGTACATATTCAAAAGTCTATCCATATGAGTACATCATTATGTAGTTTACATTATCACTATCCTGATTACATCTAAATATATAAAATGTGATGCAATTGATAAACAAGGCTAGTACATGAATATAAATCACTTCCTTCGTAACTAGTACAAGATCTGATGCCTGATACACAAGATATATCCTCCTCACACATGAACATTGGCAAGGGAAAAACTAATGGATAAAAGCTCTTCCACCTGACCATGTGGAACCCTAAGGTCCACCCCCCGAGCTAGGAGTTAACATAAGGCTCCCACTACAACATATAGTCAGGTTGATAGAAGACTATAAGAACAAAGACAACACATGTCAGTATCACAAACAACTCAACATCACTTCCAAAGGCAAAACACATCAAATGTGGAGAGACCAAACATGGAATACTAGGATGTAGTAGGGATAAGTGTCATCGCATGGTCCTAGCATGGGTTACCATGACAGTCTCTAGCTAGATGCCAGCCCCCATCTATGGGTTACCCTGACAGTCTCTCGCTAGGTGCCGACCCCCATCTATGGTTACCCTGACAGTCTCTCAATAGATGCCGGCCCCATAGGGTGACACATGCAAAATCAACATTCCTTTTATGAGGACAAGGAAATTGATTTTGCCAACCATGACCTACTCATCCCATCCTTAGCCTGAATGAGCACTACAGGCATGAGTAAGGCATCCAATTATCTTGATTCGTGTGAAAACTACCCAACCCTCTAAATTTATTATTAAGTTATCACTGGATTAACAACTTCTAATGGGTTACCCTTACAAGCCACTTTGGGTGCCAGCCCCACATTAGAAGCCACACCCCTATCTACACCTAGGAAACCCCATCCATCAAGCTAGACATATATCATCATAACAATAAAACTTTTCATACACATTGCAAGGCATTAACCATCTTGCATAACAATTATCCTTATATCAACATGTATATATATAACAATGCAAGGCAAATACAACTAAATGGACAACAATGTATCCATAAAGAAATTCATTTATCATTCACATTGTCTTTTTATCCATACATAACTAGAGACAACATGCTTCTTAAAACATCATGATCTCAAGACATCCCATTCTAAGCCTCTAGGAAAACTAACCACACATGTAGCTACAAAATCAAAAAGACTATATGAACAAGTTCATGACCCACAAATTGAATTTACTGAGTCTATTACTAACAATTTACATTTTCTCAATATCAACAAACTTATAATTAATTTATGCCTTCTTTACAACTAATCCACTATAGCAGATTACAATTGACTAAGTTATTACAATAGTATATTAACATTAAAATATAGCTTATCATTTGATTGTATTCTTATTAAGGAATAAATCTATAATTACAATAAAAGTTAACTACATGTAAATATTTATTAAAATAATTATTTAATTGATTTATAAAGATAGAAATATATTTATATATCATTAACATAACTAAAGTAAACCACTATTTGTCATTTTTATAAATCAAGTTAATTAAATAATTACAATGTAATTTAAATTCAACTCTTGAGGATAAAATTGAGGGTTCCTATTTATTTTATAAACATATAAAAACCCTAAATCTTATAATAACATATTTGACTTAAAAGTAAAAAGAAACAACTTTAATTACTCTACATAACCATCATTCCTTCTATGGTCAATTTACATCTCATTCACAACAAAAGTGCTAATATTTACTCTAAAACAAGACCTAAATTCCATCTTAACCTAATGCTTGTAATTCATTATTCCCCACACTACATTTACCCTCAAGTTATAATAATATTACAATTCTTTTAACACAAACTAATCAACACAAAAGGCATCCTTACTATGAGTCATAAAATTTTTAATTAAAACAATAGAAAATTAAATTTAAATCTTAATCCTAGAAACATTACTTATATGTATTTCTTTGTTTACCAGCAATTCTACTCAAAGACATGAGATATTTTTATATTACAGAAAGAGATTCTATTTCTTAATGAATAATAATAATAATAATAATAATAATAATAATAATAATAATAATAATAATAATCACAACTTGGGACAAAATAATGCAACAAAATAGTAGGGTCTTCACACGAAGACCTTTACCTTCGCAACAAAGCCTATTTTTTGAAGCACTTAGGGCACAGCAGCGTCCATTTTATCCGGAGTATGCGCGTAGACAGTTCTGAGAGGATTTTTCTAATGTTCGACATAGGCATTCTCCGGTGTGTCCTGACCTTCCTCGGTACCAGCATCTTGGGTATGCGAACAGATTACATGGACATCAATTTCATCACGCCTCAATGCACACGGATTTAGGAACTCACCAGGTGTGGAAAGAGAAAACAGTTAAGGCTCAACAAAATCCTATTCAGGAGAAAACGGTTTCCATGGAGACTGTAAACATTGACATTCCGGAGGATATGGTAAACCCTTATGTTCAAGATCTTACTTCTCGAGCTCTTATTGGTAAAGTTTGGAACCCGACCTTTAATTTTGATGAATTTCTTGAATGGGTTAGGGTTACATGGAAAGGGGTTTCCGACGTCTTTTTTTTGAATAAAGATCTATGTGTTTTTATAGTGGTTTTTCATAATGGGGGTTTTCGTGATGAAATCTTAAGTCACAAATTGTGGTTTTATTGTGGCAAAGGGATTTGCCTCCAGAAATGGGAACCAAACTTTGACCTAGTTAAAACGAATATGAACTTTGTTCCTTTTTGGATCTCTCTGCCTAATTTGCCTCTGGAATATAGGGATTTTTCCACTATTGAATTCTGTGCTAAGAAATTGGGTTTTTTCATTAAGCATGACTTGTCCTCTTTTCACAAGCCAGATTTACCAGTTAGGTTTTCACTAGTTCTCAATACGTCATTTCCATTTCCCAAATTCTTGGAGTTTCACTCTAAATTTGGAAATTGGAAACAAATTATCGTTTTTGAAAACCCTATGGCTTTTGGTAAAGAGGACATATTGCTTTAAAGTAAAATTTGTGATGAATCTGAAGAAGCTTCTTATGCTAAGGAGAATTTAGACTCTATTAATATCAGGGAAGCCTCTTTAAATCATTTTGTCAATTCCTCAGTTCCTGAAAAAGACCACCAGCCACTTGTAGGGCTTGAAGAAGAATGTTCTTTTGAATTTGCAATTGGTAATTCTGAGGATATTGCCACCCCTATTCTTCCTAGTGATAGAATCAAGAAGAATTTGCTTAATTCTTTTAACACTGAGGAAAAATGTTCCAGTGAATTGGCAAATGAAATACATGATTTTGGGTTGGCTGGTTTTCCTTTTACTAAAGAGGAAGCAAATGCTTTTGTTGAAAAAACTTTCCGTAGTGTTGCCTCTGATCTTATTGAAGAATTGGCGGATGAGGTAATCGTAGAAAAGCAAAATTCATTTAATAACTCACCTCTTTTAAATAATATTGATCCCTCTGTAGATCCTGAGAGTTGTTTAAGTCAGGGGAAGGTAGAGCAATCTGCCCTCTTAGGACAAAATGATGAGGTTTTTGATTTTTCTTCTAAATTATCCATTTCACAAACTTTGAGTCAGGACTCACCTACCAAACAGAGTTCTTTCTCTCCCTCTAAGAGAGGATGAAAACCAAAATCATTTAAAACACAAGAAGAAATTAAAGCGGGTCTGCAGGCTACTCTGGATACATGTCTGAGATCGGGGAGAGTAAGGAACTCTCCCCGCAAGCAATGAAGCTCCTTTCTTGGAATGTTAGGGGCATTAATGCCCCTAACAAAAGACGCTTGATAAAGCGTCAATTAGATTCTTCAGGAATGGATATTATTTTGCTTCAAGAGTCAAAATTATCAACTTCTCAAGCTGATAGTATTTTTTTGAGCTGGTTCAAATGGAAGTATATACATTCTCCCTCTAAAGGGGCCTCAGGAGGATTGGTTGTTCTTTGGGATAGTACAATGTGTGCAGTTGAATTAATTTGCTCTGTTCCAAATTTTATTTTGGTTAGGATTACATCCTCTACTATTAACTTTTGGTTATTTAATATTTATGGCCCTACTGCAACTATAGAGAAAAAACATTGTTGGGACAATTTAGCAGCACTATTGGAGCAATTATCTGGAGAGAAAGTGATTTTAGGGGGGGATTTTAATGCTATATCTTGTTTATTAGAAAAGTTGGGTGGCATCTCCCCACCTCATAGGGTAGTTGAAGACTTTAAGGGGTTCATAGCAGATAATGCATTGTTGGATAGCCCGCTACTCAATGGGAATTTCACATGGTCAAATAGGAGGAAAGGCTTTTTAAATATAGCAGAAAGATTGGATAGGTTTCTTTTTTCTTCTGAATGGTGTCTTGAGGTAAACATTTCTGGTACTTCTATTCTTCCTTTTATAGCTTCAGATCACTTTCTTATTACTGTTCAAATTCGTGTTCCTTTAAAGAAAAACTATATTAGGCCCTCATTTAAATTCCAAGCTATGTGGTTTAGAGATAAAAATTTCTTATCCCTACTGAAATCCTGGTGGAAAAATGCTCCTTTTGTAAAAGGTTCTCGAATGTTTTGGGTTAATGAACGATTAAAATATATAAAGAAACAAATTATGGCTTGGAATAAATCCTCTTTTGGTAATATTTTCTCACAAAAAGTAGCCCTAAAACTTCAATTACAACAGTTAAATGAAGCAATTATAGCTAATGGTATGGATAATGTAACTTTTGAAAACATAAAAAATCTTCAAGTTCAATTAGAGGAAATTTTATCTCGGGAAGAAATCTTTTGGAAACAGAAATCAAGGGAAGTATGGCTAAAGGAAGGGGACCGAAATACTAAGTTTTTTCATGTATCAACCATGCTAAGAAGGCATAGAAATTCTATTTTCTCCATTAAAGATTCTACGGGTAATATTCTACAGGATGATTCTCTCATTCAAAAAGAAGGAATTAATTTTTTCCAGAAATTACTTTCTAAAGATTCAACTCAAATCTCTAACTCAGCTTTTTCTGAAGTGCTGGATCATATCCCTAAGCTAATTTCTCCTGCCGATAACGTGGAATTGATGAAAAAGTTTACCATGGAAGAAATTAAGGCTGTAGTCTTCTCCTTAAAGCCAGATAAATCTCCTGGTCTAGATGGTTTTACTCCTCTTTTCTTTCAAAAATGTTGGGAGTTTGTGGGTAAGGATATTTGGCTGGCTGTAGAAGAAGCTCGGAGGAATAGAACTGTACTACGAGAGATTAATTCAACATTTATTGCCTTGATTCCTAAAATCACTTCTCCTTCCTCTTTTGCTGACTTCTGACCCATTTCACTATGTAATACTTTTTATAAGATCATTTCTAAAGCAATAACGTTAAGGCTAGCCTCATTAATCCCAAAAATCATTTCTGACGAACAAGGAGGTTTTGTCCCAGGCAAGGAAACCTCAGAAGGTGCTTTGATTGCTCATGAGGTAATTCATTCAATTTATCAACATAAACTCCCTGCAATGTTTATTAAACTAGATATGCTAAAAGTTTATGATAGAGTGTCCTAGGATTTTTTATTCCATGTCCTTCTCAAGTTTGGTTTCTCTTCTAAGTGGTGCAAATGGATTCAATCCTGTATAACTGGTGTCAGCTTTTTAGTATTGATTAATGGTACACAATCTAAATTTTTTAAATCCTCTCAAGGTATAAGACAGGGAGATCCCCTTTCCCCTTTTTTATTTATTTTAATGGCTGAAGGGCTGAGTAGACTTATATTGAATTAGAATACACTGGGGGTTTGGAGAGGAATTAATATTCCTAGAATTCCTTTTTCCATAATGCATACCTTGTTCGCAGATGATACTTTGCTGTTTGGACAACCTATGATGGAAGAAGCTAGAGTCTTGAAGGAAGTCATTTCTAAATATTGTTTAGTATCTAGTCAAAAAGTGAACCATAGCAAATCTAAAATTTTCTTTTTCTTCTCTTCTAAGTTGGTGCAAAGTAGGATAGCTAACTATCTTGGTTTTCAAATAGACACTTTGCCTTCACGATATTTAGGTATCCCTCTCTTCTTGGGGTCAATTAAAAACATGTTTTGGAATAAGCTTATTTCAAGAATTAAAGCTAAAATATCGTCTTGGAAGGGAAAATGGCTTACTTTGGCAGGTAAACTTTTGCTTATTAAAACAGTTTTATCAGTGATTCTAGTTTATTTGCTGTCGATTTTAAAGGTTCCTAAAACTATTCTAGCATTTATTGTGAACATGTTACGGAAATTTCTGTGGAATGGGACTAATTCACATGGACAAAAGATTCCCCTCCTTTCTTGGGATAAAATATGTATTCCAGAACAATTTGGTGGAGCGAGTTTACATAATATTGCAGCTCAAAACAAGGCTCTTGGAGCTAAACTTGTTTGGAAGTTGTATGAAAAATCAACTTCTAAATTGGGTAAAATAATATATGCCAAGTATTTAGACTCCTTTAATCCTGAAAGATTATTCACTACTCTGAATCCAAAGGTAGGTTCCCACATGTGGAATTTTTTGGTTCACTGTTGAGAAGTCATTTCTCCTTATTTATCTTGGGTCATTCATGATGGTAATTTTGCTCTTTTTTGGGATGATTCCTGGAACAATCATCCTCCTCTAGATAGAACAGAAGGTCTTTTTGAGATTAAGTCTTTGTTAGGTCAGGTTTGGGGTAAAAAAGTTAAAGATTATTATGAAATTGATCCTACTTCAGCATTTAATTCAGTTAAATGGAAAATTTTTTATGAGTTTATGATTCCTCAAGAGCAAAAGATTCTTCTTAAGAATATTTTGAAGGATCACAGATTATTTATCACAGGTGAAAAAGATAAATTAGTCTGGGCCCCTTTGAAATCAGGTCGTTATACAGTTAAACAAGGCTATCTCAGTATCACTAGTAAGGATTCTCAAATAAATCTTTCTTGGCCTTATAAGCTTTGTTGGCATGATTCATGTTTGCCCAAAGCAGGAGCCTTTTCATGGTTAGCATTACATTCTCGAATCCTGACTAGTGATAGATTAGTTAAATTTAGGGTGGCAAATTCTTTCTTATGTCCCTTTTACCAGGAGGTGGAGGAATTTGTAGATCATTTATTGTTGAATTGTGATTTCTCTTTTCAGGTTTGGAATTGGCTTATCTCTAGACTGCACTGGTCGGGTCCTCTTCCTTGTTCTTTACTACAAGTTTTTCAAAGTTGGCCTATACTATTCTCTACATCTACTTTTTCTTCCTTGTGGATTGTTTCGCCAAGCATTGTCATTTGGTCTCTCTGGTTAGAAAGGAATAGAAGAATTTTTTAAAAAGTTAGCAATCCTCTTCATATTGTGTTGGGTAAAGTTGAAACAACCATTTTAGAAGTAGTTTTAGCTTCTTTGTTATCTAAGAAGGCAAGTTCTCTTATTTTTACAAGTTGGGATGATATGATTTTAAAGAATTGGAAGCAATTAAAGGTGCCTAATAATGTTTTCTTTAAGTCTAAAGTTTCGATTGATCAATCAGTTATTAAATGGGTTCCTCCTATTGACTCCTTTGTAAAGCTTAACTTTGATGGAGCAAGTAGAGGTAATCCAGGATTCTCTAGTGCTGGTTGTGTTATTAGAGATCATCATGGAACAGTCCTTAGAGCTCTGTCAATAAAACTTGGCATAATAACAAATAATGAGGCTAAGGCTTTGGCTCTAATAGCAGGATTGAACTTAGCATCAAAATATGGTTTTACTAATATCATCGTGGAAGGGGATTCATTGAATATTGTTTCGGCTTTTTCCAATAATTCATCTCTGAGTTGGAAAATAGCATATATCCTTAAACCAGGCAGAGATCTATTACAACAGTTTCATTCTTTCCAGATAAGGCATACATATCGGGAAGGTAATCTACTAGCTGATTTTTTAGCTAATATTGCTTTTAGTCTTACAGAAGATGTTATTGAATGGACTCCCGAGTCTCTTCTTCAGATACCCAGTATAAGTTATATTTTGGCTAAAGATTCAATTGCTTAAGTTATGATATTTTGGTTAAATTCGTTAGATATTAATCTTTATGATAAGCATTTTTATTGTCCTATATGATGATTAGCTGACGTTGTTTTAAGTGTGGTGATCTTTGTTTTGCTGGGCGGAACGTACCTTGTTGCTTGTTCCTACAGATGGTTGGCAGTCCTCGCACAAGGGATTTGGCTTTTCAATGATTACTATTATTAATGAATTCTACGAAGCATCTTTTCCATTTTGGTTCTATGATTGTTATCTGTGTTCGCCGAGGTTATAGTTTCATGTTTTTAACCATATCCTGGTATGCAGCCCTGACTTTTGTTCTTGTAGCTGTGACGGTATCAAGTTCTAGTTTATCTCAGTTTTTAGTAGATTAGAATGGGTTCCATTTGCCAAAATCCCTAGTCCTAACACTATGCAGGAAATTTTCAAGGTGTATGAGGTATCGGTGGGCACTGCTATTAGTCAGGTTTGTAATCTACCAGCCCTTCACACTCCAGTTGCTATCTATCCTTCGCAGGTTGCTTCTCATTTTTTATCGAATGCAATGGATCTTTTGCAATCTGGAGACAGAGTAAGGGATTTGGGGTTTACTTTTATTCAAAATGTCTAATTTTCTGTTGATGCTTTTAACTCTGCTCTAGTTGATTACGATGTGCATGAAGGGTTTGCTCCTATTGGGGGGCTATTTGATGGCAGGTGTTTATTTCAAACGCCAGGTTTACACTACCTTTTCAACGCCTTCACACATGGCCTCCGCAATAATTGTATTATTTCCTTTCAAAATTCAATCCATTGCCACAGGAAGGAATTGGGAAACTAGTTGGCAGACAAGGCTGTGGAAGTGTTTAATGCTTTGTTATTTTTGTTGAATTATGTGCCTCCTCCTCCGCCTCCCCCTCCTCAAGTTGCAGAAGATGATGAGTTCGCCGAGGATAAGGATTTGCAGGTTATCAAGATAGCAGACTAATGGGGTCCTTCTTCGTGTTTTTTTGTCTTTAACGGTCCCTTTTTTGTTGGTTGTGTACATGCCAGAGGCTATGTAATTTATCTTGAAAACTGTATTATTTTCTGGCATGACTTTAGTCCAGTTCTTCCGATCTATGTTTTTGAGATAAATATGTAAAATTTTGTTAAATATAGGCTATAACCAGAGGTTTTCTTTGCCGATTCTTTCCTGCCGGTATGCCTTTTCTGAATCTGGCATTTTGTAACTTCTTTTTATTAATAAATTTTAGTGGTTCGACCACTTTTGTTTCAAAATAATAATAATAATAATAATAATAATAATAATAATAATTTACATGGGTCATTGGATAGTAAATATTTTCCATCCAAAGAGAATTAACCAATTATCAAGATCAAAATCTAAATGCAATGTCTAGAATCCTAATTTTAATCTCATCTTAACAAAATCACCTCTAAATTTAACTCACCAACATTAAATGTTTAAATACACCAAATTACATTTAAACATATTAAACAAATGTTATATATATCAACTAATTTTCTTTATTTAATTCTTTTTCAAAATATAGATAATTCAAACGATCTACACAATTTACCAAGTAATTTCATAACTACTTTTTAATTGTTAATTCAATTCAAGATACATATTTTATAATTCCATACCCTAATAATTTAACTTACCCAACAATTTTACCAATAGCATTATTTTAAATTTCTAAATGATTAATGCATCTATTTACTCAACTACTATGGTAAATAATAATCATATTAATAGGAATAATAATAATAATATATTATACCACAAATCATTGAATAATAATTATTATTCATCCACTAATAAATTATTGATACTACATGCATTTTGTATCAAAAGTAATAACTTCCTATAGCAAGATTTCAATAATTTTATTAACTAACAAATCTAATTTTTGAACAGATTATATGAAGCAATTAATTTGAAAGTGAGAAATAGCCCAATACAATGTTCATGAGTTACTAAAACTCCTTCTAAAATGAGGAAAATATCTTGGAGAATTTAAACCTAATACTTGTGCTCATGGAGTGCTAAAATGTAATACAAGTAGATTAAACTACAGCACTGAAAGCCCACGCCAATATCGTGGAGTACTAAAACTCTTCTCAAACTATCAAATGCAAGATACTTTAAAAGAAAAATAAATTAAACAAAAATTGCAATCCAAATTCAATTACATACACGAACACTTATTTCTGAGTTTTCTTATTATGAAGACAAATATCTATTCTGCTGTTGCTCCTTTACTAGATGTCATTGTCCATCAGACAGACAAATTAAAGGGTAGGTAGTTTGATAAGTTCTCAATAAAATTGTTTAAACAACTTAGAATACTTTAATTAACAGCATTTCTACTACAAGAATAACAATCATGGCCTAATATACGATGGTATCTGTAAACAAATATCAAATGGAAAGCTACAGATGATAGCAGCTTAACAACTTTTGCAGCAGGTTGGTTAACTAATTATGCAATGTTGGTTCGTTTGGTGCTAGAGGTAGTTGTATATAAGATGACACATCTTAAGAAGGATATTCATTTGTCTCTGACATTCAATTCTATATATGCGATTATATAAACATTGCAAAGCATTGATTCTATTTAAGCAACAGCTATATGGTGGTGAAGAAGACTTCATTTAGGTGTCAGGTAAAGCTGTTCTAAATTGTCGAAAAGAATGAAAGATCAGAAATAATTAATGGACATCCCTCAATCCTACACATGCGGCCATACAGGTTGAATGACTGAGGCTATGCATACTTAAGTCACATTTATATACCTTATTGAATCGCACCTACTGTGGATCATTATGTGTTCATGAATAACCATCCTGCCCACACTGGCTCCCTAGAGGACACCCTAACATTGTCTTAAAATTCCATTAACACCTATGATGGCAATGTTGATGTGCTTTTTGGACTGTAGATCACATATGAATATAGGTTTAAGGTATTTCCAGTGGCACTGCTCCTTGATTTAGATCCTAAAAATATTCCACATAATCTATGCTTCCCTCAGACATCGTTAAAGAAGTGGCAGTAAAGAAAACTATATTTCAACCGTCGCCAGCATCCTACTAGCCTGAATGAATGGGGTTTTGGTACACAGGTATGGGCATTTGTCTAAACATGAAGGATAGATGGATTCATTATATATTGTAGTTGCCATTGGACTAATCCGGTGATCAGACTGGCCTGACAGACACGGTCGTAATCTGTAGATACATAGACAATGCATGTACACTGTTTAACAAGATACTTCAATGACATGACACCTCACGGAATGACATGATCGTAGGATTGCAAAATGTGACAACTGTGAAAACATAAAATACCAATAGTTAAAACTTCCACAGATGTCATCATAACAACATGTCCATAAACAACTAGCATAATAACAGATAATCGATCATCAAATAGAATGTCATAATGTCTAGTCCTACTAGGATAACTATCAGTCTGACAGAAGGCAAGCTGAGGGGCACTACAATTTGTGCTCATGTGCTAGTTTGGTGTATCAGATTTATCATATTGTAAGTATTCTGAGGTAATTCAGAAAGTGATAGTGTGAATGATGTAATGATGCACCCTTATGTATGGGAAATTGTATATGTACTTGTCATTTTAATTATATGATCTTGTTGATTTCTCGTTTAATGTTATTTCATGGAAATGTATGTGTTCTTACATGTGAAGCAATAGATTAGAATTGAATTATTGATGTTAGTTAATTCTTGATCCTGTAAATAGTTTAGTAAGTAATGCAATTGTGGAAAGCTTAGACGACAAGATAGTTTAATGACATGTATTGATGTGGTTGACATTACTTTGTTATTCTATCTTTAAAAAAAAATTGTCCTATTTATTTAGCATAGTTGTGTTGTCCTCTGGGGTTTCCTAGTGGGGCATTACATTTGGTATCAAAGCCTAGGTTACAACATTGAGACCTCTGCATTGTTGTTGTTGCTCTAGGTTAAGTGATTTTCTCTTTGTGGTAAGCTGGTAATAGTATCTCTCACATTTGTGCCATAGTACGATGTTACAAGGTTGAAAAAATTTACAAACTTGTTCTTTGATTCTAGAAGAAATAAATTCTTTATCCTTGTTTTACTTATACGTCTTCTATGTGTTCTCTCTCCCTCTTTTCTGAAATGTGATGATATATCTGGCAATATGAGTTTTCTGAATGTAGAGTTTGCTGAGTTATTCAGGCTTTGAGTTCCTCTTGTGGTCTCTTGTGCTTTAGAAGAAAGAAGCATTGTTATTGTTAGTGCATGTAATTAAGTATTGGAATGACTTAATCATTTGGTGAGTCATGTGGTTATGTGATGTTGTCATGTGCGGGGTATCTTAAAGTGGTTGTTGATAACCTAACATTTATCACCTAGCTAGTCATGACCTCACATGGAAGAATTGTTGTGATTTATGAAAAATATCATTTTGTATGCCTGTGTGAGAACCGTGTGCAGGGATCGAATTGGAGCTTCCGTTGGATCCATAAGATCATGAATGTGATACTGTAAGTGAATTATAGCTTTAAATTATTTATGTGTGACATCATACATTCCCTTTATATTTTCTTACATAAGAAAGTACTTGTGTATGTTCATAGCTTAGTAAAAAGAAATTGTACTATGTTAAAGATAGAAGTTGTTTGTATATAAGTAGCAACTGTGTTGCCTTAAATCCTTGTATAAAAGTTGCTTAGATAAGAGGATGTAGTTAACTAAATCATTTGAGTGTTGGTGTACATTCTCTAATACATTCTAGACCTTGTGTCCTTGAGTGTTGTGTAGCGGATACTCCCTTTTTGTGGCTAAAATTAGTCACATCGTGATGTGAATTTGTTGTATAATTTGGTTGTTTTGAAATTTTTAAAGTTGTTTCATGTGTTGTTGGGGGTTAGTAGTGAATTTTATTTCTTTGAACTTTCTTATGACAGGAGTGGTCACCAAAACTCTTTTTTTTTTCTTGATTTATTGTTGAAAATTGCCAGCACTCTGTGTCTTAAAGTTAGATTTGATTATTTTCCCACTTGGGTTTGCATTTATTTTTAAAATCTCTATGGTGGCTATTCCGAATGTTTGTTTCTGTTGGCCCCATTTTGTGTTAACAGATGTTTCTATCATGTTCATTTCGAACCTTTGATAGTATGTTCAAGGGAGGACTCTACAGAGAATTGTACTTTGTATGTTGGTAATAGTCGAAAGTATAGTGGAAATAAGATATGAGATGTATTTTTCCTTGATTATATGTGAATACAATTATTTAAATTGGATGAAATTCTCAAAATATGTGTGATTAGATATAAGTATATCACATGATACGCCTTAGAGGTAAATAATTGATGTTCTTTTTGTTGTTATGGAACGATTATGTATGTCTTATGAACAATTGTTTAATATGGATGCGTATACATGCAATAGAAAGTTTTAGGAGGGAAGGATGTAGTACCCCTCCATTCTCACCCTGGATGAGTAGGTGGTCAGCTTAAGGAGCATGAAGAAGAAGGTAAAATACTCAGAATATGTAGGGTATGATAGACATGTTGATGGTAAGCTTACTATTATGATATAGTTGATGACATTGTTGATACTTTATGATCAATAAATTATACTTATTTTGTGATCAGTTATAGATTAATTGATTATGTAAATTAGTTTTACTACGTAATTAATGTGATTATCTATCTATGTCTTATCTGGTTGTTTAGTTACTAATGAATTTGTCTAATGTGGATACTTGTGATGTTTTTTTGTGAAGGGACAGTGTAGTATTACTCATAATGTGTACCCTATTATGATGTGATTCTCTGTCACTATGTGTCTACTTGGATGATTATATATATCTATTTGACACTTTTATTTGTTGCAGGTTGCAGGTACCAGGCATTGACTCCACCTGAATTGACAGGTCTAAGCATGCCTTCATACCAATAGAAGTTGTTGAATGGAGATAACATATGGTCCCCTAGCCTATCCATCATCCTTGAAGAGGATGAGTATTTGGTTGTGTACCCTATTAGTGTTGTCGGTTTGGGCATGATACTCAGTCATTGTTGTGGTGGTCTTGCTTTCTAATATTGCATAGTAGTCAAGTATGGTTTGATAATTGGGTTATTTTGTTGGTATTGTTTTGGTTATTGTTTCCTTAAAATAAAATAATTAGTTATGAAGCATTTTTGGTGAATAAATAAATATATAAATGTCTTTATGTAAATTTAGTTTATGAAAAATATATTATTCTAGAAGTTAAGTTAATAAATAATAATAATAATGGTAATAAATGTAATTACAACTAGAGTTAAATAAATAAATAATATTTATGTGTTTCCATAAAATATATTTGTCTTGGTCTAGTTGTAAATTGTTAAAAATAGCAAACTGTAAGATATTGTTCATGCAGGAGTTATTGCCTCTTGTGGGGGGGAATCTTCTAGAAGATTTTAGGGGATTTCTTTCTCTAAATAAGGATTTTTTGGACTATATTTAGGGGGCATTTCTCTCTCATAAGAATCTTTAGTAGATGGAACTTTTGGGGGGAGAGAATGGTTTGTGGCTACAACAGTTGAACCTGACATCGAATCTTTAGCCAGTCAAGCAAGCGAAATCAGGTTCCTTTGGTTCTAATTTTTGTCTCATTTTTTTGTTGAACCAAATGTTTGATTTATAATTTTTCCTATTGATTGTAATTTTTTGAGAGGTTAGAAACCTTGTTATCAGATCCAATTTTGCATGTCTATATCATTGCATTTCTAGGAATCACTGATTGATGTGACTGTCTATCTCTTGTCTATTTCATCTATGTTTTTATAGTCTATTGTGGCAGCCATAACTTTCGGTTTACAAACTGGGTTCCTCTAAATATTTTATATATAGTGTATGACCTAGTTAGCTAAATCATATCGAAAACTAGTCTATACCCGGTTTGGAGATATAAATGTTTTGTGACTGTCTACCTCTCAGCCATTTTGTCTCTATTTAGCAGGCTGTTACGTTAGCCGTAATTTTTATTTTATGAACTGTGTTCCTCTAAATTTTTTATATATGGTGTATGACCTAGTTTTATAAATTATATCCAAAAATCATTTATACCCAGTTTGTTGTTTTGTAGATATGAATGTTTTGTGACTGTCTACCTCTACCATTTCATCTCTATTTTAGTAGTCTGTTGCGTTAGCCATAACATTAGTTTTACGAACTAGATTTTTTTATGTTTTTTTTATATGGTGTACGACCTAGTAATCTAAATCATATCCAAAAATAGTTCATACCCAGTTTGGCTTTTTGGAGATATGAATATTTTGTGACTGTCTACCTCTCACCAATTTCGTCTGTCTTAAAACAGTTAGTTGTGTCACCAATAACTCTATATTTTTTAATTGGGTTTCTCTAATATTTTTCAACAAATTCATTTTTGTGCATATCCTATGATCATTGCATTCCATCATATGACTCTCTTTGAGGCATTCCATCAATGAGTCTGCATGCTCTGTCTATGCTTTCACATTTTACATTGTTGTTAGCTTTGAAAGCCTTCTCAAAAAATTCATTTTGTGATAATCCTATCTTATGTATGTGGTTAAAAGTGTGGTAGATTTGATGAAGATGTTAGATCTATAGGAATGTTTTATTGTTCTATATTTCTTTCCTCTCAAGCTAACCTTAGAACAATGTTCTTTCATTGTAGCTTTGGGTTTGATATCTTGTGATCCTAACTAGTGTAAGATATTTATAGCATTCTAATATTATAGGCTTTTAGCCTTGCTTTTACAGTTATATTTAATAGTATTTACAATTATCTAGATTATTATTATATGTGTATTAATCTAATTATTATTAGAGCAGGTCTCTTTAATTTACTAGTGTATGAAATTAAGGTATGTAATTAGTATATGAAATTAAGACATGTAATTATGCCTATTAATTTATGTATTGTGAGGGAATGGAATAAAGGTAATTTAATGTATTGAATAATTTTTTATAGGTTTGAAAATAAGAGTTTTAGATTAATGTAATTAGTTTGGTATTAGAATTTTATTATTAATGTTCTATGAATTTGGCTATGTTGAGAGAACATTGTATGGTATTGAATTAGATTATAGATGTGCTATTTGTCATTAGTTTTAAATCATCATTTTATCTGAGTCGTGTTGCAAATGATATCATTGAAGTATTTTGATAACCAGTTTGAGTTAAGATCTTACTTGTTAGAAACCGTAATCTATGGTTGGGATAGGTCAGTTTAGGGGTTATTCTACTTTGAAAAGTAATGTTGGTTATCATCTTGGTCATTAATACCATTGTCTAGAATAATGATCTTGTTAAGGTTTTATTCTATTAATTAAATAAGTTACAATAGTGTCATTATGATCATCATTTGGGAAATTATAATCCTAATCTTATGTTTTCTCTTTGATCTATTTGAAGGACATGATATCTTATACCATTCTTGAAATCTAGTGCCTTAATGAATGTTATTAAGTTTGTAGGTAATGCGAACATGAATCATGCCAATCTAGTAGACATGAGGTATATAACTTTAGAAGATATTAAAGGGGTGACTAGTTATGATGTAAGTGAAAGAATATTAAGTCTAGCACTATAAAGATAGATCCACCTTATATTTGTTGAATGTTTTACCATGTTTCAAATTAATGTTACATTCTTTTATTCCCATTCTTGGTACAATACTTCATGTATTTCCATTATGTGTTGTAAGTGAATTATTGGTTAAAGTTCTTAGTCTATGTTGTGCATTTGGAAGTGAACATTGATATGGAACCATTGTGTTACAGAGGTGTCATGTGTTTGTGTCATTAGGGAAGTTGATTCCAGAGGCCTAGAGGGGGAGTCATGTGTATGACTCTAGTGGTTTTATGTAGTGTTTACTTCCCTTTGTTTATGGATTCATGTGGTTATGACGATTGAGCAAGAAGGATAATACCTTGTTCAGTGTTCCTATTTTGTGCAGTTATGTTTAAACTCATGTCGATGTTGTTTTCATGATGAGGTGGTAGAGTCCTTCTTTATTGTTGTGGTTCATTATTGTATTAGGCATGTAATAAATTTTTGTGTTGGTTGATTTTATGGTTGAGATTTTGGGAGCAAGAGGACCCATGCCTTGCTCTAGATTACACTTTGTTTCGGTTGAAATTTTTGGAACAAGAGGACCCATGCCTTGCTCTAGATACTTTTGTTGAGATTTGAATGCAAGAAGGTAAATTCCTTGCACGATATGTGGATATTTGTTGTTATGCTTGTTGGTTAAGAGTCTCCTAGATGCAGGAAGGGAAGTGGCTTCTAATGTAGGGCCGGTGCCCAAAGTGGCTATTAGGGTAACCCACTGGAAGTTGTTAATCTAGTGATAACTTAATAATCAATTTTGGAGGGTTGGAGAGCTTTCACATTAATCAAGATAATTGGATGCCTCACTCATGCCTGTAGTGCTCGTTCAGACTAAGGATGAGATCAGAAGGCTGTGGTTGGCAAAATCAACTTCCTTGTCCTCATGAAAGGGATGTTGATTCTGCATGTGTCAGCCTATGGGGCCGACATCTAGTGAGAGACTGTCAGGGTAACCATAGATGGGGGCCGGTGCCTAGTGAGAGACTGTCAGTGTGACCCATGGATGGGGGCCAACATCTAGCTAGAGACTATCAGGGTAACCCATGCTAGGACCATGCGATGACAAGCATCCCTACTGTAGTCTAGAATTCCATCTTTGTTGTTCTCTCCGATGTTGTGTGAATGCCTCTGGAAGTCCTATTAAGTGTGGAAGTGTTGTTTATGCTACTTGTGGTGTCTTGTTGACCCATGTTGTACTTGATTCCTATGTAGTCCTTGTAGTTGTTAGTCTTTGTCTCCTTGTCTGGTTGTTTCTGCAGAACCTTATGGTATCTCCTAGCTCAGGGGTGGACCTCAAGGTTCCACATGGTAGGGTGGAAGAGCTTATACGATTGGTTTTCCCTTGCCTTGGTTCATGTGCAAGAAGGATGGACCTTGTGTTGGAGTTTCCAGATCATGTTCCAGTTTGATGAGACATCTATTTGTGCTCATGTGCTAGTTTGGTGTATCAGATTTATCATATTGTAAGTATTCCAAGGTAATTCAGAAAGTGATAGTGTGAATGATGTAATGACGTGCCCTTATGTATGGGAAATTGTATATGTACTTGTAATTCTAATTATATGATCTTGTCGATTTCTCATTTAATGTTATTTCGTGGAAATGTATGTGTTCTCACATGTGAAGCAATAGATTAGAATTGAATTATTGATGTTAGTTAATTTTGATCCTATAAATAGTTTAGTAAGTAATGCAGCTATGGAAACGTTAGAGGACAAGATAGTTTAATGTTATGTATTGATGTGGTTGACATTACTTTGTTATTCTATCTTTAAAAAAAAAATTATCTTGTTTATTTAGCATAGTTGTGTTGTCCTCTGGGGTTTTTTAGCGGGGCGTTACAAGTATAATGTATTTAATATTTTTCCTACTTCTATAAATTTCCTAAACTATCTTGCATCATTTAGAAACTTACTAAACAATACATTTACTAGTTTACCTTCTTTTTTATATATAAAAGCAATTAATTAATGATGGGGGAAGAAATTATACCTTATTCCAACAAATACAATGGGCATACTTGAATATCCTTTCCCCACATATTAAACCATTGAAAGTGATGAAATTTTCCACAAACCAAGGGCATTGTACCACTCAATTGGTTATTTTTGATGTCAACCTATTGATGGAAATTACATTTACCTTCTCATAGTTTTTCTATGTTGCAATAAAACAATTTCATTCAAAAATAAAAGGATTTTTATGGTGCCCTATGGGGACCCAGAGGAACTAAATTGAGATTAATCTTTAGTAGCCTTGACATGTCCAAAGATTTGAACATTAACCCCACATTGCTCTATCAAATTTCTTATGGGTTTGAATGAATTGTATATTAACTAAAACAAAATATTAGTCCTCATAGTTTGCTTATGTTGTAGCAGAATAATTTGTTTCAAAAATAGAAAGAATTTTTATGGTGGCCTACATGACGCCATAGTAAGTTAACTAAAAGTAATCTTCACCAACCTTTAGATGACCATAATGTAGTTGTGATTAACTTACACTAGAACATGGAGAAGCATGAAGTTTAAATAAGTCCATGCCTTTGATAGGGAATACTTATGTCCATTTTCTGGCCTTGAAATTTGTGTAGGATAGAAATATATTGCAAACACTAAGGTTTTATTTTTGCTTGGATTTTCACTATATGGAAAAATAGTATTTGTTTGATTCTTGATTGGATGCCTATTATTTTCCTAGTTAATAATTCTATTTTTAATTTGTGAAAAATAGGAGAAAAAATAAGGAGAATGGGAGATGGGAATAGAAAAATTTCAATGAGACTCTAATTTTTTTTTTTTTTGGATGTAGGGACCACATTAGGATTTGTGGAAACATAGTAGTTTGCATCTAGAGAGCTCTAAATAGGGTGTGGAGATGGGGTTCAAAGTTTTGTCTCGCCAAAAAAAGAATATTTTAAAACATTTACCTATAATGTCATGGACATTCCTACCAAGAGTGTTATTCTATTCATGGCATGTGTCATAGTCTTCAACATGTAATGTGTTAAAATATTCTTTCTTGGATAGGTGATAACATATGTTTGTTTGTGTTTTTTTATTTGCTACAGAACCCCCACTGCAAAAGATTTCCTAGGAAAAACATTGAATGGAGAAAAACCATTCACCTATTTGATTACTTGTGGAATTTAATATATTTTCTTTCCTAATGATCTCATATTATTTGATTTTGTAATTCTCATATTTTTTGTTGTTGTTATGATGCTATAATTTTGAGGGATGGAGGATTCTGTAGATTTTACAAGTGAGCTTTTGAAAGCTCTTACATGTAGAAGAGGTGATCATACAATTGAATAGATAACAATTGAGGAGCTCAATATTTATTGGTTGCAGATAACAAATAGAAGCTTTCATTCTCACATGCAAATCTTATTTGACATGTATTCTTCTACTCATATAATTCATATAAAATTCAAATTAAGTTGTTCATGTTGCTAGTCCAAAATATTAGTGGTACTCTTTGTAATCATCAATAGTCTTCCCTTTTGTAGCTATGATGCAAATACAGATGGAAAAATTATAGAGAAAGAAGTCATTGAGGTAATAACAATAATGATACCCCATGTTATGCATAGCCATTATGGTCTTACATGTAAAATGTATACATTATGGAGGAGATTGATAGAGAGAAAAATGGTTACATTGAGGTGAACACTAATAAATCTTCTCCTTTCATATAGCTAAGTCTTAACATAAAAAACTAATGGATATATTGCTACATCTATAAGGTTTTGTGATTGCATCCCTTGGATTAGTCCTTTGCATAGTTAAAATTATGTTGTATAAAAATATTGGGGTTAAGGAAGCTAGGTAAGAGGATAGTGAATTGGAATTTTCTAGAGATGGTCATAGATAGAAATAACCTGATTATTACAATGTGAAGTGCTATGATCTCTAACTTGTCCTTAGGCCTTCTTTGCTTTCCACATTATTGAAGTCTATAAGTGGTCTGAATTTAGTATTAGCCATGTCACTAAGTTGTAGTTGATCATTAGAAGGGAACTTTATCTTTACCATTGGCAAACCTTTAACAAAGATTTTTTTGGAGAGTTGAGAGCACAAGAAAATATATGAGATGATAATGTCCTAACAACATAGCACACTCTGACTAGGTCTTCTTGTTTTATAGAAAACTTGATGGAATAAGGAGTAGATTAGGCTGGTCAATACTTGTAATCTTCTATGTGGAGATGGTCCAAACCATATACCATCTTATTAGAAGGAATTTTTCTTTTTTTATACTAGTAGTGTTCTATGTCTAGGTTGTTGGCACCATAGTATGCTATAGTTTTGTCATATTTGGCCCTATTTGTAGTTGGTATAGTTTTAGAAGAGGGATTACCTACAAATTTATCAATTTATTGGAATTGATGGTGCTATAATTTGGAGCTCTATATGAGATTTATTGAAATGAATGTACAAGATACTTTATAGATATTATGGATAATCTAGTTAGGGATTCCTTTGGCTACTTTCTTGAGGCAATTTTAGAACATAATCACAAGTTTTCCTTTAAACTATTTTAAAGGTTCTTGATAGTTAGATACTAAATTTCTCAATCTGTATGTGGTTTCCTTGTTTTCATTGACTACTTTAATTAATGTTTGATGACACCAACTAATAGGTCTATTGATCATGTTATTATTATCTTTTTGCCTAATATTCTAGCTTGGTTATAAAACCATTTAGTCAAACACTCTGGATTAGAAGAAAAATCTATTAAAGTGCATTGTCAATGAATTTTTTTCTTTTTGTTGAGGCATTTTTATTTGAAGTTTTTTGAGCTAATATTCTTCTAGTAGAAGAATGGCAATATCAAAATCATTGGTACTGTAAGAGTTATTTTAATTTTGTATATCATTTATTTAAATATTTTAGGTGAGAGAATGACCCCCTTGAATTCATTAATCTCATTTTGTTTTTGTATATTTCTTTGTATGTAGATACAAGGATAATGTCTTTTTCAGGTATTGAGATGCTATTCTTTGTTTATACGTAATTTTTAAATTTAGATCTAGTAGTATACCTTGTAGAGGTGTAAAGTTTTTTGCAACTTTAGTTTTTGCATACATAAACTTAAATTTAGAGGAACCTTGTTTGCTCCTTCTACCATTGATGTTTATTTAATATTCTAAGATAAAAGACACTATTAAAATTCAAGAAATTAATCTAGATTCTTGCATTGCCATCTTTCTGAACTAGAATATCTTTTTCAAGATACAACAGAAGGATTAAGAAGTGATGCATATCAAAATTATAATCAGTCATGTCCTTCACTCCCAATTAGAAGAAGAAACCATTTTCATTCCATGATACAAGAGGCAAAATTTTTTGTTATGGATCACTGGTAGAGATTATGGATCATTTGTATATGGATTTTGTCACTCGTTAGCCTCTTCCTTTGGATGTTCTTTCAATACAAGAAGAGATCTAGTTTTATGTTCTGGGATATTGTGTCTGCATAGCGAAAGGTGGTGCAGAAATACTTAAATTGCACATGGCACTTGTTCTTCTTCTTGTTTGTCAAAATACTATTAATACATGGATTCGTTTAACATTCCTAGGAGCCTTCATTCCATTTTATGGCAATATCAAGTTCCACAATGTAAATATCATCATTGTTGCATGTTGCTTTTCATGTTTATGTACTATACTATTATACACAAGGAAACCATTTGAATAAAATAATTACACTAGCATCACTACTTGGTAAATGTTTTAATTCTATAATGAGAAATATATAGATCATATCTAATTGAATTTTACACCCTTTCCTATTAGTTCACAAAGAGAGTTCTCACATTAGTATTGTTACTAGGGTGGTGTCCCATGTTTACACAAGGATTATAAAAAACATTGGAGATGATCGAATATCTTTTTCATTGTACATTACCATAATATTCATGGTTGCACTTGCTTGTATAAGTGAACCCTTGGATTTGAGATTTTGACAACACTTGTTTTTTATGAATATTTGTAGTTGATTGTAGGTGGAATATTTATTGGGGTACTATTACATGTAGGGATTCATCTTGGGTGTGATTTTGTTTGAATAGCTAAAGCAGATGAAGAAACCTATAATAGAACCATTGATGCTAAAAGTTTTGGAGGCACAAAGCCTTCATTTGTGCAAATTCTTATGACTATATAAGTGATCATGGTGGTGCTTATGTTTTAGGCATTTATATTAGCAACCAACTAGACTAGAAGAAATATTGTCAAGTGTCCATGGCCTTTGCATAGATTAATAGGATTCAATGCTTTATGGTAACCCCACCATTTGTTCTCTCTAGTATACTAACTTCTCATATATTACTTCATGATGCTATTCCTTTCCCATGGATGGGCTTAGAAAATAGTTAGAATAATGCCAACATTTAGAATTTTAGTAGTTAATCCTAAGAGAAGCTTTAACCTAAGCTAATTACAAAACTTGGAGAGAAAATAGTGTGAATATTGAGAGCAAGGAAATATAGGGTCAATATGCTTAAGGTAAGCATTTCTATATTAGTATAAATTTACATTTTAAACAATAATAAGTGTACTACACTCAATGCAAGCATAACATATTATACCAAATCCTTACATATGTTTCTGGTTGAGAAATTAGCCTTGGGAAAAAACTACACATAAAAAAAAATAATGTAGTCTAAATCTTTAAGATGATTGGTACTTCAATAATATAGGCTTCCATATACCCTAGAAATGTGCTATCTTGGTACATGTTAAAGCCTCCAAGCTTCAAGTATCAGAGTGGGATGTATCTCTTCTTGCAATGTTCATCAATATCATCATTTGAGTGGTATGTAAGAAAGGCCAATCATTAATAAGTTCTTTTTTAACAATTGTTGAATCTTCCATAAGCATATGTTTTATGAGATTTTCTCTTAGCATGATAATTTATTATTCATGATATCTAATATACTAATTGTAACACAAAGAAATACATGCTTTATGGATTCTTGTCTATTCAAGTTGAATGATATGTCTATCTTTACATGTTCTATTGAATGATATATGCTTATCTCCTTCTAAACTCTCAGAATTATAACATGTTCTCGGCACTTTTTTTCTATCACATTAGGACCAGAAGAAGACTATTCAAGTGATCATATTCATACATCTAGAGACTAAACTCAAGAAATCACAAAAGTATTTTTTTAAAGGTTTGTAATGATATCTTAGTATTTGATTTTAAAATATTAGCTGCATAGATTTTCCTCCTTTCTTTGTTCTAATGATTTTTTATCGACATCTTTATGTTTCCTATATCTATTAATGGAGTATTTGCTACTCTGTATTGTTGGTTGTCCATAATACACTTTGATTTTTGAAAGGCATTATAATTTTCTAAAAATCATAATACTGAAACAAAACTTAGCATCAACCAATATGCATACACAAGGTACTAGTCTATCACATAGGCTAGTCATGGATGTTTATGCTTACCATACCATTGTTCAAAATTATAGCTTTATATTACATATATATAATCATCTATATTTGTCAATGTTGATACAAGTGTATGTTATTTTTTGTAATCAATAACAAATTTCCCAAACTTTCCATAGATGGGCCCTATACTGCTCCAACCGAAGATTATAAAATGTATGATGCATTGCTTCTGATTGAACTTGGAATTGTAGCTACTCCATTTATTAGCATTCTAAAAGAGATGTTGATTCATATCAAACTAACTGATATGAATAGGTCACCTTTGGTATGTGTCAATTTTCCTTGATATTGGGAAGGAAAAATACTTATGTAATGAATTTAGTACCATGCAAAAAATAAAAATTCTTGTTGAAATCGATCTAGAGTACAAATAATTCTTAGAATGTCATGGACATTATTTCCACAAGTGTAATTCTATTCTAGGCAAGTGTGATGACATATATTTGTTTGTGCTTTTTGTTATATATTTTTTGCAGACTACACATTGCATTTGTAATTATATAATCATGTTTTAGATCATAGTGAAAACTGCAAAACTGTGGCAATATACATATATAATAGCAGAGAGAAAAATTGAAGCACTATATTTCTTTATTGTTTAATTCATAGTGATGCACCTAAAAAATTATAATGAGGTCTATTGCCACTTGCCACTACATATAAAAAAGTTGTTGGCTCTATTTATTTGTTATGTGATATGACATTGTGCATCTGCATGCTACTATGGTTTTGATTAGTTCAGCTAGAAAAGAGGGTCCAGATCCCTTTAACAAAATAGACCCCCGAGTATCAGGCCTTTATAGAGCCAAAAATAGTAGATAAATAGCACTTGAATAGAAAACCAAAAAACAACTAATCAAAAACCATAGAAGCAACAATGACGACAAAAAACAATAGAAACAAGGAACTATGGGATATCAGTCACCCCAAATTTAGCAAGGAACTCAACCATCTTCTTTTAATCTCTAAAACTATCAATTCCCACCTACGTGACCTTTTCATCCAGATCTTTAACCACAACAAAGATAGAAGCAGCCCAGAGCAAAGCTTTAGCCACAAACTCTGCCATAACCTTCCAATTCTTCTACTGGTTTGCATTTTCCTTTGGAGATGCTAAATATCCTCTACATTCTTGTCAAACAAGATGTAGGTCCCCTTTTTTTCATGATCCATCGCATCCCTCATAGTGTCTTGACCAATAGCAACCCTCACAGTGTCACCCAAACCTTCAGCACTGGACTCATTCATAGAGGCAAAATGACTGGTTCCCTCAACCTCATGGATATATTCCGTGGGGGTTTCATCCTCACCTTCGTCCATAGTCTCCTCCACAAACTCAAAATCATTAGAAACTTCCACCCACTGTGGGTTCACCAATGGCTTACCAGCAATCCATTTGGACTGACGAATCCTCGGATTGACAGCCTCACCACCTTCACTGCTACCCATAGGATTTAGCCTAGGATCAAGCTCAACTATCTTCGCAAGAACATCCATGGAAGAAACACCTTTACCTTCCTTCAATTTTTTCTTTAGGGTAGTCTCCATTTCCTCCACCTCCACCCTATCTCTTTTGCAGTCTTCTTTTCAGTCGCTAGGGTGGTATGCTTTTGCTTCTTGTTCCTAGCAGTAACAGGGGTCCCAACAGGGTTATCTTCTCCAACATGAGGACCACCTTTAGAGATTTTAGGGGTCCCCATACAAACCTTCACTTTTCCTTTATCCCTGGGGGAAGTGCTCAAATGTGCGTCCTCAAGAATTTTGACTATGTTTTACTACATTTGTCATCTCTATTTTTTCTATTTAGCATAGCACTGTAGGATGGGTAATTATACTCCCAGTAATTATTTTTAATTTATATATATGACGAGTGTTTTTTTGGTCCAATAATTTTGGGTATATGTATTTCCCACTAATGCATTTGTACTTAAATTGGTTTTGTATTCAGATTATTGTCTATGCATGCAACTTTGGAGCAAATAGATCTTTAAACAAGCAGTCCAAAAACTAAAGACGAAGAGAAAATGAAATATCATTGTCTAATACGTGTCCCACTATCAAGACAAAGTCATGCAAAAAAGGTACTTTGATACTTGTATAGATTACAAATAACTAAAGATAAAAATAGTAAATTATTTCTGATACCATCTCAACAATTTTATAAATAGTAAATTATTTTAGATAGGTCTGCACCAAAAAAAATCTTGCAATGCAAAGCCTTGTTCTTCAATATGTTTTTTTCTCTCTAACCACTCTTAACACCACTGTCATTGATATGTGTTGCATGGGCCAGATGGAAGCTTATTCTACAACAACGTATTCTTCTTAATAGGGTGTATCATTTGCTTCGACTAGGATAAACTCTGGGCAGGCTATATATTCAGCTCTAAGCCCGAGCACTAGTCTTTCATAGTAGTAAGTTGAGATGAAGTTTTTTCTACATGGATTTTCTTTTCATAATTCTTCTTCCTTCTGCACTTTCAACATTAAATGTTATTGTCATTAAAATCAGTAGAATGAAGGCCATCTTCATCATCCAATAACTTGAACTGCTCTCCATTGTGATCGCTAATTTTTTTTTAGACAGAAAAAGGTGGAGCCACCCATAAATTGAGATAATTATAGAGAAAGTACAACAAAGTTTAAGGATCCAAAGACCAGGGATCCAGTAAAAATTACATAACAAGGTCCTTAATAGAGCAGAAGATAAAACCAAGTAAAAACAAAACAAACCTTAAGTCTAGAAAATTCAAACAGAACCAAAAAGGAGAAGAACATAGCCATCATCGATCCCAAGAAGAAGAACACATGAATCCACCTCCTTGGAGATCGCAACACAATGTAGGCACCGAGTAGAACCATCACTACCACCTTACCACCCGTATCACGGCCATAGAGGAAAAAAGAAACAACTGTGAAGAGAGCACCAAAACCGGCCGGGTGAAAACTGTGAAGCCGACCAAAAAATAGACGAACATACCACCACCAAGCCAAGAAACCCCCTGCCCCTAACAAACCTATCGCCAAACCACCAACACACAGATGTAGAAAACGGAGCCAAAACCCATGAAACCACCCTCTCATTGTAAACCAAACATAACACAGTCCAACACCACATTGTACGGATTCACTGAGAGAGACGTTAAGCCGCTGGCAGAGCTACCGGCAGGGCCTGTTCATCCAATTCCACTGAGATGAAAGATTGAGCGTCCTCCTCCAAGTCTTCCAAGGCATAGAGAGGCATCCCCGGGGCCAGGTCAGACGCATGTACCCTATGGAATCGGATGGCTGTAAAGACATCCTTGATTCGTTCAGTACTTTTTTTGGAGAATAGGAAGCAATATGACCGCAGAGCATATCTATATCCACACTACACAAGGATGTGATGCTAGTTTGCATGGCTCTATATACCGCTTGCTATGGCGGAGAATTTCACAAGGCTATAAGATTGAAAAACCCACCGATGAGGGCATCACCTTGCTCCATTCTATAATTAGACACTGTCGTCTCCCACCTATCCACTGTATAAATGTTTTTAAAGAACAGGTCTGATGCTAAAGCATGGACAAAGTCACCATCCATTACAAGATCCATAATTTTGGGTAGGAGCTACGATACTACGTCTGAAAAGTCTAGGACACGTCCCTTAAAACCTCTGATCCATGCATGACCCACAATATTCCAAACTGTAAACTGAGTGAGGGTGCAATCGGAATCAATCAGAGACATCAGGTCTATCACCTTTACTCTCCCTTTGATCTTCAGTTCCCAGTCAAGAGCTAGAAAGAACAACCTCTGATTTAAACACGTATCCGCCGTAACAGACCTTTGATGCTAGAATGGCAACTAAACGATGAACCGTACCAAGAGAAAAAAATGGGAGAAACAATAGAGCAAGAGGGAAAACTAGGTAGAGCATAGAATACTAAAGCCTTTAAAGTTGACATAACAATTAAGAATAATAACTAGATATCTTTGAAGAGAATAAAACTGACGAAGATTAGCAAAACCACTAACGTCAGCCACACATATGACAAGAGGAAAGCACTCTGTCAAACAAAGGCATTCTCTGAGATCTTGCAACATGTCCTATGCAGATATGTATGAGCAGATAGATCAAACCATTGTGTCGTCAAAAGATCTCCAAGATCTAGACATTTCTATCAAGTCATTTCCTATTAATGCACATAATGTGAAGGCAGATTTGCTATCTCTTCCTTGCGGCCAAGACAGATGAAATAACCTAACCTGTCTTGATTCATATATCCACTTGATGCTTGACAATATGCACCTATAGAATTGTCAGCCGGCCTTCCACTAGAATAAATGCAGACTTTAAAGCGACAATTCACTAACTAAACTCTGTTCAACACTAGTCACTGAAAATACAACCCATCCATCCATATCATCAATGCAGAGTTGTGCCATGAGAGAGGATCAGAAAAATGCCAAGTAGGAGGAATAATGTAAATAAAACTCAAATTTGAAAAGGCCATGCAAACGGCTTGAAATCAAACAGCGGGGTTAGTTTTCACAGCTTCCATTTTAGAGGATAGGAGGGAAGACAATGGATTTGATAGGGATTGATTACCGAGAGGGAAATATACGTAAGCTCTCTCACTATCAATTGCTAGATTTTCTAGAAGGTCTGCCACCCTGTTACCTTCCCTTAATGTGTGAGAGATGAAATAGTTGTCAAATCTGCTCAGAAGAGTTGAGTCACAAAGGAGAGTAGTTCAAGTTATTGAATGATGAAGATGAGTTTGATTCTGCTGATTTCCATGACAATAACATTTAATTTTGAAATATGTTTTGCTAACTATAACAAAATTAGTGCTAAATGTTGAGAATGAATGCACACAAGAGAGAATGAGGTGATAATACAGAAGCCAACAATGTATATAAAGAGAAATAATGCAAAGGTTAGAGAGTACAAGCAAACAAACAAAAAAGTCAAATATGATGGAGTCTACTAAGTCAAATATGACGTAGTTTGTTAATTTCATGTGGTCAAACATGGGCGGTATTAAAGTCACAGAGGTATTTGCAAATATTTAGCGATTGAAAATAGTGGGTATTTACAATTTGCCTACTTTTAATTTCTCAAGAAAATATATTTTATTTCCAGCAGTCAAGAGTTGATCACCATGAATGTGATCGACTCTACAAATTTCATTGCTCAAATTGAAGGTTTGAAGATGAAGATGCGCACATGCTCAAACATAAGAGGTGTTGAAGGTTGATTATATTCAGTGTTTTTTTCTAGCATTCTAGAGTTGATTACATAAAATCTCCTCCTCCTCCCCCTCCCCCTCCCCCTCCTCCTCTATTTTTTTACTATGAGTATATCTGTACAACATAAGCTCCAATTTAGTATCTCCTCTATGTTATTTTTAAATATCATCCACTTTAATAGTCAAAAGTCAATTTTGGCTAATAAAAATAGGATAAATGTTTACCAATTTTTATTGTGAATGAGGTATAAAATTGCTATTCACTGTTTGACAATTGAAGTAGATCACGTTTAAGTAGAGTGTGCTATAATGGCTAGAAGAGATGAGATAATTGGAAAATGGCTTATCAAAAGATAAGAAAAAAAATTAGCAAAATAAATAAGCTAGTCCAATGGTGAAATTTGCATATTAATATTATTTTCTTAATTAGTTTTGAATTTATTTTCAGGAGAGTATTTTGATATATTGACGTAATTACAAATGACAAAGTTTCATACAAAGTTGGGCTCCTTGGTCTATGCTACTTACGTATTCATTTCACATATTCCTAAACACACATCCTTTACCCTATTTACATGTTCACTCATTCCCATATGTTCACTCGAACCATATATTTCTTACACCCATTACATGCATGTACTTCTATATACTCATTATCTGCATTGAAATGATGACTTATTTTTGGGGTTATCATTATTATTTTGTACATATGTCTTCCTCATGTTGTTATGAATTCTTCATATTTTGTGTTGAGGTTGGACTTTAATGTTATAGTTAGGGAAATGTGTTTCATATTTACCTATGTCTTGTCTACATAGCTTGTGTAGTTTATGATTGTTTGAGTGTTACTTGTTACATGTGGTTGTTTGTCACTTAAGTCAATGTTTTTTATCTTTAGATTGATTGGGTATTGGATCCTCTATCCTACAATACTTTCAACCCATGTAACTACATCATGAATATTTTGTACAATAATTCTTAAATAGGGTAGAATTTTGCACATAAAAATGTGGTGCATTTTTTATTTAATGTTGATGAAGATTAGTTCCTAGTTTTCTTGAATGTCTATTGTAGCACAAGTATGAGTAACACACTAACATTGCCAAAAGTGGCAAGGGGCTTCCATTCACATTCAAATGAAAATCAATAAAACTCTTGATCATTCATAACCAAAGCATCATTCTTTGTATGAGTGAAGTCTAGTAGTAAAACCATTTTAACCAAAAAATAATCTTGGACTAAATTTTGCTAGTGTCTCATAAAACCCACTACATCATTTGGAATGAAAAATATTATTACTATACGAGTACACCAAGCTATGGTCTTTTCATTCTTTCATGATAGTACTATATATCTCAAGTATCTGTCTAGTCCTTGATTCCAATAATGAGAACAACAAACATTGCAAAGAATAAAAAGTTGCCTAGGCTCACAAACAAAACAACGTCTATCTAAAACCACTCTCTAAGAAAATTGATTAAACCATGTGTGATAGGTGAAAGTCAGGTTTAGCAGATCAGACATAGTCATGAAACCCTAACCCTACCATCATCAAGGAATCTAATCTAAATGAAATCAAAGAACAATGCAATTTGTGCATAACATCACCTAGACCGTGCGATTCCTTGTTTGAGAGATGTGGACTGCTTCTTCAACAATGAACAATTGCAATGCTGAAAGCTACCATGATGGATGATAAAAGCTCAATTGGATGCTCAGATGCTCAAGATGCTCAAGATGATAATGTAGGTGCTATATGATTGCTGGATGTCTCATATGGAGTGAGAGGATGTTTATATAGGACTCAACCAAGATCAATTGACGGTGGAGATTCAGAGGCTATGTGAATGGCTAGGATTGAAAGTTACTAAATTTAGATCCAATTAGTTGTGCATGTGAAGGATATGAATGAAAGTTGTCTTACAACACATGATTGACTGGACAAGTGTTGGAATGTGATAAAAGATGAGTGTTTAATTCAAATAAAATATTTGAATTAGTTGTGATATGAGTTGGATATTAATTAAATAAATTAAATTTATTTAATTAATAAGATAAATGAATAAAATGGGATAAGATATGATGTGGAAATTAATTAAATAAATAAAATTCATTTAATTAATTGGGATGAGGATAGGATAAATGGGATTATGATGTGGAAATTAATTAAATAAATAAAATTTATTTAATTAATTGGCTAAGTAGGATGAGAATGGGATTTTAATTAAATAAATAAAATTTATTTAATTAATTGGCTTAATGATTAATGATTTATCAAGGTGTTGTTAGACATGGACAAAGTTTGGGACAAATTTGGGTGTCTACATTTTGCCCGTCTTTGATACAATGTTCGATAGAGCGTTGTGTCAAAGAAGATACGATATGCATTTGGTAAACAAGTTATGCCCCAGTGTAACTGGCAGGTGATGCCCCCTTGAGAGGTAAGCCAGGCTAACCAGGAAGGGCTGGGTTGGCTCTCGATAGAAGAAAAGGAGAAAAAGAAGGCAGACACGAAGAAAATGGGGGTATCATGGAAGAAAATAGGCTATGGCATAGAAGAATTAGGGTTGGAGGAAGGGCTATAAGTAGGTTCTTCAATCGCAAATAGGCTCATTTGTGCTCATTTGTGCTCAGAAACTAGAGAAATCTAGTGCTCCTGAGAGTGAGAGTTGCAGAGCTAGCAGGATGGTTATTCCATGCAGGGATCATCGTGCAGAGTGAGTGAGGACACATGGGCGACCAGAGGGAGCAGGCGCACCGGTATGTTTCAAAACTTTTCCCAAAAGCGTGTAATTAATAGCCTAAAAGTGTAATTAATGCACACACGTCACCAAAAGTGACTAGGTTAGGAAATAGCACTTTTAGGTCGCTTATGGAGGAATATAGATCGCTTAGAGTAGTGCAGCTCGCTTATAGGCGCGGGGTAGTCGCTTATGCAAAAACAATTCGTATCCTGTCAGTGGAAAACACAGTTGAAAATGCGCATATAGAGGAGAAACACTCGCTTATGGGCAAATAGCTGTCGCTTACAGTAGTTTGGCTCACGTATGGATAGAAATGGCTCGCATGAAGTAAACAGCGTGCGTTTAAGGCTAGAATGGTTGCGGGTAAGGATTTGGCTCGCGTATGGTGAGGAACTAGGCGCATATAGTTTATGGCTCGCTTTTAGGGAAAAGATACCCGCATATAGCAAATAGCACGCCTATAAAGCAAAAATTAGCGCTTAGAGAAGTAGAGCTCACTTATAGTTAAACAGTAAGCGCATGAGTAGAAATAGCTTGCGTATAGACAAAACAGGTGCGCAGATGGTAAAGCTAGTCGCTAGTGAGCTAGGAAGAAGCACATGTGGTAAAATGGACCGCTTATGGTAGATGTAGGGTAAAATAGCAAATAGATAAGCAGATTTTGATATGGATGACTAATGGAATGAACTTACAAGGGTAAATGGATGATGTAGGATGTACTACCGCCATTGTTATCACGAGAGCCCCATCCAAGAGATTTACGGCTGGTGAGACGGTTAGATGTAGAGGAGCTACTAGTGTTAGAGATCCTGGGCTTGGAGCATGTATCCTGATTAGAGCCAGTTCAGGCACATCGAGGGCTGATGACAGTGATGGTGGAGTGATGGATGAGCAAGCATAGTTCATTCTTGTTACCGACAGGAGAGGCGACCATCACCTTAGAGGATGTGTTCCAGATTTTGAGGATTCTGATAGATGGGGAGTGTGTGGATTATGATCCGGAGATGGGTCCAGCGGCATTTAGGAGATTATTTGGGACACTAGACATCGGAGCAGAGGGTTTAGAGATTCTGATGGGGAGGATGGAGGAGCTCTGTGACAGGTTACAGCGGGTAGTGGTGGTTATCATTAGATGGCTAGTGGGTGATAGGAGAGCCAGAGGTTTTCCTGTAGGATGGGGGACAATGATGGAGGGCATGTTTTCATATGGCACAAGATATGCATGGGTAGAGTGTGTGTTGGGACAGCTCTATCATTACTTGCATGATTGCGCTTATATGTTTGGAGCCAGTATGTCGGCAGGAGTGACAGTGTTGCATGTATGGGCGTATGAGCACATTCCAGTTACAAGACCAAAGGGATGGGTGGCTAGAGCAGTAGGAGAGCCATTTGCATGGATGTATAGAGGGGCTTTGACATATCGACAGCACTGAGGTGTGGTATATTAGCGGAGGAGATTGGATGAGGTGGATAGATTTGTATGGAGGCCATGGCTAGGATATGAGCAGTGGGATGAGGAGGATGCAGAGCTTGTCTATGCTAGACAGGTGAGATACATTTTTGGACGCGGCATGTATATTATAGAGCGCTATTTGCCAGAGAGAGCCTTGAGACAGTTCAGAGAGGCACAGGCAGTACCAGTAGGTGATGCCATTTTTGGGAGGACGAGACAGGAGGTATTTGATGGGGTCCAGAGGTTGTGGTTGACACAGCTTTGGCAGAGAGATGGATTGCAGCCAGTAGCATGGCAGTGGGGATAGCATCCTGCAGATCCAGGCACATTACCAGAGTATGATGTATACTGGGCGACAGCGAGGCCGACTCAGTTGACATGAGATGGGGAGATTGGAGAGATTGGGATGGAGAGGCCAGTTCAGAGGAGACGACGACGGGCTCCACCAGCACAGGCTGTTGTGCCAGCAGCACCAGGGATATAGATGCCAGAGCAGGTGCCAGGTCAGCCTGCTATATTAGCACAGCCTCAGGCACAGATTGGAGTAGGGGATGATGTTGGTATTCAGCAACTGCGGAGACGGATTAGAGAGGAGAGGAGATGGAGGTAGCAAGCGCAGATGAGGCTGTGGAGGGTGGAGATGGATAGGCATCAGCCAGTGATTAGTCTGCGGCATGCGAGAGCACAGGCACAAACATATCAGGCTCAGCTACAGTTGAGTGCATGGTGGGAGATGGACAGGATGATGGTGCTCTAGCTAGAGTGACTGGAGAGAGAGATTTAGCTAGACAGCATGAGTAGATGATGAGACTAGAGCGAGACACTGCGATACAGCAGGAGCAGGCTATGAGAGCAGAGAGGGATGGGCTGTGAGCTAAGAGAGATAGTATGCTGGCTGAGAGAGATAGGGCGGTGCAGCAGTTGCAGGGGATGACTAGTGAGCGAGACAGAGCAGTGGCTACCTTGGGGACTGATGGAGCTATGATGTACTTGGCTACACAGTTGACAGGGGTATAGGCAGAGCTTTAGAGAGTGCAGGGTGAGGTTGAGTATTATAGAGGCTTGTACTATGGAGCTATGCCAGCAGAGCAAAGGCAGCCTAGTTTCAGGAGCAGGTCAGAGGCTTCGAGTTCACGGAGGACAGGTGGATCTCGATCAGTAGCCTCAGTGTTGGGGCCATCAACAGACAGAGGACCAGGTACAGGACCTAGCAGTGGTGGTGGTCAGGGCGAGGGAGCTGCCAGTAGTCACTAGGGCTACTTGTGTTTATTTTGTATCATGATGAGGCCTAGAGCCGATTTTGTACATTTAGTCTGGCAGGGCTCAGCATGTATTGTAGACACTTGTATTTTGACACACATGTATATATATATGGCGGTTTTGGCAATCTATATGATGTTGTAATGGTTCGTATGTTGATTTTATGATGGCTATGCATATGGTGTGTATACTGTTATGGATTATATATGGATGTTTATGCAAATGTTAATGGATGGAAAATATGTAAATATGTAAATGGTAATGATATGGATAGATTTATGCATATAGATAGATGGTAATGAAAGGTATATGATGGACTTAGGTATGTCTAACACACTTGTTTTGCAGGAGCAGGAATGTGGACAAAGGATGATGAAAATGATTGATCTTGGCTGAGTATGATGGAATGGATAGATAGAATGAATGGATAGGATGATGATGGGCAGCTTTCAAGTAATTGCTCAGAATGAAAAGAAATGCAGTCCTTATGTTTGATATGGCATATGGATGTTATGCACTAGGGTATAAGAGACCAAGGTGTCGAGGTATCCAATGCGCAACTAGCGTGTTACAATCTTGTCTAAATGCATGAGGTCAAGATGTTGAGCCAACATGCACAAGATATGAATAACAGCTAGTGTTGGACTTTGACACTACAAGCAATGGTTTGAGCTTATCTCCACTACACATAATAGTAGCTTGTTGGTTATATGTATGGAGTTAGTCTTAACATAGAATAGTCTCAAATGCATAAGAGACTGTTTAGCTTCTCAGATGCTAGAGATATTGATATGTAAGATGCTAATCCCAACATGTACAAGATACCAATACGCATAGGAAGAGAATAAGATCATCCCGCAAACACGGCATACGAAAGCTATATGACCATGCCCTAGTCCTTACGTCATCACAACATACCAAGATATAAATAGATCAAGGCAGTCTTGATTAGGCATAGGAAAGGGACAAAAGATAAATCAAAAGATAAAACAAAAGATATTGTCATCATGTTCTCTTGCCAAATTTTGGGTGCTCTTGGATGGATCAAGCTGGTACCTTGTTAAGAGGAAAGCTACATCCTATTGAAGGCTAAAGTTGTTGATAAGCTGCTATAGCAAATGTTGGCTTAAGGCATGTGGACAAATAACTTCTGGCATACCTTGGATTGGTTAAAGTGCTTGAGCTTTCAATAGACACGTGGTTTGCTTCCTGTTTGAGCTAATCAAAGAGAAGAAGATCGGATGATGAAAGAAGATGAAGAAGATGGGGTGAATCATCTGTGCTTGAGTACTGGAAACTTCCTTCGTATTCCAGACTGCCTACATACCCTGTATCCACAGGATCAAAGCACATTTACGATGAAGATGAGACATGATGAATATGTAGTTCTGGGTTTTATTGATGATGTAAGTGATGAAAGATAGAAGAATGTGAGTTGAAAGATTGAAGGATGTTTAGAAGAAAGATGAATGATGAATGATGAAAGGGGCTATCGTCTTAGCCTGAATCAGAGTGCTTCCTTCGTATCTCAAATTGCCTACATACCTTGTATCCACAGGATCAAGGCGTCAACGATAGAGCTGGATGTAGTTCTTATTGATGTCGCTAATTGGTTGGATGGAGGTGGATAGATTGCGAAGATATAAGTCCTGGTTGCAAATCATTAGGTCACATTTGTCATTGGATAGATGCCATGGCTGAAGTTGATAAGGTTTGTTGTGTTGTAAGCTGAGTTGTTTGATGTATTATGAGCTAGAGATAACAGTATCCACTTCCAAATAAGACTCAACAAATGCCCCCAGTGCGGGATGAGGTTTATTATGCAGAAGCGACAATGCGGAAAGGATGTGGCCAAGATGCTAAGGTGCCAAAAGATATAGGTATCGCGACAATGTCTCAAATATGATAGCTAGCATTGGCAAAGATGAAGATGAAAGGCTAGGTATGACATTGCGAGGTAGATTGTGATTATGGCTTATACAAGGTGAAATAGGGAAATATGATCAAACAAACCAAGTAGATGAGGGAAGCTGGTCACTTCACATAGTGCCTGTTTGCCAGGTTTTCACTATGGTACTTATCCAAGGCGCCTGTTGACCAGGTTTTCACCAGAGGATGGATTATTTATCTTTTCTTTGTTTTGTTTTTTTATTTTTATTTTTATTTTTATTTTTTTAATTATTTTTTTTTTTAGGGATAGCTGAGATTCATGGATAAAACTTCTTGAGATGAACGCTGTTGACTAGTTCATCTAAGGGAATGCCTTCAGGTGTTGACAGAGTGTAGGCACCCGATCCATAGACTGCTCTGATAATGAAAGGACCAAGCCAATTGGGTTCAAACTTGCCCTGTTTCTCTCGATGTTGTTGATTCCTTTGGTTTGCTTTAAGGACAAGGTCGCCAACTTGAAATCTGCGTTCTCTAATCTTTTTGTTGTAGCTGCGGTGTAGCCAGTTTTGGTAGACTTGAAGATGGTTCAATGCTGTAAGGTGGCGTTCATCTAATAGCTCAAGCTCATGGAGTCTTGATACTTGATATTCTTCATCTGAGATAGTATGTTGCAGGGATATGCGCAAAGAGGGGATCTCAACCTCGATAGGCAAAATAACTTTAGTGCCATAGACGAGAGCATAGGGTGTGGCTCCAGTGGGGCTTCTGATGCTTGTTCTATATGCCCATAATGCAGGATGCAGTTGTAGATGCCAATCTCGACCAGCTTCATTAATAGTCTTTTTAAGGATCTTGATGATTGTCTTATTAGAGGCTTCAGCTTGACCATTGATCTGAGGATAGTAAGGCATAGAGAATCTATGTTGAATATGGAACTTGTTGCAAAGATCTCTAACCTCTTGGTTCTTAAAAGGGTGGCCATTGTCGGTGACAATAGCTTGAGGAACTCCATAACGGCAAATAATGTAATGTAGGATGAATTTGGCTATTTGTTTACCTGTGATATAGGTCATTGGTATGGCTTCTACCCACTTCGTGAAATACTCAGTGGTAGTAATAATGAACTTATGACCATTGGATGAAGTAGGATGGATTTTACCTACGAGATCAAGTCCCCATTGCGAAAAAGGCCATGGAGTGACAATAGGCTGAAGCTCATGTGCTGGTGCATGTATTAGATCTCCATGTTTCTGACATTGTAGACATCTCCTTGCAAATTGTTGTTCATCCTTTTCCATAGTTGGCCAATAGTATCCTGCTCATAGAAGTTTCTTAACAAGGCCAGTGTCAGCAGAATGCGAACCATAGACACCTTCATGTACTTCACATAAGGCCATTGTAGCTTCCTCGGAATCAAGACATCTAAGAAGGATACCATCAAGACTCCGGCAATAAAGAGTGTCTCCTAAGATAGTGTAACGAGAGGCTCGACGGATAAAGGTTTTGCACTGGGTGTTAGATAGTTGAAATGGAACGGTTTGATTACGGAGATACTCATATATATCCTTGTACCACGACAAGTTGGGACCAACAATTTCACATATGAGCTCAGACTGTGGAACTTCAAATGCTGGGATCAAAAGCTGTTCAACCAAGAATTCACATTTATGGGTGTTGGATGGCATGTCTAAAAGAGATCCAATCATAGCCATGACATATGCTGCTCTGTTTTGTAGTCTTAGAATTTGCTCAAAGGTAATATCCTTAAAATATTTCTTGAAATCGTCCACCATTAGCTTGTATGGGAGAAGCTTCTCGTGTTTTGTTTGATATTCATCTAAGACCTGTTTGATAACCAGCTGAGAATCACCAAAGACTCGTAACTGTTTGATAGCCCATTGTACTGCCATGCACAAGGCTATGATTAAAGCTTCATACTCTGCTATGTTGTTGGTACATGGGAATGCTATTCTGTATGATTTAGGTATACAATCTCCTTGAGGGGTAACAAACAAGATGCCTACTCCAGATCCATGTTGTGTGTATGATCCATCAAAGTATAGTTGCCATCGTGCTGGAGAATTCAAATTAAACAATCCTTCATCAGGGAATTCTAGATATATTGGCTGAATGTCTGTGATGGGTGCTTCAGCTAATTGATCAGCAATAACTTGTCCTTTGATGGCTTTGCGGTTCACATATTGTATGTCAAATTCACTTAAGATCATAACCCATTTTGCTAATCTCCCTGTGAGAAGTGCTTTTGAGAGGAGATACTTGAGGGGATCCACATTAGATATAAGCTTTGTTGTTTGGTTCAACATATAATGTTGCAACTTTTGGGAAGCAAACACTAATGCTAAACAAGCTTTTTCCATGAATGAGTAATTGAGTTCATATCCCACAAGGGTTCTGCTAATGTAGTAAATGGCTTGTTCTTTTCCTGAATCATCATGTTGAGCTAGGAGGGCACCTAATGCTGCGGTTGTTGATGATATATAGAGTAGTAATGGACGATCAGGTATCGGAGGTACTAACATAGGAGGTGTTGCCAAGTATTCCTTTATCTTGTCAAAAGCCTGTTGACACTTTTCACCCCACTTAAAAGGTTCACCCTTACGAAGAAGATGCTGAAAAGGATGACATTTATCTGCTAGTTGTGAAATAAATCTGCGGATAGATTGTAGCCTACCTTGTAAACTGTGAAGCTGTTTAAGATTCGTTGGTGGAGGCATCTCTATGATGGCTTTTACCTTAGCTAGGTCCACTTCTATCCCTCATCGAGACACAATATATCCCAACAGTTTTCCTGATGTTACACCAAATACACACTTCTTTGGATTTAGTCTGACTTGGTATTTTTCTAATCGATCAAAGATTTGTGCCAATACTTGTAGATGTCCTTCTCTTGTCTTGGATTTTCCCAAGATGTCATCAACATAGTCTTCCATGATAGTATGGAAAAGGTCATGAAAAATAATTGTCATGTCTCGTTGATAGGTAGCTCCAGCGTTTTTGAGACCAAAAGGCATTACAACCCAGCAATATGTACCCCATGGACAGATAAAAGATGTTTTATCTTGATCTTCCTCTGCTATTCGGATTTGATTATAACCTGAAAATCCATCCATCAAAGATAGCATTTCATGTCCAGCTGTAAGATCTACAATGTTGTCTATGCTTGGTAGTGGAAAATCATCCTTAGGACATGCTTTGTTAAGATCTCTAAAGTCTGTGCAGCAGCGAACTCATCCATCTGGTTTTGCTACAGGTACCAAATTTGAAACCCATTCTGGATAATCAATAGGCTTTATAAATTTTGCTTCTAACATTTTCTAAATTTCTACTTTAACCAATAAGACAACTTGTGGATGCATTTTGCGCAATTTTTGTTTTTGACAGGCTTTGCATCAGGAGATACTGCTAAATGATGTACCACAAGTGAAGGATCTAGACCTGGCATGTCTGCATAAGTCCATGCAAAATTTATAGCTCTTCTCATAAAAAATGCTGTGAAGTTTCTTCGTTCTTGCTCTGATAGTGATGCTACCAAAAAAGTGATCTTCGAATTTTGCTCTGTTCCCAAGTTCATGTCTTGTGATTTTTCAACTAGCACAGTTGATTTTTCATGGTAATCAGTGGCAACAGGAAGATCAAATCCCCCATCCTCAGGTGCCTCAGAGAGGTTTTCACCTTCAAATACGTCCTTTATTTTTACTTTTCCATGATCAAGAGGCACCTTTCAGTTTTCACCTAGTGACCTATTTTGTTAAATTTTGTTTATTTCACTTTTGCGACTGAAGGATTTGATTCTTCCGCCAAAATATGCTAGTTTAGGTAAATCCATCATGAAACCTGCTTTATGATCACCCAATGGAATACCTTGTCTCAAACCCATGAATTCTGTAATGGCTTCGTCATTTTCAAATGTATCTAATATCGGTGCCCCCTGTTGGTCCCAATTGATGATGTCAGGATATACGAGTGAAAGGCAAATGGAGGAATCGTGATGGCTAGAAGAGGCTGCAGAAAACATGAAGATGGAATGTTCTTGAAAAAGGTCGGTGATATGAAGGGAGGAGTCATCAATAGTATCTGAATTAGAAGTCTCTCCTATCGAAGAAGGTCCAACGTCAGTATCGGAAATACACTTAATGTCTTTGGGTCGCGGTACCTCCGGTGGGTAACCAAGGCCTTGCTTATCAAACTTCTTAGACATAATAATGGGCTCAGTAGGTCCTTGTTCCTATGATCCCAAGCCGCCATGTCCTTTATAGCCCATGTTCTTTATGATATGAAACCCATTATTATATCGCTCTACTTCAAGTTGGACTTGGTTATTTTCATCAAAGAATATCCAAGAGTTTATATCCTCAATGTCTTCATCATCGAAGAATCCACGTTTAATGAATATTGTAGGGGGACCTTTGATAACAGCGGAGGATGAAGTTAGCTTGGATGTAGAGGGCTTACCGTGGGATTTAGGAGATAATGGAAGGGTACCAATGCAATAGGACTCTTGTAATTTGTATTCACCAAGGCCATGTTCGATATATTTGATATGGAGGTTGGAAGCGGCTTTGCTAGATGAGGGCTTGGGAAGGTCGGATGGGTTTATATAGGATGAAGATAGATATGCCTCGGTGTTGATAGGAATGTGATTTGGACTCTGATATTTAGCTTGAAAGGTACGACAAAACTCAAATGGATTGGGATCAGCTTGAATGGTAACCTTAACACCCTTATGTGGAAATTTAAGGCATTGGTGGTATGTAGAGGGAACTGCTTTAAGGGTTTGGATCCAAGGGCAACCAAGGATGATGTTGTAAGGAAGATCAATATCAAGAACTTGACAGTGCCTGTAATGACTGGCCCAACTTGAATAGGCAACAAGATAATCCCTTCGGTATCTCTTTCAGCGTCATCATATGCTCTGATGGTAATAACCTTGGAAGTGTCAACATCTTTCTCAAAATATCCCAATTGCTTGATAAGTTTCAAAGAACATATATTAAGACCAGCTCCCCCATCTATCAAGACTCATTTGATACGGCATTGTTTAACAAATACTTCAATATGGAGGGCTTCGTTATGTGAAGGATGAATGGAGGGCTGAATATCTTTGTCGAAAAAGGTTAAGTGACAAGGAGCTACAATGCTAGCGACCATAGATTGGAATTGTGTGATATTAATATTGTTAGGCACCGAAGACTCTTGTAAAGCTTTATCAAGGATAGCTTTATGTGCAGGGGATATGTGGAGAAACTCAAGAATAGATATGTGTGCGGGTGTTTTGCCAAGGTGATCCAAGAGGTTATAGTTAGAGAGAGATCAAGGAGGATGTGGAGGTGCTCCTTGAATAGTAACTCGACCTCTTCACATGGTTACGACACAATTAGGTGCTCTCCCTTGGACAGTAATGGTAGAAATGCAAGCATGGTCAATGCGGCCAATGGTAGATGATTCGTAGTTATATGGAATAGCATTTCCAACCTGAAGGTTATTTGTCTGATCATGAGATGGAAGTGGATTCTTGAAAGTCTCTGGATCATAGTTTGATGTTGATTGTTGAGCAGGTTGAGCCGTTGAAGGTGTGATGTTGATTAAACCTTGATCAATGCAGTCTTGGATAACATGTTTTAGGCGCATACAACCATTTGTTTTGTGTCCTTTAACTCGATGGTAATCACAATACTCATTTTCTTTGTACCAAGGAGCTCGAAAGAGTGGTTTGCCATTTGGTGGTGCATCGGGTAGAATAATATCTCCTGCTTGAAGTAGCTTTCGAAGAACAACTTCCATGGGTTCCACTAATGGTGTAAATTGTCGCCGTGGATTGGAAGTTTGGCGTTGGTTTCTTCATTGTGGAAAAGGTTGTCTTGGTGTAGAGGCTGCTTGAATGTTGATGGGAGCTCTCATAGTTTGAATATTCTTTGCATCTACAATACCGTCATTTACAACATTCTTGTTCTTGTTCCAAAAGCGAGACTTATCATTGGAATTTTGGGGAGAATCTTTGTTGTCGCGAAAGATCTTGATAGTTCCCTTGGCAATGAGAGCTCATTCAATAATAACTCCTTTGGAAACTAGTTCGTCAAAGGTGCTAGCACTTTGCAATTGTAATTGGAATGACAGCTCAGGATGAAGATTTTGAACAAAGATGTCAAGCTTTTGTTTCTCAGGTATTTCCCATGATAATTTGCTAGCCATATTACGCCATCGTTGGGTAAAAGCAAAAAAGGGTTCACTGTTGCGCTATTTGGTATTGACAAGGTCATTCATGTTTACCTCATGTTCAATGTTGAAGGCAAAGTGTGATCGAAATTTGTTTGCTAATTCCGCAAAAGATTTGATGCCCGGGGGTAAATGAGAAAACCATTCAATAGCTTGTCCTGCTAAGCTTCGAGGAAATAGTCTCAAAAGATATGTATCGTCATAAGAGACATCAAGACATGCCACAAAAAAGGCTTGAAGATGGTCTTCCGGATTCCCTTTCCCTTTGTACTTATCAAATTGTGGGATTTCAAAATGTGGCAGAAAAGGTATCATATTAAGAGACTTGTCAAATGGACAGGTGCATATGTTTTCAAGAGAAAAAGGTTTCTTGCCTTGTCCTACCCTTTCATCGATCATTTGTTGAACATCTGCTGAAGATAATTGCTGTTGTTGCGAAGGGGGTGGAGTATAGTATGAGATATATTGTGGTTGTGGTTGTGGGATGTATGGAATTGTGACTGTTTGTTGCGGTTGTGTACCCACAATGTATGTTGAAGGATTGATATGTGACACGTATGTGTTGGAGGCTTGCTGTCCTTGAGACACAAGCGGCAATTGGGTGTGCATCACATTGGAAATGGATAGCAGATTGACAGTAGTGAATGGTTGGGAAGTTGGGATTGGATTCATGACACGGTAAGTGGCAGAGGGATTGGTAGGTATGACAGAAACATTTGGATTTGTATTGTGGACAACATGAGGATTAGTATGTGTCGTATGTTGGGTGATAATAGGGGAGCTTTGGGTAGCATAAGATGGATTGATGGTGTGTGAAGGATTGGAAGAATATGACGACATGGATGTAAGTTGATCAACATAAGCGATCTTATTGTTTGGATTGGCTTGAGAAACGGGTGGATCACTCATGTCAATGAGACTAACATTGGGATTATATGATAGCATGGAAGTATTAGCAGTTGGTATATGGGATATGGTATTCGTATGAGATGTAGTAGATTGCAATGGGTGTGAAGCATGGACAACAGGTGTTGTTGTAATAGTTTGAGAGGTTTGCACACTATAAGACATGGGAATAGCTTGTGATGCTCGCAGTATTTGCACTTGTGTTACATGGACAGCTTGTGTTACTTGAGGCATGGAAACAGTCATGGTAGAAGGAGAGATATGTTGAGGAACATCCAAAGGTGGAATGTTGAGATTTTGTGATATGAGAGGGAGCACATTGGTGCGCACTATCAATGGTTCTAAAGTATGCTCCGATCGTGGTGTCTCAAATGAAGCAACAATAGGCAATGAGGATGATGTTTGCGATGTAATAGGAGATGATGTGACTATAGTAGATGGTCCCTTCGCAACAACAGCAATAGTGTTGGGATCTTGCTCTCTAATAGCGGATATGTCAAAGTCCTTTAGTAGTTTAACACCCATGCGAGCAAGTTGGAGAAAGCAACGATTAGGCTTAGATATCATGAGTTTCTCAACTTGGTCCCATAGATAGGTATCTTGGAATTCTGATGAGTCATCTTGAGATTGTTCTTCGAAAGTTTCCAAGGATGGTGTAGGTTGCATTCATTGTGAAGATGACTCGCCAATAGTGAATCCTTGAGGCAGGAACATATGAGGAGGCATACCAGTTGTGAATTGAGTTGCGTCCTTAAGAGGTGTTGTGAATTGTTTCATCTCAGCTTGCAATTTGGCTTCCATTTCAGCTTTCAATTTGGCTTCAATTTCAGCTCGATATTGACTCCTAGTTTGAGGCATGATGTTGATGATGAAGTTGAGCTTATCAAATTTTTGAGACCCAAAAGATGATAGTTGGCTGGTTGGTTGATTGGTTGCTATTTTGGTTTGCTAGTTTGGCTAATTCACTTGGTTGATTTGTTTTAGCTGAGTTGTTGTTGTTGAGTTGTTGTTGGTTGTCCCTAGAGGATAGCTCAAACACTCAAGGGAAAGATTGTTTGCTACTGATGTTTGTTGGGGCTAAAGCTAAAGGATGATGTTTGTTCAAGCTAAAGCTGAAAGATGATGTTTGCTGAAGCTAAAGCTGAAGGATGTTGTTTGCTGAAGCTAAAGCTGAAGGATATTTGCTGATTGAAATGATTGGGTTGATGTCTGATTTGCTGGTTGGGGTCTCAAAAAGATGGAAAGCTCATGAGTTGTGATTGATTGATAAGCTCAAAAATAGGAGAGAAAGTCTAAGTATTTGTTGTTGATCAAGGAGAAGTCTGAAAACTGATGTTTAAGACTTAAGCAAGCTGTACTTGTGGCTAATTCAGCTGAGACACTAGGATTTGTAGGTATTTTGGCTACAGGCAACTGATGATAACTCAAATGTGACTCAAAGGATGCCAAAGGTGATCAATAATAGCTCAAATGCGATCTGGTTTAGGTTTGACATAAATTCACAGTGCTAACCAGAAGCGAATGCTATGCCAGAGGCGACGACTGTTGGTTTAAAAGTGATTTTTTGTTGATCAAAAGTGACTCATATATCCCTAAAGGCGACAGTCTGTTGTTCAAAGGCGAGCTCGTTTAGACAGAAGGCGACTAACTGTGGCTTAGAGGTGATCTAGTTCAGACAAGATGCAATCAACTGTTGTTCAAATGCGATTTTGTTCAAGCAATAGGTGATCAACTATGGTTTAGATGCGATGTGGTTTAGGTAATATGCAAGCAGCTATTGTTTAAAGGTGATACAATTTAGGCCAAAAGCTGATTACTATAGTTCAAAAGTGCTATCTGTTATCTGTGCGGGCAGTTTAGGTTCAAAAGTGACTGTGTTTGTCAAAAAGATGTCTAATTTTGAAATTTTTTAGCAAGAAAATAGTGATAATAGTCACTCACACTCACAACAAGCACAAACTGATACAACCTAGGCTAGGATAGGACAATATCTGTTGAATCCCCTGGCCGTGCTTATTCAAAGCAGATAGCTTCAGGATCTTGGTAGCACCAGCTCCCCTCCATGGCACTCACTTCTCACGCATACCAAGTTCTGGGCTTCTTGTAAGGCTTGTCCCCACACCAAACCTTAGGATTGTCCCTGCTATCTCTACTAAGAACCACGTGAATCGGGGCCGCTTCAAAGGTCCCACCTTTTGCATCAACAGATAGAAGGTTTTTGGCTACTACATAAAGTTGCTAATAAGGGCATCCGTTTGGGTGGCTATACATGTGGCAGCGCTACTCTCCGTTATGGAGTATCCCAGCCTACAAGGGTTGTGCCTTGGAGGGTTTTGGGGGAGGTTGGCTGTCGGTATAACGGAACAACACCCGTTGTTTGTGGCTTTCGACATAAACACTTTTCTTATATAGCGGTTCGGAAGGACTTGGCTTTAGCCTGTTACCGCTTGGGTCATATCCCTTCTCACACCGGGAAGGTAGGCCCTCTAAAGATAATGACAAGTTCTCATACACCCAAGATCCATTTGATAGGCAAGGGGAGAGGATACTTTTGCCATTAAATTTGGGTTACAATCAAGCACATGCAAGCAGTCAAAAAAGATAAATCAAGCACGGAGCAAACAATGATTCATTTTAAGCACCAAGCCCAAATGTGCCTAATTTAGTGAAAAACCACAAATCTTGGACCGATCGAACCTGTAATAGATATTTCAGTAGTTTGATAACCTCCTTTTCTTGGACAAATCGATAAGATGTTGCGCAAATACCCAATTAATAGCCAAGAAATCAAACTGGAACTGAAATAGATTTCAAAGCAACAAAATTTACCAGATGCGATTCACTGTTGAACATAAGCGATCTATTTCTTGCGACAGGCAAGATCCTGCATATCATATGCGATCCAAAAAATAATAGATGCGGCGACTGCAAGCTTATAAGCGATGTAAATAAATCTGAAGTGATCAATTGTAGCCTCTAAGCGACCTGTATCTGCAAAACACAGTCAAAACCCTATCCTGCAAAGGTGATCACTGTCAGTTCAAAAGCGGTACCTATTAGTTCAAAAGCGGCCTCTTTATATTCATAAGCGATGCGGCTATAGCCATAAGCGACCGGTTGCAGGCTAAAAGTGACATGTATCTGCAAAAAGAGAGTCAAAACCCTATTCTGCACAGGCGAGCGCTATCAGTTCATAAGTGATTCATACAAGTTTAAAAATGACCACTGTTATATCAAAAGCGATGCGGATATGTGCAAAAACGGCCACTATTAGATCAAAAGCAATCTGAATGAATGCCGAAGCGATCACTGTTATGCCATAAGCGATAAATATAGTTTAAAAGTAACCGTAAACAATATTAAAATCACAGGCGAGCCCTGTTAAAACAAAAGCGATGCGTATCATACCATAGGCGATCACTATCGGTTGAAAGGCGATCCAGAGAGGTAAATGTGGCTAGTTCCAGCGTAAAAGCGACACGGAGATCCTGGAAGTGGCAGATTTTCGTTCAGAAGCGATCAGAATTTACTATAAGCACCTGCAAAATCTGATCTTCAAAGAAACAACTTTGAAAAATGAAGTCAATCAAGGACGTGAGTCCCACCGGGCATGCCAAAATGTGATAGGTGAAAGTCAGGTTTAGCAGATCAGACATAGTCATGAAACCCTAACCCTACCATCAGCAAGGAATCTAATCTAAATGAAATCAAAGAACAATGCAATTCATGCATAACATCACCTAGACCGTGCGATTCCTTGTTTGAGAGATGTGGACTGCTTCTTCAACAATGAACAATTGCAATGCTGAAAGCTGCCATGATGGATGATAAAAGCTCAATTGGATGCTCAGATGCTCAAGATGCTCAAGATGATAATGTAGGTGCTATATGATTGCTGGATGTCTCATATGGAGTGAGAGGATGTTTATATAGGACTAAACCAAGATCAATCGACGGTGGAGATTCAGAGGCTATGTGAATGGCTAGGATTGAAAGTTACTAAATTTAGATCCAATTAGTTGTGCATGTGAAGGATATGAATGAAAGTTGTCTTACAACACATGATTGACTGGACAAGTGTTGGAATGTGATAAAAGATGAGTGTTTAATTCAAATAAAATATTTGAATTAGTTGTGATATGAGTTGGATATTAATTAAATAAATTAAATTTATTTAATTAATAAGATAAATGAATAAAATGGGATAAGATATGATGTGGAAATTAATTAAATAAATAAAATTCATTTAATTAATTGGGATGAGGTTAGGATAAATGGGATTATGATGTAGAAATTAATTAAATAAATAAAATTTATTTAATTAATTGGCTAAGTAGGATGAGAATGGGATTTTAATTAAATAAATAAAATTTATTTAATTAATTGGCTTAATGATTAATGATTTATCAAGGTGTTGTTAGACATGGACAAAGTTTGGGACAAATTTGGGTGTCTACACCATGGATTTTTTTTTTCATAAGGAGGAAAACAAGCTTTCTAAAGATCCATGGAACAATAAGAGAAAGTCCATATAGGCCACAATTTACAATTCTAGTAGACTAGTGCATAATCCCTCCAAACACTAACTTGGATTCTAACACTTCTATCCTACACCAATTTTGGTGCCTAGTTTCCTTGCATAACATCATGTTTAGTGAAAATATTAATCTCTACAAAATTTATTCAATATATGTACTATAGGAAATTATTTCAACAACAATATAAATCAATCCTAGAGAATTCTTACAGGTGTGAACCTAACCTCTATTACAACTTATGGATAATATGACTTCTATTTCTATAACATTTAGAATCATGAGATCGAGTGCTTATTATATTTTAATCACTAAGATGTCTTAGTTTTCAATTGTTTTTCCTTGTTTGCTTGAGAAAATTACAAAAATAACTATACTTTTAAATTTGTATTTAATTTCATTTAACAATATACACAATTTGATATAGGTTAATATTAATTAATTGTGAAATAGAAACAATACAAAAAAAAAAAATTGAAATGAAATTGTAGAATTCAACAATATCAACACAATACACAATAATTTACATGGGGAAAACGTTAGTTAAAAACCCCACAAAAGCACCATTCTTAATATGAAAAAATTACAATGATTAATAACAAGAAATAATAAGGTAGCTTTCCACAGTCTCTCTTTTGTTTCTTTTAACTTTTCAATGCCTCTTATAATATTACTAAATTCTCTCAAACATATATCATCTAGTGATAATTTTCTCATACATAAAAAGCTCTTAAATATAAGGTAAGATGGAATCATCAATTACAAATTGAATGGTCATACCTTTTCATTAAAGTATATGATAATTAATTAATAAAATAATATTTAATATTAAACTATTAATTAATAATCACCTCAACTTTATATGGCTATATGTGTCATATTAGCTATTTCTAATTTGTCCTTTAAAAAATCCCTCTATATTCAATTTCATAAAAATGCCATGGAGAAATTAAGGGAACTGTGCTATGACTATGGTATTATTGATTAGCCTAAAAGAACTTCATTTCAATGTCTGTATGTTTCTTTCATATACCCCCATTGCTATTTTCTTTTAGGAATTTTTAATCTTTTTTTCAATAAATACATACATAACTTTTTATTATGCTTAACTTTTCATTCTCTTGACTTATCTCATCCTTTTATGATATTATTCTTTCCTTTTTCTCTTTTAAAATATTTAAACATATAAATAGAAGTCACTTTAATAAGAAAATAAATAATCAGATATTCTTTACTCATTAAATGAATAAATATATAAATATCAGTTTATTGAAATAAATGAGAAAACATATATTTTCTCATTAATATTATAAATTTATTTAATATAATTAAAGGTGTTAAACAATAACTCTAAAAATGACGTATATTTTTGTGAATGGAATAGCATGTATTGAGATTTGAAACCTAGTGATAGTACTAGAAATATAGCATGACCAAACAATCTATATACAAATTATTAAAGAAGACCCAACATGAACCATTAGTTTTTTAAGAATACAAATGACTAGAATGCACTAGCACCAAGTGGAGTTAAGTGGAAAATCCTTAAGAGAGTCCTTGGTTTATGGGACTAGGGAGTGTTGTTCTAAGAAACAAGTTCAAACAAGCCACTTATTACATATCATATTACTTTATTAATATACATCAATTAAACACATGCCCACATTTTTTTGAGGAAGGTAGGAAATATCCCAAGTGACCTAATAGAAACCATAGATTTGCTTCACATTCATATAATAAAATCCCTTAGATTCATCACTAACCTATAGTGGGCTACATTTGAGGAGGAAATAGGAAGAATATAGAATTTGAGTGATGGCTAGGACTTTGGAATAGATCTAAAACTTGCGTGCAATGGCTTGGAAATATAAAAGGATATATTATTCTCAACCCTTTTAAGGACATACTACTAAAGCATCATGCTAAGGAAAAAATGGGTACCTAAGAATTTCAATGTCTATCTTTTATCAATCCATTTTTAATGATAATTTTGATGTTTGGTCAATAGTGTGAAAAGCATTTGCTTATAAATTTATATTGTATTCTATTGTAGGTATGAACTAGAAGGTTTGAAGAAAACATTGAAATAGGCCATGGATTCACTGAGTTAATCCATAATTGAGTTTTAATAATTTAATTCACCATAAAATTATAAAATGACATAATTCTACAAGTACTCCATATTCCAACCTTTTAATCAGCTATAACATATTCACTATCTTATATCTCTATTCTTAATCTAAGTTCAAATATGGATTTGAGTTTAATCCAAGTTCAAATATGGAATACTCCCACAATTCTATGAGGATATGGATGTTTTCACTAACACCTTTTGGGATGGGTAATAACTAATCATCCATTTTCAAGAAAGTATTAGTAGGTTGTAACCCCATGACAAATAGTGTTTCCATTACTTCCATAGACATGACATTCATGGCTTCTCCAAATTCAACTAATGCATTTAAAATTTCTAAGCCCCTATAGATATTGTAATCATAGAATTGCCTAGATCATCACACTTGGGAAGAAGGAATTTCCCTGAGAGAAGGTCAACTAACTAACCATCCACATGGATAGTATTGAAGTGCTTTTTCTTCCTTCTGTAAGTTTTTATATAGGGTTTTTTAATGAATTAATTGAGGAACTATGATGTTCAAGCTCTTCATCTCTTGAATGAGTTTAAATTTAGTCAAAAGTACTAACTCTAGAGGGGGTTTTGAAGTTGTCACCTTTAATCTTTTAGGAAAAGGGGCATGCTCTAGAATAGGTTTAGAATGTGATGTTAGAATAGTGTTATACCTTGAATTCCATTTTTTCTTGGAGTTAGGCTCCAGGGTAACTCCATGAGATGCTTCCAAAATACCTCTAGAGGGAAGATTTGAAGGAATTATAAAGCATGGCACCATATTATTCTCTAAAATAGGCTATTTAAATTCTCTAAAGTTTGTTTCTAAAGTATCTCTAGAAGAAGGCTCGGAAGGAGTTCTAACTGAGCTCCAGGGCATCTTAGAAGAAGAGTGAGGTCTCATTATTATTATTTCACTCACTCTAAGGAGATAATACCTTCTCATTATCTATAATTTCTACTATGGTTGGGGGAGAAGGTTTGGATGGTGTTTTGGTTGATATTAGTTGTATGGTTTTAGAATGAATGGAATTAATCTGAGGTATGTTAGATTTTATTCATTGGAATAGATAGGCACAACCTACCTATTGTTTTTAGGATTCACCATAGGTTGAGTAGTGAGTTGTTACTAAGTGACTATCTCTACTTGTAGATAATTTTGCATGTTTGGAGGTTGAGGTATCAAGGTTTGTTTCTAGTTTTGAATGTGTCATGGTCTTTCATAGAATTGATTATATGGTTGGTTCCATTGAAGTGGTATGTCTAGAGGACACCATTGTTGTCATGGTTGGTTAGACCACTAAAAATTAGGCAAAGCTTGATTGATCCATTCTCGAGGTCCCTAAGAATAAGGTCTCCATTATTGTGGAGTTTCTTGATTAGACCATGGTGTAGATCAAGTATTATTGTTCTCGTTCATTGGTGGACATGAAGAGGGTTGATGTGATGTCTACTGTAGAAAATTACCAAGCAATCTTTGTCCCATGTAATTGGGTTCTTCCTCAACCAAAGGAGTCTCCTTTTAAGATTTATTTATGGCTTGGAGTACTTCACACTAGTTGGTGGGGTGGTTTTTTTCATAAACTCGATGGATATCTATTTTATCGAAAGGATAATCCCTCAAAAGATGTTTATTTCTGCACCTAAGACAATAAATTGAAAGATTTTTTATATTTTTTTAAAAAAGGTTGGAATGTATTCCATCCAACATGGTATTCAGCTAGACTACAATGTCCATTTTCATGTTTGCAAGTGTTTAGTATAAAAAAGGAGGGGTTGATTTGGATGGGGTTTTAAGTTTCAATGGATGAGTGGGTTAAATCCTCCTTTCTCAACAAACATTCAAGGATATATCAACTAAGTTGAATCACACTTTGGCAAGAGGATTCACCTACCAGTTAGGATGTCACTTGGAACAATGTGGAAGCTCAGATATTATCAACTAATGTATCAATTTAATGTTCAAATACCCTTAAAACCTTAATTATCCAAAATAGTAAGCAAATTGATGAATTACGACAAATCCTTGCAGACTAAGGTAGTAAGCAAAGATTAATAATTGACTAGTTTTCAAAGTTCAGAATGTGGAATACATGGGGACAATGGCACTAATGCCCCTATCTAAGGTGCTATTTTCTTTATGGAACCCTGATCTCCTTCTACCACTAATGTTCATTATACTTTCCATTTCTATCTTGTGAGATGTAGAGGACACTAGCACTAGTGCCCAGGTCCAAGGTAGGGTTATTTTTAGGATGCCAGAAGCTCTTCATATGTTGATTGTCACTTTCTAAATTGTTTCTGTGTTTTCAACTTTGGAAGACACTGGCATTGGTGCCCTAATCCAAGTAGTCTTTTTCTTCAGGGATCTGGAATCTACACACTGTCTTACTATTCCTTGCAACTCAACTCCATCGAGATGTGAAACTGGTAACCTGGAATCACAAGGAGAGTGGTTGGGGGTTGTGATGTTTAGAATCTTGCCTTGGTCAAGCTTTAGAGAGACATTCAAGTCTTCCAAACACCATTGTTAGATAAAGAGTGTGTATCCCTAGGATAGAGGAAAAAACAAATTGATAAATGATTGAAACACAAATAAATGTCACATTGGAGGTGTAGGTCTCATGGAAGGAATACGCTCTTTCATGCCATGAGGAGATGGAGCCAAATCTGAAACAAACAAACACAATAACAACACAATACTACTCTACAACACAATGAAAGCCTTGAATCACTTTAGCATAAGATCACAAGTTTGCAATGTCCATCTAGTTTTCAAATGAAGTCCTAAACATGATTATATATGCAACTACACACATTCCTGCTAAGAATTTCATAATTCAAACTTAAGATGTCGGCATGGGACCTAATTAATAGTCACCAAACCCACATTTCAAAATATGGCTAACCTAAAATGAGGTAAGACTAGGGCGCTAGCACCCAAGTCCACCCCCCCCCCATTCTAAGCCAAGGACTATCAAAATGGCACCCCCTAGGTCCTATTTTCCATAGGACTTTAGGGTTTTCTCATTGGGATTCAAAATTAACATGCAAGATGCTTATAATGAATTCTAAGGACCCGAGAGCTAAACCTTAAGAGGGAAAAGCCCCAGAGGGGACATTTTCATAAATAACATTTACCCCCCATGCTTTAATGTAGGTATAAATTTAAGGCCAATACATGCATTAAAGTATGGTAAAAACACAACAAACATGCCAAGCGTGGTGCAGACACTCTAAACACACTGAAGATAGTAATAGGCATGCAAAACATGGAGAAGATAGTTACAGTCACGTAGAACATGGAGAAGACAGTACTAAAAACATGCAGAACACAATGAATACAGTGAATGTAGTGATTATTTCTTTTTTCATTTTCATATATATGAAATACAAATGCAAGTACATGGAAAGTAAACACACAACCCAAAATGCAAGAGGGACTCATCGTCAATAGTCTTTAGACATGCATATGTGGCAATAGACATGCAATACAAATCTCAATATGTAGGAGGGACTCATCACCATAGTCTTTAGACTACACTTGAGAGGAAATACACCATACAAATCCCAAAACATAGGAGGGACTCATCGCCACCAGTCTTTAGACTATGCTTGGGAACAAACATGCCATACACGCACACATGGAAGACATGGAGAAAAGTTTGCAAACAAGCAATGGAAGGAGCCTATTGCTAGGTTCACCACCATCTCAAGCACTCTACAGGTACACCTGACAGTTGGGCTTTGCTCACAACAACTGCCAAAGACACGCTTAATGGAGTATACACCAACCTCATCTACTAGGAAGACTTTTAGAAATAATAGGATATGCACTCTCCTCAAGAAATACACCATCCCTGCCTCGACAAAGGGACTAAAATAAAAGGATACCCATGATATACCACCTCCACGGAGGGCTTAATGATTTCAATATAAAATAAAGATGTGCACTCGTGTGGAGATACAACATCCCGCCTCTAAAGAGGGCTTATAAACACAATTTGTTAGTACCAAAATCATCAAAAAGATTACCTTATATATGCCTCCAACTTACCATAGTTGATATCATGTATCAATATTAGGCACATTTAGGTAGGAAGAAAACACACAAGAGAACAAGAGCTCTCGCAAAGCCCATGCCCCCGGAAGTGACATGCACTTTACGATCACTGAATGTTCTCATAAGCACACAATATCCCACAACAAAAGAGGTTAGAAATCTTTCCATAAGATATTAACCACATCACATTATCAAAGCAATGCATAAATATAATCACATCAAAAGACAAGGTTATACTATGGATTTAGAACCTGAGTATAACTGTGGGGCTATACTGTAGAGATCTCAGAACCAAATATAAGCAAGGTGAGATCCAAGATAAACAAAGTACATAGAGTAGTAGTATTGTTATAGTTTGTTAGTACAATAAGACATCATCAAATTATCACACAAAGTGATTCAACTAGCCAAGCATCGGATAATATATATCAACCCCATCATCATGTATGGACAAGATCCAATTTTTCTTACTTGATGAAGGGACACATGGTCTGTATCAGTCTTATTTATTTTTCATCATCCGCTAGCTAGATAAAACCACAAGAGGAAGGTAAACAATAAATCAAGAGAGGAGAAACAAGTGCCATAGGGTCATCACCTAGGAAGGTACCCCCAGGTCACCATCCACAATGCTATGCCCCTAAAACACAACACACAACAATGAAAATAGAGGAGAGGCAAGATAGAAGAATGATGATACAAATAGAAGAAGGGTCACAACAGAGGTAGTCTCCCAGTATCCTTGACCTTACAAGAGTATCAAGGGTCATCCTAGGAGGTCTAAACAACACATAACACATCATAGGGGAAACACAACACAGAGGTATAGGGTTAGAAATACTTACCTGCAGAGATAACCAGACTAGTGGTCATCATTGAGTAAATCATCGTCCTCCCAATCCCGAATGCTATAGGAGAGATGTTGATAAGGTACCATAGCCAAACTTTTGTTTTTTTTCAAATTGTTCATTTTTAATTTCATCTTGGTTTGATTCAATGTTAGGTGGAATGTTTTCTTGTTGAGGTGCATTTCATTGCACAAAAGTTTGTCTTCTTGTCCTTCTTTCTCTTGCTTGTCTATTTCTTTTTATCTTGGTGCTTATATTTTCAAAAGTATTGTCACGTTTTTCCATAGGTTGTCTCATGTTAGAGGAGGAAGTACCATGTTCAAATCTCATTTGTCTTGATAATTTTTTTTGTTCTCGATGATTCACTCCTGATCCTTGTAAGGATAATGGGGGAGCAACCTCAACATAGATACCATCTCCCCATGGATGAGGTGAGTTATGAAACTTTTCCTTATCCACATCTATAATACCAATTATTTCATCATAGTCATAATAATCTTGGTTTATTCTTGTTTCATTTTGTTTTCTAAGAAGTTCTTCTAATACAAGTTGTTTGTCTCTTGTTGTTTGCATAGGAGGCTCAACCACTCTAGATATAAGTCTTTCTTTGTATCATCCATATTGTAGGAAAAAATGATCTCTTCATGGCTCAAGGTCTCTATTAGGTTGCAGCCAAAAGTAATCAAGAGTAAAGTTGTTATACATTGCTAAAGGTTGATATGTATTACGTCAGATAGTACACACTTTCCCATGTCAAGGGAATTTTATGTAATTGTAAATAGTTGAGGGGACAATGTTCATAGCTTTCAACTATGGGTGTCCTAGTTTTACATGGAAGATGTCAGATAAAGGGATAACCTAAAATACTTTATCTACAACTTAATCAGAAGTTCTAACCAATAAAGTTATCTTCCCAAAGGTAGGCATTAAAGCTCCCTTATGTGTCGTAATCCTTATGTTCAAAGGTTCATAGGAATCTTGTGTCAAATTATGTGCAAGGAGAAACTCTTCTGTTATCACATTAGACATGAAATTAGGACCTATAAGTGTATCATTAACCAAAATATCCATTATTTTCATAGTAATGTAAAGAGGCCCTTCATTGTCTATGAATGTTTTGTCATGAGGTGTAAATATAATTTCAAGTTCAGGGCTCCTTCTTTTCAAATAAGGTCTAGGGGGGAGCCTAACATTATTGTTACAATTATAAGCCATGTGTATATGTATTAAAATGTATGCAAAATCAGATTTTTAAATATTTTCAACACTTGTGCAAACGAACAAGTGCAAAACTATGTATGAGTATGACCTAAAAATGCTTGATTTTTCATTTTTCTCACAAATTTTCAATGCAAATCACTAACGAAAGAGGTGTTGTGAAGAATTTTATGAGGGGAAGAAAATAATAAGCTAAATGTAAACCCAATAATGAAATAATACCCTTCACAACATGCCTATAGTGCAAATCTAGAGAGATGATAAGGCCAAATCTAGTGACAATGCAAGGTTTTCAAACCCTAGACACAAATTTTTACAAAGAAGGCACTATGATGTAACACTAAAATTAGAAATAAGTCATAAATGAGTGTTTGAAAATGGTAGCAAAATATGAAATAAGATTTTAACTACAAACCCTAGCTAATGCAAAACTAGTTTTTTATGAAAAATGCACAATTTCAAGCAATTTTTGACAAATTAAGCATGGAAATGCAATCCAAGTGATTAAAATAAGATGAGTTTATGCAATTTAGATCAAATCTAATAAAAAAATAGAAATTGAATGGAATTAAATGCTAATTAATTCAAAGTATGCTAAAATGCAAGCTTAAGATGCCAACTTTTTTTAAAATTTCAAAAATTTCAATTTTTTTGTAATTTTTCAAATACAATAAGATGAATGAATGTAAATCTAGAGTAAAATACTTATAAAGGTGCAAAATTCAAATAAACATGGGTTCACCAAAAAGTTTTATAGGAAAAAAGGAGTAGGGGTTGATTTGGATGGGGTTTTTAGTTTTAATGGATGAGTGGGTTGAATCCTCCTTTCTCAACAAACATTAAAGGACATATCAACCGAGTTGAATCACACTTTGGCAAGAGGATTAACCTATAGGTTAGGCTATCACATGGAATGATGTGGAAGATTTGATATTATCAACTATTGTCTCAATCTAATGGTCAAATACCCTTAAAACCCTAATTATGCAAAAAAGTAACCAAATCAAAAAATTACGACAAATATTTGCAGACTAATATAGTAGGTAGAGATTAATAACTAACCATTTTTCAAAGTTTAGAATGTAGAATACTCCGGGACAATGGCACTAACACCCTAGTTCAAGGTGCTATTTTCTTTGCAGAATCATGATCTTCTTCTAACACTGATGTTCACTGTACTTTCAATTTCTATCCTATGAGATGTAGAGGACACTGACACTAGTGCCTGAGTCCAGGGCAAGGTTATTTTTAGGATGCTAGAATCTCTTCAAATGTTGATTGTAACTATCCAAATTGTTTCTATGTTTTCAACTTTGAAGGACACTGGTATTGGCGCCCTAGTCCAAGTAGTCTTTTTCTTTGGGATTTGGAATCTACATTATCTTATTGTTCCCTACAACTCAACTCTATAAAAATATGAAAATTATAACCTACAATCACAAGGAGAGTGGTTGGGGGTTGTGGTGTTTATAGGCTTGCCTCAGTCAAGCCTCAGAGAGACACTCGAAGACTATGTATCCTTATGGGATAGAGGCAAAAACAAATTGACAAATGATTGAAACATAAATAAATGTCACCTCAAAGGTGTAGCTCTCATGGAAGGAAGAAGCCCTTTCATTCCATGAGGAGATAGAGCCAAATCTACAACAAACAAACACAATAACAATGCAATATTGCTTTACAACACAATGAAATCCTTGAATCACTTTAGCATAAGATCACAAGTTTGCAATGTCTATCTAGTTTTCAAATCAAGTCCTAAACATGCTTATATATGCAACTACACACATTCTTGCTAAGAATTTCATAATTCAAACTTAAGATGTCTACATGGGACCTAACTAACGGTCACCAAACTGACATTTCAAATTATGGCTAACCTAAAATAGGACAAGACTAGGGAGCTAGCGCATATGTCCACCTCCCCATTTTGAGTCAAGGACTATCAAAATAGCACTGCTAGGTCCTATTTGCCACAAGACATCAGGGTTTTCTCATTAGAATTCAAGATTATCATGCAAGATTCTTATAATTAATTCTAAGGACCTGGCAGCTAAACCTTACAAGGGAAAAGCCCCCTAGGGGACATTTTCCAACATGACATTTAGCCCCCACTTTAATGTATGTATAAATACAAGGCCAATACATGCATTAAAGTACTGTCTAAACACACAAAAAACACCAAGCATGATGTAGACATGCCAAACACACTGAAGACAACAACAGACACACAAAACATGCAGAAGATAGTTATAGTGATACAAAACACAAAGAAGACACTATTGAAGACATACAAAACATAATGAATATAGTGAATGCAGTGATTATTTATTTTTTCATTTTCATATATATGAAATGCAAATGCAAGTACATGGAATGTAAACACACAACCCAAAATGTAGGAGGGACTTATCACCACAAGTCTTTAAACTACATATGGGGCAACAGACACATAATATAAATCTCAGAGTGTAGGAGGGACTCATTGCCACCATTCTTTAGACTACACTTGAGAGAAAATATGCCATACAAATCTGAAAGCATAGGAGGGATGCATCGCCACCAGTCTTTAGACTATGCCTGGGAACAAACATGCCATACACACACATTGAATACATAGAGAAAACATGGCAAACAAGAAATGGAAGGAGCCTATTGCTAGGTTCACCACCATCTTAGGCACACTACAAGTACATCAAATAGTTGTACTTTGCCACAACAACTGCCAAAGAAATGGTTAAGGGAGGATACACCTACCTTGCCTACTCGAAGGACTTTTAGAAATGAAAGGATGTGCACTCTCCTAAAAAAAACACCATCCCTACCTCCGTAGAGGGCTTAATGATTACAATATAAAATAAAGATGTGCACTCATGTGGAGATAAAACATACCGCCTCCACAGAGGGCTTACAAACATGCTTCGTTAGTACCAAAATCATCAGACAAATTACCTTATATATGACCCCACCTGAAGGTGGTTGATATCATGTACCATTATCAAGCACATTAAGGAAGGAAGAAAACACACAAGGGAATAAGAGCTTTCACAAAGCCCATGCCCCTAGAAGTGGCATGCACTTTACGATCACCGAATGTTCCCACAGGCACCCAATATCCGGCAAGAAAAGAGGTTAGAAATCTTTCCATAAGATAATACCCACATCACATGATCAAAGAAATGCATAAACATAATCACATCAAAAGCCAAAGTTATACTATGAATTTCTATCCTGAGTATAACCCTGGGGCTATACCGCAGAGATCTCAAAACTAAATATAAGCAAGGTGAGATCCAAGATAAACAAAGTTCACAGAGAAACAATATTGTTATGGTTTTATAGTGTGATAAGACATCATCAAAATATCAAATGGAGTGATTCCACTAGCTAAACATTAGATAATATATATCAACCACATCATCATGTATGGACTAGGTCCATTTTTTCTTACTCGCTAAAGTGACACATGATCTGTATCAGTCTTATTTGGTTTTCGTCATCTGCCAGCTGGATAGAACCACTAGGAGGAAGGTAATCAATAAATAAAGAGAGGAGAAACAAGTACGGATAGCTTTAAGGAACACCCCCCTAAAAACACTTATAAAATCCTGGTGAATCCTAGCTAAGTGCTATAATTTTCTTGGTGAATCTTTCCATTTTTTTGAAAAACTATTAATTTTTCTTGCAAATTGATGCACATTATTAAAAAAATTATAAAATTGTGGTGAATCCTAGTGAAAATGCACTAAGAAAAATAAAACCAATGGCAAATACTTCCTTTAAAAATTTTCATATTTGGTCAATGGAATCCCCATATATTCTTTTGTTTTGTTTTTTTTTAATTTTAAAGCAAGGGCTTTGGGGCAGCAACCACCTGTGGGTTCAATGGATAGCGCCCCTTGTGGGGGTCAAGGGGGCAATGCCCCCTTGTGGTGGTCGAGGGGCAGGGCTCCCTTGTGAGGTCTAGGGACAGCAGCCCTGGCGTGCTCCTATCGTGATAGAGGCGGGGTCGAGGGGCACAGTCCCTCACCACCAAGTACAAATTCAATATCCAAAATGCATTGGATTAATTATTTTTTAAATATTTCACTTAAAAAAAAGACTAAAATGAAACTAAATTCTTGCCATTGATTATAATTTTGATCATACGGTTATAGTTGAATTTTGTGGCCCTTTTGGCATGTGCCTTTTAAAAGGCTTGCTAGGGCCCAAAATTTATTTTGGGCCACACGATCATAATCTAATTGTGTGGTCCAAAACAAATTTCGGGCCCCAGTAATCCTTTGAAAAAGCACATACCAAAAGGGCCACAGAATTCAACTATAACCGTTTGATTAAAATGATAATCAATGGTAATGAGTCAAAGGCATATTCGAAATTAAATTAGCCCTAAAGTATATTAAAAATCACTTTGATAATGGTGATATTACCCCTAAAGTAATGACAAGAATATAATATTAATGGCAAATCGAGTTGAGATTTATAATTATATTAAAAACTATTGGCAAATCAACTCTAATGATGCATAATTTACTTCATGAAACAATTTAATTTATTGGTTTAAAAAAATAATTCTCTATTGATTTAATCCATAAAAAAAAAATTCGAAAAATATGGGCAATTTAGCCGCTCGCTTGTTGTATTATATATTCAACAATTTTGAATTCCTAGATTTGAACTATTCGCCAATTGGCGGAGATTCACCATTAAAAAAATCCTTGGAAACAAGTGCCCTAGAGTCGTCATGTAGGAAGGTGCCCTTGTTGGAGTACAATACCACTAAGAGGGAGGGGGTGAATCAGTGGTATACCAATTTAAAATTCCCTTGAATTAATCTTACATAACTCTGATCATGTGTTACATACAAAATGCAAATTTTAGAATAGTTTAACTATCATGTGTTGCATCATGCATGTAAAGCTATCAATCTTGATTAAAACACAAAGAACACCATAGAAACTCAAATGCTAAAAGATACACAAGACTGAATGTTTGAACATGCATACCAAGTAGACCACAAATAATGAGAAACCATAACATAGTGATTTATGAGTGGAAAACCCTCATAGGGATAAAAATCCTCTCTTGAATTCTTTCACTTTATTATTCTTCAGTGGCAAATTCAACAACCTTTAGTAGGTACAACTAGTGTCTCACTGACACAGCCTCACTAGAAAATCAATAGTGTCTCACTGACATAGCCTCACTGGAAAACTACTGTCTCACTAACAAATATGTGCCTCACTGGCAAAATACATCACTGATATGATTGAAAAAGAAAATAAACACAGAGGGACACTCTGTTTCACAACAATCCATTAGTCCCTATCAAACTTATCAATTCTACTTCATTTCTATCCATCATCACCAATACTCTGTCCTTACATCAAAACACAAATAGTCAACAATAACATCAACATAAAGAGACTATTAAAAGAATTACATTGTCTCAGAATCCTTGCAAAAATATCATAAAACCCTTCATACAATTCCACCATAAAGACTTAAAAACAAATAAAAAAATTGAGACCATGACACTCCTACAAACATCATCTCTGCACTCTTTGTAACCTAAAACATAGCATATATCCTCCTCACTATATGAATAAACTGAAACACTTCATCCCTCTTTTAACTTTGCATCATCAACACATTTTCAATGAAATCAAACACTCACATTTCTCAGAAAACCTACATCATCCATACTCTTCTCACACATCTCTCTTGTACCACTGCCATATATAGAATACATACAAACTATGGGCATCTTTTATGAGTATGTAGATATCATTCTCAAGAACTCAAATCACCAACCCTTGACCATAAAAACATCTCACTCTTCTTTTTAGGAATTTTCCTAGCCTTTGAAGTTTGTTGGAAGACCTATCTGTAAGGTGGTTATGAAATTTGCATCATCAAATTAAACCTATCCATTACCTAGTAGGGTTTTGAATTGATTTAAACCTAGAATGTCGATCTTGTAGTTCACGGGTAATGTAAATTAAATCAAGATCATTGATTTCATTTTGCCACTCATTCAAAAAGATGTGACCTCCATGAACTGGTCACCCTAGGAGTGCAGGCTGGTCACTCTATGAAAGCAACCCCATAAGATCATAACTTAAGTTATGGGTGACCCTCAATAGCCAATCATTGATCAAATAGAATAAAAAGTGTTTTGGGATAGTGATGGGCACATAACATTTAGGTTTCATTTTAGGGCTTTAGGGTTTGTGTGCTTAGTGATTTAGATGATAAACTCCATAAATCTTATCAGTCCAAGGCATGCAGTATGAAATCAAAGTATAATGATTTACATCAATATAGACATAACTCTGCAAAACATGCAACCACTCCAAACACCAATATCAATGACAGGCCTTTCTCAAATCAAGCGCACACATCCTGAGTTCTTGTTGAACTTGTTTTATGAAGTGATCTTGATTATTTGATAATCATGATCTATCAAACATGAAGCATAACTCCTGATCTTGTTCCATGAAATCTTTGCTAAACTAACAAGGATATGACAAGCACACAAGTTATCACTGCTCAAACCATCATTAACACCAACTAATTTCACCTCATCATGAAGCATCATGATTCAAGTTATCACTACTACTTGATCAACATTCTTAAGAAAGCATCCACTGCCACTGATCAACATACACACCTTACATCTAAGGTTTTATGAAGCATGACAAGTCATAGGCAAGTCTTTCTAGCTTGACATAATGTAGACAATTCTTGAACATGATGAATAAAACATCTTGATGTGTAAAGCATCAAATCATAGCATAACAACATATGAATAGATACGGCATCAAACCATAACATGGTGATCCTTATTGAAGGAATAATCAACATGACCAAAGTCAAAACACTATCAACATCACTTGACCATGAGCATCATCACAATGTTTGGCAAGCATGAGAGATGAAGACCAAATTCCTAAGATCTCCAACACCAAACATTGCCTCAGTCAACTGAGATCCTCTTGAAACAATAACATCTGATGATCCACTTAACTAACATGTTGTCTTTGATCCATCAACACCATTCATCATATCAATACCATGTGCCATCAACATAACCTATCATAACTCAACCTTTGCATTTGACATCAATGACAAACAATACCAATGCCAACAACCCTAGGTCACCAACCACAACGCTATGACACTAGGACACAACACACAACAATGAAAATAGATTAGAGGCAAGATAGAAGAATGATGATACAAATAGAAGAAGGCTCACAACAGAGAAGGTCTCCCGATATCCTTGACCTTACAAGAGTATCAAGGATTATCCTAGGAGGTCTAAATAACACATAACACATCATAGGGGAAACACAACACAAAGGTAAAGGGTTAGAAATATGTACCTACAAAGACAACCGGACTACTAGTCATCATCGAGTAAGTCATTGTCTTCCCAATACCAAATGCTAGAGGATTGAGGTTTATAAGGTACCATAGCCCAACTTTTGTTCTTGTTTTCAAATTATTCATTGTTAAGTTTTTCTTGGTTTGATTCAATGTTAGGTGGAATGTTTTCTTGTTGAGGTGCATTTCATTGGGCAAAAGCTTGTCTATTTCATTTTTTCGTGTTGCTTATATTTTCAAAAGTGTTGTCACATTTTTCCATAGGTTGTCTCATGTTAGAGAAGGAAGCACCATGTTCAAATCCCTTTTTTCTTGATGAATTATTTTGTTCTCGAAGATTCACTCTCAATCCTTGTAAGGATAATGGGGGAGGAACCTTAGCATAGATACCATCTCTCTGTGGATGAGGTGAGCTATGAAACTTTTCCTTATCCACTTCCATCATACCAATTATTTCATCATCGTCATAATAATATTGGTTTATTCTTGTTTCATTTTGTTTTCTAGGAAGCTCTTCTAATACGAGTTGTTTGTCTCTTGTTGTTTGCATAGGAGGCCCAGCCACTCTAGATATAAATTTTTTATTGTATCATCTATATTGTAGGAAAGAGTGATCTCTTCATGGCTCAAGGTCTCTATCAGGTTGCAACCCAAAGTAATCAAGAGTAAAGTTGTTATCCATTGCCAAAGGTTGATATGTATTATGTCAGATAGTACACACTTATCCATGTAAAGGGAATTTTATGCAATTGTGAATAGTTGAGGGGATAGCATTCATAGCTTTCAACCATGGGTGTCCTAGTTTTATACAGAAGATGTCAGATAAAGGGATAATCTCAAATACTTGATCTACGACTTTATTAGAAGTTGTAACCAATAAAATTATCTTCCTAAAGGTAGGCATTAAAGCTCCATTATGTGTCTTAATCCTTATGCTTGAAGGTTCATTGGAATCTTGTGTCAAATTATGTGTAAGGAGAAACTCTCCCGTTATCACATTAGACATGCAATTAGGATCTGTAAGTCTACCATTAACCAGAATCTCCATTATTTTGACACTAATGTAAAGAGGCCCTTCATTGTCTATGAATGTTTTGTCATGAGGTGTAAATGTAATTTCAAGTTTAGGGCTTGTTCTTTACAAATAAGGTCTAGGGAGAAGCCTAGCATTATTGTTACGATTATAAGCCATGTTTATATGTATTCAAATGTATACAAAATCATTTTTTTTAAAATTTCAATGATTGTGCAAAGGAACAATATAGTCTTGGCAAGTTTAAGACTCAAAACATCCCCACCTCATTATAGAACAAAGAGTAACTAGTCTAGATAGTCTTCCATATTCTCATCCTCTTTCTTTTTTAGGCAAAAAAAATATTCCTCTCCTTTACATGATAGTAGTCTTGGTGTTTATCAAAAAGTATGTTTTCCATCTCATTCCACAAATTAATGGATTCAAAAGTTAGTCCCATGAATGAATGCATGGTTGAATATTTTATTGTAGAAGGAAACAACTTTAGCTTCTAGTTGTCTATTTTATAATTGTAAGCTTGGTAGAGGACCTTAAATTTGGAAAGGAATTAGTTAGGGTCCTCAAAAGCCATACCTCTAAAATTGGGTAGTATAGAAGGGGAGATATTTTTCGTGGTGGCTTCTTCATTAGGATTTAAATTTATTGGGTAAGTGAATTTTCTTTCTACTCTTTTATCTACTCATCCATTATGGTTCTTCATTATTTCCTCTGGAATACAATCTGTTAGTTGAACCACTCAACTTTTAAGGGTATTTGAAAAATTTTAGGTTGGTCTTGGTCACTGAGATGTTTCTTTAGAGGTTTATTCCAAGAATTATCATGAGGGTTATTCTCCTAAATCTATTTTCCCTATGTATATAGTTGTTATTGTGATGATTTGGGGGTTCTTTGTTGTAAACCAACCATGTCAATCACCTTTTCTAATCATGTATAAGAAAGGTCTAATCATAATGGGAATTGCACTTGTTAAAAAAGCAAAATCCTACTAGCTCGAATTACTTAATAATTCCATAATAACACATAAAAGTACAATCCTTATAAATGGCACCAAAAATTGTCAAGGGTCATTGTTATCCTTTTTATTTTGATAGATTAGTCATTGTTATTTGCAATGGGGATCTTGGGAATCTAACCAAAAGTTTCCTACTCTGAAATAAATTTGCACACTTTGGATTGAAATTATAGAATTGAAAATTCTAAATTAAAACTATAGAAGGAAAAAAAATGCTTATTCTTTGAAAAAAAATTACATGGGGGAAACCAACCTAGGAATTTTGATGTTTAGGTTGATTGAAACTGAACTATTCAAAATCAAAGACTTTACAATTTTGTATTTTCTATGATAACAATTTTCTAACATCAGAATGAAAAGAAGGCATTTTAGGGAATAATTAAAGGATTGAACTATAGGCTAAAACACAAATTCTATGGAAGTAACTTACACATGAACTCATAATTCAATGTTTACATATGCAAATAAGAAAATAATAGAAAACAAACACTTATCTACAACATATAGATGGGTTCTTCTTTATCCTAGGTGAGTGGACTGCTCCTCCAAAGGAACAAGAACATTCTTATATTTACATGGAACTACTCATATAATTGATAACTGAAATAGTATGTACAAATTGATATAACTCATAACATTAAAGTCTTATTAAAAAAAATTACATGACAAATTATAACTCAAAATAAACTATATCTTAATAACATAATACATCTCTATCTCCCTATCTCTATTCTATTCTCCATCTAGTTTAGTTGTTTCTTCCTTTTTACAACATACTAAATCTTCTTAAAATGTTCCTATTTGTTTCCTACATTATAGCATTATTCCTAATGCTTGTTGCTATTATAGTTCAACTAGGACTCTTAAGCTTATAATCATAAGTGAACAATTAAAAAATAGTCATTACTTAATTTGCATGCACCAAAGTATCAAAACTTCTAGTCAATGGTGCTAGTAACCAACTCCTTTTTAATAAATGAATTAAAGGTGGAATGGTTGCTACAATTTAAATGGAAAATAAAGCTTTCTTTTACTTGTGGCCAGCCATGAACTACAAGAGCTGCATGCTATTATGCCCATCATTTCTAGACCTAGAGGCTCGAGAGTTATAGATTTCTACCTTTTCTAGGGGCTGGAGGCCCCAGAGTTATCAAAACTATTTATTCTAGACTTGATGCTTCCCAAGTTTGCCAAAATTATCCCCTTGTCACAAAAATTACAACTTTTGTTTCAACATTTTTATTAGTAACATAAAAATTTAAACTTAAATAAAACTAAAATTAGGATAAAATACATATCATATTTGCATATCAAACAACTACTAATCTCTATAGTATTATAAACATTCATAGGAAAGGTCATAGAAACAAAGGAAAATGAATTACTTTATACAAGAAAATGAGGCAGTGTTTGGCTTCAACGATAACTAAATTAAAAAGATCTAGGAAGAAAACTAAAGTTAGCACCCAAATGCTATACACAAAATACAAAATTAATTAGAACTAGTTGGCACAAAAACAATAGCATGTCTAATTCCTCTTTGAGTGCAACAATGGAGGATGGTTATGGCACATTTACATTACCAATAAAATTCACATAGTATTTGATTAAAATAAATACTTAATGATAATAAAGAGTAAGAAACTTGGTAGCAACTGTAACAGTGGTGATGGTAAGAATGTGAATATTAAGACATGTTAACCATAAATTAGGATTGCTAAGAATTAGGTAATCATTATAAAAATTCTACAACAAACATTTGCAAGAGGAATACATCACATAATTGAAGATCCTTTAGCCAAAGATTAAATTTTTGAATTTGAAGAAATTTACCACAAACCAAGGGAATTATACCACTAAGTCGATTATTGTTGAAGTCAAGCAATTGAAGGAGAGTATATTTAGAGAGGGTGTATAACCAAAATGTACATTATAATTACTAAATTTCAATATTATTATAAATAATCTTTAACATCACATTAAAAGTATAGAAGCAAAAAATAACAACTTAGTTAATTTCCCTTTGTCCTCAAGTGTACATATATTAAGACACGTGGGATAGAAAAAAAATGTCAGGAGTGACAGCCAAGGGAAGCGCAGGGCAGAAGGAGAGTGAGGTTAAGGACGAGGGTGAGCTAGATGAGAATGCAACAATTGGTTGCCTTCTTCTGGGAGCTGAGGAGGATCTCAAGAAGGAAAATGCAGAAGGGAAGCGTATGGCTATTGGGAATGTTAACCTTCATATTTTAGAGGAAATTCTAAATCTTGGCATCCTTGAGGAATTACTCAATTCTAAGATGGAGAAATTAAAGAAACGTGCCATAATTGTAAAATTCATTGGAATATGGTCATCCATGAAGTGGATCAAAGATTAGATCGAGCACAAATGGATAGGGGTGAAGCTAGGAATCATTTTTATGGCACTAGCATTTATTTAGATCGTGTTTGAGTCAAATTTTGAAAGGGACAATATTCTAAAGTGTGGCCCTTCATTCATGGGCAATGCTAGATTATACATTAGGGCTTGGATGTCAGGCTTTGAACCACACCAAGAATTGATCAAAATGCCCTAATATGGGTGAGGATGTATAAATTGTCCAAAGAATTATGGATAGAAGAAATCTTCAAGTTGATCAAAGGAGCCTTGGGAAAATTTGTTTGTTGTTCAAAGGCATCCCAAAAGGGCAAGCTTTCCACATGTGTTAGGATTTGCATTAGGATGGATTTGAGCAAGCCTATTCACCATGCTATCAGACTCTCCTTGGTTATGGGGGGATGGCTGCAAGAGTTAGAATATGAGTGTTTACCTATTCAGTTCTTTAGCTGTTAGAAGGTTAGGCATTTAGCAAGACAGTGTTCGATACAAAAGTTAGGGAAATTTGAAAAGGAGGAAGCAGCTTGAAGTGCCCTCCTCCTGTAGATGATGAGAAGCCATCTGAGCCCGAAGTGGAATTACTTAAGGGAAATGGGGAGAATGATACTCCTGTTAAGGCTCAGGAAAATCTAGAGATGGTCATTCAACAATTGGAGGATTTAGGATAAACCATTAAATTAGGTGGGGAGAAGAGCTCAAGGGAGATCCTAAGTCTAATTAACAATGTTTCACTAGGCATCAGGGGGAGTAAAAATTCCACTCCCCAAAATAAGGATCAGGAATTGACTCAAGTGAGCCCTAAAACTAGCTCTCTAAGTGGAGACAAGTAGCCAAAGCTGCTCTTGGATGATGAGGGGGATGAGAATGATTGAAAAATTGTCACTAGAAGTGGAAGGAGGGGCAAAAATAATATCTGGATGGATTTCAAAGGTCTGATTCTGAGGGGCAGGAAGACTAATGTTAGAAAGGCCAAACACATGATCATGGAGGTTAGTAAGGGCACCCAGGACACTCTTCATAAGTTTGTTAAGTAGGGAGGCGAGAACCTCCATGGAAAGGGTAATAAATGAAGGTCATTAGCTCGAATGTGCATGGCCTCCATGGTCAGGAGAAGCATAGTTTGGTGAGGCAGCTGATTGAAGTGGAATCTCTAAATGTTAGTCTACTGCAAGAAACCAAGTTGGACTAGGATACTATGTGTGGTTTGATAAGTAGGGTGTCGAACAATTGGGAGAGGTTTGTTGTTGGTACAATTGGAATGGCTGGGGGCCTGACAATCACGTGGAATAGGCTTAGCTTCTCTAGTGAATTTCTATTCAGTTTAGAGAATTTGATATTAATCAGATTGAAGCCCTCTCAAGGTAGGGGCAGTTTTTAATGACAAATGTTCATGATCCCAATTTGGAGAGGGACAGGAGGGGATGTTGGGAGAAGATGAAAGAATTTAGATCTCCTCATGATAGAAAAAATTAGGTAGTTGGTGGGGACTTCTATGACACCCTCTGCCTCAAGGAGAAGAAAGGAGGGAGGATGTTGGGTAGCATTAGGTAGGTGGGATCCAAAAAGGTGTGTGAAGAGCTATCATTGGTGGACATAGTCCCTAGAAATGGATGGTTCACCTAGCCAAATAGGTGGATGGGGGAAGAGAACATTCTCTGTAGGTTAGACATGTTTCTGGTTAATTCTGACTAGCTACTCTCTCCAATTCAATTTACTCAGAGGTGATAGAATTTGGTGGATCAGATCACTAGCCAAATAGGCTTGAAGGTACTCTAAGATAGAGACCAAGGTGTTCTCCTTTCAATATGGAAGCATTATGTTATGAACACCTAGATTTTCTAAAAGAGTTGGAAGGATGGTGGGGAAGGGGATTCAGAGGCAACTCTCAATTTGTGCTCCTCAGGAAAATATAGGAGACTAAGAAGGCAATGAGATCTTGGAATAGATAGGTTTTAGGCAATATTTTTTAGGCCACGACAAAAGTGGAAGAATATTTAGCCCTAGTGGAAAAGGTTATTGCCGAAGTTGGGATGTCAGAAGAGAGGAGAGACAAAGAGGGGAAGTTGTTAGAGGAACAAAACCACCTATTGAGGATGGAGGAAATCTTTTAGATATAATATCCAGAGTCAAATGGCTTAGGGAGGGTGACAGAAACACCAAGTTCTTTCACATATCCAGGAACACAAGGATAAATATCAACAAAATCCTAAGGATTCGGCTCCTTTGTGAATCTATAATTGAAGACATTGAGGCTATCAGAGAGGAGGGTTTGAGATGTTACAAGGAGCTTCTTGGAGTTGCTTGTGAAAGGGATGAAGGGGCTCAAATGGAAATTCTCCAGAATATTCTAAAGGTGATTGATGATAATAAAAGTGTGGGGCTCTTAGCCCTATTCTCTAAGGAAGAAATTTGTAAGGCCATTTTTTCCCTGGGGGCGATGAAAGCCCTTGGTCTAGATGAATTTTAGATTGGTTTTTTCTAGAGGTTTTGGGATGTGGTGGGGATTGATGTGTGGTTGGCGTCTAAGGAATGCAGAAGTAGAAGATCGATGATGAAATCTTGGAATTCTACCTTCCTGGCCTTCATCTTAAAAGTAAGAAATCAAAAATATTTTGATGAGTTTAGGCCGATAGCACTCTGTAATGGCATATATAAGATTATAACCAAAGCTATGGCATCTAGGTTAAACCTATCCCTGGAGGATGTTATAGGGGATGAGAAAAGAAGCTTCCTGAAAAATAGAAAAATCCTAGATGGAGTCATCCTGGCTCATGAAACAATTCACTCGATCAAAGCAAAAGGTAAAGAAGGCAAGGTATTGAGGCTTGACATGAACAAAGCTTATGATTGGGTTTCATCGGAATTCTTGATTCTGATCATGAAGAAAATGGGTTTCGATACAGAATGGTGTGAATGGGTTTACAACTACATATCCATGATGTCATATGTTGTTCTAATAAATGGAAGTACCACAGACTTCTTTCTATCAAAGAGAGGTCTTAGGAAGGGCAACCCTTTGTCCCCTTTCCTCTTTCTAATTGTGGGAGAGGCATTGAGTTACAGGGGTCAGTCTGATTAAGGGTCTCCAGGTATTAGGAGGCTGTCCCAACCTCATGCACCTTCAGTTTGTTGATGACACTCTATTGTTCGGTGAAGCTATAGCAAGGGAGGCAAGGGGACTTAGGATTGTTCTTCAAAAATATGAGTAGGTAGCGAGGCATAAAGTTAATATAGGTAAGTCTCATATTTTTTTCCTTAAGGATTTCTATGTTGAAGCTTTGGAGGTTTAGAGGATTTTGGGCTTTGAAGTCGTGTCTCTCCCTAGTAATTACCTTGGTATGCCACTAATGAAGCAGAGAACCTCTAAGCTGGAATGGAAAAAGGTAGTTGATAGTAAGCAAGGAAAGTTGGCCTCTTGGAAAGGGAAATGGTTGTCTTTGGCAGGGAGGATCACATTGATCAACGCTTCCTTGGCAACGATCCCTATCTACACTATGTTGATTTCTCATTTTACTAGCAAGGTAGCCCAGACATTGGAAAGAACCCAAATGATCTTCCTTTAGAGAGGAACTGAGGAGGAGTTCAAGTACATCTTAGTGAAGTGGGATGAGGTTTACCTACCCAAGAACAATGGAGGATTGAGCTTTAGGGATCTCAAATGGGTTAATAAAGCTCTTGGGGCTAAATTGGTTTAAAGGGTATATGAGAAGGAACAAATGTGGAGTAACGTGATACAAGCTAAGCACCTGAAAAACAACATAGATAATCTCTTTGATCAGAATGCCATCTTACCAAAGGGCTCATGTGTTTGGAACTTTACGAGAATATGCAGCTTTATTTTGAAGCTTGATCTAGTTTGGCAGATTAGCAAAGACAATAAGGTAACATTCTGGAGAGACCTGTGGATTAAGGACAAGCCTCTGTTGGATTATGACTGCTTCAAACCTTTGGGTTTGGTCTTAAAAGACTAGATTGGGTCCCACCTTCAAGACTATATTGAAGATGAAGCTGGTGTGAGGAGATGGTTGTCTCAAAGCAATCTGGATGGTGAGCTAGAAGTGATTTGGAAGGAAGTCAATGTAATTTTGAACAGGAGGCCTCTTATGGATGTGGAGGATAGACTAGTGTGGAACAAGAATGGGGAAGGTAGGGCACTTGTTAAGGATGTTTATAATCATATCTACTCCAACAACCATCAGATCAACTAGAAGATAGCAGTAAAAATATGGAACCACCTAGGGTTGTCGAAGGCCAATTCTTTTTTTAAAATAGCATGTAAAGGTTGGGCCCTCACCTAGGATAGGCTCTTGAAGATGGGCAAGCAATGGCCCCTCCCAATGCATCATGTGTAAATGGGCCTGTGAAGACAACCTAACATTTTTCTACATTGTGGTTTTGCTTGGGAATTGTTGTGCATGTTTGTACTCAAGTGGAACTTGTCCTAGGTCTTGTCCAAAAATTTATTAGAGCTGATGGAAGTCTGGTTGGTCAAATGTAGAAACCCCAGATTGAGGCTAATCTGGGAAATCTTCCCAGCCCTCTTGGTGTGGAATCTTTGGTTGGAATGGAATAGGAGAATCTTTCTAGGCAAAGAGAAGTCCTTGGACATGGTTTGGGATGTGGTGGAGCATTTCTTGGGTGAGCTAGGGGAATCTCATCAGAAGGAAAGGTGGAAGATTTTTTCAGAAGAGGCTCATTTGGCCGATGGTTGAACTTGATACTATTGGCTAGGAAAGTCTTCCCACAAGGATCAGAGGAATCATAAAAACCAAGATATCAGGTGGTGTCCCCTTGAAGAGGGGTGGATCAAATTGAATTTTGATGAAGTAGTGATGGGAAACCTAGGAAAGGCTGGAAGTGGGGTTGTTTAGAGATCATGAAAGGCAACCTCTTGGTTTCTTCTCCTTAGATCTTGGTTCAGATTTGAACAATATGGCTGAAGCAAGTGCCTTGTGGAAAGGCCTGTAGGTGGCTAGACAAAAAAGATAGAACAAGCCCTAGGTAGAATGGGACTCTTCAATAATTATTGGCCTTGTGAAGATAGGTGCAACTAAAAATTGGCATCTGGAACAGATTCTAGGAAAGATAAAGAGGCCAATTTGCCTCTTAAGCAACTTTAAAATAACCCATATCAAAAAGTAGGGCAACAGGGTAGTTGATTGGATGGCTAACAATGGCATTGACTTCGTGAGTAGAGGCTTCTCTTCTGCATGGGTATAGAGCGATAGAGTCACTCAAGATCTATTGCAAATTGTTTAGAGGGTTATTAAGGCCCATCCTCCCAATAATGGGATGGCACATTAGGGAGGCAATAATGAAAAGGTGGCACAAACGTAATCACTACAAGTGATAGCATGGAGTAGAAGGCAACATGCCTTTTTGGATTGTTGTTATTTTTCTTTCCACAATAGTTTCTGGAGTTGTCTATGCTGGGTCTCAACTATAACAATGGATGGATACCTTGCTGGTGGCTCAGGTTTGAAGGTGAAAGGCAAGCAGTTGGTAGGCATTCACCATCTGAAGCAAATCCCTCACACTGGTCCAAGCAACACAGTTAGATGTTGGATGAAAAGGAAGTATATGCCTAGCAAGTGACTGAGGAAAATTCTACCCGAGGAGGAAATGGTAGGCTTCATGAAAGACATTGAGAGTGAAATCAAGAACCCCATTCTGCGTGAATGGATTTATAGGCTACTGAAAATCGTGAAGGAGGTGGATGGAAAAGAAGGGGTGAACTTGAGGGAATTTATGGCTCACTTGCTTCTAGATCATGAGACTTCTAGAAGGAGATGGAACATCCTTGGTGATGGACATTCTTTGGAGGTGGCTATAATGATTTCAGTGGCGGTGGTGTCTATTCTCACACATGAGGACTTAATTGACTCTTCACGGTAGAATACAAAGAACCACGAGTCTACCTTGGTACATATGCATGGTTTTCTATAGAGCGTGCTTGACACTAGGAGAATGGTTGAAGGCATGGTGGAGAACTTAGATGTCCCTATTCCTACACGTGTGCATCCACTTTATTCGTGTGCTTGTGATGAAGAGGGTGTTGTAGAGCTTGATGGAAAAATAGACAAGTAGGTTTTATTCTAGTTTATGTTTAGTTTGTCTTGTTGTTTCTATTCTAGACTAGTAATGGAGTGAGGGCCGCTGTAATTTGCCTTACTCTAAGGACATAGTATTATGTTTATAGTTATGTTGTACAGTCCCATTTTGTCTCTGGGAAGATGTTAAAAGCTTACGAGCTTGGCCTTCTTTTTGATGGGTCCCTAGTCCCTAACCAGTGTGTGTGTGTGTGTGTATAAATATTAGGTGAGAGGCATTCATTGTTTTTATAGCTATATGCAGTCACATTTTCCAATTTTTGTTTCCTACACCATTCAAGCTTCCATTTCTAACATACTCATTATCTATATATATAATATATATTATATATATATATATATATATATATATATATATATATATATATATATATATATATATATATATATATATATATATATATATATATATATATATATATATATATATATATATATATATATATATATATATATATATATATATATATATATATATATATAGATAATGTGTATGTTAGAAATGGAAGCTTGAATGGTGTAGGAAATAAAAATTGGAAAATGTGACTGCATATATGATGTAGAGGCACTAGGATGGAGGGAGGATAGAACAAGTTGACAAGGTCTTCACTACACCCAAAAGCCCAAATTCAAAGATCAATTTGAAAAAGTGGGAACAATAGTTAGAGGCTCCAAATTCTTCATCAAAAAGTTTATTAGACATGTATTGGGACCCATTCCAACCATTGGCAAAGGTAGGTCAAACTCAGAACTAGTACTTCCTTCACAAACCCAAGAAATTGCTTGTAGCCCTAAAAAAGAGAATAGTCATCAATAACATTTGTTGCAAACCTTAAAATATAGATCTTGGACAATCAAGAGATACCCATTTGAACTCCCTATCATGTATCCAAAACTGGGTATAGGTTGTTTTGGACAGCATACCCCAACCTATAACTCCTCTCAATGACCTAGAGCCCCAATTAGGCCTAAAATACAAAGAGACCCCTCTAAAATTCATGCACAAAAACCAACCAATGATCTAAATACTTAGAATACATGTCAAATATAGATTTTGTGGGTTTTGGGGTTCCAACATGGACTGCAACTGATTGGTCCTCTTTTTCTCTTTTTCTATGCTTCTAGACATCACCTAACACATGGTTTTGTTAGGTCTTTCACATAAACAATAGAAAATCATCTACTCTGACCAAACCCCTTGCAAAATACATTGAAACAACATTACAATAGTCCATCCCACTAACCTATGTAGTTCTACACCAGTGGAATGGAGGGAAATACATGGATTATAGTCAAAACCCTAAAGGAGGGTTTCACAGACTAGTTTTAGAAAGATGTAAAGGAATCAAATACAAATAAGTGTAAAATCTTCCAACTACTCACAATGCAAATTTAACTCATACCTCATTCTCCAGACCTCTAGCTTATGATGTTTCCATACAGTGACAGAGTATGGCCTATAGGAGTGAATAACATAGAAAAAGGCAGAAAACTATGATTTGCTATTATTTCCTTCACCAAAAATGACTTCTCCTTCTACAATGGGCACCTACAGAGTCTTATTGAACCTTTGTTGAGGTCTTGAAGTAGTTGGAGGGTAGTTTGGGTCAATGTAACTATGTAACAACCATTGAACTACCCTATTTTCTAACTACAACAACTAATTACATGTGTTTAGCAGAGTTACATCGGTTGTTTGGGCTTGACACTGCCTTCAAATAGATCTACAATGTAATTAGGTCTTGAACTAGGCATTAGACTCCTTGACATGCCTTAGCAAGGCTTACAACCATGAAGACTATCTCTACATGCCTTAGGAAGGCTTACAAATGTGACTACATCCTACAAGACAACAATATGAGGATATTTGGACATGGTCTTTATTACAATCAGGTGAATGGTCTTCTAGGACCTTATTGGAGCAAGACAACATGAACCACAAATATGAAGACAAGTATGAAAACAAAACATAGATGATCTCCTTGGTGCTCTTGCACCATACTCCCCGACTGGAAAAGAACTCAAGTCTCTTGAGGAAGTAGATCAACAATTGTGACACCATGTTTCAAGATGTCTTCTTCACTCATCCAAGTGGCATCTTCTTTCTAGTCTTCTTCAAGACCTTGGTGTCGAAGATACATTCAAGCTTCAAGGGTTGAGTGGGTGGAAGACCCTTAACCCATTCTTCATCTCCTACTGTTGTCATATCTACCTCTGAATCTGCAGTATGATCACCTTTGAAAGGAAACAAGTTTAAAACATTAAAGATAGGAGATATGGCCAAACCTTGAGGAAGTTCAATCTCATAGTCATTGGTCCCAAACTTGTGCACAATCCTGCATGGTCCTATCTTCTTCATGAGGAGTTTGGTTGGCTGTCCCTTTGGAAGTCTTTCCTTCTTCAAGTGTGCCATGACCAAATCCCCAACCTTGTATTGTACATCTCTCCTTCTCTCATTGGCTTTCTCCTTGAACTTGTCATTATTTCTTTGAAGAGTTTCTCTTACATTATCATGGATGTCCTTCATGACCAATGCAAAGTCCTCACCTTGAGCACTCTTCCTCTCCAATCCATGGAGATCTCTCAATTCAAGAATTCCTCTTTGGTGAACACCATAAACAATCTCCAATGGACTCCTTCATGTGCTTCTATTGGTGGAATCATTGTAAGAAAACTCAGCTTGAGGGATGATCATATCCCATGCCTCTCCATGTTGTTTGGTAAGACACCTAAGAAGATTTCCCAAGGACCTATTCACTACCTCAGTTTGGCCATCAATCTGAGGGTGATAGGCTGAAGTGAATGACAATTGAATGCCCAACTTCTTCCACAAAGTGCACCAAAAGTGGCCTACAAACTTTGGATCCCTGTTAGTCACAATGTTAAGAGGCAAACCATAGATTCTAATAATTTCTTTGAAGAACAAACTAGCAATGTGTGAAGCATCATTAGTGCATTTACATGGCAAGAAATGAGCCATCTTATTAAATATATCCACCACAACAAATATATTGTCAAAGCCTCTTTGAGTCCTAGGAAGACCCAAGCAAAATCCATGCTAATACTTTCCCATGGCCTATTAGGAATAGGAAGTGGCTGATATAGACCAACATTAGATGAAGTACCCTTTTCCCTTTGACAAATACTACAACATTCAACAAATTTTCTGATATCTAATTGCATTTTAGGCCAAAAATAAAACCTCTTCACCTTCCAATGTTTTATCCAGCCCAAAGTGATCCCCTAGTCCACCACAATGTTTTTCCTTTATGATGTTCTCCCTCATGGAACACATAGTTGGCTGCCTTTCAAATACAACCCCTACTGCAATAAAAACTCAGAAAAATCAGAATGATAAGAGTCTAGAAATTGTGAACAAACTTCATATACCTCCTTGAAATCTTCATTGTCTTGATATATATGTTTGAGAGAATCAACTGCTACACTTTGCAACTAAATTTCTTGAATCATGCACACCCTTCTACTCAATGCATCTGCCACTTTTTTGGCCTGCCCCTTCTTGTGTTTGATTGAAAAAGTATATGCTTGGAGTTGTTCAACCCATTTCATGTGCCTATGATTGAGTTTCTCCTGTGAATTTAGAAAACTAAGTGCATGGTTGTCAGTATAAACAATAAATTCTTTAGGCAAAAGATAGTGCCTCCATTTTTTCAAAGCTTGTACCATTGCATACAATTCCAAGTCATAAGTAGAGTACTTTCTCTTAGCATCATTCAATTTTTCACTAAAGAAAGCAATAGGCCTGCCTTCTTGACTTAGGACAGCCCCTATAGCAAGGTTACTATCATCACATTCCACCACAAAAAATTTGTTAAAGTTGGGCAAAACAAGAATGGGCTATTGTGCTACTTTTTGTTTCAGAATTTCAAAAGAATCATTGGCTGCCTTTGTCCATAAAAACTTACATTTCTGCCCCCCTTTGATAGTATCCAAAATTGGTGCACAAATATGACTAAAACCCCTTATAAACTTCCTATAAAATGTTGCCAAACCATGAAAACTTTTCACATCACCTGTTGTTTTTGGAGTTGGCCATGACAAAATGGCCTCTACCTTTGCTGGATCCATCTTCAAACTACCTTGAGAAATGACAAAACCAAGATAGGTGAGTTCTTCCTTCATGAAGACACTCTTTTCCATGTTGATCATCAATTGTTCATCATGTAGCTTCTTCAAAACATGATCCAAATGTTGTGAATGCTCTTCCTTAGTCCTGCTAAAAACAAGAATGTCATCCAAGTATACCGCAACAAATTTGCCAACAAAATCCTTCAACACTTCATTCATGAGACGCATAAAAGTACTTGGGGCATTAGATAGACCAAATGGCATCACCAACCACTCATAAAGACCTTCATTTGTTTTGAATGTTGTCTTCCATTTATCCCCTTGTTTTATCCTAATTTGATGATACACACTCTTAAGGTCAATCTTAGAAAGTATTTAGCCCCTCCCAAATAGTCCATTAGGTCCTCAATTCTTGGCATAGGGAACCTATATCTTATGGTAATCTTGTTAATGTCTCTAGAATCTATACACAACCTCCATTTACCATCCTTTTTAGGGGCTAGGACTGTTGGGACAACACATGGGCTAAGGCTCTTTCTTACCAATCCCTTATCCAACAATTCTTGCACTTTCTTGGCAATCTCTTCATTTTAAGAAGGTACCATCTTGTAGGCTGCTTTGTTTGGCAAAGTAGATCTCGGTATGAACTCAATTTGATGACTTATGTCCCTAATAGGTGGCAACGCATTAGGTATTTCTTCTACCATAATCCTCTTATACCTCTCTAACAATTATTGCACCTCCTTAGGGACTTCTTCCTTACTACGATCATGCAAACTAGGACTATTTTTAGGCTTCAAAATAAGAGCATACCCTTGGGTTCCTTCCTCCTTAAGGGTGTCTAGAAACTCTTTACCACTCACAATCATGACACTTGACCCAAAATTCTTCTCTACATTTTCATTAGGCAATGGATCCATTCTATATTTTCTACCATTCTTGGTTATAATGAAAGAATTAGTTTTACCATCATGTTGTGATTGAACATCATATTGTAATGGGTGTCCTAACAACAAATGACAAGCATCCATGGGAATTATATCACACAAAATCATGTCCTTATATTCTTCTATCTCAAATTCTACCCATGATTGTTCATCTACCAAAACTTGTTGCCCCTTATTCAACCATGATACTTTATAAGGACTAACATGAGGAAGTCTTTTCAATTTCAACTTGTCTACCATTTCAATGTAAACCAAGTTTTTAGTTGAGCTTGAATCAACAATTACCTTGCAAATCTTACCATAGGCCTTGCATGTTGTCTTGAACAATGTCTTCCTTTGAGGGGGTTCTTCTGTTTGAAGCACCTTCAACATGGTTCTTCTCATCATCAAACTTTCTCCTTCATTGACTGGGGCTGCACTTCCAATTGGGGAGTTAACAATTTGACAATCTTCCTCTTGGATCAATTGGTTCCTTCTCTCTCCTCCATGAGAGCTTGAGGCTTTCCTATCAAGACATTTGAAGGCTGGATGTCCCACTTGGTTGCAATTGTAGCACTTTCCTGTGAAAACATTAGGACCTCTCCTTGGTCCACCAAATCTACCCCTTCCATTGGGCCTCCTTCCTCTAAAGCCTCCTCTAGAACCTAATTCTCCACTTTGCTCTTCGGAACTAGATTCCCCTTGACTTCTTTGGGACTAATTTCTGCCTACAAAACTGCCCCTACCTCTAAAATTTCTGCCACCTCTTCCTCTATTTTGCTGCTCACCTTTCCTCTTCAACTTTTCTTCAGCCCTTAATGCCACTTGAAAGCATTTTTCCATGGTTTCAGGGGTTAATAAGCTTATTTCATCTTGGATATTAAACCTCAAACCATTTAGATCCCTTCCCACTTTTCCTTTTTCATCCTCCATGTACCCACAACGAAGAGAGAACTTGTGAAACTCCTCAGTGTAAGTGGCCACATCAAAATCTCTTTTCTTGAGATTTTGCATCTTCTTGTAGATCTACACCTCATAGTCTAATGGAAGGAATTGGGACTTGATCCTCTCCAATATTCTACTCCATGAAGAGATCATACTTTTCCCATTCTTTACCCTCTCACCTTGGGTGTAATTCGACCATGTAAGGGTAGCACCTTTGAGTTTAGTTTTTGCAAACTTCACCCTCTTATTTTCAAGAACTTCTTTGTATTCAAAGTAGTTGTTTAGGGCCTCAATCCACTGCATGACTTCATCAGCATTCATCTTGCCACTAAACATGGGAATCTCCATCCAAGCCTCTGAAGAATCCTTACCAATTGCCTTGAAGGCTTCAAGGAAATGCTTTTGATCTACATGTACCTCTACCTCTTCTTTCTCTTCTTCTTTCTCCTCTTTTTCTTCTTCTTCATTAGAACCTTCATCTATTCTCTTCCCTATCCTCAATGCCTTCAACTCTGGTTGGAGTGCTTCCTTGACTCCACTTTTGATCTTTTCTTCCATCTCTTTGAACTTCTTAACCACTTCAGTTGTCATCCCCTTTGGAGGCTTATTGCTAGCCTCTCCTTCACTCTCCTCTAATGACATATACCAGGCCTTACACAACTAACAACAAAACCTTTTATGGCTCTAATACCACTATGATGTAGAGGCACTAGGATAGAGGGAGGATAGAACAAGTTGACAAGGTCTTCACTACACCCAAAAGCCCAAATTCAAAGATCAGTTTGAAAAAGTGGGAACAGTAGTTAGATGCTCTAAATTCTTCATGGAAAAGTTGATTAGACATGTATTGGGACCCATTCCAACCATTGGTAAAGGCAGGTCAAACTCAGAACTAGTACTTCCTTCACAAACCCAAGAAATTGCTTGTAGCCCTAAAAAAGAGAATAGTCATCAATAACATTTTGTTGCAGACCTTCAAATACAGATCTTGGAAAATTAGGAGATACCCATTTGGACTCCCTATCACATATCCAAAACTAGGTATAGGTTGTTTTAGACGGTATACCCCAACCTATAACTCCTCTCAATGACCTAGAGCCCCAATTAGGCCTAAAATACAAAGAGACCCCTCTAAAATTCATGCACAAAATGCAACAAATGATCTAAACACTTAGAATACATGTCAAATATGGATTTTGTGGGTTTTGGGGTTCCAACATGGACTTCAACTGATTGGTCCTCTTTTGCTCTTTTTCTATGCTTCTAGACATCACCTAACACATTGTTTTGTTAGGTCTTTCACATAAACAGTAGAAAATCATCTACTATGACCAAACCCCTTGCAAAATACATTAAAACAACCTTACAACAGTCTATCCTACTAACCTATGCAGTTCTACATTACTGGAATGGAGGGAAATACATGGATTATAGTCAAAACCCTAAAGGAGGGTTTCACAGACTAGTTTCAGAAAGATACAAAGGAATCAAATACAAATAAGTGTCAAATCTTCCAACTACTCATAATACAAAGTTAACTCATACCTCCATCATTCCCCAGACTCCTGGCTTATGACATTTCTGTACAGTGACAAAGTACGGCCTGTAGGAGTGAATAACATAGAAAAAGGTAGAAAACTATGATTTGTTGTTATTTCCTTCACCAAAAATGACTTCTCCTTCTACAATGGGCACCTACAGAGTCTTATTGAACCTTCCTCGAGGTCTTGAAGTAGTTGAAGGGTAGTTTGGGTCGATGGAATTGTGTAACAACCATCAAAATACCCTATTTTCTAACTACAACAACTAATTACATGTGTTTAGCAGAGTTACATCAGTTGTTTGGGCTTGACACTGCCTTCAAATAGGTTTACAATGCAATTAGGCCTTGAACTAGGAATTAGACTCCTTGACACCACCTTAGACTCCTTGACATGCCTTATCAAGGCTTACAACCATGAATATTGTCTCTACATGCCTTAGGAAGGCTTACAAATGTGACTGCCTCCTACAAGATAGCAATATGAGGATATTTGGAGATAGTCCTTATTATAATTAGGTGAATGGTCTTCTAGGACCTTATTGGAGGAAGACAACATGAACTACAAACATGAAGACAAGTATGAAAATAAAATAGAGATGATCTCCTTGGTACTCCTGCACCAATATAGATACAAAAACAAAGAATGCATCTCACCTAATATTTAAATTGATGAGACCATCTACTACAAGCATTTTTTGTTAGCAAGAACTATAATAGGTTAGAAAATGTTGATAAGCATATCCCTGATAATTCATTGGTAGAGGATGGCATGTGAATTGTAGGCTAAGAAGAATGTCCTTAGAAGCTTGATGGAGTTCTCATCTACTAAGATGATGATGAAAAATGATGGATTTAAAACTAGTTAGTAATTGATCTAAAATGAATGCACTAATAACTTGTATTTGTCTAGTTGTTAAAGGCCATATATTAAGGGATTTGCTTGGAATTATATTGAAGTAAATTTAGAAAATTAAATTTGATTCGTTTAAATTTTATGTATTAATAAAAAATTTGAATATAATGGAAATTATTATAATTTGTTAGTTTCATGAGTTTTTAAGTTATTAATTTCTCTAAAGAAGAAAACTATAAATCACAATTAGTATATGTTAACTAATTGTTAAATGTATATTTATTATAATTAAAAAGAGATGTCAAAAGTTTTTCTTATTTAAAATGATAAAATTATATGTAAATATTATAATATTAAAATATAAACTATAATTAGTTGTTGTTTTTTGGGTTACTTTTAACCATAGTTAAATGATGAAATGATATGTCAAAAATAAAAAAATAAACAAGGGTTGTGCAGCAGCAGTAATCTCTGCCTAAAGCTACAAGTGCCCAAAGTAAAAAATATATATTAGATTTAAAAATAGGCAAAATAAATCTAACTTCTAAACATTGATATTGAAAAATATAGTTAAATATGAAAACTATTACAATCATAGCACATAAGATCTTAATCATCATGAGCAACAAAGCCATCAAGGTGCAATTAAATATCAAATGAATGAAAAACATTCCATTGAATTAACAGGTTATTTCTAGCAAACAAGGTTATACCAAAAACCCATGCACTTACAAAAATGTGTCTTGGCTATATTATTTCATTATTTTGGTGATATTTGTAATTATTTAACCTATGACTAAACATTTACTATTTCTAAATGAGAACATTCCAAAATTTAGATCCTCTACCACCATTCCTAATTGGAGCAAATGCTATGACCACATATTGTTAAAAGAAGAGCAAAATTGGAAACATGGAAGAAAAACCATACCACTAAGTCTCTAGAATTAAAGAAATTGATCTTAGAGAGAGAGGACAATTTCATCAGAAGAGCAACAAATTGAGTGATGGTAATTGTAAAAGCAATGAAGAAAGAACAAGAAAAAGTGAAAATGGTGGCTAGTAAGAAACAATTGATGTCTAATTCTCATGTGCTCCTTCAAAATAATACTAACATTAGAAACATACTCTTCAAGAAACTTCCTGAAATCATCAAACCAAAGAATTTGTAGGTGGCATGTCATGTGGAACAACATACAAACTAAGAGGAAAATAGTGGTTCTATAAAGCCATGACATAATAACAACTACAAAGACCACCAAAGCACTTTAAGAATCTAGCTACTGACGAAAGGAATTGAGATGGTTACAGTTGAGTACCATAAAATTTTGTGAAGAATTTTCTGATTCCATATTTCCATAGGTAGAGAGAAAGGCAAAAGAAAGAGATTGAAGCAAGCATGCACTAAGGAATCTATAAGAGCTTATCAAAGGCATAGCCTTGTTCATCACATCAAGAGCATTCTACAAAGAAAGAACTAAAAGAAGGAACACAAATTGTAAACAAAATAAAAAGAATTAGTGAGAATTATTTGCTTAATCTAGAGGATTGATTGAGTCCCCAGCATTGAAGGCTTGTCCTGAAATGTTGTAGTTCATCTTTGTGGATTGAGATGGATCTTTTATAATCCCTATGCCGGAGGGAGACCGCATTGAATAATTCGTAGAATCAATAAGATAAATACTGATCATAAAGTTTAAAGTAATTATTAGGCAAAAGAGTGAATACATATAGTAGAGGAAGGTAGTTATTACTTGAGAGAAAGACTCCACAACTAAGAGTGGTCATCAAGTTGACTCCCTACAAACTAGCCTGAGTGGCTAGTTTAGTGGGAGACTTGATGACTTCTCAACTAACCTCCTAACAACCTTGACATGTGTCAAGATTGTTAAAAGACTCACCTAAGTAGGATTATGCCTATGTGTATAATATATATGAAAGATATACACACTATCACACCCCTTAAGCATAGCTTAGGTGGGCTCAAAAGAAATGAGTCTCAGCTACAAAACTTGGTGAGGTACTGATGAACAATGCAAGTATGAAATTGGGTCCCAACAATTAGGCCTGATGAGGTACCCAAGTACAATGCAATATCTCATAAACGGAGAATGGTAGAAAACCCAGTGGGAAAAAACTACCCTCCAAAAGATAGAAAAGATGCATGAAAACTATAAAAGGAAAGAAGTATTATTTATTTCACTAAGTACAATAAATGAGTCCCCCCCATAGGAAAGAAAATGATAGAAGGACTATGAGACCCCCCCATAATACATATCTTGTTGTTGTGATGTTGGATAGTCAATAAAGGATGCAGATGTAGATCCAAGAATGCTGAACAATGTATCTTCCCTTAGGAAGAAATGAAACCACCTAAAGATGCAAGATATATTCCCATGTGAGAAGATATATGTATGATCTCAAATCTTGCTAAAGCTGATCCAAGGATGATGATGCTCATGTTGATGTCTTCAAAGAGTGCTCAGGTGTCCCCATGTTGATGTTGAAGGATGCCATAATCAAATAAGATGCATGCCCAATACATGAGGATGATGACGATCTAGAACCATGTGTAGGATGATGTAGAGAATGAGTATCCAAAGAGGACAATGGTGATGCAACTTCATCAAAACTGTCATCGAGAGAACACTAATGTCTTTAATGTAGGTGTCCATGTTAGCAATGCGGGACTTTACAAATAGACAAGTGATATAAAGTAGAAATCTACCCCAATCTGCAATACTAGGAAGACTGATATCATGTTGCAAAGAAGCACTGGAAGCTTTTGAAGAAGCGACTAGAATCTGATGAAGCAACAGTAGGAATAATGGCTTCTTCTATGTCAATGGAACATTATATTTCTATATCATGATTAGGAATGTGAGTTGTGATCAAATTAGGATCATATGGGAATGGAGAAACATTGGAGTCTCCATATATCTCCCAAATTTTGATCCATAATGCATGTGGATAGTCAATATCCATGATGGAATACAAAGCATCATCTGGAATATGTAAATTGATTAATTCAACAATGTGTGCATGATGATTAAACCACTTACCCTTATGAGATTTTTAACCCAGTTCAGGGACAAGTCCATACATATAAGGTATGAGATTATGGAACTTGAGATGTTTCAGGATGCCTTCACACTAAGACTTATAGTTTCCCTTGTTTAAGTTGATTACAGAAGAGTGGGTTTCATATCCCATGATTTTAGAATAGGTTAATCCCTTTAGAAAAAAGAAAATCACCACATTCAAAAACTTGCTTGATTAGGTGACCCAAATTGCTTAATTTACCCCGTTAAATCAGGTACTTTATCATGTAGTCTTATAGGACTAAGAAGGATGATAAAATCATGCCCTGATACTGAGCCTATGTCAAGAGGGACTTGATTTAACACTAGCAATTTTTAAAAGAGCCTAATGTTTGCACAAACAGGAATAATCCCCTTTGCGTATTTTGATCCCCCCTAAATGTGGCACTTTATAAAGGTAGTGCTTTCATTTAGCCCTAATGGGAAAATAAATGTCACCAATGGAATTGTGATGAAAAATAAAGCCCCTTTTGCAAAATATGATACTCACTTCTAAGTTATCGAGCAAAAGATATAAAGTTTGTAATTTTCTATCCTAGTGAAAAAAAAACACAAAGGAAATGCCTTTTTGCAAAAAAAAATTGTAAATATTACATTGTTAGGAATCTAGAAGAAAAAGAAAAAAGAAAAATAGGGCAATAAACAGACCAAAATGTCATTCAACCTCCACAGTGGGCTCTGCAAAGTTGAATAGGCCAAACCAATCTAAACTTGACACCCAAACAACCTTCTTCAGGCCTGTGGCCTCTAAACAACAATTTTTCCTCTAAAAAAATTACTCTATAGGGCCACGCCTATGTGTATGGGGGTGCAGAGAGGTGAAAACCCCATTGTAAACTCTAGTGTAGCCAATGTAGATTGCTACCTATGGTATGGGCAGTGACCTTATGCACCTTATGTAGAACATCAAAACATTTCAGGCCTAGATACAAACCCTTCAATCACCTTGGTGGTCGAATGGGCCAAAGCCCTTTTCCATGCTGCAGGTCGTCGCCCCTTCTACCAGTAAACATAGGTGGGCTCCTTCATGGGGGGTGATCTCCTTCACATGCTTAGGTAAGGTGCTATGAGCTCCTTCATGGGATTTAAATGTTCCTTTTCAACCCTTTCAGGCATGCAAATGAAGACGTCGAGCTTAGATTCAAAAACCTTCAAAAAACTTCATCAAGCTCAGAGAGAAGTCTTTAAACATGGTCGAAAACCTTTAAATCTAGAGTGTGGCATTTGGAGTACCCACGTCAGGATTTGGAAGAGCCTCAAAGGGTCACCAACCACCATAGCAACATGAAAGAGCCAACAATTGTAAACAAAACACAAATGCCTCCACGTGATGTGAACATGCCACAAGCCTTTTACATAAAAACTACCCTTCACAGACCAAAAATCAACCTCCCTCTTTGAATGTAAATCTTTACAAACACTTTCAAAAACACACATGCTTGACACAATGAAAAAGCTTGGCTTCAAACTAGCAAACCACAAACAAAATATGACTTTCAATTCTCTGCATTACAAGCAATCCGCAATCGACCCTTGCTCAGGTAGATCAACCTCAACCGTGACTTTGAAAATAAATGAATGAGCAATCTAACTTACTTGCTTTGATACCATGAAGAATTCGAAGAATCAATAAGATGGATGCTAATCATCACAAACTTCAAAGTAATTATTAGGCAAAAGGGTGAATACATATAGGAGAGGAAGGTAGTTATTAGTTGAGAGAAAGACTCCACAACTAAGAGTGGTCACCAAGTTGACTCCCTACAAACTAGCATTAGTGTCTAGTTTAGTGGGAGACTTGATGACTCCTCAACTACCTAACAAAATTAACATATGTCAAGATTGTAAAAGGACTCATCTAAGTAGGCTTATGCCTATGTGTATAATATATATGAAATATATATACAATAACACAAACAACTTCTGCAGCCATTCCCCTCCTACTCATCATTAACTCTCTGATATGAAGAATATATATAAGGGAGAATGTAGAGCTTCAACTGATATGTGTCACCAACATGTCTTCTGACATGCATGTCATTGCTACGTTATAGGTTAAAGGGAAGCCACTTATCTCTTTGATAAAATAGAGATTTATGCTATGATAAAAACTAATATGTTAACCGCTTAAAGAGAGATTTATTCCATGATAAAAATGAATATGTGACCCTGTAGAACAATGAAAGAAAACCATAGTATCCACCCACAATAAAATTTCAAGATTTTATGAAAATGTAAACTAATTACTAATAGCCTCAAAAATCAACTATCTAATGAGAAAAACAACTTTTCTAAATAACTCCCTCTCAATTCCAAGAAAATAAAAAACCATAAGCAAAGGATTAATGTTTGCCTTTACACATGTTCCAAAACACAACTAATACTAGCAAGCAAAAACAATATTACCCCTATCTATGACAATGACTAATAAACTGATAGTTCCTCATGCATGCTCCAAACTTTCACAATATGAAAAACAAGTTTGTTTTAATGTGTATGAGTATATGCTTGAATTAACTTCAATATTATACCTCTACATTTTACATTTGTGATTGACCTAAAGTTGTGAGCTTCTCTTCTCTGGCTTGTACTTCCTGTGACATTTCTTTTAATGACAACAAAGAACATCCCAGTCTCTGTCTTTGTAATTCAAGCTTTCTATACATTGCTTCCACTTCATCTGAACAGGAAAGAGACTCATTTCGCACCTGAAGTTTGGCATCCAGTTTGATGAAGAGGGTCCTTCTCTTGGTAGTGGTCATCTCCATGCTACTACCACTCACTCCATCTCCCTTCACCCCTCACCCACTTGTATGCTTCTCCTATTGGTATTCTTCTTCATCATTCCTAGTTTTGAAATCATTCTCTTGGAATTTTCTCTTCTCCCCTCTATCTCTAGACTCGGCATTATCACCATCATCCTCTACTGCTGCCACTCTATGGCGCTTGTCTTTCTTGCAATGCCCATCTTCTATTTTTTGCCGCTTGTGAGGGTGACTGTTACGGTCTCTTTCTCCATCGTCTCTACCCTCATAAAAGCACTTGGGACTTTCTATACTTTTCCTCTTAAAATCATCATCCCAAACCACTGTCTTTTTAATTTTTGTATTTTTTGTAGAGGCTCTTGCACTTTCTTTCACAAACAGTTGATCAAATTCCAATAGGTTAATAAATTCATCAATGACAGAATCGACTACATCATCTAACCTATCCATTTCACATGAAGCAAGACTCTCTATGACATACAAGTTGCCTACTTTTCTGCCTTGACCAATTACCAAGGCCCCTTTTGTGACTTTCCATCTATTCAATTCAAAATTGACTTTACATCCTTGAGAAAACAACTGTCTAGCTGAAATTAGGTTTCGTTTGAGCTGAGGGACATATCTAGCATCTTGTAACAACCAACTATTTCTATTTTTTAATTCTAACAAAACATCGCCTTTGCCAATAACATCACAAGATTCATTATTACCAAGAAGAACCTTACCAAAGTCACCACTTTGTAGATTTTTTAAGTACTCCTTGCATGGAGTCGCATGAAGCGATGCTCCTGAACCAAGCACCCAAACATTTGGTGGTATTTCTTCCGAAGCTAAAATAAGAATGCCAATTGTTGCACCAGTATCCTCTTCACATACCAGATCCGCTTCATCTTCTTTTGGTTGATTTTCAGCCTTCTTCCAAAACCAACAATTCTTCTAGATGTGGCCTTGCTTGCCACAATACCAGCAACCAACATCACTCTCATTGGATTTTAGCCTCCCTTGTGATTTCCTACAACTTCCTTCATCAGGAGACATTGCTCCCACTCAAACTCAAACCTCTCATGCCAAACGATTGAGCACCAAGGCTCTAATACTAATTGTTGAAGATAAAATGCAGCTAAATGAAAAACTCAAACAAAAAAGAATCAAACACACACAGATAAAATCAAAGACATGAATTTAACACGGTTCACCATCAAAATGGCTACATCCACCAAGGAAAGAAGGACACACTATTTCATTAATCAACCTAATTACATTAGTCTTCATCTCCACCAGAAAGAGAATAAGAAGGGAATATATCAACTCTTTAGGCAAGTGAAGAGACATGGGAAGAGGAAGACAAAAGGGCAGTGACAGTTGGGCTTCATTTCCAACATAAACACTCCTCACTATCAAAAGACCTGAACGTTAACCCCACACCTGTCTATCAGATTTCTTCAGGGTTTGAATGACTTGTACATAAATTGAAACAAAATATTAATCCATTTAATTTCTCATAGTTTGCTTATGTTGCAGCAGAATAGTTTCATTCAAAAATAAAAAGAATTTTTATCGCAGCCTATGGGAACCCATACTAAGTTAACTGAGAGAAATCTTCACCAGCCTTTAGATGGCCATTATATAGTAATTACTGGCCTACACCAGGACTTCCAGAAGAAGGAAGTTTATTCTTCAATATGCTTTCTGATCTCCAACCAATCTTAAGACCACCATCGTTGATATATGCATTACCTGTTCCTGGGCTTGGGCCAGATGGAAGCTTATTCTATAACATTTTATTCATTTCATTCGACTCAGATAAGCTCTAGGTAAGCTGCATATTAAGCTCTAAGCCTGAGTGCTCCTCTTTCAGAATAGTGAGTTGCACTAAAAATTTATCCTTGAGAATTTTCCTTCCTTCTGCACTTTGAACATTGAATGTTATTGTCATGTTAACTAGCAGAATGAAGGTCATCTTCATCATCCAATAACTTAAACTACTCTCCATTGAGATTCTACATGATCACTTAAAAAATTAGTGATTTTCTCTCAGCAGTATAAAGGGAAAAGGTTAGTGCAAAGAGTTTGTGAGAATGAATGTACAGAAGAGAGAAAGAAGTTATAATCCAGACTCTGGCTTAAAGCGGATGTGAAGCAATGTATATAAGGGGAAACAATGTATTCAGTTGGCATGTGAAGGTTAGAGAGTGCAGGCAACCAAACCAAAAAAGTCAAATTGACCAGCTCATATAAATTCATGTGGTCATGTTAGAAGATTGTATGGTTGAGATACCACTCAAAGGAGGAAGAATAAAACAAACAGAGAGAGAGGAGACAACAAAAACTTGCACAAATAAAGATTTCTATTTATCAACAAAAACTATTTTACAATCAACAAATACAACCCAGAGATACAACTCTGTTCCCTTCTCTTCCTATAATTGCTGCTCTCTCTGGAGCTAGCTGGACATTACCACTGTCCTTCTCAATTTGGAGCTGCTCTTCTCTTTCCTCTAACTATCTGCTGTGCATGCCTGGAGTTGTCTAGAGCTTGACCCTCTGCACTCTCTCACTGTTGTATTCTTCCTTATTGCTGCTGCAACAAACATAACCTCTGCTCTACACTACTGTGCTATTGTTGTTCACAAATTTCTCTTTTGCAAAACTAAAAATGTTATTCACATTCCTTCCTTTTGTCTTTTCCTTGCTTCCAAAAATCTGCTGCTCAAATTCAAACTCACCTAAGTAGCATTTAATAGACTTACCACCAATAACTTCTATCTGACGAACCAGCTGAGTGCATTAACTGTTTTGGTCAGGTGCGGCAAAAGGGAGATCTACGGAGATCTCTGACGGGGTTGGTGCATGAAATGCATGCACACTCCAGGTTAGATTTTCTAACACTCCCCCTTAACCTGGAGCCACGTAACTCTTTCATTATGTATCTCTAGAGTTGTCTGTAGCTGTCCAGAGCTATCTAGAACTTTCTTTGTAGAGCTAAAATCTAGAGCTGTCAACAATGCCCAAGATATATCTCAGGCATTCAAAGCTCTCCATCAACAGTGCCTTAGTAAATATATCAGGAAGCTGCTGCTCGGACCTACAAAACTATAGTTTGATCTCTCCATTCTCCTCTAACTCCCCTAAGAAATGGTAGTGGATCTATATATGTTTGCTTCGTCCATGGAAGACTGGATTCTTCATCAAGGCTATGGAGGAAATGTTGTCACAAAATATGGTTGTACCATCTTCTTGATGTTCTTTCAAATCTATAAGGATTCTTCTCAACCAAATAGCCTGACATGCTGCTGCATTTGCTGCTATGTACTCTGCTTCAGTTGTGGAGAGAGAAACTATGGGCTTCTTCTTTGATGCCCATGACATGGGTCCTAAACCCATGTGGAACACATATCCTGATGTGCTCTTCTTGTCATCTACACTTCCTTCCCAATCATTGTCTGTGTAACCAACCAGCTTAAACTCACTTGATGCGATGTACACTATGCCATAGCCTTGTGTTCCATTGACATACCTCAGGATCCTCTTTCCTTCTTGCCAGTGTGTGTCCTTAGGTTTCTCCATGAACCTAGATATCAAGCTTACTGCATACATTAAATCAGGCCTAGTAGAAGTCAAATACATCAGACTTCCAACCGTGCTCTTGTAGAGGGTTGGATTCACTTCATTGTTGTTGTCCTCCTTTCTTAGTTTTAGACCTGTAGCTATTGGTGTTGGTATAGGCTTGCTGTTCTACATCTTAAATCTTTTCAAAATCTATTTGGCATAGTTAGTTTGTGAAATAAATATGCCAAACTCAGTTTGTTGGACCTCAATGCCAAAAAAATATCTCAGTAAACCTAGGTCAGTCATTTCAAACTCTTTCTTCATCACCTCTTTGAAATAAAAAATGAAGAGATCACTATTACGGGTAAAAATTAGATAATCTACATACAAAACAGCAATTAAAATCTCATCATTGGCTGCTTTGATGTAGAGTGTGGGCTCACTACTACTTTTGCTAAAGCCATTACATAGTAGATAGGAATCTATCCTGCTGTACCATGCTCGATGTGCTTGCTCTACTTAGCAAGGTTGCACACAATAAAGACCTTAGACTGATTTTCATTTTCAGTCTTGTTCTCATTTGCCACATTTGCATTCTGACTCCCTTGGTCACGTTGTTTCTTCTTGTACTCATTTGCATAGTGACCATACTTATGACAGTAATAACATTGCACATTAGATTTATCATACCTTTGGTTGGAGCTACTGCTCTTCTTGTTTTGGAAGTCTATTTGGGAGGTGCTGGCCTTTGCTTGATTGTTAGAGCCTCCTCTTCCGGAGTTGCTTCTACCTCTACCCCTTTGACCTCTTCCTCTGCCATTTCTTCCTCTTCCCCTGCCTCTCACATTTCCTTGTGCTTTGAATACTTGCTCTAGGGAAGGAGCGGATCTGTTTAGCAGCTGCTCATGGGTAAGAAGAGAACCTATCAACTCATCAAGTGCCATTTTTGAGAGGTCTTTGGTCTCTTCTATGGTAATGACTATTGGGTCAAATCTAGGAGGTAAACTTCTAAGGATTTTCTCTATAATCCTTTGCTCATTTGTGGTTTCTCCATTTATCCTCAACTGATTAACCAAGGTGGAAACCCTTGTGTCAAAGTCTAAAATAGACTCACTGTCCTTCATCTGCAGGGTCTCAAAATCTTTGCCATGCAACTAGAGTTTTACTAATCTCACCTTGTCAGTTCCCTTGTAACTATTTTGCAATGTTTCCCATGATTCTTCAGCATAACTAGTTGCTACTATTTAGGGAAAAATAGCCTTTGTCAAGGCTGCCTCAATCAAACTGAGGGCTTTTGCATCATTTCTTCTTGTCTCCTTTAGCTGGTTCTTCTGGGTGTTAGACATGGTTGCAAAGGCATTTGGGTCAGTCACATCTGTGAACCCACTAACCACAAGATCCCACAAATCATTCGCAACCAAGATGTTCTTCATCTTTTTTGCCCGGACATCATAGATTTTTCCATCAAATACAGGTGGTTGCTGCCAACTCTTGTTGTCTCCTCTATCCATTCTTCTAAAACAAAAGGGAGATTGTTAATACCCAGAAAAACTTAGGGGTTTTCCTCAATACCTAGAAATCTAAAACTCTAGATCTACCAACCTACGGCTCTGATACCATGTTAGAAGGTGGTATGGTTGAGATACCACTCAAAGGAGGAAAAATAAAATAAATAGAGAGAGAGGACACAACAAAAACTTGCACAAATAGAGATTTCTATTTATCAACAAAAACTATTTTACAATCAACAAATACAACCCAAAGCTACAGCTATGTTCCCTTCTCTTCCTATAACTATTGCTCTCTCTAGAGCTAGCTGGACATTACCACTGTCCTTCTTTGTTTGGAGTTGCTCTTCTCTTTCCTCTAATTGCCTGATGTGCATGTCTGGAACTATCTAGAGGTCAACCCTCTACACTCTCTCACTATTGTATTCTTCCTTGTTGCTGCTGCAACAAACATTCCCTCTGCTCTGCACTGTTGTTCTACTTCTGCTCACAAATTTCTCTTCTACAAATCTAAAAATGTTCTCCACATTCCTACCTTTTGACTTTTCCTTGCTTCCAAAAATCTGCCGCTCAAATTCAAACTCCCCTAACTAGCATTCAATAGACTGACCACCAATAACTTCTATCTAATGGGCCAGCCGAGTGCATTAACTATTTTGGTCAAGTGCGGCAAAAGGAAGATCTACGAAGATCTCTGATGGGGTTGGTGCATTAAATGCATGCACACTCTAGATTAGATTTTCTAATAGGTCAAACATGAGAGGGCATTGAAGTTGTAGAGAATCTTATCATCACCTCACTTCTTCATAGAGGTATTACAACTATTTGGCATAGTTGAAAATACTAGGTATGCGAATGTCCTTTTAAATTGCATGCTTTTAATTTCTCTTCAGCAAATATATTTGCTTTCCATCCTTGAAGAGTTTGGGTTATTCTTATATACCATTTAGTTCAATGGTCAAATATAAATTTTGGTCAATAAAAGTAGGATAATTATTTACTATTTTTAATAATGAATAAGGTGTAAAATTTCTATTGATTGCTTGACCATTGAAGAGTGCGATGTTTAGGTAGAGTGAGTTGGGCTCAACAACTAAAGTCTTCAAATCTGCCTCATCATGTAATGTTTGAATATGACTATATTTGAAGATCATAAACAACAATCTAGTCCAAGCCATGTATTGAATGTTTTTATCATTGTCCCCATTCACTAAAACTATTAGAAGAGATGAGATCACTTCTTTTTTTTTAAATGATAAATTAAAATTTAAAAATATTATCAATTAGAAATATTTACAATAAAAATAGTTAGTGTGAATGTATGGCTTATCAAAAGATAAGCAAAGAAAAGAGTAAAAGAAATAACCTAGTCCATTCGTGTAATAGTGAAATTTGCTTGTCCATGTCATTTTTCACTTATTTTGGGTGTATTTAGAAGAGAATGTCTCGATACATTGATATGTTGAAAAATGGCATAATTTTGTGTAAAGTCAAGTCCCAAGAATAGGTTGTTCTATGCCAACTACATATTCATTTTATGTATTCCTATAGACTTGTCCTTTACCTCATTCACATTTTTACTCATTTGCATACATTTATCAAAAGAACACATTTTGATGGTGGTTGTAACTCGCAAGGATGCTCTTATACCACTCTAATGGTGTCACCCTACTTGCAATTCCTACGAACCAACACATAATAATATAGAAGAAAAGTGGGTTCCTCTTTGCTATAGATCACCTTTTACCGACTAACAACATAATCCCTAAAAAATGCCACCCACTTGTCCCAACTATAGATTGGAGCCCTACTCAGAAGCACTTACACATAGCTTCTTCCTCTTGCTACTCTCACATGTATCTTCCATAAACCCTCTTGTGTGACCTTACACATAGCTAGCACTTCATTGTGCTTCCACCCACTATCTCATGCCTCTTCTCTAAACTTTCTTTTGTTCTTGTCCACATGCAAGTGGTTTCACACATGGATTCCTCCTTCTAGCTTGCTCACGACCTCTCCTTTCTAGTAGCACCTTAGTTCAAATCCTTAGACATCCTAACCTTACCCTATTCTCTTCTTGAACTCCTTATCCTTTTCTAACTTAGTTGTATAAGTTAGATCTTGATAAAGCCATGGAAGCTTATACCTATTCTGAATTATAATAAAATTAGAATCAATGGTGAAAGGTTCCCATTGTTGAATAACTTTGCTTCCTATTACACCATCATATCCATCTACCTCGTATTGGACAAATGTTAGTGTATCCATAAAACCATCAAATCCAATTTGAATACGAACTTCACAAATTGCAGAACTATTAACCTTTTTAGAATTACCGAAGGTGATACTTATAGTTCCTTCAATCCAGGCATCTCTAGGAAATGCATTAGACTTGGCAATATTTAGATCTTCTCCTGTATCAATTAGGAATGCCAAGGGGTAGGCCATTATACCTGGAAAGTGAATGGTCAGGATGACTCTTGGACAAGAGGTAGTCTGTTTGGTGTGCTTGTAGGCTTTCATCTATCGGCTGCTAGAACCTTGTTCAAAAGTGACCCTTGGTTCTGCTTGTTCTTCGATAGCTTGATGCATGAGAGGACTATAGGGATTTTCTTCACAATACAGTTGTTCTTCCTGAATGGATGCTTGAGTAGGCAACTATATAGGTCCAGCTGAATTAAATTGGTTAACAAACTTATCAAGTTCAGGGGATTTTTCCATTTCTTCTGTGAGATAGAAATTCTCTCCATCATCTATTTCTGAGATTTCTACCTGAGCTTGAGCAATTACTTTTTCAAGAAAAGTTTTTCAGCTTCTTCTCTATATTCTTCTAGCCATGCTTCCTAGAGCAGGAGCGTCACTGATAGACCTTTGATCAGGAGGCCCTGAAGGTCTTTGAGCTGGAGAGCCTGGGGGCTAGGGTTCTCTTCTTTGTAATGGTTTATATCCATGTTGTTCTGGAATTTCAACTGTAGAGACAGATAAACCATATTAGAGAATAGGAGATCTCTGAACTAGGAGTTTAGGATGCCTATCTTCCTTTTGAAGAAGGAAATATTTTCTTGCTTTAAGTTGGTCCAACTTGTTGGTCAACTTCTTCCATGTTTCTTGACCCATGTCCATGTCATGGAGTCAGGATTCAGTTTGGACAATGTCTTCAATTACCTTGTCCAACTCTGCACGGGTGTCCCTTCGTAGCATTCTGCAAAAGAAGGAGACTTCTGAATCTTCATCAGAAGATTGAACTTCTTTTGTCATCAGGTTTACTTGAGCTTGTTCTGGAGCTGATGCATATTCCTCAAACTCTGATTCTGTTTCAGACTCTATACTAGATAGTATAATATCTTCTGAATCTAATTCATCTTCTACACCTGCTTCTCGGGCAGCACGAACTTTACCTTTTCTTTTTTTCTTGTGTCTATCCGGACATTTGTTTGCAAAGTGTTCACCCTTGCAAATGTAGCAGGTAGGCTTCCATTTCTGGGAACCTTTTCTTTTCTTATCCCTTTTTCTAAAATATTCTTTCTTCTTGGGATACTGAATTTCTTCTTTTTCTTCTTGTAGGATTTTTCTAGCTTATCACAATCATAACAAGAAGATTTGCCTTTATCTGGGAACTAGTTTCAAGGCATTATCTAGTAGCATATAGAAGAGGATAGTAAAGGTTGTACCTTCTTTATCTCCTTTACTTTTCCTTCTTCATAGATATCTTCATTGATCTATGTAAGGAATTGAACTAACTGAGGAAAGGTTAGCTCTTTCATATCTATATTTTCTGTTACCAGATTCTAAACTTTTAAGAAAAGTTGTGAACATAAAATCATGATTTTGTTCATGGCCTGACTGATAGAAATTCAAATACTGAACCTCACAATAGTTTTTGAAATATTTGAGATCTTTGCATTTACCTTTTATGAACTTGTTGTAGGCCAACTTTTCTCTGGTATCTATTCTTTCAACGAATAGACATGTCAACTGAGCATAGACTTGATCTGTACCTCTGCCTATTAGGCTTTCTCTGAAAGTGTCATCCAATCTGTCCTAGACACTTCGTGCAACACCTGTCGTAGCATTGAGAGCCTGCTTGATCACTTGAGATTCATTAGCATTAGCATTAGTGGATAAATAATTAGTTATCTAGGCTCGCATAGCATCTATTCCTCTTGTATTTTCTATATCTTCAAAATTATCAAAATTTACAAGGGGAGGTGTATCTGCTTCCAGAATTTGAATATTCTTAAAAGGATCAATAAGATTAGATCCATTGGGATTTGAACCATTACCATGAGCCATTTGGAACTTTCCTTTTGTTCGTTCCTCTGGAGTGGTTTCTCTTAGATTCCTTGTTGAGGGATTAAAAATCTTTTCAATTACAGGCTTTCTAACCTCAGTAGACAACCTTGGTCCTTCATACTGAGCCTGTAAATATCCCTTAGCACTAGAAGGGAAATTCATTGTTTTCACAGTCTGTTGTTGCCTAACACTATGTACCACTAACTAAATAGCTATGGACTCTTGATGTAGTTTAGACTGTATATTTGTAGATTCCTAAACTATGGAATCTCCTATTAGAAGTTGTGACTGTGCAATAGAATGAATGAAACACAGCTGCAAATCACAAATGATATGTGGATGAACAGAGTATCTGACATTCAAATAGATCTTAAGAATATTATTATTTCTTACACTCAAGAACAATACATTCATCATATTCAATGCACATTGGCATTGATACAATCATATATGCAGAAAGAGGAGCTTAAAAGCTTTTACAATACTAGAAACTTATTTGCATCAGATTTTCTGATTTACTCAGATCAGCTTAAAGCTACAAAGTGAATAGCATACTCTTCTTTATCAAACTTCTAACAAACTCAAGACTTAGACTCTTCTTTCCTAAGACTTCACTCACCTAGAATTCATTGAGAAATGAAGGCAACCCTTTCACCTTTTATAAGAAGAGAGAGCGGATCTTTAACCTTATCTCTTGAATCTAATTTTGAAATCCAGCCATAGAAAGAGGACACGTAACAAATCCTTTTTGAAGAGTTACCCATATGAAGATAAGCATCTTCTGGTAGGCCCCAATAACTCATGAACAGAGAAAGGAGGGGATAGACAAGACAGGAAAAGAATCTACTTTCACATGTCTTCTTTTTTATCTGAGAAGGTTAACTCGTGCTTACTGTGAGGCATGTAACCTTTCCACTTTTACCATGGAAGGGCCCACGTCTATCTTTTGACATGAAGAGATAGATATCTTCAGTGGCCAACAAGCCTGGTCCACTAGCTAGTGCTCGATTCTGAATCACTTGGAATGCGTCTAGCGTATATTATGCAACCTTCATAGAATTCGGCAGGTGGATGTGTACAATCAGGTGCTCGGGTGTCAGCAAGATTACCTGCTGCATCATAGGTTGGAACCCGTGGATCATCGGTTGGATCATACTCACAATTAGCACAAGTTTGATTAGAAGAATGTGGTATATGTCTTGTGTGTGCTTGATGTTCTAGTTCATTTTCATTCCAGATGATACTCATGGTTTTCATTTTGTATGGACCATAAAACCCTTGCGAAATGCTTCGTTGATCCATCCTGTCCATTCGGTAGGTCTTGGTATGAATCTAGATTGGCATTTTCTTGGAATGGAGGAACCTTAGTCTATTAGGAACATTCCAATGTTCCAAGACTAAAGAAGATCCAGCAAGTCCATAAAGTTGACAAAGGTGCCTGCTGATTGGGCTTTCGTCAGGGGAATTGAATGTGAGTTTGAAAGTACAACCTGTATAAGATGATGTCCCATTAAACTCCATATTATCTGTAGGTGGATATGGTCCCTGAAATAGGTCCCTGATTAAATTATTTTTGTGTTCCTCATTCATCCATCGATCTGGTATTTCTATTGGTGGATTAAGAAAGGAGACATGAAGAACAAATTCTCCACACCAATTCTAGAGTATATGACCGCCATCAGGATCAATAGGTTCTGCTTCAGCTGAGAACTAAAAGAATGGTTTGTTAGTCCATAATCCTGAATATGTTAGCTGTTGTTTGGCCACTAGCATTTTAAAACGATCATAAAGGAAATCATTAGCCATTTGGAAGTTATGGAGATCCTTCTTCTCGGGCAGCATGAACTTTACCTTTTCCTTTTTTCTTATGTCTGTCTGGGCATTTGTTTGCAAAGTGTTCACCCTTGCAAATGTAGTAGGTAGGCTTCCATTTCTGGGAACCTTTTCTTTTCGTATCCCTTTTTCTAAAATATCCTTTCTTCTTGGGATACTTACTGAATTTCTTCTTTTTCTTCTTGTAGGATTTTTCTTGCTTATCACAATCATAACAAGAAGATTTGCCTTTATCTGGGAACTGGTTTGAAGGCATTATCTCGTAGCATACAGAAGAGGATAGTAAAGGTTGTACCTTCTTTATCTCCTTCTTTGCTTTTCCTTCTTCACAGATTTCTTCATTGATTTGTGTAAGGAATTGAACTAACTGAGGAAAGGTTAGCTCTTTCATTTCTATATTTTTTGTTACCATATTCTCTAGAACTTTCTTGTGATAGAATTCTCCCATCACATTTCCAAAAATTTTAAGAAAAGTTGTGAACATAAAATCATGATTTTGTTCACAGCCTAACGGATAGAAATTATGATACTGAACCTCACAATATTTTTTGAAATATTTGAGATCTTTGCATTTACCTTTTATGAACTTGTTGTAGGCCAACTTTTCTCTAGTATCTATTCTTCTGATGAACAGATGTGTCAACTGAGCACATACTTGATCTGTACCTCTGGCTATTAGGCTTTCTCTAAAAGTGTCATCCAATTTGTCCCATACACTTCATGCAAGACCTATCATAGCATTGAGAGCCTACTTGATCACTTGAGATTCATCAGCATTAGCATTAGTGGATAAATAATTAGTTATCTAGGCTCGCATAGCATCTATTCCTCTTGTATTTTCTATATCTTCAAAATTATCAAAATTTACAAGGGGAGGTGTATCTACTTTCAGAGTTTGAATATTCTTAAAAGGATCATTAAGATTAGATCCATTGGGATTTGAACCATTACCACGAGCCATTTGGAACTTTCCTTTTGTTCGTTCCTCTGGAGTGGTTTCTCTTAGATTCCCTATGGAGGGATCAAAAATCTTTTTAGTTATAGGCTTTCTAACCTCAGTAGACAGCCTTGGTCCTTCATACTGATCCTATAAATATCCCTTAGCACTGGAAGGGAAATTCATTGTTTTCATAGTTTGTTGTTGCCTAACACTATGTACCACTGACTAAATAGCTATGGACTCTTGATGTAGTTCAGACCATATATTTGTAGATTCCTGAACAATGGAATCTCCTAGTAGAAGTTGTGACTGTGCAATAGAATGAACTTCATTATAAACTTCATCTATTCTTTGGCCATTATGCTTTGTATGAATATTTTATGAATTCATTTGTGAAGCAAGCACATCACAATCTAATTTTACTTCACTTCTGACCTTTTGCAGAAGTTCTCTCTGTTGTTCTAAAGACCGTTGCTGAGCAACCCACCACATTTCTGCTTGACTTTTGAACTCATTATACTGGGCTTCGAGTTCTTGGAGGTCTTTGTTAACAAAGGCCATCCATTGATCAGTGAGACGCTTTTCCAAGCATTTAAGAGTAGAAATAAGAGAATGGAAATTCTCTTGAGCACTAAGACAAGCCTTTTCAACCTTGACTACTTCAATCTGATGTTAGATCTTCTTATCCTTAGCTAGTAGCATAGATTTCCTAAGGCACATATTAGTCCAGTTGAGCAGTTTGCTTTTGCTGGAACCTTGGAGAGTTTCGGCTATAGGAAATCTATGGAGAGGCCAGAAACTAGCTTTGAATGTACCGGTAGTGTCAAAAAGTATGAAATCCCTAAAGGGAGGAATAGCACCAGGTACTGGGCAAGGATCTACAGGAGTAACTATGACTTTCTCATGGGTTTCTATAATATCATGTTCAGGCATTATAGCTTGCTTTGCTAAAAACATCTAGAAATGACCAGCTTTGGGAGGATTAGAAACAAAAGAGTAGTCTTCACATTTATACATCCCATTCTCTAATTTAGAATACAACTTATGGGACTAGGAAGAGTTAGAAGATTTGGCTGAGGAACTGCTTAGTTTAGAGATAGAAGGAATTTTAAACAATTCTTCAAAACCCTTTATGGGTTGAAATCTTATGCTCTGAGTGTGCGGTAATGGAGACATAGATGGACCAGGGTGGTTATAGTTAAACACTCTTTCAGTTCTCATGGAAGGGCTGCTACGTAAAGCAAGCAAGTTCCCGGATGAGAATCTGATTACTACCTAATCATCTAATTCTTCAATTGAGATGCCTCTCAATTGTGGTTGTTTTTCTTCTTTAGGTTGACTATCTTGTTCCCAAAGATCTAATGCCCATTCTTCAGGTAACTTGATATCTTTATGATGGACTATCTTTGGTACAGTTAACTGCATGCTGTCATTGGTAGATTTCCAGATGGTTGACAGACCTTCTAGACCTTGTGCTTTTCTGGGGTTTATCATCAAGGGCAAGACCTTGTTGTATAACCTATAATGAATAAGAAAGGTAAGGGAATGGTCCACAGATTGCTTTTTCATATAAAGGATCATGTTCTTGAAATTATATTCAAGAACATCTCGAAGATTACCATCTTTTAGGCTGATTGGGAAATCTAATAAACAATCAAGATAGAGTGACCCTTTAGCCATGGAGACACATGCATCACCTAACAAGGAGTGCGACAACTTGTAGAATCTTGCATCTTTCAACATCATCATAATGATGATAGGTAAGCCTTTTTGGTAATGTCCACAGATACCTATTCTTACATAGGACAAATGCATAAACTAGGGGTTATCTGGACTGGCTAAGGCCTCCTTTTGGAATTTCTGGACTTGGGCATCTAAGAAAAATCTCAGTTTGCCCTTGTTACCTCCAGTAACTACATGTTGTAAAGTAGCTACATGACATCGTTGAGAGGTTTTATATCCAAACAAATTTATTAAACCTTTATTTTTATTAAACATATCTACAATACTATTGGGTACATCCCTATAGATCTCAGAAGGTTTTATCTTAGGCACACAAAATTCCTTATCATCAAACTGAATAGAAGATACTTCATCTAATATATTACTACTAGATTTAGGAGTACAAAAAGAACTTTCATTATCAGTAAAGAAGTTTGTGAACTTAACTTCTATGTTGCAATCTGATGTCTGATCGATGCCTTCCATACTTGATCCAGAAGTGCTTGGTCTATCCATTCCTGCACTCAAACCTACACTCGAACCCATGCTTGAAATACAATATTACTACCTTAGATCTGCCCTAAACATAACAAGCAAAGATGGGACTTACACAGAGAGGACTTACAATAGAACTCTGATTTGTATGAGCAATATGGGGAGCAATATAAGGAGCAATACAGATAGAAAGATTAACACTAGTAAGACATTATAGTTAGACAACAATGATAACAATAGACAAACACATCATCATCTTTGATACCAACTACTACAACCTCTCTCACTTGTCACTAAAACCCATGTCTTCCTCATCTATTCAGGATCACACTTTGAACAACTCACACACTGAGCTCTATTCCTAGATTACTACATACCTAGAAATTATTACACTATGCCCTAGGATTAGGGACTCTATTTTTCCTAGTGTAACTCATATTACTCCTTAGAGAAACTCTCCTCTCTATAGCTAGCTCCTCCTACACTTCCACATCTACATGCTCAAATCCTAAATGGCATCCCTAAATTGTCATGCTATTTTTGGAAACTTCTCCTTTTTGCACACCCTTTCTCCTTGGGTCTCACCCATATTATTTCAGCATTTGAAAGAACACCTACCATAACATCCTCCTTACACAAATCTCCCTTAGATCATGCCCAATCCTTAGATGTGTGACCTAGGCTACATGAATGCTATCAAGGGTAGTTGAACCACTCATTTAGCTCATTTTCGCCAACCTCTGACCTACTTGTCATCCTTCTGACCATCAATGTGCCTCCTTTCAAAATTTTGTGAGCTCTTCATGTCCTTGTCACCTATATTCTATCATGGGAATTAAATGTTGAACTCCCCATGTGTGACCTTTCCATTTTGCCAGTATTGTTCACTCCTCTAATGGCCTCTTCATTATTGTCACGACTTCCTTTGTCACGAAACTATTCTTTGATGTGGGAACATAACTTTCAGAGGCCATAACTTTTGACTTGAGTAGCCAATTGAGCCTATTATTTTTAGCATGAATATCTTTTAAAGTTAAAGATACCCATAACCTACTTGCTTCAATTACAAACCATTTAAATAAATTTCAAGGGCTAATTTGATCATCTAAGGCCTCAAAATTAGATTTTAGTGATATTTTTTTTAGCACTTTTAGAGTTTTCAATTTTATGGGTTTGTATATGAGTGTGAACTTTGTTTTTAATTCATTGTCAAAACATATTAGGATATATAGATGATAGGGAATAATTAATATGTGTTTTTGATTGAATGTAAAATTGCTAAAAATAGTAGTTTGCTCAATTTAACATGACTACTTTAAATTGGTGCATCTTAATTATGCTATATAATGGGTAAGTGGTAGATTTATTTTTAAAGGAAATACTCTTATGTATTTTGGTTCAATTTTTTAAGAATAAAATAGAGATTTTTGGTGTTTTTACTATTAAATAGTATTGTTAGAGTTTTTGTTGCATTTTTGGATTCATCATTTAGTATCAAAGCAAGTTCAACTCTAGGTATAGATTTGAGGTTTAAACTATTAGATTCCCAAAATCATGTGAAGTATTTCTTCTACAAAGAGGATTGCTTCAAAAAGAAAATGCCAAAATGAGAGATCAAATTTGTAACAAATACTTTCATGTGCATTAATTATTCAGAAAGGAATTTATTAATGTGTAGAAAAATTGAAAGTAATCTTATCCTATGTGATAAGATTGACAAGTAATAAAGGAAAATGTTTTCCTAATTAACTTATGCTAGTGTATAAATATAATTTTACACAAACACGCCCCATAAGTGTGACTTAGGGAGATTGTACACAAGCTAAAAGGAACTATGGATCCCAAAAAAAGGGTTGATCAAGTACCCCTTACAAATAAGAATATATCATAAAGTGGAGAAAAGGAGAAAAACCTAGTGGGAGAAAACTCATCTCCAAAATAGAGAAAAAAATAGGCAAGAATGTATAAGTGATGATTACAAAATCAAGTCCACTACATATACATAATGAATACCCCCATAATAGAGAGTGAATGAAAGATATGAAATAAATCCCCTCTAAGAAGAAACTCCTATACCAATGATGAGTTCCTAAAGATAGAGTACAATCCAATGTCCATTGTCTGCAGAAAATATTTCTCACCTTCAGAAGAAACAAATCCATAGGTGAATATAGAAACTATTCCCACATCTTGGATAAATAGGGACTCCTGATCTAAATATGTTCCTATACCTCTGAATGTAGCTCTGATACCATAAAGATTCTCATGTAAGATTCGTGAAATCATCTATATAGTATTTCTTCTACAAAGAGGATTGCTTCAAAAAGAAAAATCCAAAATGAGAGATCAAATTTACAATCAATACTTACATGTGCATTAATTATTGACAAAGGATTAATACATAGTTATACATTTGGTTTTGTCAAAAATAAACAAAGTAGAAAAGTAGACAGCAATCTTATCCTATGTTAGAAGATTGGCAACTAATAAAGGAAAATGCTTTCCTAACTAACTCCATAATTAACTTAAGCTAATGTGTAAATATAATTTTACACAAACATAAACATGAAATCTACTAAGAAGATTAGGATGTTATGCATATATGAAAAAAAAAATTCAAGTGCTACAAAGGCATGTGGAAGACCTTACCAGAATTATTGATGAACAAAGATTGGGGCAACGAGGTCTAGATAGCTCATATGAGGGAATATAGCAGGGATGAGAAGTTGCACAAGAAGATTCAATATTCATTCCAAAAGAGGAGGAAGAGAAAGTAGCAATGTGAATAATGGAGGAAAGAATTATATGGGTGTTAGAAGGAATGAATGACGTAGTAAATTTTGAAGTTTCAGAATATGGGGATAGTCTAAAACTAAAGGGGTTGATAGATTATTAAATAGTATGAAGAACCTTTTTGAATGGAAAGGTATGTCAAAGGAGAAGAAAATAAAAATTTTAGGCACAAGATTGAAGGGTCATGAAATCATATGGTCGGATTGCTTGCAAAAGAAAGGCCAGGGGAAGGATAAGGTTGGGATCAATACATGGAACAAGATTGATGCAGAACTTATAACACAAAGGGATAACAACAAACTTCATAGGAAGAAAAAAGGATGCAAGGGATGGTAGGGTAGACAAGACTCTTAAGTCCTTGTGGACCAAGCTACTCCATTGGTCTTCTTACTAGACTTGACTATACACTCACTCTCCATGGTTCCAAGACTACACAACAACACCATCTTTGGGTTTATATACTTAGGATCTTTGTGAAACTTTCTAGGGACCCTAGACCATCTATGGTTTACTATCCCAAGTTCACAAAACCATCAAAATGCTCAGGAGGTGCCTCCTTGTACCATTTCCTTCACACACTGACCCACTTCCTTGTAGTCCTCCAAAAGGGACTGTCATGCAATAACTTTTGGTACAAACCTCCAAACAGGATAGTGATGGGATTTTTTAGTACCCTTTATCAAGTTATTCAACATATCCAACATGAAATATGGAGTCCTTTGGAACTCAAACCTCTAATCTTGACTGTACTGGTTTCCTACTAGGCCTAATTAGGTTAGTTTTGCAAAGGAAGTACCCCCAAACTCCACTCCTAACATCTAACACCTATACAAAAGTGCCCAATGGGATTCAAATAGATTTATTTCCAAGGTTTTTGGGGTCCAAGATCATTTCAAGACATTTCATGATCAAATCTTCACTCCACCAAAGCTAGTTAGGCCAATACAAGGTGCAATAAGACCTCAATGGCTCCAAACTTCACTTCACCCTTGTCCCCTACTCTTGCACACAAAACCCATTATAAATAATACCAAACCAACCTCATTCCACCCATTTTAGGGTTCTAACACACCAGAATGGGTTAGAAAATCAAAAACCTCAGTAAAACCTTCAAAACAAGGGTTAGAGACCTCTTAACACAAAAACAATGATAAAATCCTTCAAAGAAAATAAAAATCCTCCAAAACTGGTTCAAATGAAAGGTTAGACCATTATTCAACTAATTCTAGACATTTTTTTCCTTGAAGGCACTGTACGGCCTCACCCAAAATGTTGGAACAACAGATAATACAAAAAAACTTAGAAAAACAAGGCAGTCAACAGTATTTTCTTGTTTTCTCCATTCAAACTTCATCAAATTACAATGGTTCACATGTGAGAAGTCAAGACTATATGTTTACCATGAATTCCATTATTACAAAGCTCCCAAATCATGGGAAAAGGCTAAAAAAAGCCTAAAACTGACTGTTTTTACAAAAAAGGCTAACTGTCTATTAATAGACTAATCTAGTCTCAGCAACTTTGTAGAATCCACTAAATAAATGGCCTATTCTAGGCCTCCACTACATGACCATGCCTATAGAAGGATTTAGTACATTATTTTTCAAAACTTCATTTAGTCTCCATCACAAAAATTCAAAATTTTGACATCATGAACATCCTAGCTGCATTGCATCAAAGATTGACAAGAACCTAGGGGAAAAGTTTCTTGTTGTGGATCATGCACAAACTCTCTATAGAACATTTAAAAAAACCTAAGGAAAAAGGAGCATAGTGTATAGGATTACTTAGAAGAATTTAATAAGATTTCCATTTGAGTGGAGCAATATTAAGTAGAATAAGAATTGGCTACATGGTATGTAAATGATTTAAACTTTTATATTCAAGATAAATTAAGCATGCATGAGATTCGTAATTTGGATGATTCCTATCAATTAACTCTAAAGACAAGAGAATAAAAATAAACAAAAAATTTAGAAATCATCTAGGGTGCAAAGAGAGCTTTCATCTCTTTCTAGGGAATGAGAAGGGTTTAATCATAAAAAAGGGAGATTCATCCTATGAAAGGGATAAATTTTAAAAGTCCTAGAAAACTACAAGTGTGAGGAAGAAGAGAATAGAGGATTTGAATGTTGACACTAGTATACATAAGAAAGGAAGCAAGGGAATCAACCAAGAGTGAATTTGGTTAAGTTTGCTATTAAAGAAAGGAATTCAAAAATTGCAATAGATGTAGGTGAGAGCCTAATGATGAGAAGAAAAATGATTGCTCCTTTTTCTTGAAGGGTGATCCCACAATAGTGAGTCCCACTTTTTGTCCTAAATGGGATGCTCAAAATCAACATTTTTCAATATTTGCCATTTTGTGTCAATTATAGGGAAAAAATGGTCAAGAATTTAAGGATGATGTAAAATAATGAGTTGTGGAATATTGTATGTAGATTCAAAGCTATTTTATTTTTTAATAATTATTTGTATTATTTTATATTTGTATTCTTTAATCAATTTTTACATTTTCTATTATTTTTTTTCAGTGACATTATTCCATCATGCATAACATTCACTACAAATAGCAAATTATATGATTTATTGGAATTAGATAATTAACTCCAATATCTAGAGCATAGATATTTTTTGGAAAATTTTATTAGATATTTTATTTATTATTAATTTTTAAATTAGTACTAACAAAAATTTCAGACCTATATTATTCTGTGACACATTTTTCTTAGAATATATATCAAAATTAAAATATTCTTTCTTCATTTAAATAAGAACATCTAGGTGGATTATAGTGCCTTTTTTGATATTTTTCTAACAATGTTTGTTATGTTTCCTAGTATCTTGAATATAGGTCATTGTTTCCTCATAGTGGACCTACATTCATTATAAAAATTATTAAAATATAATATTAGAGAAAAAATAATAAATATTATATTTTTCTAAAGCTAATACTAAGGGCTACATACCAACAAAATGTGGTTTCCAAATGGCTTCATTTGATTGAACCCAAAACATGAAGAAAAACTACTCTTTTGTCAGTATTTTGATAGCTGTAGAGGAGACTCTATCAAGGGTTTGATTTAAGAATAGTAGAGTTCTATCCAAGGGTGTTTTATATAAGAGGGTTTGATCTAACCCCCTTCAATCAAACCCCCTTGGATGGAACCGATCTAGACTTAAATCATTAAATTTTCTAAAAAATATGTGATTTTAGGCAAAAATTAGGATGTCCCACAAGTGACGCACACTATGCGGAGTCAATAATTTATATGTTCTAGCTAAATATAGTGGAAATTGATGGCTATGTACAAATATTTTCCAAACTAGGTGCACTTTAGGAAAAAAGCTAAGTAAGATTATTATTAATGGTGGAAGTTGTGAAAATATGGTTTCTAATAAAATGGTAGAGAAACTAGGTTTGCAATGGGAAAACCATCATTATCCTTACCATGTTTCTTGGTTTAAGAAAGGAAATGAAGTTTCTATTGATAAGTGGCATTTAATTAGGTTTATAATAGAAAAGAATTATAAGGATAAAATTTTGTGTGATGTTATCTCAATGGATGCACGCCATGTGTTGCTAGGGAGGTGATGATAATATGATAGAAAAGTGACTCATGATGGAGAGAAGAAGACATATACATGTTTTAAGTATGTTTTAGAGGTAGTATTGTTACCTCTTTAGGAGGAAGGAAAATTGGAGAGCATGAAATCCACAAAAGAATTTATCAAGGATACAAAGATGATAGGGTTCTTTGTCCCTTAGTGGAAAAGAAAGAAGAGACAAAAGTCATACAAATACTAATAGAAGAAAAAAAGTGTTGTAAGATTATACAAATGTTATACTTGATGAGTTACCTAATGGCTTACCACCAAAGATAGTCATTCATCATTGCATTGACTTAATTTTAGGGTCATCCCTACATAATGAGGTAACTTATAGAATGAGGTCAACAAAACATGTAGAACTGAATAGGTAGATGACTAAATTGGTGAGGAAGGGAGTAGTAAAAAAAAGCATGAATCATTGTGCAATGCTTACATTAATATCTCCAAAGAAACATGAAGGATGGAGGATGTGTGTAGATACCTTGGCATTAAATAAAATCACCATCAAATATAGGTTTCCTATACCTGTCTAGATGACATGATGGATGCTCTTGTAGGAACTTCATATTTTACAAATATAGATTGGGTTCTATTAAACTCACATTTGGGAAGGTGATTAATGGAACATAACCTTTAAGGCTAGGTATGGTTTATATGAATCATTGGTGATTTTGATATCCAATGCACCCAACACATTCATTAGGATGATAAACTGAGTGTTGTGTGAGTATATTGGTAACTTTATGGTATTCTATTTTTATGATATTTTGATATTTGGTAAGAGTAAAGGGGAGCACTTAATGCATTTTATAATGGTATTAGAATTGTTAAAGAAGGAGAATCTCTATGTAAATTTGAAGAAATGCAAGTTTATGTAGAAGAGTTTAGTATTTTGGGGATTTGTTGTTTTAGAAGATGGCATAAAAATGGATGAAGAGAAGGTAAAGTCAACTATTGAATGCCCTACCCTAAGAAGCATATAAGACATGAGAAGCTTCCATGGTTTCACAACATTTTATAGAAATTCATTAATAATTTTCATAGTTTTGTTGCACCAATAATAGGTTGCATGAGGGGGTAAAATATATATGGAGAAGGGAAACAACATAAAGTTTTTTATTACTGAAGAAGAAGGTAATACAAGCCCCTCCCTTAGAACTGTCATATTTTAGCAAGTATTTGAGGTTGATTTCTATGCTTCATAGATAGAGGTTGGATCAATATTGAGTTAGAAAGGAAAGCCGATATCCTTATATAGTGAAAAATTGAATGAGGTATGGAAGACTTATTCTACCTATGATGTATTTTATGCCATTGTACAAGAACTTAGACATTGGAGGCATTAATTGGTGCTTGAAGAGTTTATTTTATTTATTACTCTTGGGGCTCTAAGGAATGTTAAATCTCGAAAGAATTTAAATAGTAGACATGTAAAGTGGGTTCCTTTCTTGGAGGGTTATACTCTTCTTTTGAAACATAAATCAAGAAAGAAGAATCAAGTTGTTGATGTTTGAAGCAAGCATGTGGCATTGCTAACTACCATGGTGAGTGAAATACATGGATTTGAGAATATCAAGGACTTGTATGATTTTGATTCATATTTTGGAAATATTTATGAATGAATTAGGAATCACTTATTAGGTGAGACTCATACCATTCATGATGATCATTTTATGCAATATGGCTATCTCTTTAAAGGAAAACAACTATGTATTCCAGCTAGGTCTATGAGAGACAATATTATGAGAGAACATCATAGTAGTGGTTTAGGTGGACACTTTGGTATCTAATAAGACAATAGTCTTGGTAGAGGAGAAGTATTGTTGGCCAAAGATGAAGAGAGATATGGTAATTTATGTATCAAGATGTAGAATATACCAACTAGATAAAGTCCATGCACAAAACATATAGCTTTACATGACATTACTAGTACCAAGTGGCCGATGGATAGATTTGACTAATTTGAGTATGGACTTTGTATTAAGACTACCAAACACACAAAGAGTTAATGATTCAATATTTGTTGTTGTGGATACATTTTCAAAGATGGTTAATTTTATTGCATGCAAGAGGACTAATGATGCCACTAGAGTAACATATTGAGGTAGTAAATAGAGTTTTGAGAAATATATTGAGGTGCATTGTTAGAGAGAAGACCAAGCAATGAGACTTGGCTTTATGATAGGTTAAGTTTTCATATAGCACTTAAATTGTAAACAATTCTTTAGGAAAGTCACCATTCCAAATGGTTTATCGTAAGAATGTTTAGGATTTATATGAATTTCATGGGGAAGATAATGAATATGAAGATGATGAAGTGCATTGGAAGAAAAAGTTACCTAGAAAGAAGAAAGAATAGATGACACAAATTCTCTCAATAAAATTATAATGAACATGAGGTAGGACCACTACAACAAGTTTTTGGTTCAGTGGTGAGCATTACAACAAGAGGAAAATAATTAGATCTTAGAATATGAATTGAAGAGACTAGATAGGAGAAAATGGTAAGAATTCAATTAGGATAAGTCATAGGAGCCAAGTTTTCTTTCAACTAGAGGAGAATGATGCTAGAGAAGAACTTCTAGAGCCCATAACTTTTCACTCAGGTAGTTGACGAATATATAATTTTTCAACATGAGGCTCTTTTATATTTCAAGATTGCCATATAACCAGATTTCTCTAGGTATATACCATTTCAAGAAATTTTAATACCTAATTCATCTATCTAAGGTATCGAAAGTACATCTTAGTGTTATTTTTTAGCACTTTTAGATTTTTAGCTTTTATGGGTTTGTATATGAGTGTGAACTTGGGTTTGATGTTACCCTAAAGAAAAATTAGGATATTTTAAGTATAGGGGATAATTAATATTCCATTTTAGTTGAATGTAAAATTGCTAAATTTAGTAGTCTATCAAATTTAGCAATTTTGGTTCCTCTAGGCATTTTTTTGTTGGCTACTTTTTGGGTACATATTAATTATACCAAATAGTGGGTGAGTGGTAGATTTCATTTTAAAGGAAATAATCTTATATATTTTGGTTTGGTTTTGAAGAATGAAATAGAGATTTTATTATTATTTTACAATTAAAAAGTTTTGCCATATATTTTTTGTTACATTTTTAGATTCATCATTCTTGCTACCACTTTGCTACCCTAACATGGCCACCGAAATGGCCTTTCAAACATCTAATGTTTCTCATGTTTCTCACAACATCTATATAATATCTTCCTTCACTATCATTTTGACCACTAAATAACTATTGTGTGTTTTTTGGATCTCTTCCTTAACCCCTTCATGCACCTTGTGACCTCCAACTAACTCTATGACTTTTGTCCACTCATCCATACAACCAACAAACTTTTGTAGCACCTAAAAACTCCTCTTGTAGATGGTTACTCATCCAAATTAGTAACAAACACCTCTATCACTTGCTCTTCACCTCTTATAACTTATTCCAACTTAGTCAACATGCTTCTACTCTACCAATAATCATTGCACATTCAACTAATACTATATCAAACCTGATTGTTGGTCTTGAAGCATCTCATCTCACAATACTAACACTCCCATTATGCTCCTTTGCTACACATAAAACTATAGTACCCTCAGTCCTATTCATGACTCCAAATAACCTATAAAATCATCCTCAATGTTGTCATCAAACCTTGGAAACCTCTCTATTGTCACTAATGTACTTACTCCAATAGCACCTCCTTGCTTTGAATACAAGAGTCCAATCACTCCATGGGAAAACCTCTCATTGTTGTGAACAATCCTTTCCTCTATCACATCTCCTCATTTTTGTGAGTTAACAATCACTCTCCCTTTTCTATGAATTCTCAAACTCATGGATAAATGTGGCCACCTTCCATACTACAAGTGCATTCTACACTATGATGATTGCTTTTGTGAGCATTAGAGTTCCATCAAGTTGTCCTAGGCTTTTGAGAACTACAAAAAATTTTGAATTATAGTTTTTATTATACTTTATCAACCTTTTAAAACTTGTTAGGCAATAGCATTCTTCTAGGAAAATTCTTTTTAGCTAATTTTAGTGTACATCCTAAAGAGGATTAGACAAATAGTCATTATCAAGAACTAATAGAGTGCTTAGAACCATCTCAGGGGTTGATGAGGTTCATGGAACCATTCAATCAACTAATCCAAATATATTTTTCATGCTTGTCTTTGAAATATCAACAATCTTGTCACTATAAGGAAGTGAGATAATTATTGAAACTATTGTATTCGACTATCAAGTGTTCCAAGACACTCCACATCTATTGAAATTATTCACACTATAGAGTCAACAAACATAAGCATTTTGGGAACTAGTGAAGTTATTAGAAATGTTCCATTAGTAGAATGTGAGAAAGCTTCTTTGTTGGTAGCTAATAGAGTTCACGAATCCACTTTGGTAGCTAGTTAAACTATTATAAACTTTGGTAAAATAACTAATTGACTATTGACTTATTTTTTTCATAAGGTAAATGCTAGTGGAAATAGTGTTGTCAAGAACCAATAAGGTTCCAATAACATGTCTATCAAATGATTTAGTGTCTCAAGTAACTCACTCAAAATTTAACCTTTTAGACTAAGTATTAAAATAAATAGAAACTTAGTTTCAACTTTGTCTACTCAAATGGAGTAACATTTTGACTCAACAAGGATATTTTCATTTGAGAGGCAATATTTTCACATGCAATTCCGAGGATACCTAACTCAACATTTAGGGGAAATGAGCAATTGACAAATGACATTTAATGAGAGTGAAAAGTTTTAAAATTTACCGTGAATAAAAATGAGGATAATAGTACTTGAGAATAATAAGACACTTCAAGGGGGGAAAACCTCCAAAGGACTCAAATAAGCACAAAATTTGTAAATTGATGATCATGCACTAACCACTAGCTAGACTATAACTACCATACTTATTCCATGGATACCACCTAAGGTTGACTTAACTACCTAAATAATATTATATTATTGATCCTATAACTTAATTAAGAGTTATGCTAGCCACAAGATGACTATACATATCACTATGTACACTATAAGATTATGGGCATAGTAATCTATGCATCTTGGACTCATTGTCCTCCATATATAATCCTCTTTGCACCTACTTACTATGAAATATAGATTTATAAAATAGATTTATCAAAGATAAACAACCTATGTTAAACCTATAAGATATGCATGTTACTTTCATAAGAAGAGTAGGGTATTGTTTCAATTGACAGAGTTGTCTTTTAATAAGGTAGATGCTTTTGACTAGAGCTATGAACTAGAATTATAAAGAGGGGACACACCCCAAACAAAAAACCAACATGAATAGCTAATGACAACATACCAATGCCAAGATATAATAAGGAGCACAAAAAATAGTAGCAAAAGTCTAATCCCCACACATAGGGAATACAATAAAACAAGGGTAGAACATCCCCATAAAATAGGGCCACCAAATCAAGGTGGCTTAAAACCTAACACTTTCAATGAACTTTATTTCAAGTTGGCATCCCAAAATTTAACTAGGATGAATCTCTTACCAATGAGATTTCTAAATTGAGGAACCATGTTGGGAGGAATATGCATATCATTTAAACACTTCTCTTTGTGATTTTCCTTTATTGGAGGATGAACTTTGATGTCTAGGAAGAAACACCACTACTTCAGACTTGTAACTCTTTCCACCACTAGAGACTCTAAGTTAGTCTTGTCCAAGAGAGGGCTACCCATCTCTGGGGGTTTGACAACCTCCTCAATCAGAGGAAGAGGATCCTACTAAATATTTTTTTGTGATTCCATCGTTTAGAAATTCTACACATGGCTGAAGCATGTCTTAGCTTGTCGCAATTGAGACAAATCACCTGAGAGTACTCATAAATGACTTGCTACACCTAGTTACCCAAATTAGATGAAAGAGTGATTAAGCAGAGGGGAACTTTGTCAACAGTAGTGTTGACATAGAATCTAGAAAATAGAAACCACTTCCTCAATCTAGTCACCTCATCGACTATAATGAAATCACCTAGAGAGATAAAAATAGTTCTCTACACTTCTTTATCCCAATATTTTAAGTGTAATCCAAGAGTCTAACCCAAGCATGAACACATTCAATGAAAACTTTTTTAAGGTACAAGCATGTCTCCCATTTCTTAAAGAAGATGCAGGATATAGAAAAGAATCGTGGAACACCCTTCAAGGTCTATAAGTTTTCTTCTAGGAGAGAGAATGAAAAGAGGAAGAATCTCTTCTGCATCACTATAATCTCCAACAAGCCTTTCTTCATCTTAACCCAAATCCTTGTATTGTCTACATCAAGGGTCTATTTCCTAAAAACTTCCCTAGAAAAGCATTGGCCCTATAATGAGGAAGATATATCAACAACAAGATTAGGAATGAAAATTTACCAATTATAACCCTTTTCACTAAAGTGAATAGGTAGAGTAGGGTTGAGAGAATGGGTACCAATAATAGTGGTATCCCCAGGCACAACCCCCTTAGGAAGCTAATCTATAGAATGAAGGGTAGAGAATCCAAATACCTATGTTAGTGGCAACAAATGTCCCATAGAAGAACTAGCAGATGAAAAAAAAAATAGAAGATAGGTTGCCAACAAAGAATTGTAATCGTCTCATATTAACAAGCTTGTTGTTATAATGAGTGTCATGCAGTTTTTCTTATTGTTATAGATATGTTAGTCTTTAGATTATTTGTAAACTTGAGATAAGAAAAAAAGCACTATGCTTATTACTATCAAATATGAATTGGTTCCTCCTATTGCTCACATGATTTAATATAAATCTAGTTAGTTATGAAGAGTTTAATTTTTGTTACCTTGGTTGTAAATCTTTGGGAGATATATTGTTTATTCAAGAAAATCATGAGAAAGATTTTGGATATAAATACATAAGAGCATCCATAAATATTTCCATCTACAAAAAATGTGTAGTAAACCAGATTTTCCTTTTTGAAGGGTTATATTTTAATCCCAACCAAAAGAAGACTCTCATAATCTATAAATAAGGTTTTGTGGTTCAAGTTTGAATAAGGAAGAAGAGGACTAATTGTTATCTTTAAGGGAAAATGGAAGAGATGCATAGATTTTTTGTGGAACCATGACATTACTTATCATAACTCTAATGGTTGTAACTATAGGAAGATCAAAATTTTTAAAATTTGATGTGGGTTTCCTCAAGCAAACTCAAAATTTGGCATTATGACTAAATAGAAAGATTTAAACTTTAAAATGGACCTAAAGATAACCACTCATCTACATTTTCATAAGCATGCTTGTTTGTACTCCATAGAATTGTAATCCAATACACTAGGGTTTTGCAATCACATGTGAAAATCTAATTGAGATACTTAAGGGGTAGCATAATAGGTTACATGACACATAAGGACACCATGTTAAGACAATTATAGTGCATTTAGTTTTGGGGGCCTAAATCACTAATTAATTTGTTTTAGACAAATTTTGTTAGCCTAATTGGATTGTTTCCTATTTTTTAGAAAAGAATATGACACTACTTTGATTTATAGTTGCAAGCATACATTGCAATGGAAACATAGTTGTCTTCCTTAGATGTTGCTACAAGAGATAGCCTTATGAGATCATGAAGGCATGGAGTTGAAATTTTTTTTGATTAGTTCAAGTTAAAAAGAGGGTCTAGATCCCTTTAACAAAACAACCCCCCAGGCATCAAGCCATTAACGAGCTAGAAACAACAGATTAATAGATCTTGAATAGTATAACAACAAAAACAACAAATCAAAAACCACGGAAACAACAGAGATGACAAAAAATAGTAGAAACAAGAAACTATGGTCTATTAGTCACCCTAAACTTAGCAAGGAAATCGACCATCTCCTTGTGATCACCCAAACTGTTGATTCCCCCCTGCTTGACCTTTTCATCTATATCTTTGATCGCAACAAAGATGGAAGCAGCCTTATGTAGGGCTTTGGCTACAAATACTACCATAGTCTTCCAGTTCTCCTGCATGGTTTCCATCTTCCTCTGGACGGGCTGAATATCCTCAAAATTTTTGTCACACAAGGCACAACTCCCCTTTCTATATTACTCCACAGCATCCCTCCTAGAGTCTTTACCAATGATAGCCCTCACGGTGTCACCCAGACCTTCAGACCTTGACTTGTTCATAGAGGTAAAATGACCAGTGCCCTCAACCTCATGGGTAGATTCTATGAGGGTTTCATCCTCACCTTCCTCCATAGTCTCCTCCACAAACTTAGAATCATCTGAAACTTCAACCCCCTATGGATTCACCAGTGGCTTGCCAGCGATCCTTTTAGACCTACAAATCCTTAGCTTGACAGCCTCTCCGCCTTCACTGCTACCCATAGGATCTAGCCCAGGGTCAAGCTCAACTATCTTCATAGGAGCATCCACATTAGTAACATCTTTACCTTAGATTTTTTCTTCAGGGTGGTCTTGATTTCCTCCACCTCCACCCTCTCTCTCTTGGCAGTCTTCTTTTCAGTCACTAGGGTGGTAAGGTTGTATTTTTTGTTTCTAGTAGTAGCAAGAGTCCTATCTTCCCCAGCACGAAGGCCACCCTTAGAAATTTTAGGGGTCGCCATACACACCTTCACTTTCCCTTTCTCCCTAGGGGAAGTACTTGACTGTGGGTCCTGAAGGATTTTGACTTTGATAGGTTTTGGTGGGCATAAAGCAATGTGGAATTGATACAGTCTCAGAATAAGACCTTGGTGTATAGGGATGAGTGGGCAGGTAGCATTCTTGGCATGGAGTTCCCTAATAGACTTAATGGAATTGTCTACGGAAGACAACAAAAAGAAAGGAAAACTAATCTCAATTCTATTTCTGAAATGATTGAGAAGAGAAAAGTGATAATGAAAATATATTTGAAATCGTCCCTCCAGCATGAAAAATTTCATTAACATCAGGCATATGTGACCCCAAGGCTCTAACAGTTTCTCTCTCTCAAACCCTCCATGAAGCTTCACAGGTTTCTCTCCCTCACAAAAGAAGAGATTCATGTGCTCTGTATCGAGGACTCTGCTTCTCCTTGAGTGCTTGTTTCCTTTTGTAGGTAACCCAGTGGCTTGTCCTATCACCTCTTCTGACATATGAAAACTAATAGCCCCAATTTTCACCTCTCTGGTTTCCTCATTCCAAGTTTCAGCAAACTATCGTGACATATTTTCATCATGACCCACCATTCCTTCTAGGAAAGGCACCAACTCCCCTTCCTGTATAATATGGCACACGATTGGGTCTTGTTTAAATTCCTCCACCGAGCTAGGTTCAATTTTCACAATATCACCTCCCATTTCCTTAGATTGTAATTTGCAGAAACCACTATATGGGGAGCATTCAAAATAACAATGCTTACAACTAGCGGTCTGTTGTTCTCAAAATCAGCTACGCTCGTTTTTTGTAGACAACCCCACGAAACTTGTCCGTTTCGTGAAACTACACTCTAAGATCGCGAATCGAGAGAAGATGTTCTTGTTCTCGTGCGAGGTCTTTTGACATTTTAAAACTCATTTATGACGTTTCCTTGAATTGATTTCTTAATATTTGCGAAGAATATTCAAGTCGTAAATTGGTTTAGGTGTTAATTTTAGTCATTTTTAAGTTTGGTAAATTTTGACTCTTGATATGCAAGAGCGGCAAAATTTGCCGCTCTTACATATCCCTTAAGTTTGTTTGTTTGTTTTGATGTAATGTCGGCTAAATTTGCCGCTATTACATCGTTTTGAGTCCAAAGTGCGAAAGCGGGTAAAATCACCGCTGTCGCATATGTCCGTCGAAACTGCATCACATGCATCGGCGGCCTTTTTTGCCGACTTCGCATATTGGTCAACGGCGATGTCGTAGCAGCCGAAATTGCCGCCCGAACGAGATCTTCGGGATTTTGGTGTCGGATGCCATTAATGGCCACTCGTGCCAGGCGTTCAAACTCCAGTTTTAACCCTTTAAAAAGCTTTTTCTTCTTACCATTCGTCATTCCTTATCCACAAATCTTCTGCGCGACTTGCTCGACGCTTGTTTGATCTCACCGTTCGCCGATTCACCGACGGATCTATTCTTAGGGTTTCCACTTCAAACACGGGTAAGTCCCACCTTCCACTTGTCGTTCAACTTTTCCTTCAAGTTTATCATAGGTTTTTGCGTTTGATGTTGTTTTTTTTAGTTGGTTGTTTTTTTTGCGTTTCGTGTTTGTTTAGAGTCTGTTGTTTTCGTGTTGTGTTGTCCACCTGCGTGCCCTAACTTCTACCCCGAAAACCCTAAGGACTGCGTGCCCTAGATTTCCCAAACCCACATTGCATTCCTCTCATACAACATAGGCGAATTTTGCCGTGTTTACGTTTTTGGTTACCTCTGAGTGTTGAATCGGCGAACATCCCGTTCCCTGCGCTCAAAACTTGCAGATGTTACCTTGCCATGCAACGTCGGCATTTTTCGCCGCCCGGACTTCACTTTACCTTGCCATGTAATGTCGGCGAAATTCGCCGCTCGTACATATATGGAACCCCCATGTGGTGTCGGCAAAAATCGCCGACGGAACATCGAAAAGATGAAGTTACTAGTTATCAAATGCAGTGTCAGTGAAAATTGCCGCTCTTACCAAACAAAACTCCTTATCATATTCCTGCATCGACGGCAAAATTCACCGCTCCAACCATCTCACGGTTCTCTCAAACTGCACGGGCGGCGAAATTCGCCGCCGATGCACAATATCAAACCCCTCACATGCAAGGGCGGCGAATTTTGCCGCCCATGCAAAAAATATCTCAAATTTTCCTAACACTGGAAAATTTCCAATTTCATTTTCCCGAGCCCGCTTCTCCTCTGATCCTTGGCCAGCTCGCACTATAGCCCTTTTTCAAGCGCACTCCCATAGTCGTGATCGTCAACATGCAATTTTCCCAGATTGCTCATATTTTCCCTGATTGCATGATCATGATTTCTGTTGCAGTTTCTTCTGCGGAGCGCCTTTCGACGTCAAATTTCTCTTCAGTGAAAGATCGTCCAAATGACTGATTTGTCTCCGAAGAAGGCAAAAGCTATGAAGTACAAATATCAAGGTGTTTTCCCAATCACCTCAGTCCACTCTAATGTTGAAGATATTAGAGATACAGAGATTGGCCATGTTGATATGGCTGAGTTTGTAGAGAGAACCAAGTCGAGCAACCCCAGTGCTATGATGAGGAAAATAGTGGAAAGTAATATTCATCTGGTATCCTCCTTTTCAGTGGCGGCTCACAATACAGAATTTGTTCTTCAGTGCGCCCATTTCTACAACAAAGATATCAGAGCTGTGGTGGATGCCAGTGGTAATGTAATAATCAGGTTGGACCCTGAGTTTATTGACAGGGTGTTAATGTGTCCTCCTGCAACAGAGGTGTTGAAGCTTGATTTCACCGAAGCTCAAAAGGAATATGATAAGAATCCAGAGAAGGCGAAGAAAGTAATCAACAACAAATGGTTCAAGATTGCGAGGTCAAGTTTGTCTAGATGGCCACGCAGCTTCCCTCGAAGTGATTTCGTGGAGGAAGTCGGTGACTTGATTACCCTCCTCAGCAGGATAAGAGGTTTGTCTTCCTCTTCACAATTTCAGGAATGGATGTATCCCTTTATTAAGGTCATACTCCAAGGCAAGCAGGTTATTTTCTGGGGAGAGCAAATTAGTAACGCTTTGCATGATCAGTTGACGAAGGTATCCACTACCTCCAAGTTCTTCATGACTTCCTATCTGGTATACATTGCAGCCTCCATGAGGATTTTTCCAGGATTGTCGTCAGAAGGGGATAGAAGAGTAGTCCCAGTATACCAGTACTATTCTCAGCTAACATTGAAAGGCTCAATTCACCATTTCAGGAGAGTGAATGATGCATTCTTTGCTGTATTCTTGTGTCTTTTCAATCCCCAACTAGAGCAGAGAAGAATCTCAGATGAGGCATGGACGGTGGTTAATGGTTTTGGTTGTATGTTTTTGCAATTTCCATCTTTCTCCTACTTGAGGGTTGGCTTTTTCCAAGGTTACCCTTATATGCTTCCAAGGTTTCCTTCAGATAGATTGGTCTTGATGGAGTTGTGCAGGCAAATGATTGTCGTGCATAACAAATAGATGGAACTCAAAAAGCCTGGCTTCAGATTTCCTGTAGAAATCGGCAGATACTCAGTATTGACTGCCGCAAAGGCAAGAGCTATGGAAACGGAGATGCAGCTGGTCACCATGAAGCAATTCAAGAGGAGACCAAAGTTTGATTACCGGGGTGTAAAGGATAAAATCAAGAGGAAAACACAATTCCATGAACCCATGGTGGAAGATGTCTGGATAGATTTGAGAACAGAGGAAGACATCAGGAAACTGGACTACAGCAGGCTGTCTCTAGAGCAAATTGAATACCTTGGACTTGCTGATATTCAAGAGGACCTTGTGGATGATGGTGAATTGGTTGATGCCAAGTATGAAGCAGAACAGATAGCTGGTACTCCTCTACTGCCAATCCAATGGTCCCAAAAGGAGCTGACTTCCCTAAGGAAGAGATTTGAACCCATATTGGCCAACACCAATAAGTGGCTGGAAGATAAAGGAATTACGCTGAAGGAATTCCTCACTGGTTCAGAAACTGAAGTTCAAGAGCAAACTGGTAAGAAGGTTGAAAATAGAACGAAGAATAAGAGTGATGCTCCATCATCCTCTAAAACACATAAACCTAAAATCAGATTTGTGACAAAGAAAGCAAAGGTTGTTGAGAAGGAACCTGAAGCGAAGGATATGGAGATTGAGGAGCCAGCGGCAGAGGATCCAACAACTGAAGAGCCAGCTACAGAAGAGATGGATGTCGGAGACAAGGGGTCAGAGGAACAAGATAAAGAGGCTTTGTCTCCACAAGACAATACACCTGTTGCACCCCCTGTGCCTGCTTCCCCCATTATCATTCCTTCCTCTGAATCCCCCTCTCCTCCTAAGATAATCTTTGATAACCCCCAGGGCACTTTTGAAAATGTTCTCCATTCTTCTGATTCCATTCCTAGTTTGTCTTCTTCGTCATTTGATATAGGAGATACTTCTATGTTTGATCATTTTGTGATGAATACTGAGCAAGTTTCAAGTGCCAATGTAACAGGTGCGGTTTTTACCAACACCCCGCCTATTGTTTCTACCACCAGCACAAGTACAGTCCCAGTAACACCAGTGGCAGGAATGGACTCCAATGTGAATACTTCTCTGCTGCCACCTTGGTTGTCAGCTTACACGCCAAAGAGGAAAAAGCAAGTCATCTCTCCAGATGATTTTGATTTCACTAAGCTGACACCTGCAAAACCTAAGGCTCCGAAGAAACCAAAGATCCTTTCAAGAGTACTTGAAGAAAAGGGGCAGAAGGTTTTGGAGATAGCAAAACCCCCACAGGATGCAATTGTCGAAAATTTTGACATGAATGACTATTCTATTTCTAGGGTTGAATTGGGCAAAATCACCCATGAAAGCGCTAAAAATGATATGTAGTCAGCCATGGACATCCTGATCCAGAAATTCGACAGGGAAAAAGAAATGAAAGACTACTACAAGGCAAAAGTAGAACAGCTGACTGCAGTGGTAAGAAAGATCACGTTGAATTCAAAAGCAGTTACTCCAGAGGCCGTGTCTGTAGAAGACCCCGTCATCCTGAAAGCGGAAAAGACTCACCTCAGAGGAAAAGTACTTGAAGAGTACTTAGACAGGATGCGAGCTTAGGGAATCTCTTTGCTCAAGGAGGTATTTGAGAAAACGGATAAGATGAGGAAAGTAAGAGCAGAACTCAACGATCTCATTGATGCCATCTCTCATGATATTGAGCACACAGAGGATACTCATGATAAGTGGGTTGAAATGAGGAAGCTGAAAATGAGCACTTTAATATCCATTGGCGCCATTTCCAATAGAGATTCATATATAGAGACAAAGGAAGCTCTAATGTACAGGAGCAATGTGCTAAGAAATTTGATCAAGGATCTCGAAGCTGCCAAGGAAACCAGTGAAGAAAATGATGTTAACATTTTGCATAAGCTGGAGGAGTTGCCCTGTAAATTGGTATCACAGGATAACCAGTTTCTTTCTGCAGAAGAAATGGTTAAGGAATTTGAGGACATGTTTCAGCAGGAATTTGAAGACAAGGTATTTTCAATAACTTCTGTGGACAACATATTAGACAACCAGTTAACCTTGGACAATTTGAAAACCAGGTTAACCAATCATGCCAAGTCAATCACTATAGTAAGGGATGCCATAGTGAGGGCCAGGATGATTTTCAAAAACACATTCAAACCAGATAGCATTGAGATGCAGGCGACCTTCACTATGTATGATGACCACGTGAAAAAGGGTGGTGACACAAGTTGAAGCAGCTAATTTTTTCCCTTAGTTTATTTTCTGATCTCCATATGTACTTTCAAAACAGTTTTGGACATTTTTACATGTACTTTTTTGATATGCAATTACATGTAGAAAATAGGAAGTCCCAAGTCAATAAGGACTCCTTTTTTTGAATAAGTCAAAGTAGTTGTAGATTTCCTAGATTTTCTCAAGGTCTTTCCCTATAAATAAAGGGGACCTCTTTTGTAAATATTATCTTTTATCTATTGCAAGAAAACTCTGGCGAATTGAAAAGCAAATCAAGACTTTGTGCTTATTGTGAAAATTAATATTCAAATATTCATCAATACAAGAAAGCAAGTTCAATTCCAATCTTTGTCTTGGGATTATTTGCGTTGTGATAGTTTTGTTCTTATGTCTTGCTATCATAATCTTAATTGATAATAATTGAAAGGTGGAGTTTGTTTCAAGTGATTGAAGAGCGCTCTAGATTTGATTCTGATAAACTTTGTGTTATCAAATCAGTTGTGGGTTATATGTTCATGTTTGTGAAAATACAACAGTTTGGGGACTTTGTGCTGCAAGTTGTTATATTTGAATCGTTTTATCATATTGAAGAAGAGTGAAGACTTTGGGCTGCATTTTGCTTCAAAAGAGTTCTGGTTACAAGTAGTGAGTGAGGTAACAGAAAACTTTGTGTTTTTGTGATATTGTGATAATTTATAAGTTTTATATCGAGAGTTTGAAATATAAACATCTATTCTGAAAAAAGAGAATGAGATGAGATGGAACCACCCCAAACATAGTTTTTAGTGTATATAAATTTGATAAGTGTTTGATTTACAAAAAGTTAAGTAATTAGAGGGAACCTCCCCTTGCTGAGAGGAGAGACTTTGTCTCATCATAGCTGTGGCTGATATATCCATTTTGCCGTTAGCGAGTTAACGACAAAATATTCACCCAACAATTTTTTGGCGACTCTACTGGGGAAGGAACGTGCAACTTGAAGCCTCACGCTTCGAGTTGAAGCATTTTTCAGTTCTTTTCCATTTTTCTTGCAAATATTGTGGGTAGTATAATACAGTCTGGTAGATTCCCGGTACACCAGAAGTAAGAGGGCTCAGGGTATTATTGATCCTGCATTTGAATTAATGCGGCAGAATAATTTTGGATTCTTAACTCCACGACCTCGTCTTCAGCGCACCAGGAGTTTTCCCCCTACAAACACCAGGTCTCCAATACCAGGTGAAGTTTCTACTGCCAGTACTAATAGAGTTTTGGCTGTTCATACACCACCAAGGTTTGCTATACCACCTTTCAACCGGCGTATCATGGCAGCCCAAGGCCCTTGGGGTAATACCTTTGGTCCTCTAAACTTGACCCCACCGTTACATGAACTACCTCGTAGTTCAAGAAAGAATTTCGCCAAATTCTATGGTGACGGAAAAGTTCATCCTGATGAGCACATTGCGGCTTTCTGTATAGCCTGCGGTGTAATAGGTGTCGAGCACGAAGACGTGGCTGTACGACTCTTTGTAGAAACACTACAAGGCGCTGCTGCAGACTGGTTCTATCACCTCCAAGCCCAAACCATAACAAACTGGGCTACTCTCAAAACTAAGTTCGAGGCTAGGTTCAAACCTGCGGAAGATGCTCATGCATTGTTAGCGCAGCTGACACAGATGAAAAAGGAACCTCAGGAACCAATGCGAGATTTCATCGCTAAGTTCAACAAATTGAGGAATAGGATTCCCGCTACTGCTGAGCCCACAGTGAAGAATCTCAAATGTTTCTTTATCAATACACAGCTTCCAGAGGTGAGTTTCCTATTGAGGCGAGCTGCTCCTACTGATCTTGCTGCGGCTCAGATTCTGGCAACAGAAGTAGAAGATGATCTTATCCTAGCGGGTAAGATAAGAAGGGATGCTTATAGAAACAAAAGCTCCTCTTCTACTGAAAACCATTCCACAAGCACCACGGATCCCATGGTGCAAAAGCTAGCGAATGAATTGCTGGCTCTCAAGAGACAAATGTCCCAAGGTGTATCTGCATCTCCTTCTTACCGAGATATACCCAGGAGGACATTCCCAAACAATTCATATCAAGGCGCTGCTGCTAGGAATCAAGGACAGCAAAACCGTCTTCCTCCTACTCAGGGGAAGCTTGCTATTGAGGCAGCGCCGGTCAACTCTGCTGTTGGCTACTATGAAGCCGAGAATGAACTCTCTTTCCAACTTGAGTTGGAATATGAAAACAGTGCTAATCTCTTCACAGAAGGAGAAGAAGAGTTAGCTGGCGACTCTACCATCAGCTTTCTGAACTACCAGGACGAAGCTGAAAAGGGAGAAGTGAGTGAAGGAGCATATGCTGTTTTCACTAGGTCTCAAAATCAGTCAGCTCCTCAAGCTGATAAAGGGAAGGTGAGAGAAGAATCTCAACCGGCGATTTCGATCGCTAAACGGGGGACTCCACTACCTTTCTAGTCAAAAGACCCAGTGGTAAATAAATAGGTAAGTGTTTCTGATGAATTTGCACCTTCCACTTCTAATCCTCAGACTAGTGCTGTTTCAACCAAAAATCAAAATGATGGTTTTTCTTCCTCCGTATCTAATTCTTTTCAGCAGTTCGACATAATAGACCATGCTAGGAGAACTAAGATACAAATGTCTGAAGTTGAATATTTACAGGCTAATCCTGAACAGTTTGATAGATTAGCCAAATATGTCAAAAATAAGACCGTCCCTAAAGGACAAGAGTTTCCCAAAGCTACTCATGACTCCTCCAAAAGTAAACCTACCCAAAACAATCTTGTTACTACTCCCCCTGAGGTTTCTGGAAAAATTGAACCCTTCTATGTTTCCCTATTAGTAAATGGCCATAAATTGAGCAATTGCGTAATAGATTCTGGAGCCTCAGACAATGTGATGCCTGCTAAGGTAGCAGATGCCCTTGGCCTCACCTTAACCAAAACTTTTGGGAGGTGTTTCTCTATGGAGAATAAGCAAGTTCCACTTTTGGGCCAAATCAAAGATGCCCAATTTGCATTTGCAACTTTTTCGGATAAGAGAATCAAGATGACAGTCTTGGTAGCTGATGTTCCAGCTTCATACGGCATTCTCCTTGGACGTAATTTCTGTAAAGATGTGGGTGGTGAGTTGAACATGGATTTGTCTGAAGCTAGGATACCCGTTAAAGGTGTCATGCAGAAATTGCTTCCTGAGAAGGAAGCGAAATATATTGTTACTCAAACATCAAACCCCAAAGCTCAAATTTTGTTTGAATCCTCGGGAATGGGTAACTATTTTCTATCTACTGAAGATTGTTCCGATTCATCAGATGAGGCTACGTCGGGTGATAGCTCCGATATGTCAGATGGAGACTCAGAGGAGTTTTCAGACGAAAGTTCAGGTAAAGATATAGCAATTCCAGACTCTTCCCTCACCGATGAAGAGGAATCTTCTGATTAGAGGAAGTCCAAGAAATCAAATTCTGATGGAGTCTGGATTTTAGAATTTGATGGTAGCTGTTCTTCTACCGGTTCTGGAGCCGGAGTAGTTTTGATATCGCCACAAGGTGATATTTTGCCCTTATCATACAAGCTACAATTTGACAATACCAATAACACCGCCGAATACGAGTCCTTGTTGCTCGGATTGGAAGCGGCGCGTGCCAGAGGTGTAAAGATCCTTCATGCTCAAGGGGACGCCGAATTGGTGGTTTGTCAAGTAAGAAATTTGTACCAAACAAAAAATGAAAGGTTGAGACACTATCGCAATCGCGTATGGGATTGCATTGAAGATTTTGATGCTTTCAATATTTCAGCAGTGCCTAGAGAATTCAATGACCGTGCAGATTTATTGGCTGTTTCCGCCACTCTCATGGTGCCTCACAAAGATTTCAAAGGAAATAAGTACACTATTGAACTGGTCTTCCGACCAAGTGTACCTGATAACGCTGACCATTGGCAGGTGTTCAATGGTGACAATCAGATCATTGCTTTCCTGGAAAAGATGGATAGTTTTGATGAGCTTTACTTTGAAGGAAGTGAATCACCACCTCGTGAATATGTTTCTGAGGTAGATACGCAGACTGGCGAAGAATTTCTACAGTTGAAAGGAAATAAAATCCCAAAAGGATTGGTTTCCCTTGAGAGGCTCTTTGATAAACACGACAGGTATATCAAGCAGCGGCAACAACAGCAGGATTCGAATTCCTCCATGGAATTTGAACAGGTCAATTTGGGTACAGAAACAGATCGTAAGATGGTCAACATCGGAAAATGCTGCACGGCTGATGAAAGATTCAAATTCATTACCCTCCTCTGCCATTACATTGATGTTCTGGCTTACTCCTATGATGATCTGAAGTCTTTCAGGCCTAAGGAGGTTCGACACGAAATTCCCCTCAAAGCTGGATCGTCGCCTTACAAACAGAAGCAGAGGCAATACAATCCAAAGATATCAGGTACGATTCTTTCTGAAATTCAGAAGATGCTGAATGCGAGGATTATCTTTCCAATTCATCATTCCACATGGATTTCAAACATAGTACCTGTAAGGAAGAAGAACAGAGAAATCCGTATCTGTGTTGATTTCAGAAATCTCAACCAGTCTTCTTTGAAAGATAACTACCCTTTGCCCATCATGGACCAAGTATTGCAAACAGTGACAGGTTCAGAAATGCTATCTATGTTAGATGGTTTTTCAGGGTACAATCAAGTGGAGGTAAATGAAGCTGATCAGTTCAAGACCGCCTTCACCACACCGCGGGGCACATTTGCATATCGCAGAATGCCTTTTGGTCTGATCAACGCTGGCGCAACATTTCAGAGAGCGATGGATCTTGCTTTCAGAGATGAAATGGGTAAGTTCATCGTGGTGTATCTTGATGACTTGACTGTGTTCTCCAAAAACCGTCATGATCATGTACATCATTTGCGACAAGTGCTGGAGCGCTGTCGGCAAAATGGTATTTCACTCAATCCCAAGAAGTCAGTTTTTGGGGTAACGGAAGGCAAGCTTCTCAGACACATTGTATCCCGAGAAGGTACTAAGATCGACCCGGAGAGGGTCAAATCTATTCAAAGTCTCACTCTGCCAGCAAGTAAGACTGCTGTTCATTCTTTCTTTGGAAAGGTGAATTTTCTGCGAAGGTTCATCCCTGAGTTTGCAGAAAAAACCCGTCACATTGTTAATATGATGAAGGGTAAAGCCACTTTCCGTTGGACTGCGGAAGGTAAGGAAGCATTCGAGGATATCAAGAGAGCTATTGCTCATGCTCCGGTTCTTGTTTGTCCTGACTACACTAAGGATTTCCTAGTCTATAGTTACGCTTCAGAACACACACTTTCAGCTATTCTGGTTCAGCAGAATGAGGAAGGCGTTGAATCCCCCATATCATTTATGAGTTGTCCTCTCAAAGCTCATGAATTGAAGTATTCGAATATGGAGAAGCATGCCTACGCCGTAGTCAAAGAGGTTAAGCATTTCAGGTTCTATATTCTAAATTCACACACTGTTGTCATGGTGCCTGATACAACAGTCAAATCCATCCTAACTCAACAAGAGTTCGGAACGAAGAGAGGTAATTGGATCGCTAAAATTCAAGAATTCGATCTAGATATCAAGCCTACCAAGCTTGTGCGGGGTAAAGGTTTGTGTCAATTGATCGCAGACAACGTTCCAAAAGAGACAGGGGACGAAGAAGAAAAAGTTGTGGACACGCCAACTGTTATTTTTGTTACTACAACTGACGAGTGGTATTCCAATATCGCTCATTTCCTTACCTATGGTGAGTGCCCTTCTCACTTGTCTTATAAGGAAAGGAGAACTGTCAAGTTAAAAGCTGCTAACTACGTCCTTTGGGACAATGGTTTGTACAAGAGAAGTCTTGACGGTGTATTTTTACGTTGCGTGGATAAAGCGCAACAAGGTAAACTTTTGGAGTCTTTCCACAATTTGGCTTGTGGTGGACATTTTTCAGCACCTGTAACGGCTCACAAGATTTTGCGAGCTCGATACTATTGGCCCACACTATTCCAAGATGCGTATAATTGGATACGCAGGTGTGAGTTATGCCAACAGTTTGTTGGGAAACCAAAATTGGCAGCCTTACCTCTCAAACCAGTGGTGATTGAGGAGCCTTTTCAGCAATGGGGTATTGACTTCATTGGCGCAGTGAATCCATCATCAAGTGCCGGACACAACTATGTCCTCACAGCAACAGACTATTTTACCAAATGGGTGGAAGCTATTCCAGTCAAACACGCCACTTCAGAAGTGGTATGCAGTTTTCTTAAAGAAAACATTATTTCCAGGTTTGGAATCCCAAACAAGATTGTAGCAGACAATGCTACTTGTTTTTCCTCTTATGAGATCACTGAGTTTTGCTACGAGCATGGGATCACTCTTTCCCATTCTTCAGACTATTATCCGCAAGGGAATGGTCAAGCAGAATCAAGCAACAAGAATCTGGTCACTATCATCAGGAAGCTGGTTGATGAGAATCAGAGAACTTGGCATAAGGCATTGTTCGATGCTTTATGGGTAGATAGAATTACACCCAAAAGGGCAATAGGCATGTTGCCATTTCAGCTTCTATATGGACTGAATGCGGAGATACCGATCACCTTGGAATTGCCAGCATTGAAGTTGGTAAAGGCATTGGAAGATAGAACTTTTGATAGTTCTATTGATAAAAGGATCATGTATTTGGCTGAATTTGAGGAGCAACACACTGTTGTGGTGGACCGCATTGCTGAGCACCAAAATCAAGTAAAGAGACTCTTCGACAAGAAGGCAAAGGCCCGTGAGTTTCAGGTTGGAGATCAAGTCTTGTTGTGGGACAAGAGGAGAGAAACAAAAGGAATGCACGGAAAGTTTGATTCCTTGTGGAGAGGTCCATTCACCATTCATCAGTTCTGTGGTGAAAACAGTTTCTTGCTGGAGTATCAAGATGGGACACCATTCTTGTTGCCCCACAGTGGACATCATCTGAAGCACTTCAATCCTTGAGGTTTCAGATAAGTTAAATTGTACATTTGTATAGTTTTGTGTTTTATTTTTGTGTTTTCGTTTAGTCTTTGTGTCATTTTCTTTTTAGCTTGACTCTATAGCCCAATGGCATGGATGAAGGCACTTAGAGACTGGATTCTACTCCCCTCAATCGTTTCAAAGTTTGATTGAAGGAAGTTCCCCAGTTAGAGCCAGCTGTTGTTCTCAAAATCAGCTACGCTCATTTTTTGTAGACAACCCCACGAAACTTGTCCGTTTCGTGAAACTACACTCTAAGATCGCGAATCGAGAGAAGATGTTCTTGTTCTCATGCGAGGTCTTTTGACATTTTAAAACTCATTTATGACGTTTCCTTGAATTGATTTCTTAATATTTGCGAAGAATATTCAAGTCGTAAATTGGTTTAGGTGTTAATTTTAGTCATTTTTAAGTTTGGTAAATTTTGACTCTTGATATGCAAGAGCGGCAAAATTTGCCGCTCTTACATATCCCTTAAGTTTGTTTGTTTGTTTTGATGTAATGTCGGCTAAATTTGCCGCTATTACATCGTTTTGAGTCCAAAGTGCGAAAGCGGGTAAAATCACCGCTGTCGCATATGTCCGTCGAAACTGCATCACATGCATCGGCGGCCTTTTTTGCCGACTTCGCATATTGGTCAACGGCGATGTCGTAGCGGCCGAAATCACCGCCCGAACGAGATCTTCGGGATTTTGGTGTCGGATGCCATTAATGGCCACTCGTGCCAGGCGTTCAAACTCCAGTTTTAACCCTTTAAAAAGCTTTTTCTTCTTACCATTCGTCATTCCTTATCCACAAATCTTCTGCGCGACTCGCTCGACGCTTGTTTGATCTCACCGTTCGCTGATTCACCGACGGATCTATTCTTAGGGTTTCCACTTCAAACACAGGTAAGTCCCACCTTCCACTTGTCGTTCAACTTTTCCTTCAAGTTTATCATAGGTTTTTGCGTTTGATGTTGTTTTTTTTAGTTGGTTGTTTTTTTTGCGTTTCGTGTTTGTTTAGAGTCTGTTGTTTTCGTGTTGTGTTGTCCACCTGCGTGCCCTAACTTCTACCCCGAAAACCCTAAGGACTGCGTGCCCTAGATTTCCCAAACCCACATTGCATTCCTCTCATACAACATAGGCGAATTTTGCCGTGTTTACGTTTTTGGTTATCTCTGAGTGTTGAATCGGCGAACATCCCGTTCCCTGCGCTCAAAACTTGCAGATGTTACCTTGCCATGCAACGTCGGCGTTTTTCGCCGCCCGGACTTCACTTTACCTTGCCATGTAATGTCGGCGAAATTCGCCGCTCGTACATATATGGAACCCCCATGTGGTGTCGGCAAAAATCGCCGACGGAACATCGAAAAGATGAAGTTACTAGTTATCAAATGCAGTGTCGGCGAAAATTGCCACTCTTACCAAACAAAACTCCTTATCATATTCCTGCATCGACGGCAAAATTTGCCGCTCCAACCATCTCACGGTTCTCTCAAACTGCACGGGCGGCGAAATTCGCCGCCGATGCACAATATCAAACCCCTCACATGCAAGGGCGGCGAATTTTGCCGCCCGTGCAAAAAGTATCTCAAATTTTCCTAACACTGGAAAATTTCCAATTTTATTTTCCCGAGCCCGCTTCTCCTCTGATCCTTGGCTAGCTCGCACTATAGCCCTTTTTCAAGCGCACTCCCATAGTCGTGATCGTCAACATGCAATTTTCCCAGATTGCCCATATTTTCCCTGATTGCATGATCATGATTTCTGTTGCAGTTTCTTCTGCGGAGCTCCTTTTGATGTCAAATTTCTCTTCAGTGAAAGATCGTCCAAATGACTGATTTGTCTCCGAAGAAGGCAAAAGCTATGAAGTACAAATATCAAGGTGTTTTCCCAATCACCTCAGTCCACTCTAATGTTGAAGATATTAGAGATACAGAGATTGGCCATGTTGATATGGCTGAGTTTGTAGAGAGAACCAAGTCGAGCAACCCCAGTGCTATGATGAGGAAAATAGTGGAAAGTAATATTCATCTGGTATCCTCCTTCCCAGTGGCGGCTCACAATACAGAATTTGTTCTTCAGTGTGCCCATTTCTACAACAAAGATATCAGAGCTGTGGTGGACGCCAGTGGTAATGTAATAATCAGGTTGGACCCTGAGTTTATTCACAAGGTGTTCATGTGTCCTCCTGCAACAGAGGTGTTGAAGCTTGATTTCACCGAAGCTCAAAAGGAATATGATAAGAATCCAGAGAAGGCGAAGAAAGTAATCAACAACAAATGGTTGAAGATTGCGAGGTCAAGTTTGTCTAGATGGCCACACAGCTTCCCTCGAAGTGATTTCGTGGAGGAAGTCGGTGACTTGATTACCTTCCTCAGCAGGATAAGAGGTTTGTCTTCCTCTTCACAATTTCAGGAATGGATGTATCCCTTTATTAAGGTCATACTCCAAGGCAAGCAGGTTATTTTCTGGGGAGAGCAAATTAGTAATGCTTTGCATGATCAGTTGACGAAGGTATCCACTACCTCCAAGTTCTTCATGACTTCCTATCTGGTATACATTGCAGCCTCCATGAGGATTTTTCCAGGATTGTCGTCAGAAGGGGATAGAAGAGTAGTCCCAGTATACCAGTACTATTCTCAGCTAACATTGAAAGGCTCAATTCACCATTTCAGGAGAGTGAATGATGCATTCTTTGCTGTATTCTTGTGTCTTTTCAATCCCCAACTGGAGCAGAGAAGAATCTCAGATGAGGCATGGACGGTGGTTAATGGTTTTGGTTGTATGTTTTTGCAATTTCCATCTTTCTCCTACTTAAGGGTTGGCTTTTTCCAAGGTTACCCTTATATGCTTCCAAGGTTTCCTTCAGATAGATTGGTCTTGATGGAGTTGTGCAGGCAAATGATTGTCGTGCATAACAAACAGATGGAACTCAAAAAGCCTGGCTTCAGATTTCCTGTAGAAATCGGCAGATACTCAGTATTGACTGCCGCAAAGGCAAGAGCTATGGAAACGGAGATGCAGCTGGTCACCATGAAGCAATTCAAGAGGAGACCAAAGTTTGATTACCGGGGTGTAAAGGATAAAATCAAGAGGAAAACACAATTCCATGAACCCATGGTGGAAGATGTCTAGATAGATTTGAGAACAGAGGAAGACATCAGGAAACTGGACTACAGCAGGCTGTCTCTAGAGTAAATTGAATACCTTGGACTTGCTGATATTCCAGAGGACCTTGTGGATGATGGCGAATTGGTTGATGCCAAGTATGAAGCAGAACAGATAGCTGGTACTCCTCTACTGCCAATCCAATGGTCCCAAAAGGAGCTGACTTCCCTAAGGAAGAGATTTGAACCCATATTGGCCAACACCAATAAGTGGCTAGAAGATAAAGGAATTATGCTGAAGGAATTCCTCACTGGTTCAGAAACTGAAGTTCAAGAGCAAACTGGTAAGAAGGTTGAAAATAGAACAAAGAATAAGAGTGATGCTCCATCATCCTCTAAAACACATAAACCTAAAATCAGATTTGTGACAAAGAAAGCAAAGGTTGTTGAGAAGGAACCTGAAGCGAAGGATATGGAGATTGAGGAGCCAGCGGCAGAGGATCCAACAACTGAAGAGCCAGCTACAGAAGAGATGGATGTCGGAGACAAGGGGTCAGAGGAACAAGATAAAGAGGCTTTGTCTCCACAAGACAATACACCTGTTGCACCCCCTGTGCCTGCTTCCCCCATTATCATTCCTTCCTCTGAATCCCCCTCTCCTCCTAAGATAATCTTTGATAACCCCCAGGGCACTTTTGAAAATGTTCTCCATTCTTCTGATTCCATTCCTAGTTTGTCTTCTTCGTCATTTGATATAGGAGATACTTCTATGTTTGATCATTTTGTGATGAATACTGAGCAAGTTTCAAGTGCCAATGTAACAGGTGCAGTTTTTACCAACACCCCGCCTATTGTTTCTACCACCAGCACAAGTACAGTCCCAGTAACACCAGTGGCAGGAATGGACTCCAATGTGAATACTTCTCTGCTGCCACCTTGGTTGTCAGCTTACACGCCAAAGAGGAAAAAGCAAGTCATCTCTCCAGATGATTTTGATTTCACTAAGCTGACACCTGCAAAACCTAAGGCTCTGAAGAAACCAAAGATCCTTTCAAGAGTACTTGAAGAAAAGGGGCAGAAGGTTTTGGAGATAGCAAAACCCCCACAGGATGCAACTGTCGAAAATTTTGACATGAATGACTATTCTATTTCTAGGGTTGAATTGGGCAAAATCACCCATGAAAGCGCTAAAAATGATATGCAGTCAGCCATGGACATCCTGATCCAGAAATTCGACAGGGAAAAAGAAATGAAAGACTACTACAAAGCAAAAGCAGAACAGCTGACTGCAGTGGTAAGAAAGATCACGTTGAATTCAGAAGCAGTTACTCCAGAGGCCGTGTCTGTAGAAGACCCCGTCATCCTGAAAGCGGAAAAGACTCACCTCAGAGGAAAAGTACTTGAAGAGTACTTAGACAGGATGCGAGCTCAGGGAATCTCTTTGCTCAAGGAGGTATTTGAGAAAACGGATAAGATGAGGAAAGTAAGAGCAGAACTCAACGATCTCATTGATGCCATCTCTCATGATATTGAGCACACAGAGGATACTCATGATAAGTGGGTTGAAATGAGGAAGCTGAAAATGAGCACTTTAATATCCATTGGCGCCATTTCCAACAGAGATTCATATATAGAGACAAAGGAAGCTCTAATGTACAGGAGCAATGTGCTAAGAAATTTGATCAAGGATCTCGAAGCTGCCAAGGAAACCAGTGAAGAAAATGATGTTAACATTTTGCATAAGCTGGAGGAGTTGCCCTGTAAATTGGTATCACAGGATAACCAGTTTCTTTCTGCAGAAGAAATGGTTAAGGAATTTGAGGACATGTTTCAGCAGGAATTTGAAGACAAGGTATTTTCAATAACTTCTATGGACAACATATTAGACAACCAGTTAACCTTGGACAATTTGAAAACCAGGTTAACCAATCGTGCCAAGTCAATCACTACAGTAAGGGATGCCATAGTGAGGGCCAGGATGATTTTCAAAAACACATTCAAACCAGTTAGCATTGAGATGCAGGCGACCTTCACTATGTATGATGACCACGTGAAAAAGGGTGGTGACACAAGTTGAAGCAGCTGATTTTTTCCCTTAGTTTATTTTCTGATCTCCATATGTACTTTCAAAACAGTTTTGGACATTTTTACATGTACTTTTTTGATATGCAATTACATGTAAAAAATAGGAAGTCCCAAGTCAATAAGGACTCCTATTTTTGAATAAGTCAAAGTAGTTGTAGATTTCCTAGATTTTCTCAAGGTCTTTCCCTATAAATAAAGGGGACCTCTTTTGTAAATATTATCTTTTATCTATTGCAAGAAAACTCTGGCGAATTGAAAAGCAAATCAAGACTTTGTGCTTATTGTGAAAATCAATATTCAAATATTCATCAATACAAGAAAGCAAGTTCAATTCCAATCTTTGTCTTGGGATTATTTGCGTTGTGATAGTTTTGTTCTTATGTCTTGCTATCATAATCTTAATTGATAATAATTGAAAGGTGGAGTTTGTTTCAAGTGATTGAAGAGCGCTCTAGATTTGATTCTGATAAACTTTGTGTTATCAAATCGGTTGTGGGTTATATGTTCATGTTTGTGAAAATACAACAGTTTGGGGACTTTGTGCTGCAAGTTGTTATATTTGAATCATTTTATCATATTGAAGAAGAGTGAAGACTTTGGGCTGCATTTTGCTTCAAAAGAGTTCTGGTTACAAGTAGTGAGTGAGGTAACAGAAAACTTTGTGTTTTTGTGATATTGTGATAATTTATAAGTTTTATATCGAGAGTTTGAAATATAAACATCTATTCTGAAAAAAGAGAATGAGATGAGATGGAACCACCCCAAACATAGTTTTTAGTGTATATAAATTTGATAAGTGTTTGATTTACAAAAAGTTAAGTAATTAGAGGGAACCTCCCTTGCTAAGAGGAGAGACTTTGTCTCATCATAGCTGTGGCTGATATATCCATTTTGCCGTTAGCGAGTTAACGACAAAATATTCACCCAACACGGTCTTAAAAATGGAAAGAAGCCCATTAAAATGATAATTCTGCTGAGGGGGTAATAATTGCGGCATAATAATTGGTGTGATATGCCACATTTTTGCCACTTAGATACGTCTCATTGGGGGAGGGATTTAGCCACCACCTCATGTGAAGATAGGTGATACCAACCATTGGCTTTACCCAACCATAAATCTTCATGAAGAAATAAGTGCCATCCATTCTCCATATCCCTGTCACACATCTACGCACCATCCCTTTTAAGCAGTATAATCTAGACTCTAGATCTCCACCAATAGCAATGTCCTTGCGCCTATTAGCATGCCAACTAGAGTTTTCCATCAACCTCCAAATAGGATGACTGGCGGTGTCCTTCCCAAGATCCATCTGGACCTTTCATCCCTGGCTCTTATTCATCAAGGGTTGTCTACTAGACCGTGACCTATCAACATCACCACTGATAATCTAGTCATCCTACCCATCTTGCCTATCAACCTTGTAGGTAGTCATACCACTCCATCTGGGTTTGGTCAGTCTATTAGACCACAAATGGTCAATGACCTTTTCTATCTCGCCAAGGTTTATTTTAAAATTTGAAATTTTCATCCCGTCTTCCATGAGATTAAAGCCACTATTCAACAAATCGAAGGAAAGGCCTTTGGCCCTCTCCCTTACCCTAGAAAACCTAGAGGGTAACTAGAAAATCAAACCACCTATGCTTCATGACTATTTCCATCCTGCATAATTAAATTGTATATCTCTTGAGGCAAGCTGGACATGTTTCTCCAACACCGCCACCCCTCTTTGCCACTACCCTTGTTAGCCAAAGCATCGGCCACAACATTTCCTTCTCTGTAAATGTGAGTAACCTTATACTCCTCCAGACCATTAAGGAGAACCTTAATGTCACCCATAATATCCTCCAAATTCCACTCAATTTGAGACAAACCCAGGGAAACATTGACAATTATCTGAGAATCACCTTCAACATATAGTTTTTTGACATTCATGGAGATAGCAAGCTTAATTCCCTAGAGCATCAACATAGGTTCTACTTCATTGTTTCTTTTAATACCAATGCCCCGTGAGAAGCCTACAACACAAGTCCTCATGTCCATTCTTATAATGTCTCTACCGCTTGCAACACCTAGGCTTCCTTTGGCCATGCCATCAAAGTTAAGCTTAAACCACCCTTGCTGTGGTAAAGCCCATTTGGTTTTTGCTCCGGTTAACCTCTTGGAATTGTCCACCTGGAAAGAGTTAGGGGTAATGTTCCAATTTTTTTTATCATATTTTGTTCTTCTCTCCCTAGGGGGCTATTCACAACTTTAAATTTATAAGAGTTAATATTTTCCATCAACAGTTTTGAAAAACACTGGAAAACTTCCAAGGGATTTCTTTTCTTTTCCCTAAAGATTCTATCGTTATGTTCCTTCCACAGACTCTAGACAAGATGAGGGGGAATTTTAGTCTAGAGTTCTTTAGAGATTGGTAACACCAAGTTAAAAGGGGGCTTCCATTCCCAAACCATCATCTCCATATTAACATTCGAGGCCCAGTTTAGGTTCAGCTTTTGTAGGGTTAAACCCCAAACCTCCTAGGCAAAACTACAATGGACATATAAATGACCCGATGACTCCTCATCTGCTTCACAAAGGATACATCTGGTTAGCAGTTGGAATCCTCTTTTTTTAAGGTTATCCAGAGTTAAAACTTTATTATGCATCAGGGTCCACCAAAAGAAATTAACCTTAGGAAGAAGTTTAGGAATCGATATTTTTTTCCATACTCCAGTCTCACCTAGGTCTAATAGCAAACCATAGGTGCTTTTGAGCATAAACAAGTCCTTATTGTCCTTGTTCCAAACCATCTTATCTCTCTTGGGAAAGAGAGAGAGTTTGTAACCTTAAAGCTCTTTTTGTAGTTGTGAAGCCACTTTTATCTCATAGTCATCTTGGGCATAAGTAGAAATCATCTTCTAGGCCTGAAGACTCCCACAAGTATTCATGTAGTCTGCCACTTTAATGCCCAAGGCCTCGCAGATCCTGCCTGCAAATCTACCATACTCCATATCCATCAGTGGTTTATCCCTCAACCATCTATCCTTCCAAAAATCAACCTCCCTACCATCTCCAATCCTCCATCTTAAACCTTGTCGAAGAAGGCCTCAAGTTTTGATAGTCCCATTCCAAATAACTGATCCTTTAGGAACGCTTACCTCTGAAAGGAGTCTTCTACCCTGTCCTCCATTTAGATACTTGGCCATCATGATTTCCCCCCAATCTAAACTACCTTGAATTAGGTTCCACCCAATCTTACACAAGAGAGCCCTGTTCATCAAATGAATTCTTCTTAGGCCCAATCCCCCTTGCCATCTAGGGGTACACATTCTCTCCCACCCCACAAGAGCAAATCTTTTCTTCTCCTCCACCCCAGACCAAAGAAACCTTTTTTGAATATGTTCTATCTTGTCATCCACATTCTTGGGGACTTTAAAGAGACTTAACACGTAATTGTGTATCCCGTAAAGAGAGGCCTTGAGAAGTTGAAATTTCCCTGTCTAGCTCACAAGAGCACCCTTCCAGCCAGTTAGTTTTCTCTAAATTCTTTCCATCAACCCTTTCCAGAAGTCCATGGAAACCTTAGTGGTGGTGAGGGGGAGGCCCAAATAAGTGGTTGGGAGCCTTTCACTCGAGAAACCCAATATTCTAGTTATTTTTGGTTGAAGATCTTCTTGAGTATTCAGGAAATAGACATTACTTTTCTCAATATTAATGCTCTAACCTGAAACCCACTAATAATTCTTTAGAAGTTCCTTCCACCTTCTAGCTTCAACAACCAAGGCCAAACCAAACAAAATAGTGTCATCCATGAATTGCAGAATAACCGCATTTTGGGTTGTTGAAGCAGGTTTGATCCCACAGAGAGTCCCCTGCATTAATAGATTACAAGAATTTCTACCCAAAACCTCAGCAATCAAAATGAATAGGTAGGGTGACAAAGGGTCACCTTGTCAAATTCCCCTTCTAGAAGGAAAAAAACCTCTGGGAGAGCCATTGACTAGCACTAAAAATCTAGCTATGGATATGCACTCTTTAATAATGTTGATGATTTTTTTAGTGAAACAAAATTTTTTGAGGACTCTTAAAAGAAAGTCTTAGCTAACCCTATCATGGGCTTTGGATATATCCAATTTAAAGATCATACCTGGGATATTGCTCCTATGAATAGAATGAATGATTTCGTGGGTGGTGATGTCCGTGTCTGGAATCTTCTTGCCCAGGACAAAGCCCTTCTAATTTGGGCTAATGAGTTTATCCAGAAGGGGATGCAATCTAAGGACCAGAATCTTAGTGAAGACTTTGTAAACCATGTTGCAAAGGTTGATAGGCCTAAAGTCAGTCATAGTCCTAGCCTCGGTCTTCTTCAGAATTAAGGCAATAAAAGTGTTGTTCAACTGCTTTAAGACTCTCCCTATTGCTACAATGATTTATGTGAATTATTAATTTGACATGGAAATATTTGTCTTATGTTATGAAAGATCATCCTTACTTGACTACATGTCTTGCCTCCATATGAATAGTCAACATAAAATAAAATATTAGAATTGTGTTGCCATGAGATCTTAACTATTGCCATGAGGAATGCTCTATACACTCATGATTGACATAATAAATGTGACAATAAGTTGACAAAAGGGATATTACTACTATATTGCCTTCTTGGAGCTAAACTTAAATAATTACAACTTTTACATTTATGGCTATCTTGGAAGGGTGTAGATGCACTATAAATAATGGAATTTAGTTTCTTATAAAGACAATGCTTTCTCCTTATAGATATCTATCCACAAATAGTGGAATTTATTTTCTTAAAAGATTATGGGAAGATATTACATGAAGAGATTCTAAATAGAATTTAGATTTTTTTCTTATTATTAAGAAAAGCTAAAACTGACTAATTACTAAATTAAAAAGTTATAAGAAGAGAACTAAAATTAGTATTGAAATACTATACAGAAAATACAAAATGAATTGGAATAGAATTGAAAAAATAAAAATAAATAAACCACTTGTCTAATTCTTCTTGAGTGTAACAATGAAGGATAGTAATGGTATATTTATATTACCAATAAAATTCACATATTATTTGATCAAAATGAATAGTTAATGAGAAAAAATAGTATGGAAATTAGAACAAAACACTCATACATTGTCAAGAAACTTAGTAGCAACCATAACACTGGTGATGTTAAGCATGTGAATGTCAACAAATGTGTTTGCAAAGGTTGTAGAGTATTCACTTGGCAACCAAAGCAAAAAGGTCTTTGCTTTGTAACACAAGTCCTTTGTACATCAACAATAGATGGGAGACTACATGACATCTAGCATCTTTTAATGTTAGAACAGATCGTTTAGGTCTCTTTGTAGGGGTTTGGTAATTTGTACCCATTCCAATAGATACTGTGATAGAACATTCTTTTAGGAAGCATTAGACTTTCTCTTCAAGGCTGGTTGGCAGGTGGGGAGTGGGTTGTTTTGTCAGATAGCCATCCATGACTTCACTCATGCTTGTTGGTTATCAGTCTTGTCACCTCCATTGGCCCCTTTTATTACTCTTCTTCCCACAGGCTAGAGTCTTATCCCATTATGACTTGTGTTACTTGGAAAGCTTTGATGACTCTTCTACTATATTTAGGAGTCATCCTGATGTCACCTTTTGTAGTATAGTCATGATGAGCTACTCTTAAGAATCTTACGAAGTGATTGTTCTGTCAAACCAGCTTAGGAGATTGAACCTACCAAATCTATTCTTAGGATTGGACAAGTACAACTCGTAACACTTATATCTACCATGATCTCATTCTCATTTTTTCATTTCTACGCCTTATTCTCTGCACTTGTTCTCGTTCGTCCCTACTCCAATTGTTTGTTTGGTTTTTCAATGGTAGAAACTAGGCTTAACAAGAGACTTTTCTTCCCGCTTTTTGATTAGGAGCCAGAGGTGCATGGCAAGGTGAGGGTGTTGGATCTCAGGACTATGATTAAACATGATGGTACACTTGTTTAGTTTATAGTTCACTATGACGTGGGCCATAGATAGATAAATGGATAAGCAGACAGGCTCCTCAACTACTTTGATATCTTATCCCAGATTCTCTCCAACATTATGGATGTTCTTCAAGATGCTGAATATGTGTACAAGTTGGCCTCATGATTATTATGTAATAATTTGTATATTGTTAATAAGTGGGCGAAAGCTATGAAGGGATATGAGATGGACCAGGGTGATGCCCGTATTGGAGGACTTTTTGAGCTCAAAACTCTCAAATTCTTGGCTCCACACCAAGCTATCTATCATGTGCTTCAACCTTCCCTCAAATCCCTCTCCAGCAAGGCTATCGATAGAGAACTTGTAGCCTTCTATTTTGTCTTCTCTAAGAAAGATGCAAAACATATCAAAGACACCTTTACAGGCATTCGATATCTAAGAATCAATGCACTAGATTTAGGTCCTTGCATCCCTAGAGATGCTTTTGATGATCTTGAAGAAGGTGATGAGGGCGACTAGGGTGAAGTGGGCAACTTAGCAGAGCAAGTGGATTTGGATGCAGTCTCGGCTGCAAGTGCGACAGCTTAAGGTGTCTTTGGTGGTTGTGCTGCAGGTTGCTTCGTGGGGTGGTGGTGCTTCTTTCTAGTGTGGTTTTTTTTAATTTGGTGTCTTGTTGTTTGGGTGGGTGGGTGGTGACAGTGTTTTTTGGGCCTCTCTACATGGCTAATTCATGGTTCTTGTTAATAGTAGTGAGGGTTGTGGAGACCATTTTTTGCGCGTTTTGGTCATGGTTGTTCCTCATTTGTAGTGGTGTCTATTTTGGGTGGCCCTCTCAGTGGTTCTTTTACTATTCCCTTCTATGCTTGCTTTTATTTGGCCAGTTTATGGCCTTTGACTATAATTTTTTATGAACAGATCGTGTATTTTCCTGTATAAACCTTATATTTTTAATGGTATGGGTGGTCTACCACCTTTTTTTTTGAAAAACAAAAGGTCAAATATGACCAAGACTGACTCTTGCAAATTCACCACGTCATCAAACATAAATGAGAATAAGAATGTCCTTGGAAATTGCCTACTTTTAAATTCTCTCAACTTTCAAGAAAATGTATCTTGTTTCCATCATTCGTGAGTTGATTGCGTAAAATACAGTCTTTTGCATATTTCTACTTGTGTAATTTTTTACCATGACTTTATTTGTAGAACATAAACTGCAATCTAGTCCAAGTCATGCGTTGGATGCTTTTACCATATTCTCCATTCACTAAAACGGCTACCTAGAAGAGATGAGATAAATTTTTATTTTTAAAAGGGTTTTATGGTAACTTTTCTGAAATTATAAAGTCTTATAATAAAAATAGTCAATTGAAATGTATGCGAAAAAAATTAGTAAAAGAAATAAGTTAGTCTATTAGTGCAATGGTGAAATTTTCATACCAATGCCATTTTTCACTTAATTTTGAGTCTAATATGAGGAGAGCATCTTGATATATTGATATATTGATAGAAGACATAATTTTATGTAAATTATGAAATTTGATCATGCCAAATGTGAGCACTATGTTCTTTGGTCCTAGTGTTGATGGAGCATCTAATTTGTCCAATACATGGAATCCCACAAGAGTAAACAATCTTACAAACCCTTGAGTTGAGCAAATTTTGTCTAGGATATTTAGCAAATGGGATGAGTTTTTGTACTGTGGAAAAGTGTGTAAAGGTACATATGAGGTATTTCTTGGGAAGGATTTTGGAGATAACTTATTAGAGAGTCCTTTTATGTAGGTGAGAGTGGAAGCATAAGTAGTTCTTTAGACATTGGACATAGGCTTGGAATTATTATGATTTTTGGTGAGGTTAAAGGTTCTAGAGATGCATTTATTGTTGTACCCATTAAAATTAAAAACTTGGGCTAGGTGGGAGAGTTCTTTGTCAATGTGTTCCTCATCGTAAATGTGATAAGCTCAAGTGGCTAGTGCCTTTAGGAAATTAGTTTTCTTGGTAGGATGGTGATGGGAGGATGCATGAAGGTAGAGGTTAGTGTGGTTTTCTATAGATTTGAAAAGCGAGGAACCATCCTTTTTCCTAATGATAAGGATGTTGCAAGTATGGGCCTAATTGGTGTTGTCATTGATGTCAACATACTCTTGTTGCATTGATGTCAAGGATTGGATGAGTTGTGTGCTAAGGATATTGAGAAAATTAGTTCTATCAGAAACATAGAAGAACAGTGAAGACAATGAAGCTCTATGAAGTGAAGATTCCAGCTAAGATGAGGATCAGAGGATGCACCTCAAATGGTTTGTAGATATATGTCTAAGGGTGATCCAGTAAACATTTGAGAGGTCTACATGAAGATCTGAAGAAGTTATGGCGACATGAGTAAAATTGTTTCTGGCAGATGTTTAGAAGTGATAGAGTGGCACAAATAGGTCTGGTGAGATCTAGAAATATAATATCTTGTTTTGCAGATTTGGTGGAGTGTTTAGGAAGTCAATGTGAATTGACAACTCAACTAGTTCATGGTCTGGAGGTCTGCAAGCATTTATTCCAATATGACAATGATGACAGACTGTGTTCTTGAGGTTCCAGATGAAGAAGAGGATGATTTTAGTAAGCAGAAGTAGTGTGGATGTTCTTGGTGATTCAGGCAAGTTTGTGGGGGTCTCTAGATTGTTTCTAGTTCGTGTTGGTGGTCCGCATTGAAGATTGAGCTCGTAATTGAAGAATTACTTCTAGATGATGACGTTCTTCCTAAACTTGGCTGACCGGATGATTTACACATCTTGTGGATGATCTTGAAGATGTTCTGCGAAGCATGGCATGTTCCTCAAACAAGATTTAAGTCCTAGATCTATGTGGCCGACAGTGTGGTGATTTGTATGAAGTCTTTTGTAATAAGTCAAGTTGTATTTGTGTATTTGCTCTGTAAAGTATGCTGAATTTGATGATTATCCCAAAGTCAATGTCTTGTATAAATAAGAGTTGTGAAGTCATTTCAAAGGCATCTTGGTGAAGATGAGAGTGTGGTAGAGAGGAGAAAAGAGAAAGGTGATGCATAAGTGTTGAGCTTAAATGGAACTGACTCAAGCATGGTTAAGATGCTATTCTTCAGTTCAAGTATGTAATATTTATCATTCTGTAGATAGTGTGTGTCCTGTAGGTAGTGGGCCTCTTGTGAGAAGTGTGCTTGGGTAGTGAACCCTAATTGGCACGTGCCATTTTGTTCTTATTATTCTTTTAATAGAGAATACAATCTTGGGTTAGTCACCCCATGGTTTTTCCCTTAACTGGGTTTTCCACATTCAAATCTTGGTGTCATATGTGTTAATTTGTTTCTTCTCTTGATTTATTGCATTGTGTTCCCATGATTGATTTATTATTATGTTGGTGAATTACAAGAAGGATTTAAGTGGTTAATAAAAGAAAAGTTTTGAGACAACTGATTCACCCCCCTCTCAGTTGTCTGTCTTGAAACTAACAAAGGAAATCTAGGAAAGGGAGTTGGTTGTTGGACTCATTATCTTCTTGGAATTTAATGCATTCAACTAAATTGTTTAAGTGCAAGTTGAAGAGATCTAATTGCTTAGGGTCATGAGGCTAGCATATGCTAGTATCATCAACATAAAGCTTCAACATTAATGCTCAATGGGGAAGGAGTTTAAATCCAATTCCTTAAGGTGGAATTCATTTTTTTTAATAATTTTTTTCATATATTTTATTTGTTGTTAATTTTTTAAGCTAAATAAATTATAATTTAAAGTAATATAATTCAATAATGCATAACTTCTTTGTATAGATCAATTTTTTTTTTGGGGGGGAAGTAATCTATATAAAGAAAAATAATGTACTTAGTGGGTATATGAAGGTTAGAGAATGTAGGTAGCCAAACAAAAAAGTCAGATATGATAGACTCTAGTAATTTAATATGGTCAAGCATGAGAGGTGTTAAAGTCATAGAGAATATTATCATCCCATCACTTATTCATAGAGGTATTCATAATTGTTTAGAATTGGTGAAAATATTTGGTATGGTAATGTCCTTGGAAATTTCCTAGTTTTAAGTTTTGTCAAGAAAATATATCTTCTTTCTAGTAGTCAAGAGTTGATTACATAAAATATAGTCTTTGTCAGTTTCCTCCTCATATAATGTTTGACTATGACTATATTTGTTGAACATAAACAAGAATATAGTCCAACCCATCTATTGGATGTTTTCACCATTCTATCCAATTGCTAAAATAGTTAGAAGAGATGAGATAGTTAGTTGGAATGTACGACTTATCAAAAACTAAGCAAAAAATTAGCAAAATAAATAAATTGATCTAAAGTGAAATTTACATATTAATATCATTTTTAAATTAGTTTTCAATTTATTTTGACAAGATTATTTTGGTTCATTGGTATAATTATAAATGATAGAATTTTGTACAAACTCAGTTTCCTTGATCTATGCCACCTACCTATTCATTTCACATATTCCTATAGACTTATCATTTACCCTATTCACATGCTCACTCATTCCCGTATGTTTTCCCTAACCACATTGTAGACACCAAAAATTTGCCCATCGTCTTAGCCACGCCTACCACACTTTTATCCCATAAATTAAAATAATTATTTAATTAATAAGCCCATATTCTAATGTCCTAGTCCTAAATAAATAAATGCCATATTTATTTATTTTCCCATCTCACATTAACTAAATTCAAACTTTATTATTTAAATCCCACCCTTTACACCTAAAAATCATTAAAGAATTATTAAAAACCCTTTTTTCTCCACCATCCATCTCATAACCAAATAACCAACCTAATCTCAACTATTGATCTCTCAACCATTGATCTATCTATCTAAAAACCTATAAACCTACCCTTCCATAAGCCATATGGATCATTAACCATAACATAATTTATTATGCTACTACATTGAGCACCTAACATCCAATCTAATCACTAATTAGTCTTGGAGCACAACCACCTTTCGCACAATAGGGACTATATGTGGGTGATATTTCTTGGTTTATTTCATTTAAAGTTTGCTGATCCCTTCATGTAAACTAAGGTGTGGGTAGATGTGAAATAGGATTCTAATCTTAGGGTTTGAATCTTGTTTTTGTTTCACATTTTCTTATCATATTTTTGACACACCTCGTGGGACCTTGTCCCTTTTTAACCCTCATTTTTGTAGGTTTTTCTAACCCTATCATGTAGGTTTTCATCCATTTTTGGAAAAACTTGGCAGTGAGCATTTATAAGCCTCATCGTACAAAATGAACTCCATGGTTGAGTCTAGAAGGCTTGAGAAGTAGAAATAAACATATAACATGACCTATTTTGGTGAAGGTAGTTTTTTTCTTGTGTTTCCCCTTTGGTTGTCTATAGGGTTATATATAATTTATATCATACGAACCATACCATATAGGCCATGTAATACTATCCAAACTATATCATTGCTATTATTCACTAGGTAATTATATTATCTACCATATTTTATCTTTATTTGCTAGGTTTTAAATTTTTATTTACAAGTCACAAGTATCATCCACTAGTCAAAAAGTTCATAGGTTTCAAAGGTTTGTTTTCATTATCCACTAGTTAATGCCTTTCTAGTTAGTTTCTTATATTGTCTATATTGGATATTACCTTTGTCTATGGTCGCCATGGTCTCCATTGTCACCTAGTCTCACTAGTGCACTAGTTCCTAACTCTTGGTCACATTTGTGACTAGGACCTACTTCCTCCTAACTACCACCCAAGTGGTTACCATAACCACTACCTCCTAGTTGTTCATCCTAGTAGTTAGCATAGTCATCCACCAAATCTAACAATTATCTTAACTACTAATTGCTAACTGTTATACTTACATTAACCCTAACTACCAGCATAACCATTAATTGAATCCTTTACATTAACTTTAACCCTTAGCATTAACATTAATTACTAATTTTGCCACTAACTGCCAACCACTAAGATAAGTTGTTAGCATTAACATTACTTATTAGCATTAACTATAGTATTAGCTTTAACATCAAACCTTAATTGTAACACTAATCATTAAGAATTAATATAGCATTAACACTTAACATTGGTATCAACTACAATCTAAGTAGTACATGTGATTGGATCTCTTTGCTAACCACTAGACTTAACTGCTAGGTTTGAACCCCCTCTTTCCAAACCAAAAATAGCATTTTTTTTCAAAAATAACATAACATTTTACCAAGATATCCATTTTTGGTGTTTCTGTAGTTGTAGCAAAGATTACTTGAAGCACTATGCTATGGAGAAGGTGAATCTTACATACTTTTGCTTGATTTTCAAGTATAATTATTTGAACCTCCCTATTTATCTTTGATCCTCAAACACTCATCTTTTACATATGGAAGTGTAATAGTTCTCATTGCATCCAAATGTCTTCACATGTTATAGATGTTACTACAACATACTTTGCTTTAGAGGATGAAATTATCACTATAGGTTGTTTCTTTAATGCCCATAAGAATATACATAATCCGAAGTGAAAAACATATCCAAAAGTACTCTTTCTATCATGTGTGCTACCTACAAAATCACTACTAGTATAGGCAATCAAATCAAAATCATTAGCTATGGAATATAGTATTACATATCCTATTTTTCTGACTACCTATCTCAATATTCTCTTCTCAACTTGCTAGTGTGAGTCTTTTGGTGACTCCATAAATATTAAAAGTAGACTAACACCATACATTATATTTGGCCTTGTGGATGTAAGAGACATCCAACTTCTAATGAGTCTTTTAAACATTATTGGATCAACATTAGATCCCTTATCTTCTTTTCTAAGTTTAGTTCCTATTACAACTAGAGTTGGTGTTGGATTGCAATTCAACATCCTAAACCTTCTAAACACATCCTTGGCATACTTAGATTGACAAATGAAAACACGGTCCTATTTGATTGAACAACTTCGATGCCTAGAAAATTTTTAATCAATCGTAAATCTATCATTTCAAACTCTTTCTTCATGGATATTTTGAACATGTCTATAGGAAAAGTTCTAGTAAAGATTAAATCATCAACATATATACCTACAATCAAAATCTAACCTTCCTTATTGATCATTATATACAATTTAGTCTCATTACTACTTCTATTGAATCCATTACTAATCATGTATGAATCAATTCAACTATACCATAGTATTGGTGTCTGTTTGAGACCATAAAGAGCTTTATTCAATCTACATACCTTTTCTTCATGCCCACACACTTCATATCCTAGTGGTTGTTCCACACACACTTCTAGGAAAACATTCAAAAATGCTAATTTGACATCCATCAGGTAAACTTTCTAATTGTTTTGAGTTGCTATGCCTAAGACAAATCTAACTATATCAATCCTTTCTATTGGTGCAAATGTCTCATTGTAGTTGAAATTATATGCTATTATGCAAAACTTATTTCTACTAACATTGCTTTATATTTTCAGCTTCACCTTCTGCATTTAACTTGGTCTTATATACCCATTTGACTCATATGAATTCTATACCTTCAGGTAGATCTACTAGCTCCCATGTTTCATTCCTTTCAATGGAATCCATCTCTTCATCCATATCCTTGATCAAATGTTCTTCCTTGATTGCTTCCTCAAAATATATAGGAACATAAGAGAATAAAGAGAAAATTAAATGTAAATATAAATTTCCTTCTCCTTGATCTTAAATCTCTTTCAAACTTCTTAGTTTATTTCCTCTATACCTTGATCTTAATGAGGCAAGTGTAGGATTAGATTCATCACTTACTTGTGAGTTGGGAGTATAATGACTTGATGGTTCCCCTTGTACAAAATTTCTTTGTGGTCTCATCTCTCCTAAATTGTTTCCTTGAAGATTTCTTATTTGAGTACTTGTTACTACTTATGGGTTAGGCTGGCTAATTTGAACCCTTTGTTCTTCTAATTTTCTTCATTTTGAGGTATTGGTGTTGCAACTGTACTTAATCTATCAACACTTCCATCCCATGCTTCTCTTTCCTTGAATTTAACATCTTTACTAATGATTACCTTCTTGGTAATGGGACTATACAACTTGTAAGCTATTAAGTTCTTGTTGTAAGAAATTAAAATACATTATTTTCCTCTATCATCAAATTTTATTCTTGTTTCTTCTAGAAAATGTGCATATGCAAGACATGGAAAAATACTTAAGTGAGATATGCTATGATTCTTACCATTCCATGCACCCTGTGGAATTCTATCTTTAACACTCTTTGTAGGACATTTTTTTAGAATATAAACTGGACATGCTACTGCTTCTACCTAGTATTCATTAGGAAAGTGTTTGTCCTTCAACATGCTCCTAGCCATATCCATTATTATTTTGTTCTTCCTCTCCATAACACCATTCTGCTGTGGTGTGTAGCTTGTAGTAAACTACTTCTTAAATCCATGATATCTACCAAAATCTAAAAACTCATTTGACTTGTATTCACCACATCTATTGTATTGTGGTGTGTATCTTGAGGTATTTGCCAATTTGTTTTTGAAATAATACATTGAAATCCTTGAAAATATTGAAGGCTTCAAAACTTCTTCTTGAGAAAATAAATTCATGTTTTCTTACTAAAATCATCAATAAAAGTTATAAAATAAATGCTTCCACCTAATTATGGAGTCTACATTGTACTACATAAATCAGTGTGCACAATCTCTAATGGTTCCTTTTCTCTATAAGACACTCCTATTGGAAAACATTCCTTATGTTCCTTTTCAAAATACAACTTTCATATGAACTGGTTGGATCCTCAATTGGTTGTAATCCTCACACCATTTGTTTCTGAACTGCAATAAACCCAATCCTCCAAAATGAAGGTGTGCATACGTTAGATGCCATAGTCATGTTTGGTCTAAATAGGCTGCCTAATCGAGAGGTTCAATAAAACCATTTAATACTATATCTCAAACTTCATGTAAAAAATTAAAGTTTTTATATTAATAGACCAAAAATCATAGTTCCTACCTATGAATATGGGAATTTGTGATTGAATGAGATTTTTACTTGTTGCCATGCCTACGAACCGATCTATTATAGAAATTTAATTCTTTTTTGATGTGTTTTAATGATTGATTTTGGTGGCTTCACATGCATTCATCTTTGGTTGTGATCTCCTTGAATGATCAAAACTTGTTTCTTTGGGAGCGGAAGACTTGGAAGATTTCTCTTTCTTTTGGTAGTGACTTATGTATTTATCCTATGATGGCTTATGTAATGCTTCTATGTCAGCTTTATGTTTATTTCGTAATCTTATATAGGGGTAGTGGCTTACCCAATCCCTTTCTTAAATACATATTTCATCCTTTTCTTGGTTGGGTATATTATTCTTCAAGATTGCCTTCTACCTAACTCTATTTGGTAGTAGCATCTTATTTCTTCTACAATGAAATTTCTTTTCTTGTGATCTTCTACATGTTCAATTTGTGACAACAAAGAAAAAAAGAAAAAATCTTATCCTACAAAGAAAGATTAAAAACTTTATCTTACAAAGAAAGATTAAAAATCTTATCTTTTGTTTTAAATCTACTTTTTTCCTAAAGAGAGAAAAATCAACTTTTTTCTAAAATTGATGGTGGTGGTTATATTGAAGATATTATATATCTTTGCAGCCTTCAAAGGCAAATTGGAATTATAATTGCAGTTGCATGAATATTGTAATTTTTCCTTTGAACAATAAGAATACCAATACTTTGCCTCATGGATGTTTCTCTAGCATATTACCGGAGTTTTACCATGTAAATCCTCTCGTTGTTCTTTAATCACTTATTATGTCAGTTTATTATTCTGTTGATTATCTCTAATTTCTTTGTAAGTAATTTGTGCTACAATATTATATGATTCTATAGTTTTAAGTTTATCAACAAAATCGAAAAGTTTTTAAACACTACAAAGTCTTTGAGCACCAATTTTCCTTGTTGGTGCTTGACTTTTCGCTACAATTTCACATCTACCGCTTCTCCCAAATTGTCTCCCCCTTATGTGATAAGCGATGGTGTATACTTGTCCCCTGTAGTGGCTTTTTGTCTTCTATAGTTGCCTACATCAATTTCAGCAATTCCCCCTTTCTATATTTTCTTGTTGACTTCTTTAACAATTGCAATGCCTTTTGCATTTTTTCTTTCACACTAAATTGGCTGTTCCTTCTATTTTTATTTTTGTTGACTAGAACTTCCCAATTCATCCTTGCTGCAAATAGAGGCAAACACACAATACTACAACATCCAAAATATTTCTATTGCTTGATGAAAAATATTACAAATAGCCTCAATATATAGAAAACTTTACTATACATTACTAGTACAATGCATTTAATATTTTTCCACTTCTACAGACTTCTTAAACTATCTTGCATCATCTAGAAACTTACTAAACAATACATTTACTAGTTTGACTTCTTTTCTCTAAATATAAAAACAATTAATTAGTAACGATGGAAGAAATTACACCTTATTCCAACAAATACAACAGGGATACTTGACGATCCTCTCCCCATATATTAAACCGTTGAAGGTGATGAAATTTACCACAAACCAAGGGCATTGTACGGCTCAGTTGGTTATTGTTGAAGTCAAGCAATTGAAGGAGAGTACACTTAGAGAGGGAATATAAACAAAACGTTTTATAATTATTAAATTTTAATATTATTATAAATAATCTTTAGCATCACTTGCAATGTTTTATAATAGTATACCTGTACATTTTACAGTTACCTTCTCATAGTTTGCTTATGTTGCAGCAGAATAGTTTCGTTAAAAAATAAAAACAATTTTGATGGCGGCCTGCAGAGACCCATTGCAAGTTAATTGAGAGTAATCTTCATAAAGATTTGAACCTCAACCCCACATCTCTATATCAGATTTCTTGAGGGTTTGAATGACTTGTATATAAACTGAAACAAAATATTAATCCATTTAAGTTCTCATAGTTTGTTTTTGTTGCAACAGAACAGTTTCTTTCAAAAATAGAAAGAATTTTTATGGCGGCCTACGGGAACCCATAGTAAGCTAACTAAGAGTAATCTTCACCGGCCTTTAGATGGTCATTATGCAGTTGTTAGTATCCTACACCAGGATGTGGAGAAGAAAGAAGTTTATTCTTCAATATGCACTGTTTCTCTTCAGAATTCCAATTTCAACATTAAATGTTATTGTCATGGGAATCAGCAGAATGATGGTCATCTTCATCATCCAATAACTTGAACTACTCTCCATTGCGATTCTGCAGATTTCCATGACAATAACATTTAGTGTTGAAACATGTTTCCCTAACTATAAAATTAAAAGGAAAAAATAAGTGCTAAATGTTTGTGAGAATCAATGTGCACAAGAGAGAAAGAGGAACAATGTATATATAGGGAAACAATGTATTCAGTTGAAATGCTAAGGTTAGAGAGTACAGGTAGACAAACAAAAATGTCAAATATGACGGACTCTGGTAATATCACGTGGTCAAACATGAGAGGTGTTGAAGTCGCAGAGGTATTTACAAATATTTGGCGGTTTAAAATAGTGGGTATTTACAAATTGCCTGCTTTTAATTTCTCTCAAACAAATATATCTTTCTCCTAGTATTAAGAGTTGATTAGCATGAATATGACCGACCCTTGAAATTTCATTGCTCAAATTGAAGGTTTGAACAGGAAGATGCGCACGTGCTCAAACATAAGAGGTGTTGAAGGTTGATTATCTTCAGTGTCTTTTTCCAGCATTCGAGAGTTGATTACATAAAACCCAGTCTTCCTCATCTTCCTCCTCATGTAATTTTTGACTATGACTATATTTGTACAACATAAATTGCACTCTAGTTCAAGGTGTATTACATGTTTTTATTAGCCTCTCCCTTTCTTAAAACTGCTACTTTTAAATACTATCCACATAAACAGTCAAAGCTTAATTTTGGTGAATAAAAACATGATAAATATTTACCAGTTTTTATTGTAAATGAACTGTAAAATTGTTATTGACTATTTGACCATTGAAGTGGATGATGTTTAACTTGAATGCACTAGAAGGACTAGAAGAGATGAGATAGTCAGTTGGAATATATGCCTTATCAAAAGATAAGAAAAAAAATGGCAAAAGAAATAAGCCAGTTCAATGGTGAAATTATATATTAATATTATTTTTTAATTAGTTTTGAATTTATTTTGAGGAGAGAATTTTAATATATTGAAATAATTACAAATGGCAAAGTTTTGTACAAAGTCAGACTCCTTGGTCTATGCTACTTACCTAATCATTCACATATTCCTATACACACATTCTTTATCCTATTTACATGTTCACTCATTCCCATATGTTCACCCTAACCACACATTTCCTACACCCATTAGATGCATGTACTTCTATATGCTCATTATCCACATTGATATGATGACTTAGGGGTCATTAATATTATTTTCTACCTATGTCTTTCTCACCTCGGTGTGAATTCTTCATATTCTATGGAGGTTGTGCTTTAATGTTATAGTTAGGGAAATACATTTTATATTTGCCTAAGTCTTGTGTACATATCTTGTGAAGTTTATGATTGCTTGAGTGTTGACTTGCTACATTTGGTTGTTTGTCACTTAAGTGATTGTTTTTTTATCTTTAGATTGACTAGGTATTGGATCATCTATCCTACGATACTTTCAATCCTTGTAACTACATCATGAATATTTTGCACAATAATTCTTGAGTAGGGCAACATTTTGCACATAAAAGTGTGGTGCATTTTCTATTTAATGTTGATGAAGATAATAGTCCCTGGTTTGCTCAAATGTCTATTGTAGCACAAGTATGAGTAGTACATTGACATTACCAAAAGTAGCAAGGGGATTCTATTCACTTTCAGATGAAAATCAATAGAACTCTTGATCATTCATCATTCTTTGTATGAGTGAAGTCAAGTAGTAAAACCACTTTAACCAAAAACAAAATCTTGAACTAAATTTTTCTCGTGTCTTATAAAACCCAAAGTACACCATTAGGAATGAAAAATATTATTACTATTAGAGTACACTAGGCTATGATCTTTTTTGTTCATTCACAATAGTACTATCTATCTCAAGTATCTCTCTAGTCCTTGATTCCAGTAATGAGAACAACAAACATTGCAAGGAATGAAATGTTCCCTAGACTCAAACACAAAATAACATCTATCTAAAACCACTCCTAATAAAAATGATTAATCCATGGATTTTTTCCACAAGTAGCACAACAACCTTTCTAAAGATCCATGGAACAATAAGAGAAAGTGTGTATAGGCCACAATATACAATTTTAGCAGACCAATGCATAATCCCTCTAGCCACTAAGTTGTATTCTAACACTTCTATCCTACACCAATTTTTGTACCTACTTTCCTTGCATAATAACATGTATAGTGAAAATATTAATCTCTACAAACTTTATTCAATATATGTATTATAGGAAATAATTCCAACAACAATATAAATCAACCTTAGAGAATTATTAAAGGTGTGAACCTAACCTCTATTACCAATTTTGGTTAATATGACTTGTAGTTGTAAAACATTGAGAATCATGAGATCGAGTGTTTATTATATGCTAATCATTAAGATGTCTTAGTTGTAAATTGTTTTTCCTTGTTTTCTTGAGAAAATTAAAAGCCTAACTATACTTTTAGATTTGTATTTAACTACATTTATCAATAGACTTAGATTGACATAGGCTAATACTAATTGTGATAGATAAATTTACACACGAAGATTAATCAAAGAAAATAAACCAAACAACAATTATACCTTCCTTCGCAAACAAATTTGACCTCACCAATCGAGCATATTGAAGTGCACTAGAAGTCTAATGGATATGCTCCTTTGGTATGTGGATATGTGGATTGCTCATTTCAATAGAATAACTTTGATCTCCCAAAATGAATGAATTAAATGCAGCAGGGTAAGTTTAGAAAAATGAGGGATGTGAGAGAGAGAGAGAGAGGAAGAAGTTTTATTTATAGATTTCCAGAAATGAAGATCAATGGTGGATAATGATTGGAGAGATCAATGGTTGAAATTGAATGAGAGAATTAAATAGATGACAGAGTGACAAATGTGCTTGTCCTCTCATGAATCAAGGAAGTTAACAAGCTTGCTTGGTGAGTTGACTAAATTGACTAATTTTTTTAACTAACTTGATCAGTTAGTCAACCAAATTGATTGAATTATTAATAGAATTGATTGATTATGTTGCAAGTATGAGGATAATCGGTGTTGTCATTGATGTCAACATACTCATATTGCATTAATGAGAAGGATTGGATGAGCTATTTGTTGAGGATATTGAGAGAATAAGTCTCAATCAGGAATAGTGAAGAACAGTGATGACAAGAAGGCAAAAGTCCTCAATAGGTTGAGGATCAGAGGATGTGGTTTAAAGGGTTTGTAGATATGAGTCTTGAGATGCTCCAGTCAAGATTTCAAAGGTCCACATGAAGATCTAAAGAAGTTATGGTAACTCAAGTAGAACCAGTTCTGGCAGGTGTTCAGAGGTGACAGAGGGTCACAGAAAGGTCCAGTGAGCTCTGGAATTGCATTATCTCACTCTACGGATTGGAGGGAGTGTTGAAGAAGTCTGTGTGAAGTGACAACTAGATTTGTTCATGGTTTGGAGGTCCAGAAGCACCTTTTTTATTATGACAGTGATGACAGACTATGTTCTTGAAGTTTTGGATGAAGAAGAGAAGAATTCCAGTAAGCTGATAAAGTGCGGATGTTCTTGATGACTCAGGAAAGGTTTTGGTGATCTTTGGATCATGTACAATTCTTATTGGTGGTCCACATTAAAGTTTGAGTTTGCATTTGAAGAATAACCACAGATATTGGTGTTCTTCCTAAAACAGGCCGACCGGATGTATTACACATCTTGCGAATGATCTTATAGGTGTTTGCTGACTTAGATGATTGTCCCTAAGTCGATGCCTTGTATAAATAAGGGATTGTGAATTCATTTTGAGGTGTGTCTTGGTGTGGATGAGTGTGGCATAGCAAAGAAGAAGAGCAAAAGGCAGAGCAGGAGTTTTCAGGCTTAAATGGAACTGATCCAGACATGGTAAAGATGTCAATCTCCAGTTCGAGTTTGTAATACTTGTTACTTTATAGACAGTGTGTCTCTTGTAGGCAGTGTGCCTCTTGTGAGTAGTGTACTCGGGTAGTGAGCCCTAATTGGCATGTGCCATCTATTCTTCTTATTCTTCTAACAGAGAATAATCCTTGGGTTAATCACCCCGTGGTTTTTCCCTTGACCAAGTTTTTCACATCAAAATCTTGGTGTCTCATGTGTTGATGTGTATCTACTCTAGTGTTTATGTTTTATGCTTTCATGAGTGATTAATTGATGTACTATTAAATAACAAAGAGGATTTAAGTGTTTGAATTAGAAGCAATTTTTTGTACAACTGATTCACCCCCCCTCTCAATTGTGTAACCTAGATCTAACAATTGGTATCAGAGCCAAGTTCCTCTAAAAGGAGCTTAACAGCTTGAGGAGATCGATGATATCGTCATACAAGAAGCACAGTCTGAAGTTTGATGGAACCAACTTCTCTCTTTGGAAAGGTTGCATGAAATGTCACTTGGAGTGTATGGGAAAGGCGTACTTGTCCATGGTCACAAAAGCATATAAACCTCCACAAGGTGGTTCGACAACTCTAAATGAAATCACAGATGCTGAAAACAATCTGCGAACCAAAGAGGCTCTTCTAAGCACATTAACTGACTCAGAGCTCTCAAATGTTATTGACCTACCAATAGCCTATAAGATCTAGATTAAGCTGGAACTTCTGCATGAAGGAGATGAGTATGTTAAGAGTGCAAGGTTGCAGAGTCTCAAAGGGAAATTTGAAAGACTAAAAATGAGAGATGATGAAAATATCACTACCTTTATGCCAAGAGTAAATGAGCTGGTGTGTGGAATTAGGAATGCTGGTGGAGTTTTGGATGAAAATGAGATTGTCGGCAAAATTCTCAGATCCCTTCCTGCTACCTACAAAATCAAGGTTGCTGCCATTGATGAATTCAGAGCCCATACAACTGTCACAAGAGACCAATTGGCTGGCAAACTGGCTGCATTTGAAATAACTGAGTTTTAAGATGATCCCCCCAAGACTGAATCTACACTCAAAGTCAGTGCCTATGTGAAAGGTAAACAAAGTTTTGACCCGGGAGAAAACTCTTCAAGGAAGCTGTCATGGTATGATCAAACAAGAAGAGACATGTAAGTGGAAGAAGCAAAAATAGCTCAACTTGAAGCCCTCATTGCAAAGAGACTGCCAAGAGAATCCGGTAAGTATGAAGGAAAATCACCCTTTATATGCTTCAACTGCAATAAGATTGGACATTTTGCCTCAAGATGTCTAGAAAGATCTACAAGGTCAAATTCTAACAGACAAAGGTTCCAAAAGAATTGTTATTATGTTCATGAAGAAGATGATAATGGAGTAACAGATGATGAATCAGAGATAGGAAACAAATCTGGAAATGAATGGGTGTTTATTGCCATCAAGGAAGAAGATCTAATATCCTCTGAATCTATCAATCATAAGGTTGTAGAAAGAGCTTTGGCTGCCCAAGTTGAAGAGAAGGATGATTGGGTTATTGACAGTGGATGCTCTGACTATATGACAGGTGACAAGAACAAGTTCTTAGATTTTGAAAGGTATGAAGGAGGAATGGTAAAGTTTGGTGATAATTCTGCTGGTAGAATCAGAGGAAGAGGAACTATTTCTTTTAATGGAAGAAACAAAACTAGTAATGTGCTGTATGTTGAAGGTTTGAAGTACAATCTTCTCAATGTTGGACAGTTGGTGGACAAAGGCTATGATCTCTGATTCAAGGATGGAAAATGCAAAATATTTGAAAGATCTAGAATAGAGATTGCATCCGGTACTCAAACAAAAGGTAATATCTTCCACTTGGTTGGTGCTGGTAAAAGTTGTCTATTTGTTCAAGTAGATCAGAGTTGGTTATGGCATAGAAGGATGTGTCATGTAAATTTTGATAACATCATTAAGATAAGTAATACTCAGGCTATAAGAGATCTTCCAAACATGGTAAAACCTGCAAACAGCTTGTGCAAAGGATGTCAGATGGCTAAACAGAGCAGAGTCTCATTCAAAAGCAAGGATCAGTCCTCTATCAGATTATTGGACTTAGTTCATACTGATCTATGTGGTCTGACCAAAATCAAGAGTATGCAAGGTGATAGATACTTCATGTCACTGATTGATGACCATTCCCAGATGATGTGGGTTACCTTTCTGAAAGAGAAATCAGAAGCTTTTGAGAAGTTCAAAATCTTCAAGGCTATGGTAGAGAATCAAACCAGATTAAAACTAAAATGTCTGAGGTCTAATAGAGGTGGCGAATTCACATCTGGTGAATTCATAGACTTTTGTGAGAAGTATTGTGTAAAAAGATAGTTATCTGCTCTTAGGACTCCACAGCAGAATGGAGTAGTAGAGAGAAAGAATCAGACCATCCAGGAAGCTTCTAGGACAATGATGATGGAAGCAAATGTTCCCCAGATGTTTTGGAAAGAAGTTGTTAGCACTACAGTCTATACTCTCAATCGAGTTCAAATCAGAAGCAATACCAATAAGACTCCTTATGAACTTTAGTTTGGCATCACTCCTACTGTGAGATATTTTAGAGTATTTGGTAGCAAATGTTACATTAAAAGAGATGAAGATCTAGGAAAGTTTGATGCTAGAAGTGATGAAGAAATATTCTTGGGTTACTCCACTCAAAGCAAAGCATACCGATGTTACAATAAGAGACTGAGAAAGATGATAGAAAGTACAAATGTGAAGGTTGATGAAGGTATTGAGAAGCCCTCAAGATTTTATGAGTATGATGAAGATGATCAAAATGGTGTTCTGATTCAAGGAACTCAATCCTCTCCTGAAAGTCAGATTCAGACTGATCCGGTAAATCAGGAAGAAGAGATAGGTCTGAATGAGCCTAATCAAGAAGCAGAAGTGCAAGAAACTCCCAAAGTTCCAAGGTATGTAAGACTGAACCACTTTGAAGATCAAATCATAGGTGATAAAAGCAAAGGTGTGCAAACTAGAAGGAATGTTACTCAAAATTCAAATGAATGTTGTCTAATTTCAAAGATTAAACCTAAGACAATAAAAAACCCTGCAATGATGAAAATTGGACCAAACCAATGGAGGAAGAGTTGATGCAAATTGAGAAAAATCACACTTGGGATCTTATTTCTAGACCTAGAAACAAGAATGTGATTGGAACCAAATGGGTCTTCCAAAACAAACTAAATGAAGTTGGTGAAGTAATCAGAAATAAAGCTAGATTAGTCTGCAAAGGCTACTCTCAAATAGAAGGGATTGATTTTGAGGAAACCTTTGCTCCGGTGGCAAGAATTGAAGCAGTCAAACTATTTCTTGCATTTGTTGCCTTCAAGGATTTTAAAGTGTATCAGATGGATGTCAAATCTACTTTCTTGAATGGTGACTTAGAGGAAGAAGTGTACATTGAACAACCGGATGGATTTCAGTTAGCTAAGCATGGTGATATGGTCTGCAAATTAAAAAAGGCACTATATGGTCTAAAGCAAGCTCCAAGAGTAGGGTATGAAAGGCTGGACAAACATCTTTTGAAGATTGGTTTCAATAAAGGTACTGTTGATAGTAACCTATATTTCAAAATTGATCATGAAAACATCTTGATTGTTGAAGTATTTCTTGATGATATCATCTTTGGAGGAAGAGACAATATGTGTAAAACCTTTGCAAATCAAATGAAAAGTGAGTTTGAAATGTCAATGCTTGGTGAAATGAATTTCTTCTTGGGTCTGCAAATTTCACAATCAAATAAAGGAATATTTATTTCTTAGACCAAATATGTGAAAGAATTGTTGAGAAAATTTGGGATGGAAGATTCAAAACCAATGAATACTCCCATGGCAACTGGATGTAAGTTGAGCAAAGATGATGACTCTCCTAAGACCGATCAGACCAAGTACAGATCAATGATTGGAGGATTATTGTATCTTACTTAGACTAGACCAGATATAATGCAAGCTGTTGGTCTTGTGGTCAGATTCCAGGCTGATCCCAGAGAATCTCATGTCATGGCAATCAAAAGAATTTTTAGGTACTTAAAAGGAACAGTTGAGTATGGTCTATGGTATCCTAGAGATCATAATTTTTCTCTTCATGCATATACAAATGCAGATTGGGTAGGAGATGTGGATGATAGGAAGCGTACAAGTGGAGGAGCATTCTTTTTTGGAAAAAGGTTGGTTTCTTGCCTAAGCAAGAAACAAGATGCAATATCCTTGTCTACAACTGAAGCAGAATACATTGCAGTAGCAGGAAGTTGCACTCAACTTTTGTTGATGAAGCAAATGCTAAGAGATATTCAAGTAGAATATGAGGAGCCTATCACAATTTTCTGTGATAATTCAAGTGCAATAAATATTTCTAAGAATCTAGTGTTGCATTCTAAGACTAAGCATAAATCTATCAAGTTTCACTTTCTGAGAGAGAAAGTGAACAAGGGTGAAGTCAGATTGGAGTATGTGCCCTCCAAGGATCATCTTGCAGATATTTTTACTAAACCTCTTCCCAAGGACTCTTTTGAGTATCTTAGGGAGAAGGTAGGGGTCATTGCCCCTCCGGTGATGAACTAGGATGAACTAATGTGCATCAGTCCGGTGGATATCACAGTCATATCTTGTGATCCGAATTGATGATGGGGAGCTGCTACTCAGGGGGAGCAGCTGGTATGATTCTTATGTGTTCAAGTTGCAAGTATGAGCCCTTTTCCATTGATGTCAAAGGGAGAGAGAAGACATGTGAAAAACAAGTGGTTGATGATCAAAGGAGGAGCAGTAAAGGAAGAGAAGACATGTGAAGGGTTGTTGCTGATAGGGGGAGCTTTGACAGAAAGGTGAAGTTCTTGTCTTAATGTTTTTTCACATCATATGTTGCAATCAATGACAAAGGGCAAGATTGTTGCAAGTATGAGGATAACCGGTGTTGTCATTGATGTCAACATACTCATATTTCATTAATGAGAAGGATTGGATGAGCTATGTGCTGAGGATATTGAGAGAATAAGTCTCAATCAGGAACAGTGAAGAATAGTGATGACAAGAAGACAAAATTCCTCAATAGGTTGAGGATCAAAGGATGCGGTTTAAAGGGTTTGTAGATATGAGTCTTGAGATGTTCCAGTCAATATTTTACAGGTCCACATGAAGATCTGAAGAAGTTATGGTCGCTCAAGTAGAACTGGTTCTGGCAGGTGTTTAGAGGTGACAGATGGTCATAGAAAGGTCCAGTGAGCTCTGGAATTGCATTATCTCACTCTGTGGATTAGAGGGAGTGTTGGAGAAGTCTATGTGAAGTGACAACTAGATTTGTTCATGGTTTGGAGGTCCGGAAGTACCTTTTTCATTATGACAGTGATGACAGATTGTGTTCTTGAAGTTCTGGATAAAGAAGAGAAGAATACCAGTAAGCTGATAAAGTGTGGATGTTCTTGATGACTCAGGAAAGGTTTTGGTGATCTTTGGATCATGTACAATTCTTATTGGTGGTCCGCATTAAAGTTTGATTTTGCATTTGAAGAATAACCACGGATATTGGTGTTCTTGCTAAAACAGGCCGACTGGATGTATTACACGTCTTGTGAATGATCTTATAGGTGTTTGCCGACTTAGATGATTGTTCCTAAGTCGATGCCTTGTATAAATAAGGGATTGTGAATTTATTTTGAAGTGTGTCTTGGTGTGGATGAGTGTGGCATAGAGAAGAAGAAAAGTGAAAGGCAGAGCAGGAGTTTTCGGGCTTAAATGGAACTGATCTAGACATGGTAAAGATATCAATCTCCAGTTCAAGTTTGTAATACTTGTTACTTTGTAGACAGTGTATCTCTTGTAGGCAGTGTGCCTCTTGTGAGCAGTGTTCTTGGGTAGTGAGCCCTAATTGGCATTTGCCATCTATTCTTCTTATTCTTCTAACAAAGAATAATCCTTGGGTTAATCACCCTGTGGTTTTTTCCTTGACCAGGTTTTCCACGTCAAAATCTTGGTGTCTCATGTGTTGATGTGTATCTGCTCTGGTGTTTATGCTTTATGCTTTCATGAGTGATTAATTGATATGCTATTAAATAACAAAGAGGATTTAAGTGTTTGAATTGGAAGCATGTTTTTATACAACTGATTCACCCCCCCTCAATTGTGTGCCCTAGATCTAACAGATTATAGACATAATATATCCACAGTCCATGATATAAGTGTAGAGCATCTGGACAAACTATGTATTTTTTTTTTGCATCGACATTTTGGATCACACTCTATGATCCATCATCAGAATGAAAAGAAGAGCATGAAAATGAGATGTAATTGCAGAGAAGGTTTAATAAAAAGAGAGAGGGGGGCACAAAGTACCAGTTTGACCAGAGGCAAAGAAACAGTTACAATACCTTAAATGATATTATATCAAATATAAAATATAAAGTTATATAAATTAAATATTATGAGAAAGATAATATCAATGATGCATATAAAGAGATTGAGAAATAAAACCAATAGTAGAAATAGAATAAAAAGAGTAAATAAACAAGAAACTAATAAAAGTATTAAAAATGAAAATAAAAATGCACTAAATGGTAGACTAGAAAACAATAACCTAAAAAAGAAAAATAAGGAAAAAGGAGAATATATATATATATATATATATATATATATATATATATATATATATATATATATATATATAATTAAAAGCATGAGTATATGCATATATAATTATATATGTGTGTGTATGCATATAAATGCAAGAATAAAGATAAGAAAAAGAAAAAAGAAAGACAATAGATGAAAGTAGATGAAAGGAGAGAAGAACAAAAATAAAGAAACCAAGTAGAGAGAGGTCACAAGAGAAAGAGAGAGCAAGGCCAAATAGGGTAGGGATAACAAGGACAAAAGCAGGGGAGTGATAGAGAAAAGAGGGGTGAGTAGATGTCTAGGGAGAGGAGGAAAGGAAAAGGACAAGGAGGAAGGGGGTAGAGGAGGAAAGGCTAAGGGGACATATGAGGAGGAAGAGGGTGGCTACAGATTACAATGGGGCCAAAAGGTGGGGTGTGCAGAGAGGTGTGGAGTCAGATAAGAAGAGAGGGAGAGAAGAAAGAGGGAAGAGTGGGGAGGTATGGATAGATGGGGAGAACTAGCAAAGATAAAGCTAGCAGAGAGGGAAAGAGGAGGGATCACAGGGGAGGGGGTAATTTTTAAGGGAATTTAAAAGCAGATTCCATGTGTGGCTCAAGTTCCACCCATCATCTCGATTAAGGTTGGTAGGGTTATTTCTAATGAAGATAGACTCTTTAAGTTTTCTCTTAAAGAAGTTATCTTCCTTGGCTAGGATGATGGTATCCTCCAGGTAGATGTGGTGCTTGGTGCTCGAGGAGTGATCTACTAGGGCTGATTTTTTGACCCTTTCATGTCTAATATCTGCACTGTGTTCTTTGATTCTCATGCAAATGGATCTACCTGTCTCACCAATGTAAGGGGTGTGACAAGAGCAATCAATTTTATAGATGTCTAAGTTTAAAATAATGTCATTGGGGTCTTTGGTGGATGGGATGAGGTTTATAATGGTGGAGAGAGGTTTGAAGGCACAATTGAGTCCTTTCTTGCGAAGGATTTTGGCAATCTTATTAGAGATGCATTCAATGAAAGGTAGGATGGTACTATAAATAACTTCATATTCTTTCTTACTAGGTTGAGAGTTAAGGTGGGTTTGGGCTTGTTTAAAGGCTCTTGATGTACTTGTTGCGGTAACCATTTAGCTTGAAAACTTTAGAGAGGTGGGACAACGAGGTTCTTGGTTTAAGTGATCATTATCACATATGCGGAAAGCTCTCATTGCCAAAGTTTTGAGTACACTAGCCTTTTGGGTAGGATGGTGGTGCAAGGAAGCAATAAGATAGAGGTCCATGTGTGTGGATTTCTTGAAGACCTGGTGGCCAAGAGAACCATCACCTTTTCTAATGAGAAGGATGTAAAGGAAGGGGAGCTCGTTATTAGATTCTAGTTCTTTGGTGAACTTTATGCAAGGGCCAATGCTGTTACGATGATTGTGGAAAATCTCAAGTTGTTTAGGGCCATGTGGGAAATATATGTTGGTGTCATCCACATAGTGCTTCCACCAAGTTTGTTTAAGGGGGAAGGAGTTCAGGGCAAGCTCTTCAAAATGTTCCATGTATAAGTTGGCAATGAATGTGGAAAGAGGAGATCCCATGGCAACTCCATCAGACTGCTTATAAAACACATCTTGGAAGGTTAAGAATGTGTGATGCAGGAGCATCCCTGGTTCAAGACTAATCTTGCATCAACCAAAAACATTTGCATTTCAGTTTGTTTGCAGTTTAGATTATTTCTTTCATTTTCCTGTTCAGTTCAGGTAGTTCAGTCAAAAATAGTTTCTACTTTTTGGTCTAATATTCTACCACAGTTACATTTCGCATCTTGTGGATCTGGACTTAGCATCTACATCATATCCAGAATTCAGAGCATTTGGATTAGTTACCGGAAAGTTATCACTATCATAAGGTCAGTTGTTTTCTCAGAACAGAGCATCTAGACAATCTCTGATAATTAGTTGGAGGAGAAGACTTACGGAACATTCCTTGACTTGCGAAGCTTAATGACACATCATTCGATGATTTTTGGTTTGTGGCCAACCATCCCCAAAGATACACACATTATTCCATTCATTTTCCATAGGAGTTCCATGCAATTAGTCTTGACTTATCTAGGTACACACGTTATAGCTCTTCATTGGAGTTTGTGACCTTGCCGACGCGGAGGAATCTATTGTTTCGAAGATGATATATATTGATGTAATAGACCCCTACGAAGGTAGTAGTTCACATAGTGATAATTGATAGTTTGGGATTTTGCGTGAAGGAGCTTCAAAGCTATATCTTGTGCATATTCTGATATTCTAAAATCAGGCCTTTGAGCCCTAATTGTAAGCCTGCATGTTGCCAACCAGATTGTATTTGAATTCTATGATATACTGAATGAGTAAATCTACATTTGTTCCATTTCTCTGAGTTGTTTCTATTGTGTTTAGTCTTGCTACACCGTTCAGATAGTTCATTCTATCAACCCTCCTACCGTGACTGCACCAAGTGGTATCAGAGTGAAAATTTGAATCTTTGGGAGTGAATTGAGTGAAGTTGGTGAGGGAATTCCATAAGATCTTGCTACATGGATAGATCACCAAATTGAGGCAGGTTACTTCTGTCACAACCGATTGATGATTGAGAGGCACTTGTCACCTTGTAGCCCGATTGCTGAACCAAACGCAGTTTGTACTTAATCCTAGGAAGAATACCACCAAGGAGAGTTTTTACTATTGGAACAATGGCTGGTAGAATGGATGAGATGATGGAGATGATGAAAACAATGCCAATTTGATTGGATGTTGTTAAAGAAGATAGATGAAGAGGGTTGACACCAAGACCTAATGTCGAAAACGATGATGAAGAAGAATTTCAGTCTATTGAACAAATTGGTGAAACCATAGGAGGTGATGAAGAAGAAGAATCAGATCAAGTAAAGATGTGAGCTATTTCTAAGATTGGAAAGAGACCTAGAGTTGATGTGTCGAACTATACTGGCAATTTGAACCTTGAAGAATTGATCGACGAGATAAATGACATGGAAGAATACTTTGAATATGAAGAAGTTGAAGATCCAGAGAAGGTGAAATTTGTAAAGACAAAGTTGAAAGGACATGCTGCTATATGGTGGAAAGAAGTTTAGTTGGAAATAAATAGAAGACAAAAGGAAAATATTACAAAATGGGATAGGATGGTAACAAAGTTGAAGAATCAATTTATACCTGCTAACTATGAGAACTTGGAACTATTGAAGAGATTGCAAAACCTGAGACAAAGGAGAAATCTGTGAAGGAGTACAATGAAGAATTCCATAAAATCATCATAAGAATAAGACATAGTTAAGCAAGAAAAGAGAAAGTGGCTAGATACATCAATGGACTGAGACTGAACATTCAAGAAGAACTAAGCTTGGTAAGGATGACATCTTTGGAGGAAGCATATTAGTTTGCCCCAAAAGTTGAAGAGAAAATGAATAAAAGACATGATCAGAGATAGAGAGCTAGCAGAGGTGAATTTCAGAGAAGTAGAACATTTTCTGGAGGAGATAGATTAGGATGACAAAGATAATAATGCTTACCAGAGAGATGACAAAAAAGTTTTCTAGAGAGGAAACCCTAGTGGATACTGGAATGGAGGATACAAAAGAGAAGACTGAACATTCAAGAAGAACTAAGCTTGGTAAGGATGACATCTTTGGAGGAAGCATATTAGTTTGCCCCAAAAGTTGAAGAGAAAATGAATAAAAGACATGATCAGAGATAGAGAGCTAGCAGAGGTGAATTTCAGAGAAGTAGAACATTTTCTAGAGGAGATAGATTAGGATGACAAAGATAATAATGCTTACCAGAGAGATGACAAAAAAGTTTTCCAGAGAGGAAACCCCAGTGGATACTGGAATGGAGGATACAAAAGAGAAGAAAGAGGATTTAATAAGAGAACATTCAGGGGTACTTGTTTCAAGTGCGGAGGTGAAGGACATAGAGCATTTGAATGTAATCAAGGTAGTACAAGTAAGAAGATAGAAAATAGTGGAAGAGCAGCCTATGTGAAAGAAGAACTTGTTGGATCACCCAGTTTAGCTGGTAAGCTAGAGAAAGGAGAATCATCAGTGATAAGGAGAGCACTATCTCAAGTAGAGACAAATGAGGAAGCACTGTAGAGGAAGAGTCAATTCAAAACTAGATGCAAATTAGGAGGTAAGTGATGTAAAGTTATAATTAATAGTGGTAGTTTAGAGAACCTAGTTTCAGAGGAGATGGTGACTAAGCTAAAGTTGGAAAGATTTAAACACCCTAAGCCTTATCAGATAGCATGGATTTAGGATGATCATAAGGTACTGATGAGTGAACAATGTTTGGTGAAATTTCATATTAGATCATATCATGATGAAATCTTGTGTGATATTATGCCTATGGATGTTTGCCATAGTTTGATGGGTAGACCTTGCCAGTATGATAGAAAGGCTATTCATGATGGGAGAAATAAAACATACACTATAGAAGAAAATGGAAAGAGAATTACTTTGATTCCTTTGGAGGATGATCCTAAGAGTGAAGTATGTAAGAATGCTAGAATCTGTCTAGTAGATGGAAGAAAATTTTCTGGATGGTTTGAGACATGAGAATGTGTGTTATGCCTTGATTCCTAAGAAGCCTGAAGCATTGAAGAAAGAGACCGAAGAATCACAACCAGAGGAGATAAGACAGTTGCTGATAGAGTATGAAGACATCATATCAAATAATGTACATGAAGGATTACCACCTATCAGGAGCATCAATCATCACATGGATCTTATGCTAGGAGGAAGTTTGCCTAACAAAGGAGCACATAGAATGACACCTGTAGAGAAAGAAGAACTAAATAGACAAATACAATAGTTGTTGAGGAAAGGTTTGTTCAAAGAGAGTTTGAGTCATTGTATAGTACCTGTTGTGTTAGCACCAAAGAAGGATGGAGAATTGAGAATGTGTATTGACTGTAGAGAAATAAACAAGATCATAGTGAAGTATAGATTTCCTTTACCTAGGATGGATGATATCATGGATTGTTTGAGTGGAGAAAGATATTTCACAAAGATAGATTTGAAGAGTGGATACCATCAAATCAGAATCAGAGAAGGGGATGAGTGGAAGACTGCTTTTAAGACAAATGAATGATTGTATGAGTGGTTAGTGATGGCTTTTCACAAAGATAGATTTGAAGAGTGGATACCATCAAATCAGAATCAGAGAAGGAGATGAGTGGAAGACTACTTTTAAGACAAATGAAGGATTGTATGAGTGGTTAATGATGCCTTTTGGATTGACAAATGCACTAAGCACTTTCATGAGATTGATGAATGAAGTTCTAAAGAAATTCTTGGGTAAGTTTGTGATTGTATACTTGGATGACATTCTAATTTTCAGTAAGACAAAAGAGGAACATTTGTGGCATATTAGACAAGTTTTTGCAGAGATTGTGAGAAGAGAAATTGTTGATAAACATCAAGAAGTGTACTTTCATGAAAGAAGATTTTGTATATTTTGGAATTTGTGATTTTTGTGGAAGGATTGAAGATGGACCCTAACAAAGAGAAAGCAATTGTTGAATGGCCTACACCGGAGAGCATTGGAGAAGTTAGCTCATTTCATGGATTGGCTAGTTCCTACTGGAAGTTCATAAAAAAATTTAGTTCAGTTTGTAACCCTATGACAGAGACAATGAGAGGTGACAAAAAGGATTCTACGTGGACATTAGGAGCAGATAAAAGTTTTGAATTGTTGAAGCAGAAATTGATAGAGCAACCTGTTTGGCATTACCGGATTTCAATAAGGTATTTCAAGTTTATTGTGATGTAAGTGGAAGTGCAATTGGAGCAATGTTAAGTCAAGAAGGTATACCTATAGCATATTTTAGTGAGCAGTTGAATGATGCAAGGAGGAGATATTCAGTTTATGATTAAGAGCTCTATGCCATAATTCAAGCCTTGAAGAAGTGGAGACATTACTTGTTGCCTAAGGAGTTTGTGTTGTATACAGATCATCAAGCTTTGCAATATTTGAACAGTCAAGGTAAGTTGAATAAGAGACATATGAGATGGGTAGAGTTCATACAGAGTTATACTTTTGTGTTGAAACATAGGAGTAGAAAATCAAACAAAGTTGTTGATGCATTGAGGAGGATAAGAAACTTGCTGATAGAGATGAGAGTTGAAGTGTTGGGTTTTGATGAATTGAAGAATGTGTATGAGGGAGACACTAATTTTACAGAACCTTGGAAATCATATAAGGAACCTGTTGTGACAGATTGGAGTAAGTGATTGGACTATTTCATTCAAGAACATATGTTGTTCAAAGGAAACTAGTTGTGCATACCTAGAAGTTTAATGAGAGATAATTTGATCAAGGAGAAACATAGTGGTGGATTAGCAGGACATTTTGGCATTGATAAGGTAGTGGCTTTGGTAAGTGAAAACTACTTTTTGCCTTAGATACATAAGGATGTTCAGAGATTTGTTCAGAGTTGTAGAGTTTGTCAAGTTGCAAAAGGGAGTAGTCAGAATACTGGATTGTATAAACCTTTGATAGTACTAGAGAGACCTTGGGAAGACATAAGCATGGATTTTGTAATGGGATTTTTGAAGACACAGAGAGGATATGATTCAATATTTGTAGTGGTTGATAGATTTTCAAAGATGGTTCATTTCATTCCTTGTAAGAAGACAAATGATGGAGTGCATGTAGCTAACCTATTTTTCAAGGAGATTGTGCGATTGCATGGATTACCTAAGCATATAGTTTTAGATAGAGATACAAAGTTCATTGGATAGTTTTGGAAGACACTTTGGAAGAAGATGAAGACATATTTGAAGTTTAGTTCAACTTTTCACCCACAGACTGATGAACAGACAGAAGTAGTGAATAGGAGTTTGGAAAACTTGTTAATATGTTTGGTTGGAGAGAAGATAGGAAGTTGGGATTTGATTCTTTCACAAGTAGAGCTTGCATACAATAATTTACTAAATAGGAGTACCAAAAGAACACCTTTTGAAATTGTGACTAGAGTGAATCCTAGACGAGTAGCAGAATTAAGAGATATCAGCATGGAAGAAAAGAGGAGTGCAGAAGAAGAAGAATTTACATATCATATGAAGATAGTGCATAATCAGGTGAAGAAGCTATTAGTACTCATTTATGTTTAGCATTTTAAGGTTGAACATTTGCTGATTTTACCATTCAAATCCTAAATTTTCTAAGTCGCGGGGTCTTGCATTGTTCTACCTGTTCTAGTGATAGTTCTCTGTGCTGGGTTCCTGGTTGTTCGGTTTTATCTTCGTGCTTTAGTGTTCATAGGTTGACCAGCTCCCCATGTAATGTTTTACCGCCTTTTCCTGTCGCACTCATGAAAAATGTTAAGTTTGTATGTGCAATTGATCATGTACGTTGGCGAGCTTGTGAAATCTCTATCAGCTTCCAAAAATGGTGAAAATTTGAGTTATATACATTTCTTAATGTATATCATGTTGCATATACATTGGGGGAATCTTCTGAAAGGTTCTGGGAATATTCGCCATTTGTATATCGGCCGTGCTTGTATATCAGGCTTGTATGTATACTATGCAAGCGAGACATACAAAGGAAAAGATACATTGCAGGAATATTCTAGAGGAGATTCCTTACTTGTTTGTGCAAGGGAATGTACATTGAAAAATATACAAAGGCCCGCGACATGCAAAGTGAATAGTGCCGCGGATATACAAATGGGTTTGTAACATACAAAAGAGAATGTATTTCGCATATTCTAGGAAAGATTCCCTGATTGCATGCATCTTTTGAGGTAGGCTGTAAATATTGTTAATGACACCCCATGGAGTATCATATGTCAAATGCCTCACTCACAGTCACAATGTATGATTGCCTAGTCTCTATACAACAAAGATGTTGCCTATGATGAGTGCAATGAGCCACATTGTATGGAAGATGAGAATGTCAATATGTTGTCTGCAAACAGAGAATACTCTTCTCACGATGCTGATGAAAGTGCAAATGATGAGATTCAGGTCTGGTAGCAATTTCCCTATGATGAAGATGAGGAAGATAGCTACGCTTATGCTCAAGATTCACATAATTTTCTGAATAACTTGAGGAGACCTTCTGATGAAGAAATTAGAGCCTTCATAGCTACAGTAGTAGCTCAACTTAAAAGCAATTACAACCTAAGGGGTAAAGCTCAGGTAAGCAATTCGCACCAACTAGAAAACACTTTTGTGAGCTGACCAGTGCAAAGTTATAAGGGGACTGAAACATATAAGAAATAATGGAACAATAATAAGCAAGGTTTTAAGAAAAAAATAGGCTATGATTTTCAAGGACCAGAAAATATAGTTCCCCAGGTTGAGAATCAAAAAAAAAATTCTCAAGGCAAAAATGACAGTCAGAGAGCCACAAAAATTAAAGATGGATCATGCCAAGATAAAAATAAAACTGTGGAGCAAGTTACAACTATTATTCAAAATTATGCTCCATTTGACATGACTCAAGTCTTATCATAGATAAAAGTCTTTGTTCCATTGACAGAACTAATGAAAGTGGAAGAATTCAAAAATAAAGCAGTATCCTTAATTTCAGAAGTACCCTGTCAAGCCAAGTTGAGTGATGAACCTCAGGGTAAGAAACAAGCCCTGTACATTGATGAAGATGAAGTTCCTAAGGTGTATCTTGGGATGACCATGACAAAATATCCTTCACAAGTTAAACCATTTTATGTCTCCCTTGTCATAAATCAAAAAGTAATTAAGAACTATATGCTTGACTCAGGAGCATCCACAAACATCATGCCTTTGGCCATCATGCAACAAGCTGGGTTAAAAATAGATAAGGCATGCGGGAAGTGCTATGCAATGGATGCTAGCGAGGTACCTATCATTGGAATTATGAAATATGTGGATTTTAGACTGGCAGCATATCTAGAAAAAACTTACAAAATGAACATAACAGTTGTTGATATCAAGCCACAGTATGGCATGTTGTTGTCAAGAAGGTGGGTAGGATTGATTGGTGGGAGCATGCAATTAGATCTTTCATTTGCTATGATCCCTATGGATGGAAAGGATGTCAAACTGAGTGGAGAAGAAAGATCATCAGAGACAGTGGAGGATCAAGAATCTAAGGAGTATATATGTTTTGTGGACACTGACAGTGAAAATTTTAGAGTTGTCTCAGATGATAAAGAGGATAAAGGAAAAAATATTTGCATTCATGAAGTAGATCAACAGGGTCTATGGACCATGTATTTTGATGGAGCTTGTTCAAAGGAAGGCTCTGGTGCTGGAGTTGTATTTCTGTCTCCATCTAGTAAGCTTCTAAAATTCTCTTTCTTACTGAAGTTTGCCTATACAAACAACATTACAGAGTATGAGGCTCTGTTATTAGGATTAAATTTTGCTTTGAAGCATGGAATTAAGATGCTCAAGGTATTTGGTGATTTAGAGTTAGTTGTTTCCCAAGTTAGAGATAAGTATGCATAAAAAAATAAGAGATTAAAACAATATAAGCATGTTGTTTGGGATACAATTGAATTGTTTGATGCTTTTTCAATAAACTCGATAGAGAGCTCAAAAAATGTCAGGGTAGATTTTCTAGCCAATGTAGCCATAAGTCCAGATGATATCACTCTATCAGATGTTACAAATGTTGAAGTCAAACTCAGACCTGCAGTGCCAGATAATGTATGCAGCTAGCAAGTGTTTGATGATGACAAAGATTTATTGAGATTTCTACATTGCATTGATGAGTATGAGAACCAAGAAATGGATTTTCAAAACTTTGTGGACGTTGTAGATGGAAAAGAAACTCTCTTAGGGAAAGAAATAATTCAACTCAAGACAAACAGGATCCCTAGAGGGTTGGTCACTTTAGAGAGAGATTTTGACAAAAGGGACCAACTTGTTACAAAGCCATCTCCAACAAACAAGAATGATTTAGAGGAGATAAACTTGGGGACATCTCATGCCCCCAAGAAGGTATACATTGGCAAACAGCTCAAGCCACATGTCAGAACTATGCTAATTGCATTACTGAGAAAGTATAAGCATGTCTTTGCTTGGTCATATGAGGACTTGAGAGCTTATAGAGAGGATTTATTTCAGCATGAAATCCCTTCAAAGCCTGGAGCTAAACCATTTAGACAAAAACAAAGACCTATCAACCCAACCTTAGCTCCAAAAATGCAAGAAGATCTTATGAAACTTAGGGAGGCTGGAATAATTATGCCTATAAGACATTCAACTTTGGTGTCCAACCTTATCCCAGTTAGAAAAAAGAATGGCGACATAAGGCTTTGTGTGGATTTTAGAAATCTAAATGTATCTTCTTTGAAGGACAATTATCCATTACCAAACATGGAAGCTATGTTACAGAAGGTGACTGGATGTGAACTTTTATCCATGATGGATAGATTTTTAGGGTACAATCAGGTGAAAGTAAAATAATCAGAACAATTTAAGACTACTTTCACTACTCCATGGGGAATCTATGTATATGTGAGGATGCCATTTGGACTAACAAATGCAGGTGCCACATTTCAAAGGGCAATGGATGTTGCTTTTGTAGGATTGATTGATTCAATCTTGGCTCTGTATCAAGATGACTTAACTGCCTTTTCAAAGAAAGAAGAGTAGCACTGTATGCATTTGGAGCAAATTTTTATTAGAGCATTAGAGTATGGTATCTCACTTAACCCGAAGAAGTGTGATTTTGGGGTTGTGGAAGGAAAACTACTTGGACATATTGTTTCCAAGGATGGGGTTAGAATTGATCTAGAAAGGGTGAATGCAATTGATAGAATCTAGGTTCCCAAAATAGTGAAAGGTGTCCAGTCCTTCTTTGGACAAATTAATTTTGTAAGGAGATTTGTTCCTAACTTTGTAGAGATCACCAAGGATATCTCTAAAATGTTGAAGAAGCATGCAACTGTCAAATGGGAAGATGAAGCAACCAAATTGTTTTATAACATAAAAGAAGCTATAAAGATGGCTCCTGTTTTAAAATCTCCTAATTTTTCTAAGCCATTTCATTTATTTTCATTTGCTTCTTTCCACACTATTGCTACATGCTTATTACAGAAAAATGAAGAAGGGTTTGAATAGCCTATTTCTTTCTTTAGTAGGTCATTGCAGGCCACTGCTTTGAAGTATGACATCATGGAGAAACAGGCATATGCACTGGTCGGAGAAGTCAAAATTTTTAGGCCATATTTGGTAGGCTCTCAGATAATTGCATATGTGCCTCATGTAGCAGTCAAGGATATTTTTACTCAACAAGAGGTAACTGGAAGAAGATGCAGATGGATAAATAAACTACAGGAATTCAACATTGAAATATAGATCACAAAATTGGTAAGGGGACAAGGTTTAGCAAAATTGATGACGCAATCAAATCTAGAAGCATGCCAAGTGAATGTTGTACATAACGAAGTTATAAATATGTCAGAATCTGAGTGGTATAAGGAAATAGTATATTACTTGTAGAATTTAAACTGTCCTTCCCACCTCAGTGATGTCAAGAAGAGAACTTTGAAGCTGTAGGCTATTAAATACATCATTGTTCAGGGAAAGCTATATTGGAAAAATCCTGATGGTGTATTACTCAGGTGTATTCATGAAAATCAGGCCAAGGATATTCTCAGTGACATGCACAATGGAGTATGTCGTGGACATTATGTTGGCCAAACAACAGCCCATAAAATTCTTAGAGCAGGCTATTGGTGGCCAACTCTCTTCTCAGATACACACAAAATGGCAAGAAAATGTGAGTCTTACCAAAGGTTCTCAGGAAATATAAGATATCAAGGTGCATTACCCCTTAGGACTATAACTGTAGAAGCTCCATTTTAGCAATGGGGGATTGATTTTATAGGGGAAATCTTAGAAAATTCAAGTGGAAGGCACAGTTGGATTTTGGTTGCTACTGATTACTTCACTAAATAGATTGAGGCCATTCCAACTAAAAAGGCTACACGCAAAGTGGTGATGGGTTTTATCTTGGAAAATATTATTATAAGATTTAGAGTACCAGCCAAATTGGTCGCAGATAATGCCATGTGTTTCAGATCTGGTGAATTTATTGATTTTTGCAATAATTATGGAATTGATTTGTCTCATACATCACCATATCATCCACAAGGGAATGGTCAAGCAGAGTCAAGCAAAAAAAGTCTCATAAAAATCATCAAAAGGATGATAGATAAAAACAAGAGATCTTGGGATCCAAAGTTAAAGTTGGCATTATGGGCTGATAGGGTGACAGTGAAAAGAGCAACTGGAAGATCTCCTTTTGAATTGGTATATGGTGCGGCAGCTAGATTACCTATGAACAACCTCCTACCAGTTTATAAATTCATCCAGAGGAACGGTGAGGAGATTGGAGACCCAATGACTGAAAGAATAAATCAGTTGGTCACACTAGATGAGATAAGAAGGGAAGCACAGAAGACAAACATCAAGACACAACAAAAAGTGAAATATCTATTTGATAGAAGGGCTATAGAGAGAAGGTTTCAGATAGGTGATCTAGTCCTTATGTGGAATGCAAAGAGCCAGGATAAGGGCAAACACAGCAAATTTGAGCCCTTAAGGACTGGCCCATACCAAATTGGCACTATTCATGGAGGTGATTCTTATTTTCTCTAGGCCCTCAATGGTGAACTACTAGAATTGCTTGTGCACCGTAAATTCCTTAAGGCTTTTTCTCATAAATGAGTACCTTTTGTGCACACTATAAATTAGTTGTAAGTATTTTGTACATGCCTTGTATAGTCGGTCGTGTTTTGAGTTTTGGGTTTTGTCTAGTCTGCCCTAGAGTATTTTGATCCTCGCTACAGTCTTGTGCCTGCACGTCCCCAATCAGAGCCTCTGTTAGTAATCATTTATGTTTAGGGTTTTAAGGTTAAACATTTGCTGATTTTATCATTCAAATCCTAAATTTTCTAAGTCGTGGGGTCTTGCATTGTTCTACCTGTTCTGGTGATGATTCTCTGTGGTGGATTCCTTGTTGTTTGATTTTATCTTCGTGCTTCAGTGTTCATAGGTTGACCAGCCCCCCATGTAATGTTTTACCGCCTTTTCCTGTCGCACTCATGAAAAATGTTAAGTTTGTATGTGCAATTGATAATGTATGTTGGTGAGCTTATGAAATCTCTATTAGCTTCCAAAGATGGTGAAAATTTGAGTTATATGCATTTCTTAATGTATATCAGGTTGCATATACATTGGGGGAATCTTCTGAAAGGTTCTGGGAATATTCGCCATTTGTATATCAGCCCTGCTTGTATATCGGGCTTGTATGTATAATATGCAAGTGAGAGATACAAAGGAAAAGATACATTGTAGGAATATTCTAGAGGAGATTCCTTGTTTGTTTATGCAAGGGAATGTACATTGAAAAATATACAAAGGCCCGCAACATGTAAAGTGAACAGTGTCGTAGATATACAAATGGGTTTGTACGTGTTCAACATACAAAAGAGAATGTATTTCACATATTCCAGGAAAGATTCCCTGTTTTCATGCATATGGGCACATGCATATTCGGTGATATACAATTGAAGATACAAGCAAATATACAAGGGGCCTTGTATGTTCCATAGCATACAAAGGCAGAAGGTGCATTTGATGGGGCCCGCCATTTGTTTAAAGTGATTGAATGTTCTAACATACAGTGAAAGTGCATTCCAAAGATGCAAGGCAGACATGAAGTCATTTTCATTCTATTCTAAAAGCAGTGTGGTGTCCATGGCTTGTACAATGCATTTGTATATGCAATGTATAATGAAATATGCAAAGGAAAGAGAAAATGGGTCGGGCCCACCACTTGTATATTTGCACTTGTATATGTGCCGATATGCAAATCCATGAGGATACACGGCCCGAACTTGAATGTTTTTCAAATCTGATGGCTAGATGCAATGAAGTCTACCTTGTATATGTTTTATGCTTGTATGTGTGTAATATACAAAGCGATGGATGCCAGATGGAGATACAAGCTGGATCCGAATTGAATTCCAGTTTGTTATATAACTTTTGACTTCCACCTTGTATGTTGTATATGCATTTGGGTTTGCATATACAAGAGTGATAAAGGTGAAATAAAATGAGAAAGGGCCAGCGATAGAAACACGAGGTGCCTACGTGGTGGATTTCATAGGCTTATGACTTTTCAACGTTTTTAAGTGTTGTTGATCACAACAATGGAGGGATGATTGACGGTCTTATTTTGAACCTACAGTGAAGGATTTTTCCTGAGCGTGTGTGGTTGTTTTTGCGTGGGAAACTTTTAGAGGTATGTCATTGCTACATTTTAGAGATGCTATGGGTAGCTGAAGCGTTAATGACAGAATTGCAGTCGTATGGGCTAGTGATGGATGGGTCAACAACTTGATTGAAGATGAATGTCCTTGAATGGCGGTGCGGATCCTGATTCCATCTGCTCATTCCTCTTTGTCTCCCCATAGTGTTGAATATTTCTGAGCACCATTCCTCATGTATTAAATGTAGTGGATTCTTGATTTGCCTTGTAATTAATTTTTGCCGAGTACACAGTCTTGGTATAAAAGCCAAACTATGTTACTTGTTGTTGTTGTTGAAAATTGGACAAGTTTTTGGATGCTGTAATTGGATACAATCTCATTGGTGGCTTTGTTATGGGTAGTTTTGTGAGTTTATGAGTTGTATGTTAAATTTTCTTATACACAGAATTCATCAATTACATGTTAATTTAAATGAGTGATGCTTTATAGCATGTATTTTGTTATTTGTCTCCAAGTTGAGTGTGTTCTTCTTCTAAATCTAGATAGCTAAGGGGTGTTAAAGGTTATAGGATATGGTTTTCCCATGTTGAATGCTTGGTCTTTTACTTCTGCTCAAGGAGTAGATTAAATGTTTTGGGTTAAGTATTGAAAAGAATGCATTGCAATAAGGATGTTTGTAAGCAGAAATTACTAAATACTTTATCTTGGGTATTGTCTGTAAGGCAGACATTGCATAATCCCCTTGAAATCTGATTATTATTTTGAGTTTGTGATAAACACTCACATATATATGTCTATTGATTCCGAGCCCTGGATAGACACCGATCTAGTCTTGTGTTTTGGTTGCAATCCAAAGTCTCAGTTTTGCATCCAAACATAAAATCCAACTCAAACTTTAAATATAAACCTTTAGGATTTTAGAAGTAGTTTTAGGACCCAAAATCCTCTATCTACAACTGAATATAGGTCCGAAGCTAGCCCCTTTGCACTTATCTCATAGTTTTGGTCTACATAATAGAGGATTTATCTTCTTTGTATCAACATCCCAGCTAATTCATGGATGTATTTCATAGATGTTGAGTAGGGAATACCCCCCTTTGTTCTGCAGAGCCTAAAGAAGAAGAGGAGATATTTATAGAGTCTATCTCCTATACTGTTGGCCCCTGGCCTGGGAATCCTGTCGATCATTGATGGCTACTTTTAAGGGGTGACTGGGAACAAACATCCAACCTGAGAAATTACCAACAAAAGCATTTGGAGAATATGAATAGTAAGTACAAAGAAAAGGTTGATGAGAAGAGAAGACATAAGAAATTTCAAGTGGGAGATGAAGTGATGGTGAACTTGAGAAAAGAAAGATTTCCAGTTTGAACATATAACAAGTTGAAGATGAAAAAGTTTAGACATTGTAAGATACTTAGAAAATTTAATTCAGGAAATGCATATGAAGTGGAATTACTAGAGACCTTTGGTATATCACCTATTTCCAACATTGTAGACTTATATCAGTATCATGAAGCATACTTCAGTGATAGCATGGAAGAAGACTTGAAGAAGCAGTTACCACAACTAGCACCAAAGAAGATTGAAGAAATATTGGATAGCAGAGCTGGACGTAGTACTAGAGGAAGACAATACAAAGAATATCTTGGCAAGTGGAAAGGCAAACGAGAAGAAGATTTAGCATGGATTTTTCAGGCTGAGGTGGACCGTCTTGGTTCTCCCCTAGCCCCAGCAAAGTGAGGGACTCACTTTTTCAATAACCCTGGATGTCTGATGCAGGAGCATCCTTGGTTCAAGAGAAATCTTGCATCAACCAAAAATATTTGCATTTTAGTTTGTTTGCAATTTAGTTTATTTCTTTCATTTTCTCATTTAGTTCAGGCAGTTCAGTCAGAAGTAGTTTCTACTTTTTGTTCCAGTATTCTAACGTAGTTGCATTTCACATCTTAAAAGATTTGGACTTAGCATCTACATTCATTCATCTACATCATATCCAAATTTAGATCATTTGGATCAGTTACTAGAAAATTATCGCTATCAGAAGCTCAATTATTTTCTTAAAACAAAGCATCCTGACAGTCTCTAATAATTAGTTGAAGAAGAAGACTTGTGGAGCATTCCTTGACTTGCAGAGCTTAATGACACATCATTTGATGATATTTGGTTCGTGGCCAACCTTCCCTGAAGATCCGCACATCATTCCATTCATTATCCAAAGTCTAGTTCCATGCAATTACGCTTGACCTATCCGAGTACACATGTTACAACTCTTCATTGGAGTTTGTGACCTTCCTTAGCTGACACAGAAAAATCTATTGTTTCAGAGATGATATATATTGATGTAATAGACCCCTAGGAAGGAAGTAGTTCACATAGTGATAATTGATAGTTTGGGGTTTTGTGTGAAGGATCTTCAAAGATATATCTTGTGTATATTCCGATATTCTAAAATTAGGCCTTTGAGCCCTAATTGTAAGCCCACATGTTGCTTGCTAGATTGTATTTGAATTCTATGATATACTAAATGACTAAATCTACATTTGTTCCATTTCTTTGAGTTGTTTCCATTGTGTTTACTCTTGATGCACAGTCTGGATAGTTCATTCTGTGAACCCTCCTACGGTGACTTAACCAATATGGATTTTATGCATAATTCAACCAGGGAAGCAATTTCTTCATTGGTCTTCTATCTGACATGCATAATGGAGTCTTTAAGAGGGACATTGGTGAAGAGCGAAACCACATCAAAGCTAACAAGAATGTCATCCTCATTAACCTATTTTTCTTTGATAAAGTCAAGAAAATGTGACGAGTCTTTGATGACAGAAGAAGATTGCCCAATAAGCAAAGAAACTAACTTAGCCAAGTAGGCAGCAAGTTTATAAGTGGGGGAATAGGTAGTGTTAACAATTGGTCTTAAAGGAATGTTGGGCTTGTGAATTTTAGGTACACCATAGATGCGTGGTGTAATTTCTTTATTGAGTATGAGATGTTTTTTGGTACCATCATCTAAAGTAGAATTAGAAATGGTATTTTTCACTAGTTTAAATATTCACAATAAAGAAATAAAGAAATTGTAGGACTAAAAAAAACACTATTTGACATGTGCCCAGAGGGCACCCCCAACCAGTTAACATGAAGATTATCACATGGAATATCAGAGGGATGAATAATTATCACAAACAAGGCCTGATGAATATGGTGATAGAGCATAAACTAGATATATTGTTGATTCAAGACATGAAAATGGAAGTGATAAGTTGTTGATTATGAAGAACATATTTTTTAAGGATTGCAGCTTCCAAGGTTCTAGTGCTAATGGGGCCTTTGGAGGAATTGCCACTTTCTGGAACACCCATTATGTGAAGGGAGAAGCTCTCGTGGAGGATACTAATCATGTGTCTACTCAATTTATCCATATTAGGGATGGCTCATCTTGGATAATCTCCAATGTTTATGCTCTAAATATTAAAACTACTAGGAAAAAACTATGGAATAAGTTGGACTGATTTAAAAACAAGTATACCAAAGTGAGATGGTTGGTGATGGGTGAATTCAACATGTCTCTCAATGAGAATGAAAAAAGTGGAGGATCCCAATCTTTGGAGGACAAAAAAATGGATATGAGAGAGTTTGTTGATAATCAAGCTTTATTTGATGTGGAACTCCAAGGAGCTGAGTATACCTAGTCCAACTGAAGAGTGGGGGAAGACCTTACTCAAGTGAAGTTGGATCAGGCTATCATCTCATTGGATTGGTTTAAGGATTATTATGTTTCCTCAACAACCCAGACTAGACTAGGCTTAGACCACTGCCCCATCTCCTTTTTGGCAGATAAAATTTGCAAGAAGAAGAGGTTTCCGTTTAGATTTGACAAGATGTGGCTTAAACATCTAGATTTGAATAATAGAATAAGGGAGTGGTGGCAGATTCTTGTTTAAGGATTGGCTATGTTTAGAGTGAGTAAGAAGTTGGCCGATGTTAAGATTAACATCCAAGAATGGAATAAATATTCCCCCAGATAGATTTCCAAAAATAAGGAAACTATCAAAAGTAAACTGGATGTGATCCAACAATTGATTCAAATGGATGTTATGGATAAAGATTTATGGAATCAAGAAAATGACCTCTTGTCCAGTCTGCATGACATCATCTCTAAAGAGGAAGAATTCTAGAAATAAAGATCTAAGGTAGTCTGGCTTATAGGTGGAGATTAGAATATGAAAATTTTCCATTTATCCACCATGCAACACAAAACTACTAATAGGATAAGGATCATCAAGACTAATTGCACAGAAATAAAGGAAGAGAAGGAGCTCCAATAGGAAACCATGGGATTTTATTTGATCTTGCTTAAGGTAGATCAACCCCCTCCGCAAGATCTAGAAGATAATGTGCTTGAGGTCATTCTTGATGTTCTTTTGATGGAGGATAATAAAATGTTAACTTGCAGTCCCACGAAGGAAGAAATTCATCTGGTAGTCTTCTCCTATGAAGGGTATAAGGCCCCAGTCCTAGATGGTTTTCCCCCTTTCTTCTTTCAAGTGTTTTGGAGTATCGTGGCCAAATATGTGTTAGAGGTGATGAAAGAATTTTTGGTAGCAAAAGATTTCTTAAGGAGCTGAATACCACCTTTCTCACCATCATTCCTAAGAAACCTAGAGCCAATTCTTTTTTTGATTTTAGGCCTATTAGTCTATGTAATTCTCTGTGTAAAATTTTCTTGAAGGTTATTGCCTCTCACCTCCAATTAATTCTTCTAAAACTAATTTCTTACCAAGAAAGTGGTTTCATCCCAGGTAGCCAAATTCTGGACTCTATTATCATAGTGCATGAAAATATCCACTTGTTACTTGAAATTAAGAAGGAAGGATTTTTCTTCAAGTTGGACCTCCTAAAGACTTACGACAGAGTAAACTAGAAGTTTTTATTGAAGGTTTTATCTAGATTTTGGTTTATCCAATTTTTTTGGATTTGGTGTCTCAAATGATTTCTTCCCTCAAAATTTTAGTGCTTGTTAAAGGTACCTCATCTAGATTTTTTAGTTCTTCTCAGGGGATTAGATAGGGAGATCTGACCTCCCCTTCCTATTTATTATTATGGCTGAGGTGTTGGGTCAGAAGTTTTGAAAGATGTCTCTAATAGGGCCCTGCAAGATATCCATGCTTCATCAATAGGCCTTCCTTGTTCTCATCAGTAGTTCTTCGACAACCCCATCATCATGTGAGAAGCCTCTATCTCTAAATATAGAATCTTTAAACAAATATTGTTTAGATATGAATAAGCCTCGGGTCAAAAGATAATCTTACCCTAGAGCAGACTATTCTTCATGAATACCCTTAGACTAAGGCAAGAGAAAATTTTAAAAAATCTTCAACCTAAAGTGGATCAATTCCCCTTTGCTTATCTTGGCTTGCTCTGTACAAAAAAAAGTCCCAAAATATTTTTGGCTGGGCCTGGTAGATGACTTTCATGCAAAATTGGTCAGCTAGAAGGGAGCTTTATTAAGCTAATATGGTAAAATTCAATTGATTAAAGCTACTCTGCAGGACATGTCAGTTTATGCAATGAGACTTTTCAAAATGTCAGGTAAATTTATGTAGAAAATTGAGTAGATCCAGAGGAAGTTCTTGTGGATAGGCATAGAAGAAAAGAAGAAGATCTCTTTGGTGGCTTGGGACCTTGTTTGTAAGCCTAGAAAATAGGATGATGTCAGGATCAGGAAGAATAAAGAATTCAATCAAGTTTTAATGGAAAAGATTACTTGGAGATTGATCAATGAGAAGAACATGTGGACTAACAAAAATACCTTGTTGGCTACAAAAACTTTCATGAGGTTTAGATTTAGATAAGGATACTTTGCTAGTTGGATGAAGCCTATGGAGAAATATTATGGATAGTACAGAAGCTTAATCAAAATGGGCCGCATTAAGTGGAAGGTTGGGAATGGTAGCTCTATTCACTTCTAAGAGAATCCTTGGTATGGTGACACTACTTTGTTTGAACTTGAGTGGGCTAGACATATCAAGGAGCTATGCATCAGAAGATTGGGTTAGTGGGTGATAGATTATACAGAGAATGGAGTGTGGAAGAATATAGCCAAGGTTGACCCCACTCTAACTAATCTCTAGGTCTTCCTATCTTAGTTCTAGTTGCCTTGTTCATAGAAGGAGGATGAGCTCATTTGGAAGTCCTCCCCTTTAGGAAACATCTGGGTGATGTCTGGGTTAGAGATACTACTTCCTGTAAAAATGTCCACACCCTTCTAGGCTAATCTCTAGATTCTAGCTCTTACTCCTAAAATCAACATTTTTTCTAACTCTTGGATCAAAACTAGATTCTTACCATTAACAACCTGTGCAAACATGGTTTTTCCCTTCCTAATAGGTGTGCCTTGTGTTTGAACGGATTGGAGTTGGTGATCCAATTTCTTGCTAGATGTGACTTCTCCAAAGCCATATGGGGTAAGATCCACTCTCTTTGGAACTTGGAGTGGGTTTTCCCTAACTCATTGCAGGAGCTAATTGCTCAGTGGAAAGCTCCTTCCCTAAATTCTTCCCTAAAGTTCCTTTGGGCCCTCAATCTCCCCCATGTGGCATGGGGTGTTTGGAAAGAGAGAAATAATAGGATCTTTTGTGAGACCTCGGTGCCCACGGATGGGGTCCTAGTGAAGATTACTAGGTCTATTAAGGAAAACTTTGTACTTGGAATGGTAGACAAAAATCAGGTGGGCTCGAAGGAGAACACCTTGAACTATGACAAGGTCTCATTAAATTTGAGGTTACATGTGGATATCACTATCCCATAAATAAGATTAAGAAAGATAGAGATTGGGTTAGATGGAAGGATCCACCTATGGGGTGGGTCAAGGTTAACTTTGACGAGGTAGCCAAAGGAAATCCTAGTCGAATTGGTAGTGGGGGAGTGTTAAGAGATGATAAAGGTAGGTTTATTTTAGTTGTAGCACTCCCTTTGGGTATCTAGTCTAATCACTACACTAAATCTATTCGAAAGGTTAAAAGAATATTTGGGTAACATCATAAAATGACTTAAGAACACTCAAGACCCTAGCTGGACTATTCAAATATTAATAAAGAACTCAATCAATGTGATCAATTCCTTCAAAGAATTACATATCTCTCATATTTCCCATGATGGAAATGGCGTAGCCGATATCATGGCAAATGAGGGAGTTTTTTTCCATGCTCTTCAATGATGGGAAACATACTCAAACTTTCCTAGTGAGGCGAAGTCTATCATATCCAATAAACAAAATAATGATTAAAGATTCATCTTTTATTATGAGAGTTAATCTTATGATTACTTTGCTATAGATCACACACTTTCTGAGTAGATCGAGGACCTTCTTGGTTAAAATTGGAAAGGTTTGGTTTCTTCTACAGAAGTGGGAATGGAATTCTGAAAGAGACAATTTTACTGTGACCAAAATGGGAGGTGAGTGAAACATAGTGGAGCCCTACTCTTGCAATGGGGTCCATAGAAGACCTCATTTGTGGAAAGTGATAATTGATGGGGGACTTGTCTCTTTCATGTAGAAGCTGCATGGGTCCAACCTAATTGCTACTAACTTTTTTGTCAAAGGGTGGTGAGGTAGAAAAATCAAAGCATATGGGATTGAGAGAGAGATTACTAATGAATTTAGAGCAAGGATTATAGGCCTGTCGGAGGAAGGAAGAAAGGTGTTTAAGGACTATAGAGTTAGTGAGGAGGTACTTAAAGTTTTCTTTAAAGGCAATGAGAGAAACCTACTCATCAAATTCCATTTAGGAGGGTATGAAAGTAAGTCCATCAAGCTAACTTGAGGAGAGGTAGCAGAGGTGATCATGCAGTACATCTCCCTTGAAGGTAGGTTTATAATCATTTATAGCTATAATTTCACACTCTTGAATCACTTTAGATATAAAATGGTTGTTTCTTTCCCATTCTATATTTTATCTTCAATGGAGTTTGCCATTAAAGAAAATAAAAGAAATCTTAAATTACCTATATTACACAAGGGATTAATTTTTTTTATTATGGAGCACATTAAAACCCTAGTGCCTAGTGCAGAGGTTAAGGGCAATACAATAAAGAAGGGAAAGAGCTCCATTGTGGATTGTTTCATTTCTACAGATGGTGAAATAAGGGAGGAGGAACATGACCCTAATTGGGTCGAGGAGGAGGAGTCGATAGAGGTCCTTTTCACACCACGCTCCTTTGAGGCTGAAGAGGAATATACCTCTGAAAAGAGGAAGAGGAGTGATGGTAAGAAAAACTCAAATAAATAGAGCAGGAAGAATGAGGAATCCTAGTCTACAGGTTTCCCCTTTGAGGAAGCAAGAGATGTGGAGTATACTAAGGAGAAGGGGATTAAACACAATAATGATAAGAAGAAGAAAGGTATGTAGAGTAAGAAAGATATTGATGTCTCTGGAGGTAAGCAAGTTGAAGAGTAGGGGAAAAGTAAAAATAAGGTGAAGATATGGAAAGAGAGGGATTTGAGTCCTAAAGGGGGGTAGATTAAGGGAACTGTGATTGATGAACCGAAGGTAGGGATGCCTTTTCCTTAAATTCTAGACCCCTCACGTAATCTTCCAAGGAAATTTCCTTTTCTATTGTCCTTTGCTGCTAGTAGGGAGGAGCTTTCAAATGCTTTAGGGATGGTGAAGGAAGAAGTGAACAGTCAACACCATATGATGAAGTGCTTATTCATTGAAATCAACAAGATAAACATTATGTTAAGTTGTATTTAGTAGAGGATTGGTAGTGGAGTTGAGATTGATGACAAGGAGGATGCTGAGATTCAGCTTACCTAGCAGGCCATCCCTAGGGTTAATCAGCTAGAAAAGGATCTTGTGACCCATAACTAGGACTGCGATAGTTGTATGGATAAAATAGATAAATAGATGAAAGAAATTAAGTAGAATCTTTAAATAATGCTTGATATTAGCAAATGTACCATCCAGAATAGTGCTAAGGGGGTTAGAATCCTCACTGAAAAGTTGAAAGAGCTAAAGGAAGAGCATATGGAAAGTGTGGGTGGGGAGAAAGATGGAGGTAACATATAGAAGACTGGTAGTAGGGGAAAACAAGGTAGCTCGAGCTCAAGGACACGTGGCAGAAAAAACAAATCCTTCCAAGAGGAGAAGGATGAACTTATGGGATTTGCAAAGCTTCATGAGGAATTTTATAAGCAGGTGTTGGCAGTGGCTGAGACACTCAAGTATATGCGACCATGCTGAAGGGTATCTATGGGATGCCTTGGTTTTTTAGCTACTTTTTGTTGGTTGATAGTTTCTATAAAAGGATATATATCTAGGCCTATTTTTCTTTATGTTGATGTGTTTTTGTATGATGCTTGCTATCTAGTAATGTCTAACCTTTGGGGCAACATTTTGTTGTAGGGTTTTGGGCTCCCTTCAAAACCAATTTTACCCCTTTTATCAAAAACAATTTAAAATAACATGAGGACTAACTTATTGATATTATTTATTATTATTTTTTTATGGGAAAAAAGGAACATTACAATCCTCCCTACCCAAGATTGCTTGTCATCAAGCAATCATTCCTGCATGACTACTCATCCCTATAATTCAAGGATTCCAAATCAACCTTGGAGATCTATATGTCCTTCTACTCAAAGTACATGTTGGCAAAAATTTCAAATTGTCTCACTAGATATAAAACAATCTTTTACAAGAGTTCTTTAATCTCCCCAAAAATCTTCTTATCGTCATCTTTTTTCTGTTGCATCACTCTAATGTATGTTGGAAAATGTATACAAGGGTGTAAGATAGAAAATGGTAATACCTCTACTTTTTACATTACATTACATATAAGTTGGAATGGAAAACACTAATTTAGTAGAAATTGAATAATAATTTACAAAAATCAGTGATAGAGATAAAAAGATGGCAAAAAGTGAAACCTAGAGCCAAACAAGGGAAGCCACTATCTAGAATACTAGTGCATCATGCAAATGTCCATGCTAAATGCTATTGTTCGTATGGCCTAGACACAAACAACTTCCAGGGTATGTGAAATTCAACCCAATTGCTCACCCAGTCTACAAAACCAAAAGGGATAACACAACAGAAAAGGTACTAGATAATAAAATGAAAAATAATAGATAAACTAACTAAATCAAATGAAATTAAAGAATGGACAATAGAAGGGAAAGAATACTAGAAAACCTATGTGTTTTTGAGCACTTCCTAAGTACTTATATCTGAAGATAGAAAAATTGTTAAGCTTGTTTAGGGGTTTGCCTTCAAGTCAAACCCCAACTTTTGTCTTTCAACCTCTATAGTAGCCGAGATGGATAAAGAGAGAAATATAGTGTGTGCTCCTATCCTATGTGCATCTAAGAATTAAGAGCAATAACTAAAATGAAAACTTGTATGGTGTGAGAATCCCAAGGTGCTTAAGGGCACAAAAAAAAGAAATACTTGCAATAAAATAAGAAAAGTAACAACATCACCTATGAGAGGGGCTTGAAGAATCCAAAGAGAGATAAAATAAAAAATGTTGTAGGAGCACTGTAGAACATTGTATAAAGCTGTAGAAATCTATAGCATGCAAGAATTTTCCAAGAGAGAGTGTAAGAAGAAACAGATAGATTCAAAAATGGGAGAAGGAGGGAAGAGGAAGGGTCAGATTTGAATTTTGAAGGCATTCTTCTGAGAATTGAGTGTTACATCAGGAAATTGAGAAGGAAACCAAAATTTTAAAGTTTTGGGACTTGCAGTACACTAGCATGTCATGCAGGCATCCACATATAGCGCTAGAGTCCTACAAAATCACACAAAATTCAACACATGTTACCAAGTCAATGAGAAGAACTAGGGTCTAATAATTTTTTTTGGTAAAAATCCAACATAAGAAACAAAGCCTCAAAACCATGCAAAGGAGAAAGGCTAGTGCAAGGGCTATCTAATATTCTCCTATGAGTATGTTGAGATAACAAATTTTATTTTTGCAAGGGATTATGAACTCATCATCTGCTATAACATCAAAACCTTCAAATTCTTCAGTCTGAAGTCTTCTCTTAGCTAACGAGCTTCTGTCAATGAAATTATGAGAGGATACACTATAAAGGAGTAGAAAACTTTTGCATCCACCTAGATTTTCTTGGAATTTGAAAGGATAATACCTAGGCACTCCAGAGAGAGAATCAAGTGTGCCTCCATTAGTATGTTCTTGAAAATTTGAATGAGGCTTAGGTTCAATCTCCTTATCATCAAAAAACTTCCTCAATATAATGAATTTTTCCCTTACCCATATATCTATGACTAGGTTCGCAAGGTTCTCTACAAGTAAAATAAAAATTCTTCCTCTTGAGTTCATTCTTAGCCTCATCTTATTTCCTTGTCTTTGGTGGCATGTTCTTATGTGCATAAGTCTCTTGATTCTATGAAACTTCCCTTGATTTGTCACATGATGGAGTCTTTCAATAATATTTATACTTGGGAATTGAAGTCTCAAAATTAAATCTTTATTGATAGCCTATTGTAAGGATGAAGAATTGAGATCCTTCACCAAACCTTTGAGAGGTTCAGATAGACCTTACATAAACAACACAATGAGAGTTCTCTTAGTAATATGTAGAACTATCACTGTCAACTTCTAAAATTTAGCTACATATTTCTCCACATTGCCATCCTATCTAAGCTAATCCAACTCCTAGAAATAGATCTTAGGATCTTTTCTACCAAACCACTTAATTAGCCTCCTACTAAATTCATTATAAGTATTGATGAAACCATGACCTTGGGTGACCAACCTATGGTAGCACCATTCATGAGCTATTCCCTCAAGGTTAAGAGTGAAAAACTTGATAGCTTCATCTTCACCTATAGGTTTGAGTGATAAAAATATTATCAAGTTTCTATATCTATGTACGAGATGTTTACTTGTTGGTTCTATCAAAACTAGGAAGTGTCACTTTCCAAATGCATGTTGTAGATCTTTCTACCTTGCTGGAGGTCTAGGCTCAAGCTTGGATTCATTTTTGGTTCTCTTCAAATTAATGAAGTATGTAAGAGACTTTTCCTCTTCAATCTCTCTTGGAAGAGCTCTGTACTTAGCATATCTAGCAATCATATCATCCTATGTTGAAATATAAGCTTCCATCACTAGAACTTCTTCCTCCTTATGGAATAAGGTAGACTGGAAGGGTCTAGTAGCAAAACCAATAATGGTTCTCTAGTTTTTGTTATTGTTATTATTGACTAGGCTCGAAGAGCTTGCTTCACCATTTGATTCCTAGACATATTCATTTTATTTTGCATCAAGGGGAGCATTTGAGCTGGCATACCTACTAGGCATTTTTTACTTTGAACCATTCTATCAAACTTTCTTTTAGATAATTCCTCTTCTAACATATTTCTCTTTTCTCTATCCATAGTCAGTTCTACCGCATTCTCTGGACTTTATTGTCTAAACCCCTATTTCTGCTACTCCATAACCTTCTTCTTTTCTCATTCATGGTATCTAAAATATCTATCACTTGGATACATCAAGTATTATTTGTAATCAATTTGTTAGTTCCCTACAAGAGCTAGCAAGACAACAAAATCTAATACCGATGTAATTCCCTAGTCAGGAATGTTAGAAGAATTTATCCAAGTCTTCACAAAATTCTCTAAACTTCTCTTTTATTTGCATCAACTAGGCACTAATTTCAAATTGAAACATATTTTTCCACAAAAGAATAGTAGTGCTTATAATAACCAAGAAATAATTTCTAGAGCTTCCAAATAAGATTCAAGTTCAAACTATTAACACAATATGACTCACAACATTGTCATGGTTCGCCCTCATTATAACAATTGAAGGAATTAACCTTGCAAGATAAAGGGGCCTCCCAATCATGGATTGTACCTCTTGGATTAACTAATATACCCTTTCAAAGAACAAACACCTTCTAGTAGAATGATCTCTAGGTGCACAAAATTAAGGAGCAACCTAATAGTGCACCACTAGTACTTGATTGATATAAATATTACGGGGAGGTGGGAGCTATTGGAAGTGCCAAAGTTAGAGGATATTAGAGATATATTAATATATAACCATAAGTTAGATGTTGTCCCAAAATTTAATCAAATCGCCCAATATTATGAACATGTACATGACCCAATATATAGCTTCTAAGTTAACAATTCAACATCTAGAGGTGTTATGGCAATGAAAATAGAAAATACATTATATCAAGTTCTAGAATTAATTAGTAACAAGGTTGCAATAGATCAATCATTACAAGAATACTTTTTTGAAAGGTGCACCCAAATTGAGTATTTTTTAGCCTCTTTAATTGTAATGGTTTCTGCAAAGACCAATCACTAGTCTATCCTAACATGCGGCTCCTTCCAAAAAATAGTTACTAAATTTAACACCCAAAAATATCATACTTTAGCTTCAAAATGCATTAGTCAACAAAGGAAATCCAAAAGGGATAGGTGGGCAAAATGGTGATTGGAACATATACTAAGTAAGAGAGATCAATCTCCTCATTGTTCATTTAACAATCTAACTAGACTCATATCAAGAAAAAAGTTGACCTTATGGAAGGATGCAAACAATAATTTGAAGAAGCAGCCAGACTAAAGGATATTAATATTGCAATTATATGTATGGGAAAAACCTAAATACAAACTATATTATTTTCAAAAATGATAAACTTTTAGGTAACAAACATAATTCCTACACACGACGTATCTTTGCAATGAATTCTAAAAATCTCTAAAAAATAGAAATGTTGTTATAGCTCTATGAAATACCTAAATTGGAATCACCAATAGAGTTGAGAGTTTTTATTCTTGAATATTGAAGACCACAAGGGTTTTCTATCCTTGGATATACAAGTGCAATTGGTTTGGTTTTTGGGTTGTGTTTCAAACACAAGTGCTCTAGAAAATTATGAGGAATTGATGATATCATATTTTTATATCCTTCAATGTTGCTTTTTCCTTCCTTCATAGAATTGTTGAGGAAATAATTGATTATTATTTTTTCCTATTTCCTCTCCATTAAAACCAATTAAGAGTTTCCACTAATTGTTGACTGAAACTCCCACTCTTAAAAATATTCTCTTAGAGTCACAAATGGCCTTATTCCCCCTAGTTAGGTGGTTCCACATAACTTCTTAAATAATTTCTCCTTAACAATTTAAAATAAACTTTTTATCCAACACAATGTGCTAGGTTCTTGCAAGCCCAATATTTAGATAACAATGATAATGAACGCATCTTAATGATAGTCAATCCTCCTAAGGGTTCCAAAATGTGTAACTTCCTAGTCATGGGGAGGAAGGTTCTATTACCCCATCTTACTTGGTTAGTTCATAGAGGTGACAGTGTTATTCTATGAGGAATAGTGGAATAGTCACCCACCTATCTCCTTGAGTGCAAATCTTTGGTAGGAAAGAAACTATCTTAAAAATAATTGAGGTGGAAAGGTTAGGGATTATTGGTTTGAATGAACTCCACATGGATCCTCAAATGTAAATTGCAAAGGTTTCAAGACTTGTTCTTTCTGATCCTACCAAAAGGAGATCTTGGGAGATATGCTATCTCAAAGAATAGTTATTTTCTCAGCAAGGAATGATGAAATGAAATTGATTGTGGATCCATCGAGTTAGTTTATAGTGAAGCTTGGTTATAGGACTCTTTCTATAGAAGCCAAGATTGTTTTTCAAACATACCTATGCTGGGGGATGTGTGCTTGCCAGGGTGGGTACTTTCACCTTGCTGGCCCTTAAAACTAGGATTTTGATAGGAGATAGGTTGTACAAGATGGGCCTATCCTATTCCTTCAACTGCATCCTTTATGCAGAAGTGGAAGAGGATGTTAATCACGTCTTGGTAAATTGTAAGTTCATCTAGGAATTTTGGAGCTAGGTCTACAACAAATTGGATTGGAACTCTCCCCTTCCTCAATATCTCTTCAATCTCTTCATCATCTATCTATTATTATACAAGTTATTGATGTATGTAGGTATATGGGAAGCTTGCCCATCTATGATTATATGGCACATTTGGAAGGAAGGGAATTTTAGAATTTTTAGAAAGAAAACATCCACAATTGAACAAGTCCTCTTGAAGATCAAAGGAGTTATTTTTGAACTCATGATGGAATAGGTGAATAAAAATCCCAATGCCAATAGTAATTTCTCATGCTAGGACAATATGATCTTGCAAATATGGAAATTTCTTCATCCCCCACCAACACATGGTTCAATTAACAAGAAGACTTGAATAAGAACAAATATAATTTGATTAGATGGACACCTCCATATGAACCTTTCTATAATCTTATTTTTTATAGTTTTTCATGGGTAATCAGAGTCTTTTCGAGTCAAGATGTGTTATCAGGGACTCTTCAAGCAACCTCATTAAGGAAAAACATTTTAGCCTACTTCCAAGGGGACAAATAATGAAGATGAATACTCTTCCCTCCAAAAAGGGAGGGAATTAGCACTAGAATTGGAAATAAAGAAGTTATAGATTGACGGGGACTCCTTGATTCTCATTAACAATCTAAAATCAAAGAGAGCCATGAACTAACATATGAAGTACTTTATTCAAGTGGCCTGGGAGAGTCTTAATTAGGTTTCAAATTTTAACATTCCACATTGGTATAGAGGGGTGAACAGAGTGGAAGATTGGTTGCCAAATCATGGGATTGATCATGATCATAGTTCCAAGGTGTTTTGTACAAGTATTTTTCCTTCAATATTGCAATCTATTTTGGATTTTGATAGAAGGGATTGAGTTTACCTTCAAAGATCACTAGTGTGCTTACATGTGGTACTCACCTTTATAGTTCAATCAATTAATTCGAATGGTTTTAAACTCCCTTCAAGCACCTTCTACCATCCACTCAATGAATTTATGATCCAATGGTTCTCTTTTGGGTCATGCCAGCCTTTATGAAGCTAATTGGAGCTTGACCTCCATTGTTTGTGAACAAGGACACTTGGTTGGTCTAAGATCAAATTAGGCCATCCTTGAGATCACGAGACTTTAATGCATTGATGCACATTTATTTTCTCACACCACCCATCTTTGTCACTCAAGTATCACTATTTGTAGTACAAAGTAGGGATGATTTTGTTAGTTTTCTTCACTTCACATAGTTCAATGGCCTATGAGGCACATTCCTTCCTAAATGGGAATGATGTTGCATTTATTTCTACATTTTGGGGTGTTAGATATAAGTCCATCCACTTACCTCTTTTGGTCACTTCTTATTTGAGGGATTTCCTTTTTAGTGTTGTCACCATGGGTGTTTTCTTCTACAACTCTCTCATCATGACTTCCATGGATAGTGACCATGTCAACTAGTGCCTATTTCTCCCTATGTTGAGCTAGAAACTAGAAATTCATGGTAAGGTTGATGTTATTCAGTTGTGCAAGGTATTTGACATCGACTACCAAATGGTCCCGTTTTCCATCCATAACATTTGTGAGCAACAAATGTTGTACAATAACCAAATAGTATCATTTACTGGTCCAAAATTGTATCCTCATTATTGTCCAACATCAAGCACATAGTGCAGGATGGGGAGTTCATTCACACTATCAATGTTGGTCTTTTTTTATTACATCTTCACTGTTGAATGATGGAGCTTGGCATTGGAGGGTTATGACCTATCAAAGGATGACACAATGGTGGGTGGTCTCTTTTCTCTTGAGCTTTTGTATACTACCCCAAGTACAAAGTGTATTTACCATGCAATAAAGAAGGGGCTAAAATGTGGCTGTGTGAAAGTGCTCTACAACACACTAGATGGGCATCATTTTCATTTCTCCCCAGTGATGACACACAATATTCAAGAATTCTTCAAGGCAATCTACTTCTTATGTATGCTCACTCTGGATTAGGCCCCTCATCCCCAAGGACCATCAGTCTCTTGGCTCCTATTCCCATTGTGCTTACTAATGACCCTGTGGATTCCTTTGTCCCCCTTTCTAAAAATTAAGAAGCTCTGCTAGAGATTTGATTCAAGTTTGTTCTTTTTTGGGTGTTTTTATGTTCTCCATTGGTCTAGCTATGATGCCCTCTTGTAATGATTTTTTTGTGGTCTTTTTTGTGTTCCTCATGCACACTTGTATTCAATCCCTTTTCTATATTTTGTATGGGTGCTTTACACATTTTTCAAAAAAAAAAAAGAAAAAAACAATTTAAAATAACATGAGGGATAACTTATTGATATTACTTATTATTTTTCTCATACAAGACAATAAAACAAGGGTTTCACTATAGTAGGAGTCCTTGCGAAGTGCTAACAAGACAAAGCATGGCAAGGGAGATTTTGTTTGTTTCTTTCTACAAGGATACAAATGAAGTTTTTAGGGTTTGGTTTTGCATTATTAATTGTATTTTCTCAAAGGCAATCCTATAATCTTGTTTATTCAATCTCTCTAGCATCTCCAAACGATATGTAGTCATACCGGCAAGTATTGGTTGAAATATAATGTTCAATTATAAGCTTGTTGTAGGGGGAAGATAGCATTATTTTAATTATAAGTTTGTGGGAGGGAGAAGATAGTATTAAACATTTTGTCATGCTATTAATTAAGTTATGAACATGATATTCTTCACAAAACTTTGCTTGAACAAGGAGCATTATAGTTATATATAACAATAATTGGTATTTGTCTTTTATATGATTCAAATTTACCTTTGCATTTTGTTATAATAGGGAGACATCTAAAATATGGCACATGAGCAAGAAATAAATCCAAATTATGGATTGCTACTTTTAAACCACTATTATTGACAAATCTGTAAAAGTATAACCCACATCATAGTGGACGGAAAAATATGTTGACCTAAGAAACAAGGCCAATCTTTTGGCAATCCAAAAATAGAAGGCCAAGGGTGTTTGTTTTACTTGTAATAGATACATAAAATCAACTACATGACCCAAATTTATGGCTTAGTATATTTCATCTAGTGGTTGTGGGACTTTCCGTAACACAACCATTTTTGTTCATTCCTTTGAGATGCCCCAAAATCAAATCTTTATAATGTCACTGATGCCTAAAGCTTGAAAACAATAATAGCTTTTTTTCTAATACAAGTAGTTACAATTGATAGATAATTTATTTATCATATTTGTTTTTCAAGGAAAGTTCAAGATGAGAACAATAATAGACAACAATACATTGGACTATGGAAACTTTTCACACAAACAAGCCAATATTGCATATAAATGCTTCAAAATCAATGGAATATATTACCATCAACTAACATTGTTCTGCAAAAACATGTTCTACATCAATAGGTAGAAAATAAAGAGGTTCAACATTATTGACATGCTAATAAGTAGAGTATTCAACAATTATGGTAAAGACCTAAGAGATTTAACCGTAATTACAAAAGGAAAACAAAGCTGTAAGAAGTTGTACTACAATTATAGGAAATCCACCTCGATTTCAAGTCACTAGTGTTCAATTGGTGAAATTTGATTATTAACTTACAATAATAATCAATGCATATTAATTTAAGTTTCAAACACTGGAATAGAATCAATGAACCTCAAGTCTATGCATCACTACTCTAGGAACTTATTTTAAGATCTTATTGCCTCTAATCTTTTACCTATCCTTTGAGGTCAAAACATTTACAATGTAGAAGAACATATGTTATCCACATAATTGCACCATTATTTATTAAGATTTGCCTGAATAGATATGTATAGCTTTCTAGAGACACAACCTTTGGTACAAATCCTTTGACTCATATGTATCATAGAAGAAAATACCTTTCCCAAGAATTTCTCAGCAAGCCAAAAGATAAAAATATTTCAATTTATGGGAAAAAAATCCACGAAATATTGGGAACACAAAAAATGTAGAATTTTGTTTTCAAAAAACAAATAATAATAGATGTTTTTAATATTTAAATCCATCCTAATTGCATACATAATCATCTAGTGAAAGCAAAGAGCTCAACACCCACTTGCATTTCTTTTGTGTATGCATGGAACTCAACTCACTTTAATTGTGTGGTCCTATTTTTCAGTTGTAGGCCTTGATTTGCATCTTGAAAATTTTAGGAGGATAAGTGGTACATACTATTTTCTTTCTTATCATTCAACTATTGGGCCATTTCTGGTTCATAGCATTTATAACATCTTCATGATACCCTTCAATAGTCTTTCTATACCCACTTTTTTTGTTTATTGTTTTATATATGTAGAACTCAACTTACTTGCATAGTTTAAATTGGATATTTTAGTCATAATAAACTCATCAAGTAGCCTTATGCCTTTTGGATCCCCACTCATTGCATTGCGTTATTAGGTCCTGATATTTTACTTTTTCTCTTATCAATCTTGAACTATTTTAAGTTTTCTTTTACCTAGTTGGTTGGGCTTAGGTGAATAATATTCTTTATTTCCAATAAATTTTTTGATTTGTTTCAATTAGAGTAAATTAAATGGAAACTAGGTATGATGTTTCTATAAAGAAAATTTAATTGATCAATGTTACAACTAATTGAAACTTGAAACATATTTCAAGAGATAGTTAAATGAGGGAATATCAATTCTACCAATTTGAATTTGTTTTTTACTATCTATATTGTCTTATGTTGCATAAATAAATAGGGAAATGATATGATACAAGGCACACATCACAATAAGCAATTGCATAAGGGGATTGCTATGATTTTCACCTGTAGCCTTTTGATTTCATCCATCGTGCTTTAATTTTGTTTTTGATATACTATGTGATCAAAAACACAAAAACAAAAATTATGAAACTTAAATTTATTAAAGTGAATAATATGGTCAAGAATCAAACAAAATGATTGAAAAAATTCATGTGCTATAAATATGGTGTATTTTTTATATCATTTAGTTTATCATATCACATTACAAAGCTAAAATATATTAGAAGTAATAAGACAATGGTAGAGAAAATATATACTAGCTGAAATTTATTGCTATAGGAGGTACATCCAGATCAATTCATACAAATGCAAGGGATAGTGGAAAGCGCCATTCTACAAGTTGGGTAGGATGCTAGAGACAAATGACATAACTATTGGTGTTAATTGTCTACCTACTCATGGCTAGTCCATAAAAAGGTTGTTGATAATCCATTAGAACTAATCTCATTAGCGGAAAAAAGTTTTGAAGCTAACTTTGTTATAAATTCACCTCTACAAGCTACTTTGGAAAAATCTACCCTCAATATATTGTTTATTAATCACAAGCTTAGTCTTAGTAAAGCACCACTCTCTGAAACCTTTTGACTTAATTAAAATTTAGAGAGCATGGAAAACACATTTACCAAAAATTTCAAAAATAGTATAGCAAGGTCAAAGAAAAATTTGCATATCTAAAATTTGTATAGTATGGAAAACACATTTAAAGAATTTTTGAAAGAAAATCACAGCAAGTTTACAAAGCAAGGTGTGCTTGGGCATCAAAAAGTTGCACTCAATTATTTTTGAAAATGAATCTACACCTTACATGTTTTGAAATTTATCCCATTTTAGTGAAAGCCATAGTAAATTGTGAGGACCTCCAAATCTCATGCACAAAATATAATCTATAAAGAAAATTAATTACAATTCAAGATCATTCAAAGTGAGAATTTGTGAATAAACTCTCCTTTATTAAATTTTGAGCATAAATTTTTGTGAAGGTTGTGGTGATTGGAAGTGGCACTTGGATCTACTACATCTTACAAGAAATCCATTTCCATGCTTCATTGATTGTCCATACGGTCTTCCATAGCTCCAATTTGAGCAGAGTAGGGAAAATGCTGGAAAAAGTTAAGGTGTTTAAAACTTTATAAGGCCTTCTTATCAAATGTATGTTGAACATATCATGCCATTCCATGAGACCACATTTTTTTGAGGCATTTTGTCAAACAGTTCAAATGCCTAGTCTTTGCTTCTACATTTTGCATACATGTTTACCAAAGCACTTGCAACTACAACATCTAACAAAAATCCCCCTTCTGCTATGGTTTGATGGATGTCCACATTAAGGATTATTAAAAACCTCATGGTTCAAATGTGAAACCAACATATTACCTAAATAGATAAATGTCATGTATTCTCATTGCCTTACAAGTCACTTGCAATTGTGTCTTGTACTCAAGCTGCATATTATAAGTTCCAAAGAACATCTTCCATGAAAGGATGAGATGATGGTTCTTGAGAAAGACACTTAGTAATGATTTCTCCAGCAATTTACAGTGACTCCTCAACACATGTGTTTACAATAGTAGGATCAACAACATTGCTTTTAGTGTGCTAGTCAGTGATTAAGTTCACCTAGAGCACAAGAAAAATTAATTCAATACAATTTCAACCCCTAGGCAACATAGAAAAAATAACATTATACTCTAAAAAGAAAATAGAAATGGGAAGAGAAAATGGAAGGACAAAACTTGTACATCTTACCCTCACATTCTTCAACATTAAAATTGTTTTCATTATGGTCCATAGGGTTGAGTAACTATAAAGGGGACACTTGTAAGTGTCGTTAGGGTTAAATCTAGGGTAGAAATCAAAATTGCAAAAAATCAAACCCTAACTAGCACCATGAAGCACAAACTAGCTTGAAAATGCAAAACAATAAACAAAATGCAAAGCAAACTTCAAACTAGTATTGATTGACGTCCATGTGGCTCTTCTCAATCATGCATAGGCATGCAGATTTTGAAGGATTGATCATTGGAAGATGTTGGTTGTTCACAATTTCCCAGCATAACGGTATGCAAGGACACAACATGATTGAAAATGACTTATGAGAGGCTACCTTTATAGAAAATGAAATTTTGAATCAACGGTCAAGCTTGATTAGGGTTTGAATGCTATGGACAGTCAAGATTGGTTGGGGTTTTCCCACTCCAAGAGGTTGTAGCAATGCGACAAGTGTGTGATGGAGAATAAAGGGACTCTAATTCAAATATTTTATTTGAATTAGTTTGACATGTGAAGGCATATTAAATGGAAGATGAGACATGTGACATGTGTCACAATGTAATGAGAGGTGAGGGAATAATTCAAATTTTTAATTTGAATTATGTGAGACATGTGACAAGGGGGAAACAATTAAATAAATGGGATTTATTTAGTTAATTGGAATGTGATTAAGTTGGAATTGGGAGTGGGATAACCCAAGACCTAGGTCAAAACATTACAAGCTCATGTCAACTAGGTGATGGTCAAGACATGGACAAATTTAAGTGTCTACAATTTGCCCCTCTTTGAGATGATGTTCAACATGATAAGACTTGTGTCAAGGAACATCATTTCAAAGAAGCTAAGGAAATGGATAGAGGAAAAGGATAAGTTGACGATGCCCCCTCGAGAGGATAGGCAGGTTGGACAACCACGGGTAGGCTCTCGAAATGAAATGGATTGGACAAGGAAGAAAGATGACAAAAATGGATAGAAGAAAAGGAAGGATGTGTTATGTTGCAATGAAAGTGAGCAGCCATGGTGTTTGATAAAGCACTAGATGTTATGCACGAAGGTATAAGGACCAAGGTGACTATGTGTCTTGTTCCCCAGTGTAATACAACCTTGTCTAGATACAACATATGAATATTAGTTGGGTTAGATTCAGATTTGAAACAAATGCAAGTTGAACATGATAACACACACAAGCAAGAAAGCAAGCATGCACAAATGATACAAAGAAAAGCAAGGTATTGCCCTTGTCAAGCTGTTAACCAATGATTAAGTGATTGATTGATTCATTGATTATGTCTAGTTTTAGGAATGAAACATGTTGTATAAGACACCTAGTCTGGTTTCGACAATGCAACATCCTGTCTAAGACAATGATTGATTGATTGATACTAGTGTTGTTGGTCATGCGAGAAACACCAAGGTTTGATTGATTGATTGATTGATTGATACTAGTGTTGTTGGTCATGCGAGAAACACCAAGGTTTGATTGATTGATTGATTGATTTGGTTTACATCAAGATTAGGATCAAGAGCATTGATGCAATTGGATAATTTGACAAGCTTGATTGATTTGATTGGTATTGATTGATGATGACTTGCATTTGATTTATTAGATTGGAATGATTTGATAATGATGAATTGGATGAAGTGATTGAAGAATTGATTTGAATGATGTGATTGGATGATTGATTGGAAGAAGTTATTGATTTGAATTGGATGAATTGATTTGAAGGATGGATGATGAGGATTGATTGAAGATTAGAAGAAAGATGAAATATGGAAGAGGTGTATCGCCTGTGCCTGAATCTGAGTACTTCCTTTGTATCCCAGATTGCCTACATACCCTACATCCATGGGATCAAGGCACACAACAGTGGAGATGAGATGTAGTTCTGATTATTTTTTATTGATGGGATGATATGGATTGGATTGATGTGATTTTGATGGAATGTTTAGAATGTCACACTGATGTGTTCACTATAGGGATGACTAGGAGGATCTACTCCCTTATCTCTTCATTTTGCAATCGTGTCTCTACAAGACTTGTGAAGTGTGGGATGCTATGTAGATGTTAATGCAAGGTGTTGAGGCTTAAACTATGATAGAGGCTAATGATTTAGTCTTTGAAAAGTCTAGCTCCAAGAGGGTACGCTCATCTACTAATGACCTTCTCAAACTATTAATTGGATTTGTCAAGACCTTGAGGTGTGGGAGAAATGATTGATGAAAGTGAACCCATGAATTTTAGAATTCACTTGGAAGGATGGACTTAAACTAGCCTTGGAGTATTAAGACCAAGTGGATGAAATGATTGATGAAAGTGAACCCCTTGAATTTCAGAATTCACTTGGAAGGATGGACTTACACTAGCCTTGGAGTAATAAGCCTAAGTTGTGATTGATGCAAAAATGATGTCAAGGTCTCTTGGTCCACATATTTGTACTTGTGATATAGTCAAGTTTCGACAGTTTCTCCCTATGTTGAAATTGAATATGTGGTAGGTGAATAGAACCAATAGGTCTATAAGGTTTTGACATAGTTGCAATCAGATATGATAGGGAGAGTAGATACTCCAAGGTTTCCCTATGGTTGTGGTGTATTGTGATTGGAAATGATTGGATCAGAATGAATGGTTAGGATATGATTAGAATGCGATCAATTGGATTAGGATGATGATGTGTAATGATGAGATGAATATGAGTTGGATGGATTGGGCTGATGACTAAGATGATTGGGAGAATGATTAAGAAAAAGTTGATTGGAATATGAATAAGGATGTGTAATGATTTGGAACGATGACTATGATGGATGGGAGAATGATGTTCTTTTGTGATGAGATTTGAAGATGATTTGATTGAATTGGAGAAGTGATTTTATTGCTTAGATTTTTATTGAATATTTGATTTTTTTGTATTTTTGATATTTTGATTTTTTTTGTGTTTTTAGGAATTTTTTTTTTGGAGTTTTTGAAGATGTTTTGATTTTTTTGGATTTTTGGGAATATTTTATTTTTTTGGATTTTTGGGAATATTTGATTTTTTGGGGATTTTGAGATGTTTTGATTTTTTTGGATTTTTGGGAATATTTGATTTTTTTGGGATTTTGAGATGTTTTGATTTTTTGGGATTTTTAGATGTTTTGATTTTTTGGATTTTTGAAATATTTCAATTTTCTTTCTATTTTTGAAATGTTTTGGAATGTCGATGGATGACAATTTGTGTAGCCTATGTGCTAGATACCAACGACAAGGGGATCCAAGTCTAGGTGCAAGGATGAATGAATGGGATTGGGTGAATGGATAAGAGGCGAGGTGATAGTGGATGGAAGGAATGCATGTGTAAGAGGGAAAGGATGTGATCTCCAAGGACTATGTTGCATAGGTATAACATGCCCCATTCGAGGTGGAATGCTTAGGAATTTTCATGACAAAGATTATGATGATGGATGGTGATAGAATGGATTGTTTGGAAAGGATGCGGTATGCCAAGGGATATCCATGACATGTGTCAACATTTTTCCCCCAATCTTTATCAAGATCAAAAGAGGAAGGGAGGATTGATGGATTTGATATGCTAGGTGTATGAATGTGGATGGAGGGAAATGGCATGATAGCATAGAAATGATAGGATGAAAGTGATATGTTGGATGAGACAATGTGCCCCCAAGTGTAGGTGACATAGAAGATCAACTTACACATGACGCATGTTTGATAGGTTTTCATCATGGTACTTATCCAAGGTGCCTGTTTACTAGGTTTTCACCATTGGATGAAGGGATTTCTCTTTACTTTTTTGATTTTTTGATTTTTTTGATTTTTTTTACTTTTTTGACTTTTTAACTTTTTTGATGGGAGAGGTGGAATATGGACGAGAGGGACTCAAGTGTCTAGTGCCATGAAAGATGATAGTCCCTATTAGAGATAGGTGTCATCGCATGGACCGTGTCAAATGCTCATAGATGTTGGTAAGGGAGATTGAATGAAAATGAGATGGATAAGGTAGATAATGGATTATGAAAGGAATGATGTGGATTATGGAGGGAATGAAAGTGGATTATGATGTGGATTATGTAGGACTTATGCAAAATAATGGACCACAGGGAGGTGATAAGGCAGATATGTAGGATGATGGTTGAATGATGGGGTGATGGAGGTGTGAAAAGGAATCATGACCAATGGCTGAACACACCATTATGAACATTGAACCATTTGATTGGAAGGTGTAGGAAGCAATGGAGATGTTTTCTTAGGAGATGGGCGATGTAAGCATTTGGGAACCCACATAGACTTAGTATTTTTATGACTTTTGCTTTTTTATGTGGGATGAAAGAATTTTATATTTTAGAATGGAATGGCATTTTGGAATTTTTGAGAGGTGGATGCCTCTTTTGATTTGCATTTTTGTTTAGGGACCCATACCTTTTTGGTTTCGCACTTTGCTTTTGGAGGTATGGACTTAGATAGCTCTTTAGATTGATTTCCTAAGGTATTAGGACCCTTAGGATTTTTGGCTTTTTGAAAGGAGGCATCCAAATGTTTGTTTCTGAAACCCATGTGGTGAGTGGAATGAGTGGAAGCTTTATGTTTCCATCACGTGTGCTTTTGTTGGTCATGATTAGGATATTGAGGTGATTTATGAATGATTGGGATGTTAGGTGTTGAAAGCAATGGTGGCAAAGTGGATGGTGGGAAGTTAGGGGTTGGAAGAAGTGGAGGCAAATTAGATGGGGGAAGGTGTATGGTCACATGTTTTTGACATTTGTAGGATGGAGGAGGTGGAATAGCAACATATGTATTCGGTATATGATGGGATGTGTGATTGAAAGTGGTGGACTTAGGAGGAATGGAGGAAGTACAAACATCTTTAGATTCTTAACCTTGGGATGTGTATCCAAGGCCATATGAGCGAGGGGGAACATTGAAATGAATAAGCTCCAAAATTCCTTGTTCATGAAGGCCTAGGCCTTTACCTTGCTAGTTCATGTTTTGGAGCGTGCGATGGACTATGGGACTAGGTGTAGTTTGGGAACTAGACATGATTTCCTTATTGGATGAAGAAGGTGAAATTGTGGACAAAGGTTGATGTTGTCCTAAGGAAGAACACTCCTAAATGAAAGCGGATAGACCAAGTGGATATGATGGTGGATTTGAAATGGGGTTGATAGCAGATGTGATGTGGAAGGAATAGGATCTTGGTTAGCATTGTGTTCACTAAGATCCAATGTATTTGTTTGATATTATATATTTATGTGTTCTTGGGAGGCACATGTCTCATCATGACAAGTGGCAGTGGTTGGATCATGGATTGGTGGAGTTTCTATGTTTCGAATGAAGGCCATGAAGCAGGGTGAATGCTCAAGTAGGTCCACAAGACTTTCATTAGATGGAACATGTAGGTATTGGGTGTCTTATTCATGAGTGGTTGTGGGGGGATGAATAGGATCAAGAATTTCATGGGTAGATTCTTTATCATGCATAATGTCTTGATCATGAAAAAGGTACACGTTATGGATGGGTTGAAAGGAAATGATTTGATCTTGACTAGAGTGATAGTTAGATGTTTCTCCATGTTTAGAATTGTGCTCTTGACATACCTCTCGACTTCGAATGGAAGTGGATGTCGATGTAGAAGGCTCTTAGATAGGTTTGACATGTTCTTGATGGTCAACAACATGAGGGCATGTTGGAGGTTGACTTGGACTCATGGGAGGACACTCTTGAATTGGTTCAAGGAGTTGTGGATGACATGGTTGGTTTGAAAGACTTGGCATGGTATTTGAGGACTCTTTTGTAAGTTCAAGCATATGTGTTGAATGACATGGTGATGATTGATTCCTTGCTTATAGCCCTTGGGTCACATCCTTTGTAGGTAGATGGGTGAATGAAGTTGAAGGCTTAGGATTTTGGTTTTGATTGGATGGAGGAGCAAATGAATTGAATGGGTTGGTGGGTTTGGGCAACTCCACATGTTTACTTTTGTAATGTTTGAACTTAGCATGTGGATTTGATGTATTGGTAAGTGGATTAGAGGATGGTAGAGGTAATGAAGGGTTTAGTGGATTGTAAGGTGGAGGAACCAATGTATTTGAACTAGGACATGGTGGCTTTTGGATAGGCTTTTGATTGGATAGTGGTATGATATACTTAGAAGGTGCATGACCTAGACAAGTGTTCCCCTTGTCAATGGTGGCATTAGGACTCAAAGACATTTGACCTTGTTGCAAAGGTTGACTTATGCACATATTAATGTTGGTTCACATGGAAGGAAGTTGGATTGGATGATGTGGCATTGACTTGGCCTATGGATGGATTAGGTTGGTATGAAGTGGAAGGGGTCAACACATAGGATTGAAGTGGAAATGGTTGAGGTTGTTTTTGTTTTGGTTGAATTTTACAAGTGGCGATGAATTGATTAGCTCAAACTATGAGGCATTAGATTTGAGGTCATTGGATGTGTTGGAATGTTTGGAAGAGGGCTCGGAGTCTTTGTGTGGTTTGTTAGTTGAAGGGTTTGGGGATTTGGTGAAATCATTGGATGAGGCTTTGGAGTTGAGGTGCTAGGACCTTGTTTTCGTATGTTGGCATGGTGTCACACATGTGTCTAAGTCTTGGCATGTCATCTTGTCCCTCAAGGTATGATACATTATTTACAAGGCCCTTATGATCATTAGAACTAGGAGAGGCTCCTCAAAGTACAAGTTTAGGTCTTGGATTTGTCTCATGAGCAGGCCTATGGAGGGAGCCTCCTTGAATGATGATTTTGGGCTTTGGTTTTGTCTAATTTTTTGAATTAGAAGGGCAGCCCCCTTGGACCATTATTTTGGGCTTGTTTATGATTAGGGTCATTTTGACAAGTGCTTGATTAGGAGTAGGTTGATGTGGAATGATGTGAAATGACGTGATTAGAGATTAGGAATGATTAGGGTATGATTAGGAATGAATTGATTGGAAATATGAAATGATGATTAGGATAATGATTAGGATGAAGACATGATCAGAATTTGATTAGAAATGATTAGGATGCATTTAACTTGAAATGAAGGGATGACGATGTGGAGATTATTTGGAATGAGTGATTAGGGTGATGAAGGTTGAATGATGTAGATATGATTAGGAGTAATGAGGAATGTTTAGGGTTGATGTTGTTTGGATATGATTAGATGATGTGTAATGATTAGAATGATGTTGATTGGATAATGTAGAATGACAAGGATACGATTAAGATTGGATTAGGATGACTTGGATATGATTAGGAATGACAAGATTGTATGAATTGGATTGATTAGGATGATGACTAGGATTATTAGGGTTTGATTAGGAAGAAGGTGATTTGGAATGATTAGGGTTATGAAGTGGCCAAGAGGGATGATTATGATGAAAGTGATTAGATTTCAATGTGTTGGAAGAATGCTTAGAATGACTTGTCTTTATGTGTTTGGTGTTTAGAGTTTGATTTGGCAATGTTCAAACAAATGGACACACATGCAAGATACATAAGCAATTTTGAATTTTAAATTTGAAGAATGTGATGATGATTAAGCAAGCACACATGGAAGACACATGAACAAGTCCAAGAATTAGTCAAGCGGGGTATGGCCAATAAGTCTTAAGATAGGTTGTACAAAGGTTAACTAGGGGTGTCCCTAATATACACGAGGTATCAGGGGCCCAAATCTGTGAACACTAGCTTGTTGAAGGGATGTGGCATAAGCGTAAGTGAATACCAGTTCACCTTGTGTCTAGAATCAACTGAGGCCACAACACTATCACAATGACTATGTAGCTAGATTAAGGTATAGCTTTCACTCTCCCCCCTTTGATATACACCACCAGAACACATGGTTGAGGTCATCCTTAGGGGTGATGAAATCCCCTAGCAGACCTCCTAGGAAAGGGTAAACAAAATAAAATCAAGTGAGGTATTTCTAATCTCCAAGATCACCTTGCGGTGCAAGGAGAGAGCATATACACATGCACTTGATTCACACTCGCACTTGTAAAATGTCCTTAAGAAATTGAAATGTGAGGTGTGAATATGAATGGATAAGAGGTGTTTTTGATTCTCAAGATCGTACGAAGCACATGGGAAGAGCATACACACCTCTAATCACAATCAAATTCACCAAACAGTCCAAGCACTAGTTCATTTTATGTCCAAATCAAAAATGTGAATGAAGACACTAGTTCATTTTATGCCCAATTTTGATGTGTGATGTAGACAAATGTTTGTTTTAGGAGCCCAAATCAAAATGTGAGATCAAACAATGATTAGAGAAATGAGAGAATCACCTGATTAGTTCACTCTCCAAGATGCTATGTTTGCTGATGCTAATGTTGTTTCAGCCTTGTATGATCACCTGTAAGCCACCAAAGCAAGAAAGAAGCAAGTAAACTAGCTAAGTGGACCGTTATGAAAAATAAATTAATGTGATAAAAATCTGATGTGGATGAATAGTGACAAAAAATAAATAGCATCGGTAGATTCTAGACGAAATTCTCTGCATTTTTTAAAAACATTTGACAAAAAAATGATGAAAATTGCAAAAGTTATGCTCATTTGAAGTTTTCATGCGAGTTTGACTTTGACTACAAAAAAAGTGGACAAAATGGTACAGTCACCTAAAAATTTCTTCACCATTACGTAGCCCTCTTTCTGATGAATATTTATTTGCAAAATTTTTCCTCCGTGTGCAAAAGTTATGATAAAAGGAAAAAATGCCCTCCTAGGGCTTCTAGGAAACACAAGACAGGCTTAACCATTTGCAATTAACCACTGGCAGTTTAGTGATAGTGGTCACATGTAGAAGTTTAAGTACTAGTAGTTTATATTGGCAGTCAAGGTCAGATCAACCGTTGGTCTTCAATATGACCAGGGGCTAAATAGATGCAAAAATAAAATAAAAAAATTAATTCGAAGGGTAAAACCATATGTCTAAATGCCAAGCAATATATGTTAACATTAGCAATAAAATCTAAATGCTAAACATTAAATTGTTAATATTAATGTAAAATGCTAATCATAAACTGTTGAGGCTAAATCCCTAATGGCGGTTAGGGTTCCATACAATCAAAATGGGGCTCTTCAAATGTGGAGAGGTTATGGTTGAGCAACAATGGTGATCGATAGTGGGGGGTTAGGCTCGAGGAGGAGGAGCCACCAAGGGCGGTGACAGAAATAGGGATCGATGATAGTAGCCACCAATGGGAGACCCACTGGTTAGTAGAGGGAGCAGAGGTACAAAGAGAGTGGTGGTAGTGGTTTTCAAGTGGCAACACGGAGGGAATGAGTCTACAGGGAGGTGACGGTGAAGTTCAAGAGAGCAACGGAGGTTGTTGTTGGGTGGCCGCCAATGTTGGTGGATGTGGAGTTTTCAACCAGCGGAGGATGGGGAAGATGTAGAGATCGAGCCACTACAGGTGCCGACAAGGCTTTGAATGGGCAGCACTAGGGTTTTAACTATGTAAAGAACCAAGATTCAACATAGTCGACCTACCCATTTCAAAATCGACCTGCTTGAAATTTAAACCTGCGGCTAGACAATAATATTAAACCTACACAAAAGATCATCAACCAATGAACAAGGGAAGATTAACACAGTCGATAAGGAGGGTCCCTGTGCAAGCAGCTATCAGGGTTTAAGGCAGGAGAAAAATGCAAACACAGTGCCCGATCCTACAAAATACCATACAAATAAACCTGCAAACAAAAAGAAATTGACTTACAAACAAACCATGGAAACAATGAAAACCTGATATGTCGACCAACCCCCCTACACAGAGGTTGTACAGCCATGTATAGATCCATACGGTATGGCCCTACGAAGGGACCTAAACTAAAAAAATTCAAATTTTTTTTTTGTATCGAAATTTGGCTAATTTAATGTTGTTTTTCATTTCTCAGACCTCCTAGACTCAACGGTGAGGTCTGTTTGAGCTCCAGAGGCCAACTATAAAAATAGATTTTCAGACATCACCACAAATGTCAGATTTTTCACACATTCAGATTAGGTTCACCAAATGTCGTCAAGGTTAAATCTAGGGTAGAAATCAAAATTTTATCAAACCCTAACTAGGACCATGAAGCACAACCTAGCTTGAAAATGCAAAACAATAAACAAAATGCAAACCAAACTTCAAGCTAGTATTGATTGACCTCCATGGCTCTTCTCAATAGTGCATAGGCATACAGATTTTGAAGGGTTGATCATGGGAGGATGTTGGTTGTTCACAATTTTGGTAGTATAATGGTATGCAAGGACACAACATGATTGAAAATGACTTATGAGAGGCTACGTTTATAGAAAAGGCACATTTGAATCAATGGTTGAGATTGATTAGGGTTTGAATGCTATGGATGGTCAAGATTGGTTAGGGTTTTCCCACTCCAAGAGGTTGTAGCAATGCGACAAGTGTGTGATGGAGAATAAAGGGACTCTAATTCAAATATTTTATTTGAATTAGTTTGACATGTGAAGGCATATTAAGTAGAAGATGAGACATGTGACATGTGTCGCAATGTGATGAGAGGTGAGGGAATAATTCAAATTTTTAATTTGAATTATGTGAGACATGTGACAAGGGGGAATTAATTAAAAAAATGGGATTTATTTAGTCAATTGGGATGTGATTAAGTTGGAATTGGGAGTGGGATGACCTAGGTCCTAGGGCAAAATATTACAAGGTCATGTCGACTAGGTGATGGTAAAGACATGGACAAATTTAAGTGTCTACAGTAAGAGCATGACCTAGGTTGAAACCCCCCTTAAGTAAAACTGGACCTCACATAACCCTAGAAAACATGTGACATGGCCGTCATGTAATGAACATGGGGTACATGTGACCCTAGTTTAATGGAGGTACATTTGAGTGTGACCGAGGCCTAAATATTAAATGGTTGCCATTAATCATCCAAGATTTAACAAGTAAAAGAACATGAACACCTTGTATTCATCTTGAGGATGGATTACACTTCTTAAACATTACTAAACTCAAAAAATTATAAAACTAGATCAATAGAGCCTTTGAATAGTAGGCCTTTAATAACAACATCCAAAGTCACACTAAAGCAATGAAAACTATTAAGGGTCAAGGATTTGAAATATTAAATGGTTGATATGTTCACATAAAGAAATGGTGGAAAATAATCATGGAATTACTAAGAGGAACAATAAATTGAATGAATAAAAATTATTTAAAGTTATTATGCACAATAAAGTTAATATCATTTGTCTCCTAACAAACCAAATAACATTATCAACTTTCACGAAACAGTAGCAATAAATTCAATGACAAGAAAATAATTATATCAACTTTTAGGAAGTAGCAACCTCATTCTCTAACATATTAGAACTTAGAATAATGTTTCCTGAGAACCTAACTTCTTGCATAAAAGGAGGTTTTAAATGCATAATGGATATATAGAAGTTTCTCAAGCTCAGTTAGAGATGAAAATATAATAAGAAATGACTTACTAGAAATAAAGAATATATAATTAACAGTGGTCCACAAAATGATTAAGAAATCCATTAGGATCATTAATAGACATCAATGTAGTATTAGCTAGCTTAAACTGATCAAAATCCAAACAAGACTAGATGACAGGGATATTGGAATATGGATATAAGGATTTTAAGGCCATAAAACCAAGAGAGAGAATTTGGTAAAATGGAATGATAAATCTATTTCTAGTCATGTAGCAAAGTAATAAATTTTTTTCAAAAATGTCATTTCAAACTAATTTAAAAAACATTTATAGAAAGAAGCATTAACTATTCATTATTCCTAAAATTCACTTGTTGAATTGGGAATGAACTTTTTGTGTCTTAAATTAATGGATGAGGATACCCAGCATCTTGTGAACTTTGTCAACTTCTTGACTTTGCATTATTGGAAATCTTCCAACAAATGTCTCCAATAAAATGAGACCAAAGTTAATAAATATTTGCTTTGACTATTTTTCTCCTCCTGCATAGAATAGATGTAGATTTTGGAAGCAATAGAGTAAGCATTTTATAAGAAACATTGAATCTTGGATTTTACTCAAATTTTGTTCAGATTAACTTCTTGTGAGGGATGTGGTGATTGTAAGTGGAACTTGCAATTGCTACATCTTACAAAAAAATCAATTTCCATTCTTTGATGAATGTCCATACCCTCTTTCAAAGCTCCAATTTGAGCAGAGACAAGGAAAATGTTGGTAAATGTTGAGGTGTTTAAAACCTTCTAAGGTCTTTTTAGCAAATGTATGTTGAAGATATTGTACCATTCCATGAGACCACATTTTTTGAGGCATTTTGTCAAATATTTCAATTGCCTCGCCTTCTCTTGTATATTTTGCATACATGTCTATTAGAGCACTTGCAACTACAACATCTAACAAAAATCCTCCAAGTTCATTATGCTTTGATAGATGTCCATACCCTATTCCAAAGCTCCCATTTTTGTAGAGGCTGTGAGGAACTCATCACCAGAAAATGATGAAAAGGGGGAAATTAGTTTCAAGAATGTTCCTAAAAGTCTTCATTATTTTCATGATTCTACATAATAATGTACGATTTAAAAAAAACAAAAAAAAAATTGACAAGTTGTCCAAAGGGATTTAGCTACAATAGTAATAGGGCATAAGGGTAACAATATACCCCAGGTTCAAATCCATTCACCATAATAGTGCAATCCCTAATCACAATACCCAAGTTTAAATCTTTCCAATGTAGGACAAGCCCACCCTACCAAACTGACAACTACCTATATCAAGAATTTACTGACTAAATATGCATTATAGATTACAATCAATCTTGACACTCATTTATAAACCTTATGGATGTGGTCCAACCATAACCCACACTATGTTATTTTAAAAAAAGAAAAATCAGATACATTGTAGCTTGATTAAAGTTTTAAAATATTAAGAATATCATACAGGCCTAGTCCACACCATGTTAAAGGCTACCAATAATATCACCCACATTTACCAAATAAAAAAAACCAAAGAAGTTTAAATTCAAAACTAATCACACTAATTCTTCTACCATTAAAATTGAAAACTCCTCTGATGTCCACTTATACTTTCCTTCAGTAATCTTATCATCACAATAGAGCCAAAATCTATACAAAATTAAACTACTCTAGAACAATCAAGCTAAAACTTGTATGAAATTAAACACCATTCTAGAACAATCCAGCAAAACTAAATACACAAGCAGTCACACATCAATATGTAGAATACCTTACAGAGGTTGCTTGAAACATTCTTATTGCAAGACCTTTTTTGGAGGCATTCTATCAAACAGATTGTGTGCAATGTTTATGCTATTTCATTTTTCATACATGATTACCAAAGCAACCACAACAACAAGAAAGTGTGCAAGATGGCAAGACCATAAATGCAAATATTGCCTTATGTTAATAGCCAAAGGAAAAGCCTTTACCCTATGACAAAGAGGAGCATTGGAACAACATGGATGTCAATCAAAACATAATGCAAGAGTCTTTTGCTAGGTACCAACCATGACTCTGATACCCACACAACAAAGAATTTAGGTGTAAAATGATCGATTCTATTGCTGACAACCACCTTCTCAATAAGAAAAAAGGCTTCTGACCCAAAAACTTGTAGCTACCATAAAACTACTCTTGCTACGTGCAATTACGAATGACCGTATAACTAAAACAAAGATTCATGTTATCATAAAATTAATTTGTTAACTGCTTGGAGAGAGCTCATGTGGTTGAGAAGGCGGCATGAAATTTTCATGGTGTTCATACTGTTAGCCTCTTCATTCATTGCAATATAAAGGAGGAAAGACAAATGAACACAATTGTAAATAATGCAGCCATGCAAGATGACCCTTCTTAGAAATTGCAACTACCCTGGTACACATGTATGCAAAATGTGGAAGTATAGATAAGACACATGAATGGCTTTGCAAAATGTCACCCAATCACTTGTGGCTCCATGTGTCCAGTTGGGAAAAAGCATAAAACATTAACAAGCAGTTTAATTTTCAATTTGCTAGCTTTTTCTTGGATTATAATTAATGAAAATCAGCAATCCTCTAATAAAAAAGTCACTATCCAATAGAAAAAAGGAGAAAAAGTCCCAATAAATAAAAAAATCACATCAAGAATTATTTTTTGTGGGGCACGTTTTGCCATGCCAAACTAATACAATTTAAACAGATGAAAACATTAGTCCCCATAAGGCCGAGACTAATCATAGCTCAGAGGTTAAAAAGGGTACATTTAAAAAAGATGGCCCTGAACATTTCTTATGAAAAAGAGGGCGTATACTTGTTTAAGTTCAATAATCATAAAGCTTATAAATTGGATTATAAGCCTTTCTATTTAAACGCCAAAAAACGGTTTAGACTTCGACTTTCATCAGAAAGTTGCATTGATAATCGTTTTATATCACGAGGTAGGAAAAATGTCTGATATTGACTATGTAAATCGTTAGATTTGTTCTTTTGCTCTGGGCAATTTTGAACCAATTTTGACTTTTGACATTCAAAAACTTATGTTAAGTTTAGACAATTCAAATTTGCAAATAAAATTCACGACAGTCATCTTTGAATTGGTCAGGGTTTAAATGCCCCGTTTTCCCTTCAAATTAGCGTTCAAACATTTCAAGCAAATTGTAGTCAGCCACGAGGGATGACTTCCATCCTAGAAAACGGAGATAACATTGAGTTTCTCTTCTGTATAAAGACACATTATCGCACAACTTACTTGTGTGCACCACTATATTTCCACTCTCTATATCCGATCTCTCACCTCAATTTAGCCTCATATTTCTTCTGTACTTCTACATATATTCACACAGCTGCGTTGTAATGGGGTACAACTGTTTTGCCTTGCTGCTGCTGCTCATTTCCCTCACCTTGATAGCATTCAATATAGAATGCTCCGATGCACGGAGAATACCTGCTCATAAGGAAGCTATTGTATTCAAGACTAAACTCCCCTCTGGTCCAAGTCCTGGAGTAGGTCATGAATATATACATACTGGACCTGTGAAGTCTAGTGGAAAATTAGCAGTTATATTGAAGAATAAGCTTTCTTCTGGGCCAAGTCCAGGTGTAGGTCATGAATATATACATGCTGGGCCTGTGAAGTCTAGTGAGAAATTAGCAGTTATATTGAAGAATAAGCTTCCTTCTGGGCCAAGTCCCGGTGTAGGTCATGAATATATACATGCCGGGCCTGTGAAGTCTTGTGGGCAATCGGCAGCTATTTTAAAGAATAAGCTTCCTTCTGGTCCAAGTCCTGGTGTTGGTCATGCGTATATCAACAGTAGCCCTATGAAGACAAGAGAGACAACATTAAAGAATAAACTTCCTTCTGGTCCAAGCCCTGGTGTAGGCCATGCATTTATCAATGCCACTCCTATCAAGACAACTGAATCAACAAAAATATTGAAGAATATACTTCCTTCTGGTCCAAGCCCTGGTGTAGGCCATGCATTTATCAATGCTAGTCCTATGAAGACAGCTGAATCAACAAAAATATTGAAGAATATACTTCCTTCTGGTCCAATTCCTGGTGTAGGCCATGCATATATCAATGTTGGTCCTAAAAAACAAGTGAGACAAATAGAATAGTAATGGATAACTCTCCTTATGGCCCTATTTAGATTGATATGGCAGTGCCACAACATTTTTTTATAGCAATTATTTTTAGATCAAGTTTGTGAATAGGCCACAAATAGATTGAAAAAGTATTTGTAGCGAAGATAAGCCAATTCTTTATATTGTATGTGTATATTAACTACAAACAAGTTATAGGTCTTCATAAAAATATTTTGTAAAATGTTAGTTCCAACAATTTATAAAATATTGAGACAATTCATTGAATTACAATTGTTCCCCTATGCAATTTGTTATGCCTCATTCCCCCCAAAGTCGTCAAATTGTTACTTTCCTTTACCCAAACTTCCCTACTCTCGCTAGCCCCTAAAAAATAGTTTTGGCCTATCAATTTGGGAAATACATATAGTAAAACATGGTTGTTTGCATAAACACTTTTCTTAATTTCAAGTTTGAAGAAATGATACTCCAATTGAAAATATGTAGTGGAACATGTCCATTTTGACACTTTTAAATTGTTTTAATCTATTAGAATAATGATCGTGTTTTATATATCAAACAACCTTTTAATATTAGTGGACATGATTTTGAATTCAAGAAATCTTAAATATTTATTATCATATTAGATTTACTAGTACACCATAAAATGTAAAAATGTCATCTGGTTAGGTTGCTAAATTTATAATTTTTTAATAAGTACATTAAAAGTTAATATTTATCACCCTTTAAGAGATGCAAGTTCAATTCATGACTAAATTTACTTCTATAGTAAAATTAAAATTAGTTGTACTATTTCAAAAGAACTTAAATTCAAGTTTCTCAAAAATTCAAACAATCTACATCCTTCAGATTTCTCCACACATAAGTTCTAGCCTAACATTTTTTAATCATGACCTAATGAATATAATGCATTCCTTGTCGATGTTGAAAATGACATCTCCTTCAATAGCGCAATAGGCAAAAATGTTTATTAGTAGGTTCTTGCATGTGAACATATTAAACATTCCAATATCCCTATGTAGATATGAAGCCCTAATCCTACCAATCATAATGAATCTTCCCTCATTCTTCGGCTAGTTCTTGAAAATAGTATAATGCATCAATATTTAATTCATTGTGAGGCTACTACAATGTATTTTTAAACTGTTTTGGAGTAGTAGTCTTGTTAATGGATGCCCTCTACATATAGGTTAATGGTGATGCTCCTAAAGTTGAGGTTAAGGTGAAGTTTTATTGAAAGGGAGTGGTACAATACCAGCAACCTCAACATTAGGTTTTCTAATATTAATGATCCAAAAGAAAGAATGAAGGTGTTTGAGAAAAAATAGGATCTCATAATGACATTCATAGATAGGGTCATCAACCTTGGTAGGACTATTATATAGAATTATATCACAAGTATTTCCATGCTTCACGAATGTTTTCTTAAGAGGAAAGGATAGACTATTGTAGGTGGTCCAAGTAAAAGAACTCACTCTAAACAAATAAAGAAAGAGATCGAGGTCATGGATAGGGACAATGAAGCTATTGAAGATCACCTAAAATATTTTAGGGAAGAATTGGAAGTGATTAGTAGTTTAAAGGAGTTGTCTTGTAGATAGTTTGTTGCTAATGTTTGTTTATTGTTGGTGTACTATGGTTGCATCTTTTGGCTACTATTTTTACTCAATGAGCTCCATTCCTCATTGGTTTTAGTTTCCTTTTGTTTCATTGTTGGGGATTTCTAATCTTTCTCATTGCCTCTGTGTATAAGGGTTTGGGCACTTTAAAAAACCTACCTTTACCAATAATATCAAAAAAATGGAATCAAATTATAAATAATTAATAAAATATAGGTATCCAAGAGACGACAAACATTACACAAAGACTAATTAGGAAAAGAAAATAACAATTATAAATTAATCCTTATATATATATATATATATGTGTGTGTGTGTGTGTGTGTGTGTGTGTGTGTGTGTGTGTGTGTGTGTGTGTGTGTGTGTGATAATTTAAAATATTATCTTGTAAAAATTATAAAGTCTTCCTCATCATTATTCCTTCTTTCCATAGTTTTTCATATACTAGAAGTTGCATGGGTGAATGCGCAATAGTTTTGCCGATAGGCTATTTGTAAAGTAAACATTTTTTAGAAGTGTTTGTGTTTCATGACCTGTTGTCATTGCACTGTTTGAGGAAGGTAGTGTAATTTGTGATTTATAGGCATTGTAAGGGAGTATCTATTTGTGAAGTAAATGTTTTTTGAGAAGTGATAGTGTTTCATGACTTGTTGGCATTGTATTGTTTGAGGAAGGTAGTGTAATTTGTGATTTATAGGCGTTGTAAGGGAGTATCAATTTTCATAATATAGTGGCTCCTCTTGAATATATTTATGTAGCCAATTTTCTATTGCATCCTTCTTGAAATTGTCTATGGCATCAACTTCCATGCTATGTTTTCCAATTTATAAATATAGTTTTTTAATTACATTCTATTGTGTAATAAATAGCTATGTAATAGTTTGAGTGACTACATACTACTACTGTGACAAACATTGACACAAAATTGGATGCACCAAGTGGATTGTTGAATAGATTTTGTATGTATAACATTAAGAGGAGGGAATTTGTACACTTCCTTTCGATTCATATGTTTTGGAGTAGATTTTTAGCCCCATGCTTGTCAAAGAGTGGAAAACACTATTGAAACATTAATTGTATAGTGAAATCATTATTCTTCTCTAAGTAGTCTCATTTTGAAAAGTGTTAGGAAGGTGGAGACCACATTGCATTATATGGTTGATCATGCTTGTTTTCTAGTGTATTTGTCTAGTTGCCTTCATTATTTTGAGAGTGTCTTAAAATGTAATTGATAGCCTTTAAGTAATTTTAGCATGTAGGAAAACATTTAGGCAAACAATATTGACTTATCTTTGTTCTAATATTTGGATATTTAATACTATAGCTCGCTACTTCAACTTTTAAGAGACCAATTGAACAGCAAGAAAGCTTAAGAAAAAAACAAATGCAAGTACAAATGGGAAGTAGTGACAGTTGGTTCCCAAAAATAGTCAATTAAAAAAGAATGTCTTCTATAGAAAGTGTGTTCATATGTGAAAATAATATTCACATGGCTAGAGAATCAAGTATTTTGCACATAATTTATAAGTAAAGTAGGCGTTTGACTTTGTATTTTAAAATCTAAGAACAATAAAATTTAAAAAACTCTAAAATAGGAAAATAAGAAAATTTTGATTGACAACACAACTAAAATAAATTATGCACTTCCAATAGGTTTCCATTTAGTAAACTTCCAATTATACACAACTAAAATAAATTATACACTTCCAATAGAGCTTTCTTGTCAACAAAATATTTGAAGACTTAATACTATAAAGCTAATTCAACTTTGAAGAGACTAGTTTAATAGCGAGAGAGCTTAAGAAAAAACAAATGCAAGTACAAATGGGAAGCAACGGTAGCTGGTTCCCAGTTGGCATTGCTCATAAAAAAACAATAAGAAAACCGTACCTTTATAGTCATTTAAAGAAGAATGCCTTTTGTAGAAAGAGTGTTCGCTTGTGAAAATAATATTCACTTGGCCATAGACTCAAGTATTCTCCACATAATTTGTCAGCAAAGGAGGTGTTTGAGATTGTATTTTAAAATCTAAGAAAAGTAAAATTTAAAAACTTCTAAAACAAAAAAAACAACATTTTGATTGACTATACAACTGAAATAAATTATACACTTCCAATAGCTTTCTGTTTAATAAATTATTTTATATAGTAAACTTAACCAAGTCAGTAAATTTAAACATAATCAAAATAACATTTACATTTAAAAAATTTATCATCAAGGTTTCCTCAATATGGATACATGCAATACATTCTAGCTTAGTTACATCCTAAAACACAACCAATACAAAAAAGGTAAAATAATTTAGGAAAACATAAAGGTGAAAATGAATGGGTAAAAAGAAAAAGAAATAATGTGCTTGCCCCAAAATGATGCATGTCAAGTTAACAACATATCCCTTTGTGATTTCATATATATCATTGCCTACTAAGAACCTATCCCCTTGATGATTGGAAATAAATAAAAAAACTATGAGCATAGCTAAAAGAACAAATTTAGCTTACATAATATTCCTACAGATGTTTGGCCCATTAAAAGTCCATTTGGAATCAATTATAACTGAATCCACAAATCTAGTCCTAGCTGTAGACACCCAAAATTGACCAATTTCATTATTTATGCATTAGACTCATATTGCATCGCATACCTTCATTTTTTCTAACACACTTATAATCATCTCAATTTCTTCCCCATCTCCATTATTAATTAAATAAATTCTATTTATTTAATTAATTTCCTTATTTCTTCTATTTGTCATCAATAATTAAGTAATTTTAAATTATTTAATTATCCCATCTTTAATCCAAAATAAATAAAATATTTTATTTTATTTCATTCATTATGCACATAAATTAAACAAAATTTATTTATTTAATTTATAGCTCATCCACTCTTATCTTTATCATTTTCTTCTAAATTAGTGCAACTGGGCCCCCTTGTCCATAAAATAGCAAAATTCAAAATGTGGGAAGAATTAATAAATTAGAAAAAAATCAACTATCCTCATCACTTAAATCTCAAAATAAAAAAAAAGTGCTCTATCTTGAGAAGGAACCTTAGCCTCATCAATAACCCACCTATGATTTGTAAATAAAATACATTTTTATGGACACTTGGCACATGCACATTCATCCGTGATCCTCGTCCATTGATTTCTTCTTTTATCCTCCACTGTTGATCATCCTCTCACCTTTGTCTATAAATTAGCCCACAACCAAGCCATTTGGTATGCATTGAGTTTAATATTCTTATGCTGTCGAATTATTATTAGAACATTTGCATCATTCTTCTTCAATCTTCTCATTCATCCTCATCTATTGTCTTCCATCTATTTATCTCCTATCAATCGTTATGATGTGACTGTGACCAATCAACATTCAACCATTGATCGAGCAAATCCAATATGCATGCATCAATCTAAGGTATTCAGAGGGTTTGGGTAAGAAGGATTTTCATGTTATTGTTTCATCTTTCATTATGTCCAAATTTTTTGTGTACATTTCTGGCATGCCCGGTGGGACCCACTTCATTTGATCATTTTTGTAGATTTTTGGTATAAAAATTTATGTTTTCTTTAACCCTCATTTGCAATTTTTTGTAGAGAATGTAGTATAGGTGATTTTTAGGGTTCAATCTAGCTACGCCATCGCATTCAAGAGACCAATTCCAAGCTTTTTTACTATAAATTTGCATATATTTCATCACAAGAAATTTTTTGTAAAAATTTAATAAAAATTAATTTTTCACAGGCTGTACGGATTCATACAGCCGTACAACCTTTGTTGGGTATCTAGACATCCTTTGTTTAATTATTGTTTGGGGTTTGTAAACACTTATGGCATTGAGGTGTTGCAGGGTTGGAAGTTTATGAGATAATTTGTAGATTAGATGAGCCCTACATGCATTTGGTTGCTATCTATTTCCTTGCCATGTCATCCACCTAATTCTCTCCCAGTCACTCCTTTAGGATTGCTTTCGAGGTCATTGGAATCTCCTATCATTGTTGTAAAATCTCCTATCCTCATCTAATCCCAATCAATTTGTTCTCATCCACTATCTAAAACCCCTAAACTATTACCGGATCTTAGAACAGTCGCAACTCGTTGGAGATTGTTGACTACCATCAAACATTGGATTCCACCTCTTATATCCCAGTCAACACCCTGATGCAGAGGAAAAGAAGAAATCAACTCTTTACATGCATATTACTCAAGAATAGGTTTCAATCTATTTGATGCTTCAATTTCATAAGAGAACTTCACCATGCAATGGCTTCTACTCAAGCATATTTGGATCTCCAACATCTCTGACCCACACAAGGTTTCACAATGCCTTCACATCCCATAGGAATACTATCTCAACCAAAACAAACAATTTCCAAGGTCTGCCCCTTCATGCATTTGCTATTCCTTCATGGACTGTCTTTAATGTGCAACTAAGGCACTCACACTACAGCCAACATAAACTTGTCAAATACATAACCCATCACATGGTCTTTGACCGAACAACTATAATCTGTACCTTCCAAGATGCCCAACTCCAATCAAAACTCTATACAACCATTATGTAGGACGACAGTCTTCAACACTGTCTATTAAAGACAGTCACACACTTCTGATTTCTAAGGAGATAGTCAGGGTACCCTCCTTGGGGGTGATCTCCATTGACACAACTCCAATGCCAAATAACCAACCAATTCAACAATATACCTAACTCCCTAATGCCTTCATGACAAAGAAAACAAACTCACCAAACTTACCTTTTCCTTCTTGGTTAAGACTGTTGTCCTTCTCTAAACTCCTAACACTAATTCTGCAGGGGTTTCTCACATGCCCACACTCACCATACACCATTTCCCTACCCTGCAACCTTCACAAGGTTGTGGACTAACTAGTTTACATCCCCTTCCATTGATCACCAATAGGAAAGATTAGTGGAGAGAATGAATACCCATCGGGCTACTCAGAAATACCCTACTTTAGGGTTTCAACCCACTTTCACACAAAGGAGAAATGAAGAGTTAAACTAGGGTGTCAAGAGCCCAAACTAGTTGTCATGGATAGGTAACTCAGCCACCTAACTCCCCATCATAGGTATCAACCACCTCCAGGCCATACAGGTATGGATCAATGCATAACACAGCAAATTTTTAGAAGTGAACAGCAATTCTAAAAAAAAATAGTTTTTGGGAAATCACCAATATCTTCAAACAAGTTTTGTGTTAAGTCTCCAAATAAGATTCAAAACCAAGCTACCTTAGTCTACTTTCCATCCAACATGCCCTTGCACCATGACAGTTTCGTATAGAAGTACAGTACGGCAGAAAATAGCATAAAACACAAAAAAGGTAGTAAAGATAGAAAAACAGTAATTTCTTCTCCTCTATTTCACCTTCTTCAGATCTCTCTCTACAATCCCTCCTCCCTTGGCTTAAAACAAACCTCTTACAATGCATGGAGTGAAGTGGGTTGATGCAACTGTCCAAAACCATCAAGTTCCTTCTTGAATTGTAACTGCAACATTAAAAGCCTATTGTTTAGTAACTGTCCACCTTTTATTTTGGACTATATCAACTGTTTTTAGATAGATGATACTTTCAAACATTTTAGAGAACGTTGGACAAGGTGTTAGTACATCGACACACCTTAGACATGCCTTTAAAGGCTTACAAAAATGAAGATAAAAAATGACTTAAATGACTATCCTACCAAGGACTTACAACAAGGAAATAGATTCTAGACATTTGGACATAGTCCAATTACAAACATGGTATTAAGCCTCATTACAACATTTAAATGATCTCAAAATACCTTATCAAACAAACAACTATTTGCAGATCAAGCAAAACCCTGATGTCCTGGTGCTCCTACACCACACCCATAGATTGTCCTTCCTTTGTGCATCTCTATCGACTAAGACCTTCCCCGCCACATGTGTTCCCTTCGACCAGATCTATCACCGCCCTCAAAGACTTTGACCATCACCTTTGACTTCCCTTCATATGCAAACCATAGTCTTTAAACCCATCACCACCATGGATTGACTTGGTCATCGTTTACAAGTCAGGGTTTCTATCAAAAGAACCCTCATCAGAATCTATAAGTTGATACCTTTTAAAGGCCATCACCACCATTTGAGCCTTAACTACAACCTAAACCTAACATTCAACCTTGCATAAGACTTTCCAAGTTGTCCTCCTAAACCTAACCTCAAACTTGAGCATTAAACGATTACCTTAGCCAACTCACCTTCAACTATGTTAGTCATTATTACAGTTTAATCTAGACATTTGCATTTTATGATAGTCAGTTTTTTGGAAATTCTTAACAGTTTTGACATTTTTATTAATTATGAGTCGTTAACATTTAGGGGTGTTGATGAAATCCTAGGGTTTCTTTACAATATCTATATCTATCATTGGTCCTTTTTTTATTTGTCTTTTGGGACAATAAACTGTGGTCAAAGCATGTCCTATCAATTGAAAAATCTTGCAAAAAACCATCAAAATATCCAAAAAGTCAAAAGTCAAATTAGTCAACAACAAGTCAACCAGGTTTCTTCTACATGGCATAGGAGGGCATTTCTTTTCTTTTTGTCATAACAAGGGCATATGGCATTGGATTTTCACAAATGAACACTCATTGGAAAGTTGAGAGCATGAACATTACAGTGGCATCAACAGTTTCATGGTAATTTCACCATTTTAGTAGGTAATTTCTCTGTCAAAGTTCAGCGACCTTTAAAACTTCAAATGCACATATCCTAAGAAAATTCTATCCTTTTCTAGTGAATTTTTTAAAAGTGTGTGGAATTTCACAAAATTTCTATTTATGCAACTTATTTTGTTGTATCAGGTCATTTATTGCAGATTTATAACAGATCATATCTTTTTGACCTAATCCACTTTTTGCTTGCAAGTTTGGTTTTCTTCTTGTCTCAGTGACTTTCAGGGACATCTAAGGAGCTAGAATAGAAAGGGCATCAACATACATAACAGATTTAAGGATGAAAATAAATCAAGTGCAATCAATCCATTTCTCATCTCTAAACATTGCTTTCCTTCACACTTCAAATTGGGCATAAAATTGATCTTGTTTGTTGTCACATCGTTGAATTTGGGCTAAAATGAATAAGTGTCTTCCTCAACATTTGGCTTTGGGTTCCTAAAACGAAAAAGTGTCTGCATTATCTTCTTATCACACATTTAATTTCTAAGGCTTAATGAACAATTGTGATTTGTCAAACCCTATCTAGGAGGCCTGCTAGGGGATTTCATCACCCCTAGGGATGACCTCAACCACATGTTCCGGTGGGGTATATCAAAAGGGGGAGAGTGAAAGATGTACCTCAATCTAGCTACGTAGTCATTGGGATAGCCTTGTGGCCCCAGGTGATTTCAGACACAAGGTGAAGTGGTATTCACTTACGCTTATGCCACATCCCTTCAATAGGCTAGTGTTCACCAATTTGGGCCCCTCATACCTTGTGTGTTTCAGGCACACTCCTGGTTTTAACCCTTGGGCAAACTAGCTTAAGACATATTGGCCATACCCTACCTGATTAATCATTAGGGCTTATTATTGTGTTTACAAGTGTTTTCTTAACCATAACTTTTAATCTTGAAAAAAAAAAAACATTGTGTTTGGTGTGTGTGTTCATCCATTTACATGTGAAATTTTGTGTTTGATATTGCCCAAGTCAAACTTCCAATAAACATTTGCCACATCATCCAATCATCCTAGTCATTCAAGCAATCACCTTCTCTATCATTCTACATCATCATCATACTCCTAATCGAACATTTGTTAAAAGTGACACCATGTCAACATTAGAAGACCTAGCACAAAGGCTCATTCATTTGCTTCACAAAGCTCTAAAACCTCTAGACCCATAAATGATTCAAGACATCCATGACATGATTCAAAAACAACACCTCTTAGCACACACACACAACACCTCTTGGCCACTTGTCAAATCCAAAAAGCACATCATCAACCAATACTAAATCAATCCTATATGCCACCTATATCATCACATCAAACCTATCCATCCACCTATCATGTTATCTCCACACCAACTTATCCTATTTCTTCTAATCCCAATCATTATCCATATAAATCTATATCTCAACAATTATTATCCTATACAATCCCTCCACCACAACACCATCACAACTTCCAACACATTCAACCACAATCCCATGTATCACCTCTATCTTCATGTCATGTCAATGCCATATCTACCCAACAATATTCACTTCAAACTTATCCACTTCCTCATGCCATCTTTCCAACACATCACCCAACCCATTCACAAGACAAACAAGTTCCCTCACAAGAGGTACATGCAAGCCCAAATAGCCCCTTGTAAATAAATCAGACGTCCTTATGTCCACTTTTGGAGCAAGATCTAATATCTTTTGATGAGGGAGATACCTATGTGTCATCTAATCATACTCCAAGTGGCCCCTTTATATAAATCAAGTGTCTTTATGTCAATATTTGGATCAAGATTTGATATCCTTTGATGAGGGATATACCAATCTAGGTTATGCACCCTATGAACATCCTTCATCACCATCCATTCCAATGTCAATCCATGAGCTTACTAGTCCTATCCCAACAACACCATATGATCCTGCTCCTAGTCCTAATTCACCCAACCCTTCTATCCCTCCATTCATTCCAAACCCTAATATGGTCAATCCATCTAATCCAAATCGTACTTCTAAGCCTATAACACCATCTACTATCGTTATCCATCCACTATATTGTCCATTCACATATACCCTAATGAAGGTTGTGATCCATTGGCTACTAGGTAGGAACAACTTATCCCCATATCAAACACCTATCTTAGTACCAAGCAAAGAGCCTTCAAATGCCATGCTTATTCCTCCAATTCCACCATGCAACCCACAAGCCATCGAGCCAATTGAAGAGCCTCCTATCATGAGACCAACTTAAGTCTATCATACTCTCTTATGGATGAATATCAAGAACCTGTCAAACTCATACAAGAGCCTCCCACTCTCACTTCCATAAAACCACAAGAGTTATATCAAGAGTATAATCCCAAGCATGTGGAAATATCAAGCCTTAATTCAAACCAAGATCAAATCCTTTCCATGCTACCCATCCATAACATTTACCTTTTCCATGATCAAGATGATATCACCTCTAAAGAAGCTATCTATGAGCACCTTGATCTTATCCATAATCGCATACCCATCTATGAGCAAGATGTCCAAATTGCTCCTATAAATCCTCCATCTAACCCTAATGAGACAACTTCCACTTCTCATGATGAAACATGTGTCTCCCAAGCATGCATAAAAGATCAAACCAATAACTTGGATCTTAAGGAGTAAAACAAAAATCAAGATCCTTATGATCCTCCATTCGCATCCACCATTAATTCCATTTCAAAGCCATCACATCCTATTGGTCTTTCCACTTTCATTCACGAATGTTCCTACCTAGGAACGCAACAACCTTTGTTACCATATCACCTTTTCCATCCAATAAGGAACTTGTGTCTAGTGTTCCACCTACACCTAGTCCCATTGTTGATCACATGCTCCAAAATATGAACTATCAAGTTAAAGGCATAGGCCTTCTTGAACAAGGTATTCTGGAGCCAATCCATGTCAAGGTCCCTCTGCACTCATTTGGCCTTAGATACACACCTCAAGGCTAATAATCTAAAGATATTGGTACTTCCTCCATCCCTCCTAAGTCCACCACCTTCTGTCATAAATCCCATCACATTCCTATAACATATGCTTCCATTCCACCTCCATCATCTTATCAATATCAAAAGCATGTGACCATTCACCTTCTGCCATCTAATTTACCTCCACTTCTTCCAACTCCTAACATCCCTCCATCGAATCTACCTCCACTACTTCCAACACCTAATTATCCACCTATTTATAACTCCTCTCAAAATCCCAACCATCACCAACAAATACACACAACATGTAAACATAAAGGTTCCTTTCCTTTCACTCACCCCATGGGATTCAAAAATAAAAACTTAGATGCCTATACTCGTAAAGCCAAAATTCCTACAAATCCTAATGCCTTAGAGCAAAAAAGCAAAGAATCAAAGACAAATTCATCTACAAGGCTACCTAAACCCATACCTTCACAAGAAAAGCTAAAAACTAAAATAATTTGGGTCTGTAAACAAAAAACATGCAAATAAAATGAATCATCCACCTCTTAAGAATCCCAATCATCCACTTCCATCCAAAAATCCCATTCCATCCAAAAGTCTCAAATTCCTCCATCCCCAATGAAAAGAAAAAATAAAAAAAAATAGTGTATGTGGGTCCCTAAATGCTTACATCACCCACCCCCTAAGCAAACATCTCTACTACTTCCTACACAATCTTCCCACCATAAGCTTCAATGTTTATCACGGTGTGTGCAACCGTTGGTCATAGTTCCCTTTCATCCCACAACATTTCCACATACCTCCATCTCCCCACCATTCAAACATTATCCTACATATCTTCCTCATCACTTCCCTATGGTCCATGCTTTTGCACAAGCCCTCCATCCATCTTCCCTACATAATCTACATCATAATCCACTATCCTTCCATCCATAATCCATATCCTAATCCATTATCTACCTACTCAATCCACCTAATCCATATTTCATGCAATCTCCCTTACCAACATCTATGAGCACACTTGACATGGTCCATGAGATGACATCCATCTAGCAGGACTATCACCTTTCATGGTACTAGACACTTGAGTCCCTCCCATCCATATCCATCTATTCCATCCAAAAATCCAAAGAGTAAAAAAAAGTGACAAAGAGAAAAGAGAAAAGAAAAAAAAGAAAAAAAGTAAAGAGAAATCCCTTCGTCCAATGATGAAAACCTTGCAAACAGGTGCCTTGGATAAGTACCATGATGAGAACCTAGCAAATAGGTATCATGTGTAAATTGATCTTCTATGTCACCTACACTTGGGGGCCCCTTGTCTCATCCACCATATTATTTTCAACTATCTTACCATGCTATCCTAGCATCCTTATCCATCCACATACACCTGTCCCATTGCATCCATTCATCCTCCCTTCCTCTTTTGATCTTAATAAAGATTGGGGCCAAAAATGTTGAAACATGCTTTGGAAAAACTCTTGATGTACTCCATCTTTTCCAAACCAAACCATCCTATCATGCTATCATCATCCCATTGTCGTAAGCCAAATCCTATCACTATCCTATCATCCTAAGCCTTGTCCTAAAAAATCCTAAGCATACTACCTAGAATGGGCATGTTATTCCTATGCGACATAGTCTTTGGAGATCACATCCTAGCTCCATTATGAGGCCTACATCCATCCACTATAGCCTATCCTTTTATCTATCCATCTATCATGAGCCTTTTATCCCTTATCTTATCGCCCATCCTTTTATCCATCTATCTAGTCAAATCCTACCTTAATCCTTGCACCTAGACTTGGTTTTCCCTTGTCATTGGTATTTAGCACTAAGGTTACCCTAAATTGTAAATTCATTGACATCCCAAAACACACCAAAAATCCCAATATATCAAAACATACCAAAAATTAAAAAAAAAACAAAACATACCAAAAATTCCAAAAACATCATAAAAAGTCCTAAAAATATATAAAAAAATCAAATATCCATAAAAAATCCAAGCAAATCACTTCTTCCAATCCAATCATCACTTCATTTCTTTCATTCCAATTATCTATCCAATGTAATCCCATCATTAAATAAATTCTTCCAAATCATTCAAGCAAAAAACCAATCACTTTTTCCAAATCAATCAAAATCACATCAATCAAATACATATCATCCATTAATATATCATCAAATTACAACCAATCTATTAATCAATCACATCAATTCATAACCTGATCAATCCATCTATCTTCATCATCCCATCATCATCAAACATTATCAAAACTACATCTCATCTCTATCGTTAAGTGCCTTGATCCTGTGGATACAGGGTATGTAGGCAATTTGGGATATGAAGGAAATACCCAGATTTAGGCATAGGTGATAGCCCCTTTCCATCTTTCATCCTTCTTCTAATCTTCACCAATCATCATCTTTCTCCATCTCATTTCTTCTATCATCTATCTTCGACACCTAAAATTGAAGCAATCTTTCAAAACAATTCTTTCAATCAATCACATTCATTCGAATCATCAATCATCACTTCATTAGTTCTTCTTCAATCACTTCTTCCATTCATCCTTAAATCACATCAATTCCAAGAAATAAATCCAAATGCAAGTCATCATTAATCCATACCAATCAATTCAATCAATCTTGTCAAATTATCTAATCAACGGTCTTGATCCCAATCTTGTCGTAAACCAAATCAGTCAATCATCATCAATCATCATCATCATCAATGAGACATATCATTCCCACATCCTTGTATTGATCTAGGGATATATCATTCCTTGCAATGACAACACTATCTATCATCATCATCAATCAATCGATAATCAATCATTGGTTTACAACTTGATAGGGGCAATACCTTGTTTTTTTTTGTATCATTTGTGCATGCTTGCTTGTGTGTATTATCCTTTTATCTTGCATTTGCATCTGTACCATCCCAGCTAATATTCATATCTTGTATCTAGACAAGGTTGTATTATGCTGGGGCACGAGACACATCATCACCTTGGTCCTCATACCCTAGTGTATAACGTCTAGTGCTATATCAAACATATGATTGCTCACTTTCATTGCAACATAACATATCCTTCATCTCTTTCCTCCACTTACTATCTTGCATCATTCATCTTATCCATTCTTTATCATTTTGTCTCATTTCAAGAGCATACCTATGTTTGTCCAACCCGCCTATCCTCTTGAGGGGGCATCATCGTCCTATCTTTATATCATCCACCCCTTTTCTTCCACCCATACCTTAGCTTCTTTGAAATGATGTTACTTGACACAAATATCATCATCTCAAACATCATCTCAAAGAGGGACAAAATATAGACACCCAAAATTGACCCATTTCATTATTTATGCATTAAACTCATATTGCATTGCATGCCTTTATTTTGGCTAACACACTTATAATAAAAAATCTCAACTTCTTCCCCATCTCCATAATTAATTAAACAAATTCTATTTATTGAATTAATTTCCTTATTTCTTCTATTTGCTATCAATATTTAAATAATTTTAAATTATTTAATTATCCCATCTTTCATCCAAAATAAATAAAATAAAATATCTTATTTTATTTTATTTCATTCATTATGCACATAAATTAAATAAAATTTATTTATTTAATTTATATCTCATCCACTCTTATCTTTATCATTATCTTCTAAAATCGTGCAAGTGGGCCCCCTTGTCCATAAAATAGGAAAAATAAAAATGTGGGAAGAATTAATAAATTAGAAAAAAATCATTTATCCTCATCACTTAAATCTGAAAATAGAAAAAAATAACATTCTATCTTGAGATGGAATCTTATCCTCATCAATAACCCACCTAAGATTCCTAAACAAAGTGCCTTTTTATGGATACTTGGCACGCGTGCATTCATTCATGATCCTCATCCATTGATTTCTTCTTTTATCCTCCACTATTGATCATCCTCTCACCTTTGTCTATAAATTAGCCCACAACCAAGCCATTTGGTATGCATTGATTTTGATATCCTTATGCTATTGAAATTCCTCTAGTCCTCTCATTCTTCAATCTTCTCGTCCATTCTCATCTATTATCTTTCATCTATTTTCTCCTATTAACATTATGTTATGACTATGAGCAATCGACATCCAATCAATTGAGCAAATCCAACATGCATGCATCAATCTGAGGTATTCGGAGGGTTTGGATAAAAAGGTATTGCATGTTATGTTTTATCTTTTGTTTTTGTCCAAATTTTTTAGTATACACTAGCATCAATGGACACTTTCTTGGGTTTTCTCAAGATAGATCTATGCAATCATTTGGCATCAAGTTCACTTCCCTAATTTACAACTACAAAACATAAAATGTGGTGATGCAAGTTAAATGTGGAGTTTTAAAATTTTACCTTTTCCAATTGCTCTTGAAGTGGATTATATTTAAAACTATTTTCTAGAATAAATTATTTAATAAAAAGGATCTTTAGAGTGCAATCACTTCCTATGGGATAACAATCACTTAATATTTTAGCCTTCGTATATAATTTGTAATGTTTATACAAATTTCGTTTCTCATATTTAGCCAAGAATTATTTTCTATGTATAAAAATGAAATATTCATTGTCCCCCACTAGAACCACATTAAAAGAAATGATTGATGAGATTTATATTCATTATTATATATTATATTTTATATAATGTTTAGGTTTTAATTTCAATATTTTTATATATTTAATGTTTTTAATATTAATATACATTTTAATAGACAATATTATATATTTAATAATACAGTTAGTTAAATATGTTATATATAATAATATTATATATTTGTTATTTTATTTAATATAATATTTAAGTTTTATATTATATTTTTAATAAAGTATATTTAAGGATTGTAACACCCGCCTTGTACACCTCAAGAAATACATTTATATGCTACATGAAACAGGAACATTTTTTTTCTTTTAAATGATTAAGATATCAAAGAAATGTTAACATAACTAACTACAACATATTCCCTAAGGATACAAGGCTACATTACTTTACAAACCAACTAACATACTTTAACATTCATCAGTAACTGATCTAAATCCAATGCATAATTGAATAACTGATTCATATTCATTACATACCGTCAGATAATACAATCTACATGATCAAAACATAACTGAAATGTTTTTTATTACACATAAGTACATCATGACATCATTACATTGCCATTTTCAGACTACATCAGAATTACATACTCAATGAATGTTCTGATACACAAATCTGGTACAAGATTATACACATACATCTTCATCAACTGGGACAAGTACAACTGGAACAAATCTTTTCTGCATATGAACTTGACAAGGGATAACCAATGGATAAAATAGCTCTTCCACCTGACCATGTGGAACCCTAAGGTCCACCCCCCGAGCTAGGAGTTAACATGAGGTCCCAAACAATAACAGTCAGGCAGACAAGAGTCAAACAAGAACAAAGGACGACCAAACGCCAATACAACACATGGCAATAACAATACAACACAACATAACTTAACTTAACTTTCACTTCTAGAGGCGACACAAACAAATGAGGAGAGACCGAACAAGGGATGCTAGGTTGTAGTAGGGAGAGTGTCATCGCACGGTCCTAACATGGGTTATCCTGACAGCCTCTCACTAGGCGCCGGCCCCCATCTATGGTTATCCTGACAGCCTCTCACTAGGCGCCGGCCCCATAGGGTGACACATGCGGAATCGACCTTCCTTTCATGAGGACAAGGAAGTCAATCATGCCGACCAGGCCTTCTCTACCCATCCTTAGTCTAAACAAGCACTACAGGCCATGGGAGAGGAATCCATTAATCTTGTTTAATGTGAAATCTACCCTTAACCCCCTAGTTCATTTTAGGTTATCACTTGATTAATCTACTTTCAACGGGTTATCCTGACTGCCACTTTGGGCGCCGGCCCCACGTTGAAAGCCACTCTCCTTCCTAACACCCAGTAAACCTTAACCATCATACAAGGCATTATAGCAATACACAAACTTGTTCATTGCAAGGCATAAACCCTCTTGCATTACAAACAGAATCATAACACCATTTGTTATCCATCGCCTATAGCATTACAACATTTTACACTTTTACAGATACCAGGTCTCTCCAAACAACAATTACGACGAAACGGATACAAGATAGTCACAACTAGTTAAATATCTCATCCAAAGAATATTATATCACAAAACACATAATCAACTTAGTCAATACTCCATTATAATTCATACTAAATTTGAATCACATAATCGTTATAACATCACAAATACTACGACAAACTAAGCCTCTGGAATTTCGAGTTTGACCATTCTCAATTCGACTCTTTACGACAATAGAAATACTTAACTCACCCAGTATAATGCAGATTCTCGAAATTAAACACTAAAATTCCTTCTTGGCTCATCATAAATAACTTTGTAATAAAATCAACAATGGATTACATTATCTCTATAAATCAAACTAATTGATTCCACAATAAATACCACAATTATACTAATACCCTACAATTAAATTATTTAAATATTCTACATTTGTTTCTAAAGATAGATTATAAAACACAAGTATAACAAATTTTACCCTGATTAACTTACCTTTCCAACGTTGGATTAAGTACTAAAATAATACCTTATAACTATACGGCAATACAACGAGGAAAAAGGTCCTACAATCAACAATGAACATCAATGTTTTCATTTTCCTCTAAGTTCTACCCTAATACGGTCCTTCAAATATTCTTGACCTCAATCAGATAACAGTTTACTATGCTTGGATTTCTTCATCATAACGATGTCTCTGTAATGTTTTAATCATAGATGATTTAAATCTGTCTAAGAAGAAGATCGGGACTGGTCATCCTCACGCCATCAAAACTTGATAGATGTATCAACTATGTTCGCTCCCAAGGCATTACAGTTTTCTGATAAAAGATTTTACTATATCTGTTTTAAGTGTAATAACCTATTGAATTGTAAGCACTGATCGCAGAAATGGTGTGAAATTGTTAATGACCGCTTAACCATTGAAATGGATGATATTAGTTTAGTCTAATAACTTCTGGTAGCGTCTATCTAACTCCTTCAAACTTGCAATTGATATAATTGGCGGTAACACTTCAACAGTTTTCTTTCTATCACAATATTTTCACGAAAGTCGACGGTCATAGAAAACGAAGGCAATAGGTTTGACGAAGGTTCCAAGGTTGTTCTTTGAGATCCCAACACCTTAATAATGTTTCCAAGTAATATCAAAACCACAACTCCTAAACAGAGAACAACTCCTATTCTTATGCTCACCGAATCTGCCTCAGCTTCGTCTACCCTTTCTACTATCCAAGGACTGGTAGAATAGGCAAGGAAGACTTCTGTTCACAGTTAATCATTTGATAACATGGCTTAAAAGCTGCATATTAGATTAGATCTATAATTAGCATCCTGCGTGCCTTACAAGCCATATTTTATTGTTCCTGAGTTATCAATAAGGGTTTGGGCTTGCAGTAACTGCTTCTGCTACTGTTGCTGAGAATGGATGGCTGCTGTTGTAAAACAGATTGCTGTTGCCAAGACTTCGAGAACATTCCATAATACGCACTGTGGATTGTCATCTAAATTCTTCAGAGAACTCCGTAGTGACTCTAATGTAAATCTGATTAAATAGGAAGGTGGAGAATATAACACATTTGAAGCCCACTTAAACGATGTGATTAGAATGCAGGGACTTGTACAGATGCACAGAACACAAATATGGTGGAATAAAGCAAATAATTTTAGTAAAGGATGGATGAAGCCTTATCTTAAACTTATAAAGGTCCAGCTATTCTAGGAGAGGCATGGCCAAACACTAGTGTTGCAAGAAATTCCCTTTTTTTGGGTGTACTTGCATTGCTTCAATCAGTTACATCCTTCTTGCATGAAACTTATTAAATTATTTGCCTCTTAGTCTGTCTCTTTCTGGATTTCTAGGTCCCCCACTCCTGATGACTGTAAGTGAGATATGTTGCTCAGAACTGATGTGGACCTGAAATAGATGCAGACTTTCCTATGAGCACACCCTAGGCACATGGCTGTAAATAGTTTTTCTAATTTAATGATTAAATTATGATGAGTTTGCATGCAGCAATAGCAGAATAATGTTGATTTGATCATTTTTATTGCCAACTATTGTTGATTCCGTTCAAATTGTTGCCATTTCGCTTGTGGGTATCTGTTCATACAATGACTCGTAAAATATCCTCAATGGTTCTCTCTCCTCCGGAGGATCATGTTTTTGCCCTGGCAAGCTATAAACTTTCTTCTCTTTTTCCTTGGCATTGCTTGAACTGGTTTTTCTTCTTAGGCGTACTGGTAATAACTTCTTGTTTCACTTTAGATGGGTTCCCCACTAAAGTCTTAACCTGCTCCTTGGTTGGTAATTTAGGCTTAACATCATCAATGGATTTCTTAAGGCTGCTACCAATCCCTGTCTTGGAGCTGCTATAAAACCCTGTCTCCTTTGTTTTCTTAATGAGATTTCCTGGCTTAGATGATGATGAAGGCAGTGGTGGCTTGAGACTTTTGGTTGAATCCAAAACTGGTATCTTTGGGGTAGGAGGTTTGGGGGGAGGATCTGAATGATCTCTGAGAATTTTTTTATAATAATGGTGTGAATCATCCTCCCTCTTCACTGGATGGGATTTCAGCTTGACAGACATCTTCAGATTTTCGTCGTCCATTTACAGCCCAAATCTGACCTTACGAGAAAAACACAAGTGCAAAACTAAATTGTCAGAGAGCAAACAAGGAATGTGATTGTGTGTGTTTGACTTTATATAAGTACCTGGTATAGGTGCTTTCACTATGCTTTATTTTCGCAATGGCTTCTTGGTGCTTATTGCAGGGCTCAGGGGCTGTTATAATTTCTTATTTTATTCGTGTAAGTTGCATTTGGAACATGGGCTTTTCTTCGAATAGGTAGCGCTGTAAATCTTGTATAGTAGGAGAAAAGCAACAAGTGCTGGAATCTCTTCTTTGGTTAATTACCTAGTCCAACAACGTGTTTCAGCCAGCCCTACAAGGGACGCCAGATCACTACCAAGCACAGAACTGCTCTATTTGTTTGTTCCTGCCGCTCCAAAAGGGATTAACTTTCAATTACTTTGCAGTATATCAGATTTTCTAACTTTCTGGAACTCTATATTAATCCTTGCGATTTGCCCTGCGGCTCTTGCTGTTATATGGTTTGGATCCCTAGTTTAATGGAGTACGGTTCATTTTCTCTTCTCCAGTATTTGACGAGTAAACGCCATTTTCCCACATTTTAAATATGTGACTACCAAGGCACTTACAACAAAACATCTGAGTCAAACCTAAACCGAATAAAGTAATTGTGGATCTCTATGATACAAACCGACAAAGACTTGTTTTGCATCCATGTTGCAGAGATGCTATGCGGGCACAGACTGGGAGAACACATGCTATAGTAACAGAATCTGGTTCCATACCACGCATGTTCATGTCCTTAAAAAGTTGCAAGGCCTCAAGACAATATCCATTTTGCGCATACCCTGCAATCATTGCATTTCACCTACATTCAAACATTATGTGAGTGAGGTTGACCGTCTTGCCTTTGCTGGCTAACTTGAGGACACCCAAGACTTTTAATTGAGATAACAGTTAAAGCTGCGGGAGTTGTAAGGCTATGATTGCAATTGGTAAAGCATTTTCTGCATAATGTTGTGATGTCCCTGCCTTCAAGCTAAGATCCAAGGAAATACACTATGTTTGTCGGTAAATAGAGTGGGAGGAAGACAATTACACAATGAATTCCTTGGCAGAAATCATTTAAACCCTAAGAGATGTTATTGCTTAAACGTAGAGAGGACAGCCAACAGAAAATGAGCACCGGGTTTAGGATTTGGTGGCAAAAACTCAGAATACAAATCGATTGCAGATTGGATCACATCTTTAAGCATAAATTTAACCCAAACAATCATTTGGAAGATTAAACAACCAACAACATTTGCAGAACCAGAAAGAGAAACAGACGAGTAAATTAAACTTTTAATGGAACCTGGTTGCGATGCCGATTCGACAATTTCGTTTCAACTACTGCAGTCCAAGCCTTTTCCTGATCTTCTTCCCTTTTCTCCTACCTGCAATGCCCCCCTTTGCCTCAACAAGCCTTTTCTTTTATAACACAGCCCCTTCTTTCTTCCAAGGGACTCGGCACGTGATCCCGTGCCTCTCCCTCCTCTCCTAATATTCTTATTTAATTTAATGATCCCAAAGAAGTTCTTTATTTATTTTATTGTATTTCTTTTTTTAAATGAAAACACATAATTCCCAACAACATTTAATGACTTTATAGCCGACCAAGCATATTTTATTTAATAAAGTTATAACATTACAACAATCCATAATTGTACAATTTTATTTTAATTTATTTTATTAATTAAGTTGTAAATCACTAATTACAACATAACTTACAACTATTTTATTTATTTAAATATTTATTATAAATAATATTATATTGAACAATACAAAATTTCTTACAACTTTATTTACCAACAACACTTCTAATAAAATAATAATTTATTTATAATGATAATCGACAACTAATGACATTATGCTCATTATCAATATTTATATTCTTTCGTATAATGATTCTAATAAAAGCACAATGACACCTTACACACTTAGACACTTTCTAACCTAGTTAGACTCCAAGGTGCACTATTACTTGTCCGCAAATCATGATCGAATGACAGACAATGACCAAGAGGATAAACTGACAACCAGACCACACTGACATGGGACCTCACGTTAACTCCAACAACTAATCCATTGGCGAAGGCACGCTCAGACCTGTAATCAGGTGGAGTCGATGCCTAGTACCTGCATTCCTGCAACAACGCACGGTTAAACATTCGAGATATATATCCACATATAGTCCTATAGTGAATGGAAATCGCAGTGGTGTAGGGTACTCGAAAGTGAGTAATACAACACTGTTCCATTCACGTTTATGTAAAAACAATTAACCATGTTGAACAAGGTATCTGATTACTAGTCAACAACATACAACATTCAATCCTCTTACAATTCCAATATTTCCATACAACTTGTGAAAACATAAAATGTCAATAGTTAAAACTTCAACAGATGTCATCATAATCATGATCGAATAACACATGGAGCTGAATTAAAATAATTTATAACATCTAATAGGTGCATCAAACTGTGATAACATGAAGTATCAGTGGTCAAGCATCATCCTAACATAAATTCATTATCAGTTATCATAAAACAGAGTGTCCATCGCCCAATAGAGTGTCATAGTGTCCAATCCTACTAGAAAAACCATCAGTCTGACAAACGACAAGGTGAGGGGCACTACATCCTCCCCCCCTAGGATCAGGCTTACTCCCAGAAGCCTGCAACAATTATGGGTGAAATGCACTGAGTTTGGGGCAGTTTTCACATCACTATGCAAACATGGGAGCACACACTGTGCATGAGATTTATTAACAAAAAAGTCTTGATATACTAACTTTACACCTTTAGCAGCATGGTACCATAATTTATCATTTTATAAGCATTATATTCATGATTTAACACACATACACGAATTCAAATTACCATGAATCACATCTCAAGGCTACACAAGGATCCATCTGGACACCCGTAACTGACCTACTAAGGCATGACACAAAATCTATGAGCCAAGAACCAACATCTATCCCGCACAATCCATACCACACACTCTGAGACTTGATGGTGCTAGGGCACACACACATGGTTAGACCATCCAAACAAGACAACAATGACCTAACTCCTACAGCAAAAATTTAGTTAGCCTCCATGAAATAGTCCTAGCCTCAGATATCCCCATCCTCAAGGTTCCCTGTGTCTGCTTCCTCGTATACACTCACCAAGTCTGCCTCATACACCTTTGGAGAGGAATCACAATACGATACACGGCCGACGTCGAAAACAATAAGGAGAAACTAGTTTAGCCACCAAAGTCATAAACAAATATAAAATAAAGATTAAATTTCATCAATAAAACAAGAAATGCGCGCAGTTCAACACTAAACCAAATTTAACCACAAGGGTTACGCACAAATGAAGATCACAAGGTGTGGCTAAACCATCACAATCAAATATAAACAAAATGTCGGCCTTTTCAATTAATAGAAAATCATCAATAATTATAAGGAAAATACACAATCTTTGAAATTGCACTGTACAACACTGCGTGACTAGATACTAGCCACCAAACGAGGAAGGAGGGAACAACGTCAGGTTATCCTCAACTTTTATTCCACACAATAAAGACTCTACATAAGCACTAAGAATATCCAAGAATGCATACTTCACAAGAGGATGTACAGGCATCTAGTCCTCTACCTGACAACTCCTCTAACTACAACCAAAGCTTCTTAAGGATAGGATGATCGTCGAGAGACACCTCTCGACTCTCCCCTAATTCCAAATTGTTCACCATCATGGCAAACAACTGACAACCTTGACTCATGCATCTCTTTGACCGTATGGCAGATATCATATGTAGGGGAATGGATCTCTACATGCCAACTACCCCTACCTCGACCTTTAGGCACCTACCTATGTAGACACCGCCAAGGGACAACCTCGGGTTGTTAGGTGAAGGTGACGAAAGGGGAGAACATAATCTTATGAGTTTAAGCAACTAGTGTAGCTTGATGGGCTAATATAAATCCCAGAGTACCTAGTGTTTAACTTGGCTCTGATACCAGATGTAACACCTGTCTTGTACACCTCAAGAAATACATTTATATGCTACATGAAACAAGAACTTTTTTTTTTCTTTTAAATGATTAAGATATCAAAGAAATGTTAACATAACTAACTACGACATATTCCCTAAGGATACAAGGCTACATTACTTTACAAACCAACTAACATACTTTAACATTCATCAGTAACTGATCTAAATCCAATGCATAATTAAATAACTGATTCATATTCATTACATACCGTTAGATAATACAATCTACATGATCAAAACATAACTGAAATGTTTTTTATTACACATAAGTACATCATGACATCATTACATTGCCATTTTCAGACTACATCAGAATTACATACTCAATGAATGTTCTGATACACAAATCTGGTACAAGATTATACACATACATCTTCATCAACTGGGACAAGTACAACTGGAACAAATCTTTTCTGCATATGAACTTGACAAGGGATAACCAATGGATAAAATAGCTCTTCCACCCGACCATGTGGAACCCTAAGGTCCACCCCCCGAGCTAGGAGTTAACATGAGGTCCCAAACAATAACAGTCAGGCAGACAAGAGTCAAACAAGAACAAAGGATGACCAAACGCCAATACAACACATGGCAATAACAATACAACACAACATAACTTAACTTAACTTTCACTTCTAGAGGCGACACAAACAAATGAGGAGAGACCGAACAAGGGATGCTAGGTTGTAGTAGGGAGAGTGTCATCGTACGGTCCTAACATGGGTTATCCTGACAGCCTCTCACTAGGCGCCGGCCCCCATCTATGGTTATCCTGACAGCCTCTCACTAGGCGCCAGCCCCATAGGGTGACACATGCGGAATCGACCTTCCTTTCATGAGGACAAGGAAGTCAATCATGCCGACCAGGCCTTCTCTACCCATCCTTAGTCTAAACAAGCACTACAGGCCATGGGAGAGGAATCCATTAATCTTGATTAATGTGAAATCTACCCTTAACCCCCTAGTTCATTTTAGGTTATCACTTGATTAATCTACTTTCAACAGGTTATCCTGACTGCCACTTTGGGCGCCAGCCCCACGTTGAAAGCCACTCTCCTTCCTAACACCCAGTAAACCTTAACCATCATACAAGGCATTATAGCAATACACAAACTTGTTCATTGCAAGGCATAAACCCTCTTGCATTACAAACAGAATCATAACACCATTTGTTATCCATCGCCTATAGCATTACAACATTTTACACTTTTACAGATACCAGGTCTCTCCAAACAACAATTACGACGAAACGGATACAAGATAGTCACAACTAGTTAAATATCTCATCCAAAGAATATTATATCACAAAACACATAATCAACTTAGTCAATACTCCATTATACTTCATACTAAATTTGAATCACATAATCGTTATAACATCACAAATACTACGACAAACTAAGCCTCTGGAATTTTGAGTTTGACCATTCTCAATTCGACTCTTTACGACAATAGAAATACTTAACTCACCCAGTACAATGCAGATTCCAGAAATTAAACACTAAAATTCCTTCTTGGCTCATCATAAATAACTTTGTAATAAAATCAACAATGGATTACATTATCTCTATAAATCAAACTAATTGATTCCACAATAAATACCACAATTATACTAATACCCTACAATTAAATTATTTAAATATTCTACATTTGTTTCTAAAGATAGATTATAAAACACAAGTATAACAAATTTTACCCTGATTAACTTACCTTTCCAACGTTGGATTAAGTACTAAAATAATACCTTATAACTATATGGCAATACAATGAGGACAAAGGTCCTACCATCAACAATGAACATCAATGTTTTTGTTTTCCTCTAAGTTCTACCCTAATACGGTCCTTCAAATATTCTTGACCTCAATCAGATAATAGTTTACTATGCTTGGATTTCTTCGTCATAACGATGTCTCTGTAATGTTTTAATCATAGATGATTTAAATCTGTCTAAGAAGAAGATCGGGACTGGTCATCCTCACGCCATCAAAACTTGATAGATGTATCAACTATGTTCGCTCCCAAGGCATTACAGTTTTCTGATAAAAGCTTTTACTATATCTGTTTTAAGTGTAATAACCTATTGAATTGTAAGCACTGATCGCAGAAATGGTGTGAAATTGTTAATGACCGCTTAACCATTGAAATGGATGATATTAGTTTAGTCTAATAACTTCTGGTAGCGTCTATCTAACTCCTTCAAACTTGCAATTGATATAATTGGCGGTAACACTTCAACAGTTTTCTTTCTATCACAATATTTTCATGAAAGTCGACGGTCATAGAAAACGAAGGCAATAGGTTTGACGAAGGTTCCAAGGTTGTTCTTTGAGATCCCAACACCTTAATAATGTTTCCAAGTAATATCAAAACCACAACTCCTAAACAGAGAACAACTCCTATTCTTATGCTCACCGAATCTGCCTCAGCTTCATCTACCCTTTCTACTATCCAAGGACTGGCAGAATAGGCAAGGAAGACTTCTGTTCACAGTTAATCATTTGATAACATGGCTTAAAAGCTGCATATTAGATTAGATCTATAATTAGCATCCTGCGTGCCTTACAAGTCATATTTTATTGTTCCTGAGTTATCAATCAGGGTTTGGGCTTACAATAACTGCTTTTGCTGAGAATGGATGGCTGCTGTTGTAAAACAGATTGCTGTTGCCAAGACTTCGAGAACATTCCATAATACGCACTGTGGATTGTCATCTAAATTCTTCAGAGAACTCCGTAGTGACTCTAATGTAAATCTGATTAAATAGGAAGGTGGAGAATATAAACATTTGAAGCCCACTTAAACGATGTGATTAGAATGCAGGGACTTGTACAGATGCACAGAACACAAATATGGTGGAATAAAGCAAATAATTTTAGTAAAGGATGGACGAAGCCTTATCTTAAACTTATAAAGGTCCAGCTATTCTAGGAGAGGCATGGCCAAACACTAGTGTTGCAAGAAATTCCCTTTTTTTGGGTGCACTTGCATTGCTTCAATCAGTTACATCCTTCTTGCATGAAACTTATTAAATTATTTGCCTCTTAGTCTGTCTCTTTCTGGATTTCTAGGTCCTCCACTCCTGATGACTGTAAGTGAGATATGTTGCTCAGAACTGATGTGGACCTGAAATAGATGCAGACTTGCCTATGAGCACACCCTAGGTACATGGTTGTAAATAGTTTTTCTAATTTAATGATTAAATTATGATGAGTTTGCATGCAGCAACAGCAGAATAACGTTGATTTGATCATTTTTATTGCCAACTGTTGTTGATTCCATTCAAATTGTTGCCATTTCGCTTGTGGGTATCTGTTCATACAATGACTCGTAAAATATCGTCAATGGTTCTCTCTCCTCCGGAGGATCATGTTTTTGCCCTGGCAAGCTGTAAACTTTCTTCTCTTTTTCCTTAGCATTGCTTGAACTGGTTTTTCTTCTTAGGCGTACTGGTAATAACTTCTTGTTTCACTTTAGATGGGTTCCCCACTAAAGTCTTAACCTGCTCCTTGGTTGATAATTTAGGCTTAACATCATCAATGGATTTCTTAAGGCTGCTACCAATCCCTGTCTTGGAGCTGCTATAAAACCCTGTCTCCTTTGTTTTCTTAATGAGATTTCCTGGCTTAGATGATGATGAAGGCAGTGGTGGCTTGAGACTTTTGGTTGAATCCAAAACTGGTATCTTTGGGGTAGGAGGTTTGGGGGGAGGATCTGAATGATCTCTGAGAATTTTTTTATAATAATGGTGTGAATCATCCTCCCTCTTCACTGGATGGGATTTCAGCTTGACAGACTTCTTCAGATTTTCGTCGGCCATTTACAGCCCAAATCTGACCTTACGAGAAAAACACAAGTGCAAAACTGAATTGTCAGAGAGTAAACAAGGAATGTGATTGTGTATGTTTGACTTTATATAAGTACCTGGTACAAGTGCTTTCACTATGCTTTATTTTCGCAATGGCTTCTTGGTGCTTATTGCAGGGCTCAGGGGCTGTTATAATTTCTTATTTTATTCGTGTAAGTTGCATTTGGAACATGGGCTTTTCTTCAAACAGGTAGCGCTGTAAATCTTGTATAGTAGGAGAAAAGCAACAAGTGCTGGAATCTCTTCTTTGGTTAATTACCTAGTCCAACAACGTGTTTCAGCCAGCCCTACAAGGGACGCCAGATCACTACCAAGCGCAGAACTGCTCTATTTGTTTGTTCCTGCCGCTCCAAAAGGGATTAACTTTCAATTACTTTGCAGTATATCAGATTTTCTAACTTTCTGGAACTCTATATTAATCCTTGCGATTTGCCCTGCGGCTCTTGCTGTTATATGGTTTGGATCCCTAGTTTAATGGAGTACGGTTCATTTTCTCTTCTCCAGTATTTGACGAGTAAACGCCATTTTCCCACATTTTAAATACGTGACTACCAAGGCACTTACAATAAAACATCTGAGTCAAACCTAAACCGAATAAAGTAATTGTGGATCTCTATGATACAAACTGACAAAGACTTGTTTTGCATCCATGTTGCAGAGATGCTATGCGGGCACAGACTGGGAGAACACATGCTATAGTAACAGAATCTAGTTCCATACCACGCATGTTCATGTCCTTAAAAAGTTGCAAGGCCTCAAGACAATATCCATTTTGCGCATACCCTGCAATCATTGCATTTCACCTACATTCGAACATTATGTGAGTGAGGTTGACCGTCTTGCCTTTGCTGGCTAACTTGAGGACACCCAAGACTTTTCATTGAGATAACAGTTAAAGCTGCGGGAGTTGTAAGGCTATGATTGCAATTGGTAAAGCATTTTCTGCATAATGTTGTGATGTCCCTGCCTTCAACCTAGGATCCAAGGAAATACACTATGTTTGCCAGTAAATAGAGTGGGAGGAAGACAATTACATAATGAATTCCTTGGCAGAAATCATTTAAACCCTAAGAGATGTTATTTCTTAAACGTAGAGAGGACAGCCAATAGAAAATGAGCACCGGGTTTAGGATTTGGTGGCAAAAACTTAGAATGCAAATCGATTGCAGATTGGATCACATCTTTAAGCATAAATTTAACCCAAACAATCATTTGGAAGATTAAACAACCAACAACATTTGCAGAATCAGAAAGAGAAATAGAGGAGTAAATTAAACTTTTAATGGAACCTGGTTGCGATGCCGATTCGACAATTTCGTTTCAACTACTGCAGTCCAAGCCTTTTCCTGATCTTCTTCCCTTTTCTCCTACCTGCAATGCCCCCCTTTGCCTCAACAATCATTTTCTTTTATAACATAGCCCCTTCTTTCTTCCAAGGGACTCGGCACGTGATCCCGTGCCTCTCCCTCCTCTCCTAATATTCTTATTTAATTTAATGATCCCAAAGAAGTTCTTTATTTATTTTATTGTATTTCTTTTTTTAAATGAAAACACATAATTCTCAACAACATTTAATGACTTTATAGCCAACCAAGCATATTTTATTTAATAAAGTTATAACATTACAACAATCCATAATTGTACAATTTTATTTTAATTTATTTTATTAATTAAGTTGTAAATCACTAATTACAACATAACTTACAACTATTTTATTTATTTAAATATTTATTATAAATAATATTATATTGAACAATACAAAATTTCTTACAACTTTATTTACCAACAACACTTCTAATAAAATAATAATTTATTTATAATGATAATCGACAACTAATGACATTATGCTCATTATCAATATTTATATTCTTTCGTATAATGATTATAATAAAAGCACAACGACACCTTACACACTTAGACACTTTCTAACCTAGTTAGACTCCAAGGTGAACTATTACTTGTCCGCAAATCATGATCGAATGACAGACAATGACCAAGAGGATAAACTGACAACCAAACCACACTGACATGGGACCTCACATTAACTCCAACAACTAATCCATTGGCGAAGGCACGCTCAGACCTGTAATCAGGTGGAGTCGATGCCTAGTACCTGCATTCCTGCAACAACGCACGGTTAAACATTCGAGATATATATCCACATATAGTCCTATAGTGAATGGAAATCACAGTGGTGTAGGGTACTCGAAAGCGAGTAATACAACACTGTTCCATTCACGTTTATGTAAAAACAATTAACTATGTTGAACAAGGTATCTGATTACTAGTCAACAACATACAACATTCAATCCTCTTACAATTCCAATATGTCCATACAACTTGTGAAAACATAAAATGTCAATAGTTAAAACTTCAACAGATGTCATCATAATCATGATCGAATAACACATGGAGCTGAATTAAAATAATTTATAACATCTAATAGGTGCATCAAACTATGATAACATGAAGTATCAGTGGTCAAGCATCATCCTAACATAAATTCATTATCAGTTATCATAAAATAGAGTGTCCATCGCCCAATAGAGTGTCATAGTGTCCAATCCTACTAGAAAAACCATCAGTCTGACAAACGACAAGGTGAGGGGCACTACAAGGATTATTACTTATGAGAAAGCATCACTAATATTTATTTCTATGCAATAGAATATATTTATATTTATAGGAGTAATTGTTAAAAATAGTTTTTAATGCACTTGAAATAAATAGTAGATTCTTTTCAGTGATGCGTACACTACCTCATATTTCAAAAGTAAAATTAAATAAAATAACTATAAAATAACTCTTTATTTACGAGTTATTTTATTTTTAAAGAGTTAGTTACTTTAGAGTTATTTTATTTAATTTTAAATATTTTATCAATACTAATATAATATTATTTTTATTCAAATTATTTTGAGTTCCCACACTTCTTTCTTTGTGATTTAATTATGATAATTTAAACATCAATGTATAGAAATAATTGAGCTTTAAAGTTTTTAAATAACTATTTAGGTTTTTAAAGTATTTAAATAAAAAAGTAAAAGAAGTAATATCTATTACAATATCTCACCAAAAATGCAAGCTCACTACTACAAACCTCAGATAAATTAAAAAAACAACGTACCTATATGATTAAACAACTCACAGCATACCTATATGGTTAAACAACTCTCTCTATACCGTCAAATAAGAAAATTGATTTATAGATAAACAAATTCAATAACATATAAACAACTCACACCAGACCTATATGGCTAAACAACTCTCTCTAAGAAAATTGATTTATAAATAAACAAATTCAATAACATATAAACAACTCACAACATACCTATATGGCTAAACAACTCTCTCATAAGAAAATTGATTTATAAATAAACAGATTCAATAACATATTTTAATTGTTTGGAGTTAAGAAGATAGTTAATATTTCCACAATTGACAGTAATGGTTGACAATATTGCTTCTGTAACATCAACTAATTTATGACCTTATCATTTTTGTTTTTGGTTGGTAGGGCCATTATTAATATACAATTTTATTATATATATATAACACCAAAAGGCATTCCTACATTCACAGTATTGATGGAGAACAAGTGCTAAAAGATTCATAAATAGATTCAGATTCTATGAAATTTTATAAGATTATGATGAATAAAAAATATAAAAAAAAGGAAAGTGAAAGGAATAAAGAAAAGAAAAAAATAAAATGCAAGTGGGATGGAAAGGAAGGTGAATGGTAATTTCAAAGAAGCCATCACTATCCACTAAGATCAAAGAAAGACATTACAAGGATGGAATATCAAAAGATGCACATTCTATTTATATTGCCTCGAGAAGATATCTCTTGGCGTACTTTAGATATATTTTTTAAATATAGGTATGCTAGTTAAAATCTCATATAATACTCAAATATATATACTAATGTTAATATAATTTATTTAAAACACAAAATATTATAAATTAAATATTTTAAAATTTTTTGCACAACATCTCCCACCTAATTAATAACTATTTAAATATAAATTTAAAATTAATAAACATTTAATATTCTATAATTTGAAAGTTAATACTATATATTGTAATATATTTTATATAATTAAATTTAATATTTTTTTTTATTCGTAAATATGGAGTTTTGTATTGATCAGAACGAAATGTTTACAAGCAGGTGCCTATAAACTGTTTACCTGCCACCATCCAAACTAGCTTCCATAGCAAAAAACCACTGAAACCTTACAGAGTTATTTGGGCAAAATCTTACAAACATGTCTAAGAAAAATGCCATAAGGCTTACTGTCCCATTAGATGCTGGACTATAAACATATACTTACTGAGAGTGATTACTTGAGAGTTGGGTGACAGAGACCAAATTTTTTAAAGAAGGCCGAGCCCCACTACCATGGATTGGAGCCTGCTGACCCATACCCCTTCCCTGAGGTCCCCATCCTCATTCAGCATGTTCTAGAGGAAGCCATAAACCTAGAGGACTCGGTCCTGGTGTTCTGTCAGTGCCATACCTTTCAGGTCAAGAATGAGGGGGAATAATTAAATTTAATATTATAATTATAAAATAATATTATATTAATTTATAAATTATTATATTTTAATTGTATATGTCCAGAACAGTAACAACATAAAAACAAAAAAAATGTCTTTAAAAAGTTTCACCCTTTTTAAAGATTTTTGGCTATACCTAATCAATATTTTCACTTTACCTCTCTCTCCAAGCTAAAATCTCCTCCACACGATTCCCCCACACCCTCCTTTTATTTCAAAACTATATTTATTTATTTCTAAACTATATTTTTTTTATTTTAAAACTAGCCAACACTAAAGTCATCGGTGAAGGTGAATAGAAAGATAGCAGAGAGGAGTGTAGAAACATCCATGAATTGTTAGAAATGGTTGACAGAAAATAAACCAGTGCTCGAAGCTGAGATTTCCCTGGTGTCCAATAATTTTATGAGAGAAATCTCCCACATATCATCTTATTGGCTAATTATTTTTATTGGTGGTAGTGTGTGGCTTCTAGAATCTATACGATCATGGGTAAGAGGTGACTCAGCAACTTGTGTGGCTCTTCATAGGGTAGTGCAGTAGCTTAGTACATGGAGGGGTTGTGGGTGGTGCATTGGGTGGTTGTCTCAAAGTTTCTTACTTAGTTTCCATTATAGTCTTAATTTAGGAGTGTTTTTATGGGGTTCCTCAACATCCTATAGTAGGGCCAAGCGTGATTGTTCACACTAAACTAAGATGGGACCATGTAGGAAAAGCTTTGGTAAATTAAGACACTAGAGTGGTAGTGGTGTGGCCTGCATTATGTATTGCTAGTGAATCATTCATAATGGGAAAGAGTAGTTGCCATAACATCTAGCTAATTTTTTTAATGTCATTTATATTGAAGATTGTTAAAAAAACATTATATTTTTTAAAGTGTTATAGATTTTGGCCTTTTCTTTGTTTAACCTTATAAAACAATTAATTTTGTGTATTATTTAAATTGTTCAGTTTTAAAAAGTGAAAATCCTTCTCCTTTTAGGCTTACTAAATAATTTTATGATTCACTTTAAATAACTTGATTTACCAATACCTCCATTTTATCAAATTGAATTCACTTACACTTTGTTTATTCGTCCTTGCCATTGCAAGGATATATAGTAACAAATAATCAACTTTTAAATTTCTTGTTCAAATGAAATTGTTCAACTACTCTATAGTTTTATAAAGTTTTCATTTAATCTTTATGCTTTTCTAAAGTTTATGCTTGGTCTTTATGTCACTTGTTATTTTGACAACATTGATTTGGAATTCAATGCTAGTTATAATATAATATATAGACTACTACTTTCAATCACATCTAAAAATCCCTCTAAAATCTGCCAACATACTATTTATTATGGTCATGCCAATTTATTATCTAAACTTATATGCAACACTAAAGGACACATTGGAATGTTTAAATACACCATTGATTACCCACACAAACAAGAATCCTATATGTTAACACTACATCAACTTAACTATTATGCTATGGACTCCGCTCAAGAAAACATGCATACTACCCCAAAGATTAGGCTAAGGTGAATACTTTTTAATACTTGTAAGGTGCAAATTTATTGTTGGGAATGTGACTTTAAAAACATGTTAACTATTCCTCAACATTCTAGGCATTTCTTTGGTTGGTTTCCTATACCCAACCAATGGCTTGATGGATTTATAAGTACAGTATGACATGATCATGTTGTGTGATATGTAGGCTAAAATGCTCTTGTTTAATGGTGAGTATTGTATCTAGTGCATTTTCACCCTACCATTTGATCATGACAATTCTTCCCAAACCTTAGATTTATATCATGTAATAACATTACCTCTAGAGTAAATATGCTCATATGTGTGACCAAATTAGTTTAAATTTATGTAAAACAAAGAAACCATAGATTTAATATAACTTGATTCGATTGTCCAAATATGAATGCAAGAAAGCTAGAACATAATCAAACAATGAAATGTTGACATGCATAATTGGAATAGTTGACTAGGTTGAGTTTTGTTACAACTGCACATGCTTTTGATGTTATTGAATAGAGGCATTACCTAGAGGACATGTGTCATCACCAAGGTGAAACATCTTTTTAAACACTTACCTTATCCAATGTGTTAAAGCCCTTGATGTTGGATCATACAAGGTTTTTTAGAATGCGTTTGAACAAGTGAATAAGTTCCCATTAACTCTATAGACACCTAAAAATGTCTCAACCCCGCAAGCCACTTTCCCACATCAATTGTACTACTAACCATCCTATCCTTCAATTAGTTAAATAAAAATCAATTTGTTGAATTAATTTATCCCTAGCCATTCATCTAAAATTCATCCCTAGTAATGAATTAATTCAATTAATTTATTACTAAACCTTAGACATCATTCACAATTTATTAAATAAATATTTTAAATATTTATTTGATTAATTTCCCTCATCCCTAATCTAGATTAATTAAATAATTAATATCCCCTAGCCCATGACCTAAACCTAGCCTAGTTGAATAAATACCAATTATTTAATTAGCTAGTCTAATCTACCTAGCCACTAGATCAAAATTAATTAAATAAATCCTTATTTAATTAATCTTAACCACCAGTTAACCTGCTCACTAATTTTCTATAGCCACAGTAATTAAGTTAAATACTTAATTAATTGAGTCAAACCTTGATTAACTCATCTCCCCGCATCCTTCGAATAAAAGGAATTTTTTTATTCAAAAGGGTCACATGACTCTTCCACCTAACCTTTCCTTTTCCATGTAAGAGCTCTCTTTAATGCAAAGAGCTCACACATGTGTTTTCCAAATGAACATGTGTTACATGTCATCACATTCATCCATAAACCACATTTTTTTATTTAACCTTCTCCCATATGAATGAATTTTTTATTCATTCATATGTCTTAATCAAACCCTTCCCAAGGTGAATTTAAAATTGACAAATAATCTCAACCCTCCATTTTTGTTGATGAAGATCTAGCCCTCCATCTCATCTCTTCATCTCCACCATTGGATTTGAACTTTCAATCTCAACCATTGATGTCATATCCCCTCCAAAATGCCTATAAATATGAGAATAATCCAAGCCATTTTCATCTCATCCATTTGCAATCTTATGCTGTCAAAATAGCCTCCCATCTCATCTTCATTGCATCATTACCATGCCAAAATCTCTCCCAAATATTTAGCCAAATCCTCCATTGAATCTGTAGACATCTGAAAATGGTCACAACACTTTCATCCACTTGCACAATTCAAATCAATTTCACCCATTCTCCCACATCATTCTATCTAATCCAAATATTAATTAAATAATTTTTAATTATTTGATTAATTTATTCTGCACCTTTCCGCTTTCATAAAAATCAAATTCCTCTACTATAGTTCAATAGTTAATTATTTTTGTGACTATAGTTCATGATTCATACTCCAAAAATTAAATAAATGACCATATAAATATTCAATTCCTATTTTGTCCACTTTTGATTACTCTTTGTAATCATCATTCTTTTCTTCTCAAACATGTGCACATGAATTAATTTTATTTAATTCTTCATTACAAACCCCCATGTTTCAAGAAGTCCACTTGTCATTCCATGTACATGCATGTACATGACAAATGGCACTTTGGAAGCATGGACAAATCTTCCAAAATGTGTACACTTGTCCTATTTCTTCGATTCCACTCCAAGTTTCACTATCCATACAAATTTAAAATTACATGTGGCACTATTTGAACATTATTCCTCTAATTTTAAATTTTACTTGTCCTCTCCATGCAATTTAAAATTTCTCACTAAATTCAAGCCTTACATTTTCATAAATGAGACCTTACATGTCATACACCTACCCAATCCTATCCATCCATCCATTCAAACTTGTAATCCCACCCAATCTAATCATATCATTTGTCCAAAGTTAGAATAGCATAATTTTATATCACATAGGGATAATCGTTGCTAATTGTGCTTAGATAGGGTGCAAAGTAGATAGTTTAGTGCATTAGCAATTAGGCCCAATCCTGAGGTCCTTTGGACTTGGGATTTAGAGAAATCTAGTTTAGTTTGCACTCACCTTAGGATTCCATTTCCATCGTAGACATTTTTGGCATGCCCGGTGGGACCCCCACCACTTTTTTCACTCATTTTTGCATGTTTGCTTGCATGATTTCTCTTGACAGGTTGAATCAGTGCTGGTTTCATACAAATCAGTGCCTATCTTCAGTATTTTAGTGCTTGCTCAAGATATCAATGCTCAGTTCCACAGAAGGTATAAATTGGGTTTTTCATGTGTTTTTTATCAATTAATGAGCTATATTTATGTATTATGCTTTAAACTGATATCTACTAATCTTTTGTGCAAAATAGCTCATGATTTTGTCACAGAAAATGCAGAAACAAGGAGGAGACGTTGTCTATCTCACTTTAATGCCTATTATTAGCATATCAGCACCCATTTCATATACTGGCGCCTACTTTAGAGGATCAACACCCACTTTCTGTTTGTTATAAAACAAGGATTTTTATGTGTTTTGCTAACCAAGTTGTCTAACATGGCATCCTTAAGCTTCTAACTGTGGTTTTTTGCAAATTTGTCTCTCTATTTTGTAAGAAAAATCCATCGTATAGGGGGAGATTCTGTTAAGATCATATCAAAACCCATCCAAAATAGCACCCATTGTTAGCTATAACTATCTATTATTTTAGCACATGTTCTTGACATTTTAGCGCCCATTCAGAGTCAACACCTATTCTCTACAAAACAATGCCTATTTTCTGAAATAGCACATGTTTTCTATACCAGTGCCTAGTCACTATGTCTAACACAAATTTTGTTTTTATCAGTTACCTTGGGCTAACATTGGTATTGCAGCATTCTACGATTTTCCAAGACCTGATTATCAACTACTAACATGTTTTGTGCCGCCCTGCCATCAAAGATTTGTTTTTTCCACTAATCTTTAGTTGCACTAAATTAGCATAGTGGTAATTAACCTTTTCTTCCATGCTTGTGGTTTTGAAATCAGGTGTATGCTTTCCCCTCACACCTTAGGGTGATCTTGGGTATCAAAAGTCTATTTTCAAACCTTTTTATTTGCTTTCATACCTAAAGGGGTCATTTCTCCACGTATGCTCTCCCCTTGCACTACGTGTGATCTTGGGTGATCAAAAGTGGGAAGTGGTTTTTTCTTAGGAGGTCTGCTTGGTGATTTCATCCCCCCAAGGGATGACCTCAACCACATGTTCAGGTGTGGTATATAAATATTGTGAGAATTGAAAGACTCCTTTAAATGAAGGACCCTCTCGCCTCCAAGCAATAGACCTCCAAGACCCTTGGTCTACCAAGACTTGAGTGGTTGAGAGTCAATCGATTGGAACACCCCCAATCATAGAGTCATGCCTCAAGTAACTTGAGTATGCTAGAGGACACCTCTAGAAGCTGTCTTAAGCCTATGTAAGACCTTTTAACCATCATATCTTGCAGTGCACTACTGTAAAGGGGGGAAGATGCTTAGTGTACCATTATACTTGAGATAGGATATGCCTTGTGATGAGTCTAGCTTATGACTCAATTTTGTTAGAATTTATTATCCATTTGCTATAGTTATCTTAGACTTTGGTGCCTAGATCTTGATCTTTTCATGATATTTCCTCAAACCATAAGACATTGGGCATAGGTTATTTCCTATAATATTTAATTACATTGGCATGATATATGAACTATCTATGTTAATTTTACATATGGTTAATGAATGTTACTCTAAGATAGTTACAGATATGCAATTATTATGTGTACTAATATTGTTATGCAGATAATTAGTAGCCTATAAAGTCAAGGAAGATTCTGTCAGTTGGTTACTCACCATCAAAGTCAAACAAGGCGGTCGTTCAAATGTCAAATGGAGGGAAGATAACCACCTTGTAACTAGTCTTAATTACTAGTTGAGTGAATATAGGAGTTACTGTTGTGCTAAACCTGCATTAAAGCAATCATGCTTGACTAGATTCCACACATGCATAACCTCCTCTCTAGTTTCTATGCTTTCCCTAAAGTGGTGTCCTCCTATTCTATTGGAGTTAACCACCTTGCTAGGTAGTTGGTTTGTAGTTTTCTTTCTATAAATAAGACTCAGATGCTCCTTTTGAGGGGTTGATTAATCTGAGGTTGTACTCATACTATTAAGTTTTTTCAGCAATACAGTTATGTTTCTCATTTATACTTATGTTTTCCAATGAATAAATTGAAGTTATAAGTTCACATCTCTGAGTTTACATTTGTCTTAAGGGATACTCATCCAAGGGGGCCCACTTGGTGAGCATTCCATCCTTTAGTTTAGTTGTTATTTTCTATTAAGCAATTTGTTAGAATCTGGCATCAAATGTTCTTGCAACCACTAGAATTCCATTCTATGTCTATTCCTATAGCCAAAGCAAATAGAGTAGTTTCTTGTTTGTTTGCCCAGATTTTCATTTTCTATCATGCACTTCATCTTAGTATAGTTGTTGGTTGATGTTCAACATTTATCTTATTTCTTTCCAAGCAATTTACTTTCAGCATTATGTCTTTCCTAGCTATAGAATGAATTAGGCTACTTTGGAGTTCCTAGTGCACATACTGTGCTGGCCCATTTCAAGTTCACATCCCTAGGTTGACAAGTTAAATGCATCTTCATAGTGATTAAGACAACTATTCAGGTTAGATGTCCAATCTCTGAGTCATAGCTTTATGGGCTTAGTTGTTAAATCATTGTAGGAGACCAACATTTTTGGTGCCGTTGCCGAGGATGGTGTCAAACTAGGAAGATCTTTGGAGTCATCTTTAGTATTATTTCTTACAGAAGTATTTTTGAAGTGTGTTCTTAGTATATTCCTCATTTAGGAAGTAATGACCCATAATCTATTCACAACATTCTTTTTGTGAGTTGGCTGACACTGAGTATATATTGCATGCATAGAGGTAGAAGAAGAGATGCTTTAGGGAGATTCCTTCCTAATGATCCAAATTACCCAACATAGGAAGTAGAAGTGAATCCTTTTCTTGATGCATTCCCTAATTTGAATAGTTCTGAAACATCCTCTGAAGAACAAGCTGCCCAAAACTTGATTGACAATCCATTTGCCTTGATAATCAGCCAAGCAGCTATAGCTGCCCAAAATGGTCCCAAACAACCAACCTTTCCATTTCCTATTGCTCATCAAACTAAAGTGGATAACCTCAAAAACATCCCTGCTTCAGCTCTCCCCAAGTTCTATGGACTTACAACAGAGGACCCAAACACCTTCTTGTTTGAATTTGATATCCTCTGCAAAAGCTATGACTACACCACTAATGCTCATAGGCTTAAGTTGTTTTCTACTACCATGAAAGATGTTGCATTGAGGTGGTTTATGGGTCTAGGTAGTGATATTGTCAATACTTGGGATGAGATGAAAGAGAAATTTCTTGAGGAGTATAAAGACTACTGTAGGGGTGGAGATATAAGAGGAAATGATATTTTTAGAATGCGGTGGAAAGAGGATGAAAGCTTGGAGGATTACATCTCAAGGTTCCTATTTTTTTTACAAAAATCTCCCCATCATACACTCAATAAGGAGTTTCAGAAACTACTATTCCTCAGAGGAATAAGTGAGCATTGCACGGATGCCTTGGATTTAATGGGAGGAGGAGATATTACCCAAGTGCCTTGGGAGGATATTAAGAAGTTGTGCCAAAATTATTCAAGAGTAGCCATGAAGAAAGGAAGAGGTTACCATTCCCTTATGGGAAAAACCCCTACCAATGGAGTTTCCAAGATGGAGATAAGTCACTTGCTATCTGATTTTAAGCAAGATATCATAAATAATATGGCCACCCAGCTGGACACACTTTAGGCAAAGAAGAAGCAAGACGATGTAGAGGCAATGTTGGTAGAATATTATCCTCATTGCAGATAATAGAAGAGGGACTGCAAATGCAAGATGGTAGCTAATATTGACAGTAAGAAGATTCCACCCGAGTTCAAGCCAATCCAGGTTGAAGAAGATCAAGTCTACTATGTTGCACAAAGGAGGTCATGGGCTCCAAGACAAGGTATGCCACCAAATCCATTATCATTTGCTGGACCATATTTTAATACTTATGCATCTGGTAACCAATGGCAATAGTAATCTCCATCTAACTATGGAGGATATTCACCTTAGCCTTGGAATAACCCTCCAAGCACTTGGCAAAATTACCAAAACCCTGCACCCTAGTGGCAACAACCTTAGGAGAATTGGCAGTCACCTGGACAGGAAACTGGCAGCAAACATCTTAATGGAGGGGAGGATAGCAATGGCCAAACCAGACAACTAATTACATGCAGCCACCTTCTCAGCCCCAACAACCTGCTATAATGCCTCCTCTTACTAGTTCCAATTCAAATACACCTAAACCTACTCAGTTACTAGCTTAGCCCTCACCTAACCCAAATAATAGACCACAACAGCAGCTAGTATACTCTGCTGATCCAAATCAATTCTTTGCATATGTTGTGAGTGTAAGTGACATCCACTTGCGTTTAGGAACTACCTTGGTAGCTCCTTCTAGACCCATGATTATTGAGCTTCATGAGGAAGAAGAGGAGCCTTTAAATGCCCCCATTCAGCTAAATGCACCTAAAAATCCTGAACCAATCCCAGTCAAGCAGACTGCACAAGAACCACCATTTCCATAGAGGTTGGAAACTATGAAACAAAAGGAAGAGAAAGAGAAACCCACCTTTGACATTCTAGAGTAGTTGAAACATGTATGTGTCAAGATCCCTCTATTTCAGGCCATAAAAGATGTTCCTATGTATGGCAAAGCAATCAAGGAAGCATGCCTTATGAAGCCAGGTAGAAAGAGGAAAGACCCCACTATGGTTCATGTGGTAGGACAGTTGGTTGACATCATGCTTGGGAAAGTGACTATTCCCAAATATAATGATCCAGGGAGTCCTATGGTAGGAGTTATTAATGGGATCCAAATCAAAAGTACTCTGATTGGTCTAGGAGAAGCCATAAATGTAATGACCAAGGATATCTTGTAGCAACTAAATGTTGCAAACATGAGACCTATTCCTACTATCATACAGCTTGCTGATAGTTCTATTGTTAAACCTGATGGGATAGTAGAGCACCTTGTGGTATCCCTAGACTCATGGGAATATCAAGCTAATTTTATGATACTTTCTCCTAAAGCTACATTGGGAGGGTTTCCCATAATTCTAGGAAGGGCATGGTTAGCCACAAATGATGCTTATATTGGATGTCAGTTAGGAGACATGACCATCTCTGATGGGAGAAGCACTAAGAAACTTGTTCTTTACCCACCTGCATAGCCATCTCATGAAATGGATAAGCCTGTTTGGCCACATGTTGGTGAAGAGACCGAGGAAGCTAATTCTGTGATACAACTTATGATGTTAGGAAGAAGCTCTTTCATGCAACTTCAAGAGAAAGATGAGGTATTGTCTAACATAATTTAGAATCATTGTGAAATAGAGGAAGCATCATCCTCTCATTTTGCTGATCCAATGAAGACACTTATTCCCACTTTTCTTGTAGCAACAGGTATGTCTCATACATTGCTTCCACAAGAAATCAAGATACCAAGCATTAGTGAAGCAACTATGGTAGAGTTAACAACTCAAGTGGAGATTTCAAAAGAAAGATATTTGAATATTAACAACAAATTGACTCAAGAACAGTAGTTGTCTTTGACAAACATGTTAAAGAAACACAAGAATGCCTTTGCATGGGATTACCATGACATGAAAGGACTAGATCCCATATTATGCACCCATAGGATTTACATAAAGGAAGATTGTACACTAGTACGACTACCACAAAGGAGAATCAACCCTGCATTAAGAGAGATTGTCAAAGACAAATTACAAAAGCTATTAGATGCAAGATTTATCTACCCAATCTCAGATAGCCAATGGGTTTTTCCTCTGGTTCTCGTTCCCAAAAAAGGGAGGGAAATGAAGAGTCTATATTGATTACAGAGAATTAAACTCTACCACCAAAAAGGATCATTCTCCCCTTCCTTTCATAGACCAGGAATTGGACTCACTTGTAGGAAAGTAGTACTTTTCCTTTTTGGATGGGTTCAATGGTTACAATCAAATACAGATTACACCAGATGATCAAGAGAAAACAACTTTTACCTATCGGTGGGGGACATATGCCTACTCAGTGCTTCCATTTGGCTTATGCAATGCACCTACAACTTTCCAAAGGGTATTCATTAGCATATTTTCTGATATCTCACACGATTGCATGGAAATCTATATGGACGATTTCACTACTTATGGTGCTACTTTTGAAGAGACATTTGAAAACATAGGGAAGGTGTTGGAGAGATGTGAAAACCACAATCTATCCCTAAACAGTGCAAAGTGCTTCATGATGATGTAGGAAGGGGTAGTGCTTAGCCACTATGTCTCTCCAAAAGGAATTCAAGTAGACCCAGCAAAGATTGAAGTCATAATCAATCTGTCCATTCCTGCAAAGCAAAAGGATGTCAGAAGCTTCTTGGGTCATGCAGGGTACTATAGACATTTCCTCAAGGATTTCAGAAAAATGGCAGCCCAATTGTATACTTTTCTCACTAAAGATGTTGAATTTCAGTGGAATGAAGACTGTAACAAAGTATTTTTTGATTTAAAGGCAGCATTAACTCATGCTCCTGTACACAAAGAGCCCAATTGGGAGCTCCCTTTCCACATTCATACTAATGCATTAGATTATGCCATAAGAGTAGTCTTAGGGTAGAAAGAAGGAGCCATTGAACATGCTATTTATTTTGTCAGCAAAAACTTGCAGGGAGCTAAGTTCAATTATACAGTGACAGAAAAGGAAATGCTGGTAGCGATATATGCCCTCAACAAATTTAGGCACTACATAACAGGCTTTCAAATCTTTGTGCACATAGATCATGTACACATTAGATATCTTATGAACAAACCCTTGATATCAAGTAGATTAGCAAGATGGGTGTTGCTAATGCAAGAATTTGACATCACTATTGTGGATAAGCTAGGGAAGGCCAATGTTGTTGCAGACTTTCTTTCAAGGCTGACTACATGGTGTAGGAGCACCCCTTCAAAATACAAATTAGGTCTAATTATAGTATGTTTTACCTTGTGATGTAATAAGATCCATGTGACCAATTCTTATGTTTTAAGCCAATTTGGGATTGTGTGTTGACAGTTATAGTTTTTATGCTAGTTGTCCACCCAGCTGCTTGGAAGCTCCCAGCCGCTGGGAATCAAGTCTACACTACTCGAGAGGAGTAGTTATTTATGCCCTAGATCAGTTTGTTTAGGTATAGTTTAGTATTGTATATGAAAAATAGAGACATTGTATTTGGAGATTTGACAGAGCAGTGTTGTGCAGTGGGACTGTGAAGTCAGATATTTGTATGCATTCCTGAATTTGAAATAAAGAAGATCCCATTGGTGTTGTTTGTATGATCTTCGATCTATCTATGTGATCATATTTTGTTTTGTAGCCGAGGTGGAATCATTCATCCATTCCACTGGTTGATTCTCTAAATTGGTGGAATGGACATGTACAATAGTTTAGTTTGCATTTTCATTTTTCTATTTTTACATTTCATGTTTTTGGGATCGAAATATTGCATGCAGTGAGCAAACCTAGCATCCTCATGTGCTAGAGTTTAGAGGGAAGAAATCCGTGTCAAGATTACTAAGTAAGCGGATCGAGTCGAGCTTAGACTTTTCGGTGCAAATTTGTGAAGGCATCGGCGTGAGAAGAACCATCAGGTTGAGAAAGTTGGATTGAGCCAACAGGGGGCACTTTCACCGATCGGGGTGACAATTACAAAGTGTTGCCGATGAAGAGTATATCAGCATGAGATATGCCATCGGTGGAGAAGTTAAAGGTGTCACCGATGGGTAAGAGTCTGGCTGATAAGCATGCAAACGAATACTCATCGGTGTGAGATGGGTATCAAGGTGAAATGTATCGGAGGTGCCGATAGTCATAGTCTGGCTGATGGTGGAACCTGGCATTGGTAGTATTGGGGAGACAATAGAGATTGGCAAAAGACTCTAGGAGTTCGTTGATAGTGGAAGACCCACCGATAGGCCAAAAGGAGATTCTTCATCGATAAGAGGGTGGCGATCAGTATAGAGATTTTAGAGGTGGCCGATAGAGGTTGTCTTGCCGATGGGGACATGAATACATATTTTGATATTGTATGGTCTTTACTGAAAGGTGATTAAGTTAAACCCTAGCTTTTTGTGGGTTGATGGGTATTTTACACTCTGTCATGTAGGCATCCGTTGCATGCTCTGCATCAAATTGGTATTAGAGCAAAGGAAGGATCTTTTGGAAAAGATAAGAAGATAGCAAGATGTCAGATGAAGAAGGAACATCAGAGATTTCGGCAAGGATGACCAATGCTGAGTTGGAAGTTCTGGTAAAGAAGTAGATTGCAGAGAGCATTGATGTAAAGGCTCAGAATTAGGCATTGAAAGATGAGTTGGAGAAGTTGAGGGACAGAGTAAGTTCTGGTAAAGAAGAAGATAGGGAAGAAGAAGAGATCCCTAGGTGGAATGAGGAAGATGTTCCTGCAGATTAGAGACCCTTGATTAATGCCCTCAAATCCATGGAGAGGAGAACCATGGATGTGAAACTAGATTTGCCAGTGTTTACAAGAAATATGGATCCTGATTCAGTGATGGAGTGGATAGACTCCCTAAATAATTTCTTTGAGACAGAGGAGATACTAGAGCTCCAGAGCGTAAAGATAGCCCAATCAAAAATGAAAGAGGCTGCATTAACTTGGTGGAATTTTATCCAAGATGACAGAGTACAAGAAGGAAAGCACAGAGTTGCTACATGGAAGAAGATGATGGCTTTAGTGAAAGAAGCCTATGTTCTATTGGATTACAACATCCAATTGCATAAGAGGAAACAAAATTTGAAGCAGAAGGAGCTTGATGTCAGCTCATATACAGAAGAATTCATGAAACTTTGTGTCAAGACAAAGGTAAAAGAGAGTGAGGAAGAAAAGGTGGCCAGATACCTTAATGGATTGAGGTTCAACATTCAAGAAGATTTGAATCTGCATAACCCAGATACAGTTTAGAAATGTTTTCAGTTGGCATTGAAAGTGGAAGAGAAGTTAAAAAGAAGACAAGAACAGAACAATAGGGGAAGAGGAAAATAGCAAAGAGGTGGAAGAGGTCCTTTCAAAGGCAGAGGACATGGATTTGGATATCAGGGAGAATCCAGTCATGACAACAGCGAGGGAGATAACAGTCAAAACCAAAGAGGAAGTTACAATTAGCAAGAAAACTTTAGAGGCAGAAGACCTTTTAGAGGAAGATCTTAGGGTAGAGGATCTATTAGATGTTATAACTGTAATAAAGAAGGCCATATAGCCAGTAGATGTCCAGAAAAGGCAACAAGTTCAATGGGAGAAAGGAGAACAAATCTGATCCAAGAACCTGATAGTCAAAGTGCAACAAGCTCAAACACTTTTAAAAGTGTGAATGCTCCTGACAATTATGGATATCTAGAGAGTGGAGAATCTCTGATGATGAGGAGAACAATGACCACCATGAAGGTACCTGACAAAGAACCCCCACAAAGAAAGTCTCTTTTCAGAACTACATGCAAGGCAGGAGGTAAGGCATGTAAAGTTTTAATTGATTTTGGTTCTACTCAAAATTTTGTATCTGATGAAATGGTAACAAAGCTTAAGCTTAGAAGATTGCCTCACTCATCCCCATATAAGGTCTCATGGCTTACCCAAGGTCAGCAAACAGTTGTAGAAGAGCAGGCTTGGGTAGAATTTAAGATTGGAGCATATAAAGATAAGTTGTTGTTTGATATCACCAAGATGGATGCTTGCCATCTCTTATTTGGAAGACCATGGCAGTATGACTTGAAGGCACGCCATGATGGTGTTAGGAAGACCTATACAATCAGCAAAGATGATATGGTGATAGAGTTGATCCCATGGACAAAGAAGGAGGAGAAATCAAAAGGAAAAGAGGTAAAGGTGATGCTGATGGAAGGAAAACAATTCCATGTCTGACAGTGAATACAAAACAGCAGCAAGAAGTTAAGAAAGAGAAGAAGCAGAGGCTCATAGACCCAGCTGTCCAAGAGCTATTGGATAAGTATAAAGGCATCATCTTTGATGGAATGCCAAGATCCCTACCACTTGTAATGGATATCAGCCATTGCATAGATCTAATCCCCGGATCTACACTTCCAAACAAAGTAGCATACAAGATAACTCCATAACAGAATGCCAAAGTAGCAAGACAAATTGAGGAATTATTAGACACAGGTCTGATTGGTAAAAGTTTAAGCCCATGTGCAGTACCAGCTGTACTAGCACCAAAGAAAGAAGGCACTTGGAGGCTTTGCACAGATTCCAAGGCTATTAATAAGATAATAATCTGGTATAGGTTTCCAATCCGTAGGATAGAGGATTTACTTGATTATTTGGGAGGTGCTAAGTATTTTAAAAAAATAGACTTTAAGAGTGGTTATCATCAGATCAGAATTAGGCCAGGAGATGAATGGAAAACAACATTCAAAACCAATGAAGGGTTGTATGAGTGGAAAGTTATGCCTTTTGGTTTATCTAATGCACCTAGTACTTTTATGAGATTGATGAATGAGGTTTTGAGAGAATTCATGGGAAAGTTTGTCATAGTATATGTTGATGACATTCTGATTTCCAGTAACACAAAGGAAGAACATCTCAGACATATAGATTTAGTTCTCAAGAGGTTACATGAAGAGCAGCTGATGATAAATTTAGATAAGTGTTTGTTCATGTAGGAGGAGATCACATATTTGGGTTTTGTCATTTCACAAGGAAAGCTGCAAATGGATAAAGAGAAGGTGAGTGCCATATTGTCTTGGCCAACTCCAAGGACTATGAATGATGTCAGAAGTTTCCATGGGTTAGAAACCTTCTACAAAAAGTTTATAAGAGGGTTTAGTCATGGTGCAGGAGCACCCGCACATGATCAGGATATAGGTCCGCATGATGACATACATGATCAGGATATAGGATAGTTATCAGCATGATGACAGGGCAGTAGGCTATTTTTAGTATGTTTGACTTTCTCATGTAATAAGGTCCATTGGACCGATGCTATGTATTAGTTCAGCCTAGGAGTATGTGTAGGCAGTTAGAGATCGGGATAAGATAGTCTGAGTTGTCCTCTCTCCCAGCCGCTTGGAAGCTCCCAGCCGCTGGGAAGTGAAGTTGGTAGTACTCGAAGGATTTGTTATATATACCTTCGATCTGTTAGGGTTTAGATACATTGAGTTCATATTGATAGTTCATATTGAGATTGATGTTGATAGATGTATCGGTGTTGTGTTGAGTTGAGATTCAGGAGAGCAGTTCAGACATTGTGAAGCTGCATTCAGGACATTGAATTTCAATTAAATAAGATCTCATCTTTGCATTATCTGGTTGTATCAGTTGTATCTGTTTTGATTTCTTTTCTGTTTGCAAGTTAATGGGCACTTTCAACCCTTCCACCGGTTGATCCTGCAAATCGGTGGAATGGTCCTGTATCATAGTTTAGTTTGCATTTGTGTTTTCTGTTTATGCATTGCATTGTTCAGGAGATCTGTTAGGAGCATGCTGTGAATCAGCCTAGCATCCTCATGTGCTAGGTCTAGAAGATAAGTTGTTAGATTTTGGTTTGAAGATGATCCGGCCCGGTCGTCACATGATCTTTGTGAAATAGAGCGGTTCTGAGTGTTTACATGCAGTGGAAGGATACACAGGAGTCTGCTTGTGTGTTTCCAGCCGGAGCAAGCCGCATCGTCATCTGCGAATGCATCGCCATCAGGATCGGGTCGTGAAGTTGTTGAAGTTCGCATGTTGCAAGTGCATCATGATGTTTTGAGTTGGATATATACTCTGTGTATATATCGCAGTCAGGATCATCTCTCGGGGAAGTTCATCATCCGCATATCGCTAACGGATGCGGGTGTGAAAGTTAATTTTTTTTGGCTAAGTGTTGAAGAGTTCATCAGGATGATGTGTGACGTCATCGTCATCAGGATATGACGTCATCGTCATCAGGATATTAAGAAATCCCTCTATGCGAGTTTATCCTGTTGTCACTAAGTGGTTAAGTATCAGCGTAGGCAGGAAGTTGTATAAGCATCATCAGGAGGTTTCGAGGAACCGGATGAACAATATCATGATGCTGTTGTTTGTATCGTCGGGCAGTGGAGCATCGAAGGCAAGTTGTTGAAGTGCAACGTCATCAGGATATTTGGAGCAACCGGATATTTGGATATCCTGCTGACGAAGGTGATATTGAATATCATGATGATGCCGCTTGTATTTGGCACCCGATGAACAGTGCAACCGGAGGAGGTAAATAGTAGTCGACAGGAGGATATTTGCGATCATCTGAAATATGATGCTGCTGTTGAAATGTGATGATGCTGTTGGTGTCTCTAGGGAATATGATGATGATGTTCAGCCGATAGAGAATTTTATCATGCTGTTTGTATTGTTGGCTACTCCTTCCTGTTAGTTAGCCTCCGTTGCGTCCCACTCTGCATCATAGTGGTATCAGAGCGAAGGTTAGGATCTTCTGGAAAGGATAAGCAGGATGTCAGACGAAGAAGGAACATCTGAGTTTCCAACAAAGATGACCAATGCTGAGTTGGCAGTTTTGGTGAAGAAACAGATTGCAGAAAGCAAGGTCGTGAAGGCTCAGAATCAGGAGTTGAAAGATGAGTTAGCAAAGTTGAGGAGCAGAGTAGGTTCTGGTAGAGAAGATGATAGGGAAGAAGAGGATATCCCTAATTGGAGCGAGGAGGTCGTTCCTGCAGACCAGAGACCGCTGTTGAACGCCCTCAAGGCCATGGAGAGGAGAACCATGGATGTGAAGCTGGATTTGCCAGTATTTACAGGTAAGATGGACCCTGATTCAGTAATGGAATGGATAGACTGTCTGAACAATTTCTTTGTAACAGAGGAGATACCAGAACAGCAGAGAGTGAAGATAGCACAGTCAAAGATGAAAGAAGCTGCCTTGACATGGTGGAACTTTGTTCAGGATGATAGAGTGCAGGAGGGAAAACGTAGAGTTGCCACATGGAAGAAGATGATGGAATTGGTAAAGGAAGCTTATATTCCTTTGGATTATAGTATCCAGTTACACAAGAGGAAGCAAAACCTGAAGCAAAAGGAGCTAGATGTCAGCTCATATACAGAAGAGTTCATGAAACTCTGTATGAAGACCAAGGTGAAAGAAAGTGAAGAAGAGAAGGTAGCCAGATACCTTAATGGATTAAGGTTTAATATTCAGGAGGATCTCAGTCTGCATAACCCAGATACAGTGCAGAAAAGCTTTCAGTTGGCATTGAAAGTGGAAGAAAAGTTGAAGAGAAAACAAGATCAAAACAATAGAGGAAGAGGAAGACAACAAAGAGGTGGAAGAAGTCCTTTCAGAGGCAGAGGACATGGACAGGGATATCAAGGAGAGTCCAGTCAAGACAATAGCAAGGGCAACAATAGTCAGAATCAGAGAGAGAATTTCAGTCAACAAGGAAACTTCAGAGGTAGAAGACCCTTCAGAGGAAGATCCCAGGGCAGAGGATCCATCAGATGCTACAACTGTAACAAAGAAGGCCATATAGCCAGCAGATGTCCAGACAAGGCCACAAGCTCAGCAGGAGAAAGGAGGACAAATCTAGTCAATGAACCTGATAATCAAAGTAGGACAAGCTCTAATGATTTTCAGAGTGTGAATGGTCCTGAGAATTATGGATATCCAGAAAGTGGAGAATCCCTGATGATGAGAAGAACAGTGACTACCATGAAGGTACCTGATAAAGAAGCCCCTCAAAGGAAGTCCCTTTTCAGAACCACTTGCAAAGCAGGAGGTAAGGCACGTAAGGTTTTGATTGATTCTGGTTCTACTGAGAACTTTGTGTCTGAAGAGATGGTGGTGAAGCTGAAGCTTAGGAGATTGCCTCATCCATCTCCATATAAAGTCTCATGGCTTACTCAAGGTCAGCAGACAACTGTAGAAGAGCAGGCTTGGGTAGAGTTTCAGATTGGTGGATATAAGGATAAGTTGTTGTTTGATATCACCAAGATGGATGCTTGCAACCTTTTGTTTGGTAGACCATGGCAATATGATCTGAAGGCACAGCATGATGGTGTTAAAAACACCTATAAAATCACTAAAGATGGTAAAGAAGTAACGTTATTCCCATTGAAGGAGAAAGAGGAGAAGTCTAAAGGCAAAGAAGTGAAGGTCATGCTGATGGAAGGCAAACAGTTCATGAAAGAAGTAGCGGCAGAAGGTGCAGTTGCATATGCCCTAATCCCATGTCTGAGTGTGAATAAGAAACAACAGCAAGAAGCCAAGAAGGAGAAGAAGCCAAGGTTGATAGACCCAGCTGTCCAAGAGTTATTGGATAAGTACAAAGGTGTTATCTCAGAGGGAATGCCAAGATCCCTACCACCTGTCAGAGATATCAGTCATTGCATAGACTTGATTCCAGGGTCTACACTTCCAAATAAAGCAGCTTATAAGCTTACCCCAGAACAGAATGCAGAAGTAGCCAGGCAGATTGAAGAATTGATGAATTCAGGTCTGATTGGAAAGAGTTTGAGTCCATGTGCAGTACCAGCTGTACTAGCACCAAAGAAGGAAGGCACTTGGAGACTTTGCACAGATTCCAGAGCCATCAACAAGATCACAATCAGGTATAGGTTTCCAATCCCCAGAATTGAGGATTTACTTGATTGTTTGGGAAATGCTAAGTACTTTACCAAAATAGATTTGAAGAGTGGGTACCATCAGATCAGGATTAGACCAGGTGATGAGTGGAAGACAGCATTCAAAACAAATGAAGGTTTGTATGAATGGAAGGTTATGCCTTTTGGTTTGTCTAATGCCCCTAGTACTTTCATGAGGCTGATGAATGAGGTTCTGAAGGAATTCATTGGTAAGTTTGTCATAGTCTATTTAGATGACATTCTGATTTTCAGTAACACCAGAGAAGAGCATCTCAGGCATATAGAGCTGGTTCTCAAGAGGCTACATGAAGAGAAGCTGATGATAAACTTGGACAAGTGTTTGTTCATGAAACAGGAGATCACATATTTAGGTTTTGTCATCTCACAAGGAAAGCTGCAGATGGATAAGGAGAAGGTGAGTGCCATATTGAATTGGCCAACTCCACAGACCATGAATGAAGTCCGAAGTTTCCATGGGTTAGCAACCTTCTACAGAAAGTTCATCAGAGGGTTCAGTCATATTTGTGCACCCATGTTGGATACCCTAAAAGGAGGACAGAAGTGCAGGTTTGTTTGGACTCAAGGAGCAGATGATTCCTTTGAGGCATTGAAGAGGAAGGTGGCACAGCAGCCAGTCCTTGCACTTCCAGATTTCAACAAGATCTTTCAGGTAGAGTGTGATGCCAGTCACATGGCCATTGGAGCAGTACTCAGTCAAGAGGGTAGACCAATTGCATTTTTTAGTGAAAAGCTCAATGATGCTAAGAAAAGGTATTCATCATATGATCTGGAAATGTATGCTTTAGTTCAGTCCCTAAAGAAATGGAGGCATTATCTGTTGCCAAAGGAGTTCATAGTTTTCACAGACAACCAGGCTTTGAGTTTCATCAACAGCCAGGAGAAGCTGAACCACAGACATATGAAGTGGGTAGAAACACTACAGGCTTTCACTTTTACCTTGAAGCATAAGAAAGGGGTTAAGAACAAAGTTGCAGATGCCTTGAGCAGGAGAGTTCTCACAGTCAATCAGATTCAGTTAGAGAGTGTTGGTATTGATTCACTCAAGACCATGTATGAGTCTGATGCTGATTTTGGAGAGATATATCAGGTCTGTACTTCTTTTGGGGAGAAATACCATGCTGAGTTCTCTGAATTCCTGATCCAGGATGGATTGTTGTTCAAGGGTGGACAGTTGTGCATCCCGAGGTGTTCTATGAGGTTGAATATAATCAAGGAGAAACATTGTGGAGCAATGGTAGGTCATTTTGGTCTAGACAAGACTCTTGATCTGGTCAGGAGGCATTATTTCTGGCCTAAGTTGCAGTCAGATGTCAGGAAATTTGTAGAAACCTGTGTAATTTGTCAGAAGGCTAAAGGCAGGTCAACTAATGCAGGGTTATATCAGCCCTTACCCATTCCTTCCAGACCATGGGAAAGCATCAGTATGGATTTTGTTTTAGGTTTGCCAAGGACCAGGAGAGGATTTGACAGTGTCTTTGTTGTAGTGGACAGGTTCAGTAAAATGGCACATTTCTTGCCATGCAAAACCACTGCAGATGCCTCATATATTGCAGATTTATTCTTCAGGGAAATTGTCAGAATTCATGGGTTGCCTTTGAGCATAGTTTCAGACAGAGATGTGAAGTTTGTGGGTCACTTCTCGAGAACCCTTTGGAGGAAATTGGGAACCAATTTGTCTTTTTCCTCTGCATATCATCCTCAAACGGATGGACAAACTGAGGTTGTGAACCGTTCTTTGGGGAATCTACTTAGATGCTTGACAAAACAGCATGGAGAGAAGTGGGACAATATTCTGTCTCAAGCTGAGTTTTCATATAATGATACTGTCAACAGGAGCACAGGAAAATTGCCTTTTCAGGTAGTGTATGGAATGCATCCCAGAGGTATTTTAGAGTTGCGAGAGCTACCTACAGCAGATCCTGTTAGTGCAGATGGAGAAGCTTTTGCTAAAGCAATCAAAGAAGTTCATGATCAGGTTAAGACCCAACTCCAGCAAACCACTTTGAAATATAAGGAGTATGCTGACAAGAAGAAGAAGGATGTTCAATTTGCTGTTGGAGATTTGGTTTGGGTTCACTTGAAGAAAGACAGGCTCCCTAAGGGGAAGTATACTAAGCTCATGCAAAAGAAAGTTGGACCATGTCAGATTTTGCAAAAGCATGGACAAAATGCTTATGAGATCCAACTACCACCTGATCTCGGTTTATCTCCTATTTTCAATGTATGTGACTTAACTCCATACAAGGCTAATCCAGATGCAGATCAGGATATCCTACAGGATACAGTTGCTGAAGACATTCCTCAACATGATCCTCCACAGATACAGCAGATTTTGGACACTAGAGTGGTCAAACAGACCAGGAATAAGAAGTACTTGGAGTACCTCGTCTCTTGGAAGGGACAGCTGACTTCTGAAGCAGTATGGATGACTACCGAACAGATACAGAAACATGGTGCCGACCTTGATACTCTCATCTCAAGTGGACTTGAGATTTCTTCTTTTGGGGAGTATGGTGCAGGAGCACCCGCACATGATCAGGATATAGGTCCGCATGATGACATACATGATCAGGATATAGGATAGTTATCAGCATGATGACAGGGCAGTAGGCTATTTTTAGTATGTTTGACTTTCTCATGTAATAAGGTCCATTGGACCGATGCTATGTATTAGTTCAGCCTAGGAGTATGTGTAGGCAGTTAGAGATTGGGATAAGATAGTCTGAGTTGTCCTCTCTCCCAGCCGCTTGGAAGCTCCCAGCCGCTGGGAAGTGAAGTTGGTAGTACTCGAAGGATTTGTTATATATACCTTCGATCTGTTAGGGTTTAGATACATTGAGTTCATATTGATAGTTCATATTGAGATTGATGTTGATAGATGTATCGGTGTTGTGTTGAGTTGAGATTCAGGAGAGCAGTTCAGACATTGTGAAGCTGCATTCAGGACATTGAATTTCAATTAAATAAGATCTCATCTTTGCATTATCTGGTTGTATCAGTTGTATCTGTTTTGATTTCTTTTCTGTTTGCAAGTTAATGGGCACTTTCAACCCTTCCACCGGTTGATCCTGCAAATCGGTGGAATGGTCCTGTATCATAGTTTAGTTTGCATTTGTGTTTTCTGTTTATGCATTGCATTGTTCAGGAGATCTGTTAGGAGCATGCTGTGAATCAGCCTAGCATCCTCATGTGCTAGGTCTAGAAGATAAGTTGTTAGATTTTGGTTTGAAGATGATCCGGCCCGGTCGTCACATGATCTTTGTGAAATAGAGCGGTTCTGAGTGTTTACATGCAGTGGAAGGATACACAGGAGTCTGCTTGTGTGTTTCCAGCCGGAGCAAGCCGCATCGTCATCTGCGAATGCATCGCCATCAGGATCGGGTCGTGAAGTTGTTGAAGTTCGCATGTTGCAAGTGCATCATGATGTTTTGAGTTGGATATATACTCTGTGTATATATCGCAGTCAGGATCATCTCTCGGGGAAGTTCATCATCCGCATATCGCTAACGGATGCGGGTGTGAAAGTTAAGTTTTTTTGGCTAAGTGTTGAAGAGTTCATCAGGATGATGTGTGACGTCATCGTCATCAGGATATGATGTCATCGTCATCAGGATATTAAGAAATCCCTCTATGCGAGTTTATCCTATTGTCGCTAAGTGGTTAAGTATCGGCGTAGGCAGGAAGTTGTATAAGCATCATCAGGAGGTTTCGAGGAACCGGATGAACAATATCATGATGCTGTTGTTTGTATCGTCGGGCAGTGGAGCATCGAAGGCAAGTTGTTGAAGTGCAACGTCATCAGGATATTTGGAGCAACCGGATATTTGGATATCCTGCTGACGAAGGTGATATTGAATATCATGATGATGCCGCTTGTATTTGGCACCCGATGAACAGTGCAACCGGAGGAGGTAAATAGTAGTCGACAGGAGGATATTTGCGATCATCCGAAATATGATGCTGCTGTTGAAATGTGATGATGCTGTTGGTGTCTCTATGGAATATGATGATGATGTTCAGCCGATAGAGAATTCTATCATGCTGTTTGTATTGTTGGCTACTCCTTCCTGTTAGTTAGCCTCCGTTGCGTCCCACTCTGCATCATAGTGGTATCAGAGCGAAGGTTAGGATCTTCTGGAAAGGATAAGCAGGATGTCAGACGAAGAAGGAACATCTGAGTTTCCAACAAAGATGACCAACGCTGAGTTGGCAGTTCTGGTGAAGAAACAGATTGCAGAAAGCAAGGCCGTGAAGGCTCAGAATCAGGAGTTGAAAGATGAGTTAGCAAAGTTGAGGAGAAGAGTAGGTTCTGGTAGAGAAGATGATAGGGAAGAAGAGGATATCCCTAATTGGAGCGAGGAGGTCATTCCTGCAGACCAGAGACCGCTGTTGAACGCCCTCAAGGCCATGGAGAGGAGAACCATGGATGTGAAGCTGGATTTGCCAGTATTTACAGGTAAGATGGACCCTGATTCAGTAATGGAATGGATAGACTGTCTGAACAATTTCTTTGTAACAGAGGAGATACCAGAACAGCAGAGAGTGAAGATAGCACAGTCAAAGATGAAAGAAGCTGCCTTGACATGGTGGAACTTTGTTCAGGATGATAGAGTGCAGGAGGGAAAATGTAGAGTTGCCACATGGAAGAAGATGATGGAATTGGTAAAGGAAGCTTATATTCCTTTGGATTATAGTATCCAGTTACACAAGAGGAAGCAAAACCTGAAGCAGAAGGAGCTAGATGTCAGCTCATATACAGAAGAGTTCATGAAACTCTGTATGAAGACCAAGGTGAAAGAAAGTGAAGAAGAGAAGGTAGCCAGATACCTTAATGGATTAAGGTTTAATATTCAGGAGGATCTCAGTCTGCATAACCCAGATACAGTGCAGAAAAGCTTTCAGTTGGCATTGAAAGTGGAAGAAAAGCTGAAGAGAAAACAAGATCAAAACAATAGAGGAAGAGGAAGACAACAAAGAGGTGGAAGAAGTCCTTTCAGAGGCAGAGGACATGGACAGGGATATCAAGGAGAGTCCAGTCAAGACAATAGCAAGGGCAACAATAGTCAGAATCAGAGAGAGAATTTCAGTCAACAAGGAAACTTCAGAGGTAGAAGACCCTTCAGAGGAAGATCCCAGGGCAGAGGATCCATCAGATGCTACAACTGTAACAAAGAAGACCATATAGCCAGCAGATGTCCAGACAAGGCCACAAGCTCAGCAGGAGAAAGGAGGACAAATCTGGTCAATGAACCTGATAATCAAAGTAGGACAAGCTCTAATGATTTTCAGAGTGTGAATGGTCCTGAGAATTATGGATATCCGGAAAGTGGAGAATCCCTGATGATGAGAAGAACAGTGACTACCATGAAGGTACCTGATAAAGAAGCCCCTCAAAGGAAGTCCCTTTTCAGAACCACTTGCAAAGCAGGAGGTAAGGCATGTAAGGTTTTGATTGATTCTGGTTCTACTGAGAACTTTGTGTCTGAAGAGATGGTGGTGAAGCTGAAGCTTAGGAGATTGCCTCATCCATCTCCATATAAAGTCTCATGGCTTACTCAAGGTCAGCAGACAACTGTAGAAGAGCAGGCTTGGGTAGAGTTTCAGATTGGTGGATATAAGGATAAGTTGTTGTTTGATATCACCAAGATGGATGCTTGCAACCTTTTGTTTGGTAGACCATGGCAATATGATCTGAAGGCACAGCATGATGGTGTTAAAAACACCTATAAAATCACTAAAGATGGTAAAGAAGTAACGTTATTCCCATTGAAGGAGAAAGAGGAGAAGTCTAAAGGCAAAGAAGTGAAGGTCATGCTGATGGAAGGCAAACAGTTCATGAAAGAAGTAGCGGCAGAAGGTGCAGTTGCATATGCCCTAATCCCATGTCTGAGTGTGAATAAGAAACAACAGCAAGAAGCCAAGAAGGAGAAGAAGCCAAGGTTGATAGACCCAGCTGTCCAAGAGTTATTGGATAAGTACAAAGGTGTTATCTCAGAGGGTTTACCCAGAACCAAAAAGGGATATGATAGTGTTTTTGTTGTAGTGGATAGATTTAGCAAAATGGCACATTTCTTGCCATGCAAAACCACTTCTGATGCTTCATATATTGCAGATTTGTTTTTCAAAGAAATAGTAAGAATACATGGATTGCCATTAAGCATAGTGTCAGATAGAGATGTGAAATTCATTGGTCATTTTTGGAGGACTCTTTGGAAGAAACTTGGAACAAATTTGTCTTTCTCATCTGCATATCATCCTCAAATGGACGGATAGACTGAAGTGGTAAATCATTCCTTAGGGAATTTGCTCAGATGTTTGACAAGATAGCATGGAGATGAGTGGGATAATATCCTATCTCAGGCAGAATTTTCCTATAATGATACTGTCAATAGGAGTATAGGGAAATCACTTTTTCAAATAGTATATGGTATGCATCCACAAGGTATTTTGGAGTTGAGAGATCTACCTACAGGAGATTCCATTAGTGTAGATGGTGAAGCTTTTGCAGAAGCCATAAACGAGGTACATGATCAGGTCAAAAACCAACTCCAACAAACTACCTTAAAGTATAATGAGTATGCTGATAAAAAGAAGAAAGATGTAAAGTTTGATGTTGGAGATTTGGTATGGGTTCATTTGAAAAAGGAAAGACTTCCTAAAGGTAAATATACCAAACTCATGTAGAAGAAGATTGGACCATGTCAGATTTTAAGAAAGCATGGACAAAATGTTTATGAGATACAACTTCCTTTTGATCTTGGTTTATCACCTATATTCAATGTATATGATTTAACTCCATACAAACATAATCTAGATGAAGAACAGGAACTACTATAGGATACAGGAGCTGATAACATTCCAAAAGATGATCCACCACAGTTGCAGAAGATTTGAGACACACGAGTGATCAAGAAGACCCAGAACAAAACATATTCGGAATATTTGGTGGCTTGGTAGGGCAAACCTGATTCCGAAGCAGTGTGGATGACTCAAGAACAGATCAACCAACATGGTTTAGACCTACATACTCTCATCTCAAGTGGACTTGAGATTTCTTCTTTTGGGGAGTATGTTGCAGGAGCACCCCTTCGAAATACAAATTAGGTCTAATTATAGTATGTTTTACCTTGTGATGTAATAAGGTCCATGTGACCAATTCTTATGTTTTAAGTCAATCTGGGATTGTGTGTTGACAGTTATAGTTTGTTATGCTAGCTATCCTCCCAGCCACTTGGAAGCTCCCAGCCACTGGGAATCGAGTTTGTACTACTTGAGAGGAGTAGTTATTTATGCCCTAGATCAGTTTGTTTAGGTACAGTTCAGTATTATATATGAAAAATAGAGACATTGTATTTGGAGATTTGACAGAGCAGTGTTGTGCAGTGGGACTATGAAGTCAGATATTAGTATGCATTCCTAAATTTGAAATAAAGAAGATCCCATTGGTGTTGTTTGTCTGATCTTCGATCTATCTGTGTGATCATATTTTGTTTTAAAGATGAGATAGAATCATTCATCCATTCCACCGGTTGATTCTCTGAATCGGTGGAATGGACATGTACAGTAGTTTAGTTTGCATTTTCATTTTTCTATTTTTTACATTTCATGTTTTTGGGATCGAAATATTGCATGCAGTGAGCAAACCTAACATCCTCATGTGCTAGGGTTTAGAGGGAAGAAATCTGTGTCAAGATTGCTAAGTAAGCAGATCGAGTTAAGCTCAGAGTTTTCAGTGCAAATTTGTGAAGGCATCGGTGTGAGAAGAATCATCGGGTTGAGAAAGTTGCATTGAGCCAACAGGGGGCACTTTCATAGATCAGGGTGACAATTACAAAGTGCTGCTGACGAAGAGTATATCGGCATGAGATATGCCATCGGTGGAAAAGTTAAAGGTGTCACCGATGGGTAAGAGTCTGGCCGATAAGCACGCAAATGAATACTAATCGGTGTGAGATGGGTATCAGGGTGAAATGTATCAGAGGTGCCGATAGTCATAGTCTGGCTGATAGTGGAACCCAACATTGGTAGTATCGGGGAGACAATAGAGATCGGCAAAAGACTCTAGGAGTTTACCGATAGTGGAAGTCCCGCCGATAGGCGAAAAGGAGATTCTTCATCGGTAAGAGGGTGGTGATCAGTATAGAGATTTTAGAGGTGGACGATAGAGGTTGTCTTGCCGATGGGGATGTGAATACATATTTTGATATTGTATGGTCTTTATTGAAAGGTGATTAAGTTAAACCCTAGCTTTTTGTGGGTTGATGGGTATTTTACACTCTGTCATGTAAGCATCCACTGCATGCTCTGCATCACTACATCAGAGGACAACCAAGTCATTGATGACTTCTTCCCTAATGAACACTCATTTTTAATCACTATGCAAACACCCTGGTATGCTGACACAACCAATTATCTGGTCACAAGGAGAGTCCCTCTACATTTCTCTCCAAAGGAGAGAAGGGTGCTCATTGAAAAGTCTTTTCCTTTTTCATGGATTACTAGATGTTTGTTCTACACTAGACTAGAGCATGTCACGAGGAGATGTGTGAGAGAAGATGAAACATATGACATTTTGCATGCATGCCACAATGAACCATGTGGAGGGCATTTTGCAGCAAAGAGGACAACAATGAAGATTTTGAATACAGGTTCTTATTAGCCCACACTCCACGAGGATGCAAGGAGATATACAAGGAAATGTGATAGATGCTAGAGGATGGGATGACCAACCAAATCTGATGAGATGCCCCTTTACCCTCAACTTGTGATCACTCCATTTAATAAGTGGGGATTAGATTTTGTAGGACCCATTGATCCTCCATCCAATGCTAAATCCTATATCTTAGTATGCACTAATTATGTAACCAAATGGGTAGAAGTTAAGGCCATGAAGCATGCAAGAGATAACAAGGTTGTAGGATTTCTTTATGAGGACATTTTCACACAATATGGGGTTCCCAGAGAGATAGTGACTGATCAAGGAGCTCAATTCACCTTAACCCTAGTTGCAACACTAGTCAATGAGTACAACATAAGGCACAAGAAATCTACTCCTTATCACCCTCAGGCCAATGACCAAGTTGAGATGACTAACAAGGAAATTGAAGCCATTCTAACCAAAACTATGGCTGTCCACATGAAGGATTGGGTAAACAGGCTACCAGAAGTTGTCTGGGCCTATAAGACAACCTGGAAAACAGCCACAGGCTTCACCCCTTTTAAGTTATTGTATGGAAAGACAACTATGATGCCCATTGAATTTGAACATGAGACTCTTCAACTACAATAGACTTGGGGATGGATATCTCTGAGGCACAACAAGATAGAATCATGCAGCTCAATGCTTTGGATGAGATGAGGAAAGCAGCCTTGCATCACATAGAGGTAGTGTAGAATCAGAGAATAAAGTGGCATGACAAATTCATCAAAGACAAGAAATTCCAGCCAGGTGACTGGGCACTGCTCTATGACTCAAGGTATCAGGATAATGTAGGGAAGTTGTAGACAAGGTGGCTAGGACCATATGAGGTTGCTAAAGTTTTCCCCAATGGTGCTATTCAACTCACCACCATTGACCCTGTCAGATTCAAGCTGCTTGTCATTTATTTGAGTAAGATGATGGCTCACAAGTGTGAGGTGATAGCCTTCATTGATTACTCCTTACTGCTTGTACTAATTGTAATCTTGAGTGCCCAAATAAGGAAAATTCATACGACATTGGTGATTGGAAATTTAGCAGTGTTGCAAGAAGCCAAAGTTCATCTTTCAGATAAAGATTGCAGGAGAAAGACTTTGTAGAGTGATTGTTTTTAGATAGATAAACAATGGGAGGTGGATTAGTTCTAAATGAACCCATGGTTCATGAGGTATTACTACAGGATGCACTCAGCTAGGCTGAGTTTAGAAATTGTGGCTGGTTAGATTATTTCCTGAAGTTGAATGGTTTTAATGAAGATGTTACATTGGAATTTGCCCAGACATTATCTGAAGGTAAGGCCATGGTAAAAGGGTTAGACGTATTGGCTACAAAAGAAAGGATTGCAGAAGTTACAGGGTTGTCTGCCGATGGTGAAAATTACCCAATTGCTAGAGATGCCCGGTCAGCTAGGGCCAAATTTATAAAACCTGGCAACCCTCCAATAATTGTAAACAAATAGGGAGCTAAGAGAACCTCTCTGCCTAAGCCATGGAAGCAAGTAGCTATTCATGTTGTGAGGTACATTACTTGTGAAGGTCATCAGTCAAATCTTCATTCTATGCATTTCAAACTGCTAAATCATATGAGGCATGGGGGAAGAATGAATGTACCAAATGTGCTATACCACCTTCTCTCAATCATGGCAGCTGAGACCCAAAAAGGTAGGGCTAAGTCTATTTCCCACCATTGTTTGATCAAATTGTTAGTTGAAAATTCTCTGCATGATGTGTCTGATATGACTTGGGAAGAATTCTTAAATATTGATCAAATTAGACCAAAGCATTTGTGACCTATGGTTGTGCCTCAATCTCATAGGACTAGGAGGAGAGTGAGTTCTATTAAAGCTACTCCTGGAACCTCAACTTCTAGTATAAACCCTCCTGTAGATGAACACACTATAGAGATTAGATATTTTGAGGCGGAGCATTCAGACAAAGAGAGTTCTTCTTCAGATTCTGATGATGGTGTTCCTCTTAGCAAACTAATTTGAACTAGGACATAGAAGAAAAAGGTAGAAATAAGAAAGGATAAAGCTAAAAAGAAAACTATAGGAAAGGGAGTGCTAAGCTCTAAGAAATGGAAGGCTGACACTGTTCTTCCTACAGCCGAAGAAAAACATGAGATCCCTCCCAGAAAATCAAGACCTATTGAGCCAGCCTTTGGTGTGCCTCCACAGAGAAGTCCTGGGGCTGAAGAAATGTCACCAGAAGATACTAAGGCTCCAATGGGCAATGAGAATGTTGAAGAAAAGAACATATTTGAGGAAGCAATAAATGTAACATTGGTAGACCTTGTTTCTGTCGCTGAACAAATTGAGAGTTAGGGACATGAAGACAACCAGGAGTTCTTGAAGCAAGAGGCCCTGTAGCCTGAATTGGTTGAACATTTAGGAACCATGCAATTAGTGCTATATGAAGGGCAACCATTAGTGCCAAGAAAATTTTTGGTAGGAATACACAGACCCTCTAATTTTTCAATGCATATGGTAGCTATGGATTTATGGAATGAAATATAGAGGAGAGAAGAAGAATGGAAAAAGGAGAAACGCAGGCTGAAGGAAGAAATTCAAAAGAAAGATGAAGAACTTGAAAATAAGAATGCAAAAATTCTAACTTTAAAGGAGAGAGTGGATAATATGGCAGCCTTAGTGCCTTAGGTATTAGAGTACAAGACTCCTCCAAGGGTCTATGCTCTATATTTGAAGGAGAAGTATCTTTCTTTTAAAATAGAAAGAATTGTTTCAGGTTTGAATCATTCCATTGAGTCTCCTCTTGAATTTTTCAATGCTTATCGGATTGCTCCTCCTAAAATGAAGAATTTTTTGTGTGAATTCTATTAAAATAATTATGCTGTGTCCCAAGATCATGATTGGAATCCCTTGTTGTATGTTGGGGATGTTCAATTAAGGGAATTTATGTCCTGGATACAAAATGAGATTAGTTGGGGACAACAGTTTAGGGCTTATAGGTAAACAGAATTCAACACTCCCTTGTCCATCAGAGCTGAATCTAAAAATCCAGGGAGCATTTTCAATGATTAGCATAGAATACTTTATAGACTAAGGTATGGCAGTAGAATCCTGGCTAAGAGAGAAGTAGTTTACAGAGGATATGAGAAGGTAGAAAAAACTATAGGAGAATCTATAAAGGGACATTTGGCATAAAGGTGGAATAGTTTATCTGATGAACTTAAACAAGTAGAGCCTCACTCTCTACAGAACTGTGTTATAGCATGTAAAAGAGTGGATAGATATATAGATTGGGAGGACAAAGGGCCAATTCTAGCTTCCCTTAATTTTTCAACCACCTATCCTATTATGGCCTATGCCAAATTTTAGGTTTTACTAGTATGATATTGCTAAAGAGAGACAAAGATGGAACATATTGGATAGGCAGCAAGAGTTCCATTGGGATCCTAATTCACACACTGCAGAAACTGATATAGGACAGCTGGTAGTTGCTAATTTCAGGGCATTGACCAAACAGAAGAATGACCCTTCCTCTGTTGGAGGACCAACAAAGTCTTAGGTTGGGGAGAGTGATGAGTCTAGTTTATGACTCAATTTTGTTAGAATTTATTATCTAATTTCTATAGTTATCTTGGACTTTGGTGCCTAGATCTTGATCTTTTCATCATATTTCTTCAAAACCATAAGATATTGGGCATAGGTTATTTCCTATAATCTTTAATGACATTGGCATGCTATATGAACTATCTATGTTAATTTTACATATAGTTAATGAATGTTACTCTAAGATAGTTACAGATATGCAATTATTGTGCATACTAATATTGTTATGCAGATAATTAGTAGCCTATAAAGTCAAGGAAGATTCTGTTAGTTGGTTACTTGCCATCAAAGTCAAACAAGGTGGTCATTCAAATGTCAAATGGAGGGAAGATAACTGCCTTGTAACTGGTCTTAATTACTTGTTGAGAGAATATAGGAGTTATTGTTGTGTTAGATTTGCATTAAAGCAACCATGCTTGACCAAATTCCACACATGCATAACCTCGTCTCTACTTTTTATGCTTTCCCTAAAGTGGCGTCATCCTATTCTGTTGGAGTTGACTGCATTGCTAGGTAGTTGGTTTGTAGTTTTATTTCTATAAATAAGACTTAGATGCTCCTTCTGAGGGGTTGATTAATCTGAGGTTGTACTCACACTATTAAGTTTTTTTAGCAATACAGTTATGTTGCTCGCTTGTACTTATGTTTTCCAATGAATAAAATGAAGTTATAAGTTTGCATCTCTGAGTTTACATTTGTCTTAAGGGATACTCATCCAAGGGGGCCCACTTGGTGAGCATTCCATTCTTTAGTTTAGTTGTTATTTTCTATTAAGCAGTTAGTTAGAATCTGGCATCAAATGTTCCTATAGCCACTAGAATTCCATTCTGTGTTTGTTCCTGTAGTCAAAGCAGACAGAGTAGTTTCCTATTTGTTTTCCTAGATTTTCATTTTCTATCATGCACTTCAGCTTAGTATAGTTGTTAGTTGATGTTCATCATTTATGTTATTTCTTTCCAAACAATTTACTTTCAACATTATGTCTTTCCTAGCTATAGAATGAATGTGGCTACTTTGGAGTTCCTAGTGCACATACTATGCTGGCCCATTTCAAGTTCACATCCCTAGGTTGAAAAGTTAAATGCATCTTCATAGTGATTAAGATAGTTTTTAGGTTAGATGTACAATCTCTAAGTCACAACTTTATGGGCTTAGTTGTTAAATCATTGTAGGAGACCAACACCTTGGGCAAGACAAAAGTCTCCAAGGTGAGGGGGCTAAGGTGGTCCAGGACCTTATTTTCCCTATCTATCAAAGCTATAGCATCAAAGGTATTAGTGGGGGTAGAAATATTGATTCAATTTGAGTTGGAATTGACCCATGGCTACTTCAGAAGATCCACAAGATGTGTCACTCCCACTTGAATAATTTTAGGTTGTATACAAGTGCTTGAAGTGCCTTCTTTTGTGCAAAACCCATAAAAGCCATTTGTGATCTGTGAAGGCTAACCACCTCTGACACCAACTTTTGAAGTTAGTCAAATAGCCATTATGATTGTTACGTGTGAAATCTTGCCAAAAAATCTGAACCAACACCTTGAAAATCACAAATTATCAACACTGTGTTCAATCAGCACCCACTGTGCATATCAGCACATATTTCTTGCAAATCAATGCCTATTTCCTGAATCAATACCCATTTACTAGAGACATAAAAAAATCAAAACTTTGTTCTTTTGGTTGTCAAAATCCCCTTTTCCACGTCATCCCTTGACATTGCAAGCCACCTCAACCATATCCATGTCCATTTGTCCCTCTTACCTTGTGATCCAACTTTAATCATTTGTCATTATCCTTGTCATCATAATAGCCATTGTCCTTATTAATTCATAGGCAATCCAAGTCATCCATATTTAACTAGTCTTAGTCCATCAGTAGCCTCATATTCCATGATTAATCATCTTCCTTAATCATCACCACCTTCCATTAATCCCCATCCCTAATCCAAATTTAATCATAATCCTTGATTATCCATCCTTGATTAAATCCATAGTCAATCTCATCTTCATCAAACCTTGATCAATCCAATATTTGTCATCCATAATCATCATTCGAAGGCCTAGTCCATCATTGTCCTTGTAATATTTGATCAATCATCATCCCTAATCCATCCTTATTCAAATCCTTGATTCTCATCCATTAACATTCACAATGAATCTTCATCCTAGTCAATCCTATCATCCATAATCAATCCCTATCATCCATAATCAATCAATCAAATCCTCAGCCAACTATATCATTATTATCCAAATCCAAAATCAACCCCCATCACAAAATCAATCCAAATTATATTCGAAATCCTAAGGTTAGAATCTAGATCAAACCATCCCTTTGTTTATGTTAAGATTAAGACTTTGTCTATCTTAAGTTTAGTATAAACTAGACATCATCACCCTTCTTGGATAAATTAGCTTGGGAACTTAGACAACTCCTAAGTTAGTAGACTTCAAGAAATCCCATTTTCCTTGGTGTATCTTGTCTACCCCAAGTAGGATAATCCTACTTCCCCTTTTGCTTAGGCTCTTTGTCCACCCTAAGTACATAGGGATAATCCTTGATCTTTATCATTTTGATCTAGATTTTGAGCTTAGATTCAATCCCCATCCATCATCATTGGTACCTCATCATCCAAATCTTATCCAATTTCACCTTTTATGCCTCCCATCACACAATCACAAGCTAGGAAAATAATGGACTCTCATTACCAACCCCTCTCTCCTCATGACTCTACCACGAGTAACATGGAGGGATATGTCAACCAACTTGAAATGGGTGAAACATCCACTCATCATCATCAAACCTATTCACCCACCTTTGTCAAGTTTCTCAATGAAAAGGGATTACAAGACAATTTTGACTAATTAATTGACAACCATAATGATGAATTCCTCAAACGTCACATTGAATATGGCACACACCTTCCATACTCATTTGACCATGACAAACATAAAACCATTTTCTATGACAAACCACCATCACCCATTCAAGATCAACCATGGGGACATGTCCCTAATCCCAATGAACCTATTTATGACAATCCATGGGCTAGATATGCATCCAACACCAATGCGATCAACACTCTTGATCAACACATAGGGTGAAATGTTGTGTCACAACCACAAGTATTAGAGCAACTTTACAAAATGCCTTCTCATATGATGCCTAATCCCAACATGCCCACCAATCAAAAAATTATCATCTCACAAAACATGTTCAACATCCCTCGAAACCCATCTAATGCCAATCTCTTTCCACAACCTCTTCCTCCTTTGGATACCCCTCAAAGGTCGATTATCTCTCAAATGGTGTTACCCCCACAACACCAAAACCCATCCAGACCACTAATCCATTCAATCAAACACAAAATCCCTTCATGAGCTATACCAATCCCACTCACACATATAAATCTTCCACGCATCAACAACCTCCCCATGGGTCATTGATGCCAAATCCATATGTCATTCAGCAACAACCACCACTCCAAAACAACCAAAACATTCCATATGGGTCCCATGTTTATGCACAAACTATGGGTCCACCTCCATACATCCAACAACAACAATACATCCATCCCCAACATCAACAATCATCATCACAATAACCCCCATTTCAACACATGTCACAACCACCTCTTGCTAGCCTTTTTTATCAAGAATGGCAAGCGATGAAAAACACACTCAAAAGAATCAAACTAGGGACACAAAAGAAATATTATAAGTTCAAAGGCTTATGTCCCTATCCATTTGATTCAAATATCTCCATCACACCTTTTCCTCAACATTTTGAAATGCCAAAATTTGACAAATACAAAGCAAAAGGAGAACCTCGTGACCACATCAAGGAATTCTTCATGAAATGCCAAGAAGTAGCCTATGATGACCAATTGCTCCTTTGTATTTTTCCATGAACCTCAAGAGGACAAGCCCTCAAATGGTTTATGCACTTTCCTTATGGCTCCATCTCAACTTTCACCGATCTCTCAGAGAAATTTTTAGCCCACTTCTCATACAATGTAGAGCATGAAGTCATTATGCTTGAAATTTGCAACACCAAACAATGAAGTGGAAAATTTTTTGCCACTTATCTACAAAGATGGGGAGCCCTTTCTAGTAGGCTACCTTGGACAACCCCCAAAAAATAACTAATCCACATTTTTATCCAAAATCTCAACCAAGAAATGGCCTTCCATTTACAAGTGCATTATGCATCAACCTTCGACAAAATCATAGAAAATGGGGTCACCATTGAAAAGGCCATTATTACAAAAGGTTTGGTCAAAATCTACAACAAGAATGACAATAATAAACCATCCAATGACAAACCTAAATTTTGGGCTAAAAACAAAAACACTATAGGAGATGGTGCTATCGATTCCAAGTATATCCAAGTTTCTACTCCTAAACCAAAAGAGACAAATGTAGTTCAAAATGTTGCAAACAATGTCTTGGTCCTATTTGCTCCTCCAAAGCAGAATCCCCCAAACAATCCAAAACACAAATACATAACCTTGGGTGAACCACTCAAGGTTGTGTTCCAAAAATTAGTCCAAGCTAACATGGTTGAGTTCCCCACAACAAAACAAATTAATGAAAACCAACCTAAACCCACTTGGTATTAAAAAAAGAATATTGTGGCTATTATCACATAAAGGGCCACATGCCACAAGCAAATGTATGAAATTGAAAAAATAGATCCAAGACTTTGTCAATCACGGTGATATCCAAATAGAAGGAAACAACAACACATCACCTAACAATGGTCTAGGTGTCTACCAAGACCCTCTTCCCCACCACAATAACAACCAAACCATATCCAAAGCTTCGTCCTCTAACACCAATCCCAACAACCAAGACAACATCAACTAAGACAATGTTCCACCTCCTTATGACAATGTAGTGGGTGAAATTGATTTTGATTCTACTCATGTCACCACCATCAAACTCAAAAATACCACCCCTGAATGTGTTGTTAATACCCACCATGGGCATGTAACCATAAAGTGACCATATCTATCCTCCACCACTAGCACTTCTAAATACAGTATCCTTGACCATCTTAGGAAGACCCCCACATAAATTATCTCCATCTTGGAACTCCTTAAGACATCCACCATCCACTGCAAAATTCTTGATAAGCCTCTCCAAGAGTCCCATGTCCCCACTGCCATACCTCTTATTCAATTCCAAAACCTAGTGGCTCAATTATCATCATCCTACCATCTCACTTTTAGCCATACTGACATGCCACCCATCACTCCCACTCATAATAAAGTACTCTGTAGCGAAGTTTAAATCACCAACCACAAAATCAAGAGTGTCCTCTTGGATAATGGATCTAGTTTGATTATATGTACCTTAAAATTTATAAAGCTCATAGGGTATTCAGCAGCTAACCTAGAGTCTTTGGTAATCTCCATCAAGGCATACGACAATGTAAAAAGAGAATCAGATGAAGGTACCATATGCCTCCCTATTAAGGTGGGCCTGCTCACTATGCCCACTCTATGTCATGTGATTGATCTTGCCCTTCCATATAATCTTCTCCTAGGCCAACCATGGCTACATGCAATGCAAGCCGTTTCATCCACCTACCATCAACATCTCAAGTTTCCTCATAACAATGTGGAAGTCACTATTCCCGCCGATCAACAACCTTTTGAATATTGCAAAGCTTTAGAGGTTGTTTATGATAGACAATTCCATTGTCCAAGCACCTATGGGGAACATGTCATGGACCACTCATCCATACCATCCATGTCTTCCTCCACTCCACAAGTCACCATTGATCCATCACAAGCTTCCACTTCATCTTCAACTTCTACACCTCAAAAGGTCAAGATCATAGACAAAGGGTGTGGTGAATACAAGCTTCACAATGCCTTCCATGTGGGACACTTACCTTTGTCTCCCCACTCCTATGGTTGTCATCTTCAGAAAAAAGAATAAGAACAACATCACAGAATCAATGACAAAATTCCCTTTGTCCCAACATAGATTTCTAGAGAAGAAGAAGCTAAAGAGACAGCTTTGAGTGATTGGTTATACTATAATGAAACCACCCTAGCACATGTAAATATGGCATACTTCAAAGAAAAATACCCTGTACCATTTCAAATTTGTACCAAAATACCTTACCATGGAACAACACTTGGTGCTGATGAACAAGGTGTTACAGAACCTATCTCAGTGGACCCGATATCTCCTAAAAAATATGTTGAATATATTAGTTTAGGATATACCCCACTGACTATGACAATCTATGGGCCCACTAAAGCTTTTGTAGAGGCAACATAATTATCTTCTTTCATTAAGAACATTAATATGAGTGTCATCATAGCTTCATGAGAAGATCTTGATCTCTCATGCATCCTCCCTAACAATGCCATCTTCATTATTGACCTCCCTCTCATTCATTCCAAACTCATTTCTTGGGATTATAAAGGACCCCTACCTCTCAACATGTTTCCACATGATGAGGCTCTTTTCGAATTCCTAGAACTCTGCGACACCTCATAGTATGGCATATGCCTGCACACCCATGCCTACTTTGGGGAAGAGGAGATCTTTAGTCCAAAAAAGTAAAATTAAAAAAATAGAAAATCATCCCATGGTGAAAACCTCTCCGAGGCACTTTCAGACATAAAAGAGAAAATAAAGATGCATCTCCTAGTGAAAACCTCATTGAGGTGCTAGAAGATGAGGATCTCCATCTTCCCCCCATACCAACCTACTAGTAGGAGTGTTCCAACATTCTGATTGAAGGAACCCAACAAGTCAACCTTGGCACACAAGAATTACCCAAGCTTACACACCTAGTAGAAAGTATTGGTACTAAAGAAAAATCTAACATCTCCATCACTCTTCATGAAGCATGTGATTTGTTTGCTTGGTCCTATGCTGACATGCTAGGGTTGGATACATCCTTAACTAAGACCTGTTAAACAAAAACTCCGCAAGATGCACCCTCAAGTCTCCTTTCTTGTGAAAGAAGAATTACACAAACTATTACATGATAGCTTCATCTACCCTATTGACTATCTAGAATGGGTCTCCAACACTATTTCAATTACTAAGAAACCTGGGGGCATCCGAGTTTGAACACATTTCTAAGACCTCAACAAAGCATGTCCAAAGGATGGTTTTCCATTCCCCAACATTGACATAATTGTAGATCTCACAATAGGACAAAAGATGCTCTCCCTCATGGATGCTCTGGGTACAACTAAATCAAAATCACCCCTAAAGATCAACACAAAACTACTTTTACCTATCCTTTGGGTACATATTGCTGGAAAGTCATGCCCTTTGGTCTAAAGAATGTTGGGGTAACCTATCAATGTGCAATGAGCACCATCTTCCATGACATGCTACACAAAATAATGGAAGACTATGTGGACGATCTCCTAGGGAAGTCTATAAAAAGGGAAGAACATCCTGAGATCTTACTATAGATATTTGTAGGCCTTAGAGAATACAAGCTTCCCCTCAATCCCAATAAATGTGTCTTCTACGTAACATCAGGAAAACACTTGGGGTTCATAGTTTCCTATAGAGGCATTTAGGTGGATCCTTCTAAAGTCACTTCTATAACAGAAATGCCTCCACCTAAGGCACTTAAGCAACTCTTAACACTCCAAGGCAAACTCCAGACTATCCATAGATTCATTGCCCAACACCTAGACAAATGTCAAGCCTCCGCCCATTTGCTTCACAAAGATGCACACTTCAAATGGGACCAAAATTGTCAACAGGCATTTGATCGCATCAAGGAATATCTAGCTTCATCGGTAGTTGTAATGGCACCTATCCCTAGAAAGCCCCTCTTATTATACATATCAGAAACTTTAGTAGCACTAGGGGCACTTTTAGCACAACATGATGATACTAGCCATGAAAGGGTTATTTACTATATTAGCAAGACCCTAGTCGGCTATGAGCTTAACTACACCTCCATGGAATGCGCATGTCTAGCTGTCATTTTTTATTCTCAAAAACAATTATGACACTACATGCTAAGTCATTCTATTAAGCTCATCTCTAAAGTCAATCCCCTCAAGTACCTGCTTTCTAGGACCTCACTCACCGAAAGGATGGTAAGATGGGTTATGTTGAGTGAATTTGACATTGAGTATGTTGACAGAAGAGCAATCAAAGGATAGGTTATCATAGATCAGTTGCTCGAAGCAACCCTCATAGATCATCAACCATTATCCATTGATTTTCCAGATGAATCCATCCTAACCATAATGGAATCAACAAACTAGAAACTATATTTTGATGGATCCTTCACCAACCATGGTTCAGAGGTAGGGATACTATTGGTGACCTTGCAAGGTGACCCTATCTCCAAAGCATACAGACTTGCCTTCCCATGCACAAACAATGTGGCCAAATATGAAGCTTTGATCATTGGTCTTAAAACAATAGTTTAGTGGAATATCCTGTAGCTACAAGTTTATGGTGACTCTTAGTTGATTATCAAATAGGTTAATTATGAATACCTCACTAAGGATGATAAACTAGTACCCTACAATAAAATGGTTGATGAATGAAAGCTATTTTTCACCTACATTTAGTTTGAATAGGTACCTCACCTTCATAACCAAGTAGCTGATGCCATGGCTACTATTGGTTCCCTACTAGATATGCTTCATGACATCCATCGGTGTGAGTTTCTTGTGGAACAACTCCTTATGCTAGCATATTGTGTTGCCAAGTAAAAATTTGTTTGTGTGACTATTGGTCCTAAAAATCCATGGTATCATGACATCTACACCTACCTCCAACATCACACTTTCCCCTTTGAATCCACTCATAAACAACAACGATCCCTCATCCATCGAGCCGCTCACTACACTATCCTTGCTGACACCCTCTATTGTCAAAGCTATGATGGCACTCTTCTTTGATGTTCAAACATGAAAGAAGCTTCCCTTACCCTACCTAAACTCCCCACATGTATCTATAGAGCACACAAAAGTGGAATCATCCTAGCCAAGAAGCTCTTACATACTAGATATTATTGGCCTACTATGGAACATGATGCATGTTAGTATGTGAAGAAGTGTAAGCCATGTTAGTAACATGGAGATCTCATCCATGCTCCTTCTCAGGCATTGCGACCAATCACCACACCATGGCCTTTCTCTCAGTGGGGCCTAGATCTCATTAGGAAAAATCCACCCATCCTCCTTCGACGAACACAAATTCAACATCACTACCACATAATACTTCGCTAATTGGGTCCAAGTCATTCCTCTCACTTTCACCACTGGAAATCAAATCACCAAATTCATCCTTTACCATATCATCTACTGTTATGGTATTCCATCCACCGTTGTTACAGAAAATGGTAAACCCTTCAAAAACCATGATGTTTGAGAACTTTACGAACAATTCCACATACAACATCATTGGTCCACTCTTTATTATCCCCAAGGTAATGGCCAGGATGACGCAAGTAAAAAAACCTTACTCAAAATCCTTAAGAAAGTTGTCGACGAAACTGGTTGTGATTGGCACCTCCACATCCATCCCACCTTTTGGGCCTATCGCATTAGCATTCGCATCCCTAGAGGAGCTATACCATATTCCCTAGTCTTTAGAGCTAAAGATATCCTACCAATAGAGATCGAATTACCCTCGTTATGCATCTCTTCACGTAGTGTTATCACTGATGAAGAATACAATGTTGCATGCCTCCAAGAGCTATAGTTGTTGGATGAATGATGCCTCAACACCCTTAGTCACCTCCAAGCATACTAGAATCAACTTCACAAATCCTACAAAAAAAATTCATGCTATAGATTTAGTAGTAGGTGACCTGGTCCTGAAAGAAAATCAAACAAATTTATTAGAACGAGAAAAGAAAGGGAAATTTGAGCCTAATTGGCTAGGCCCCTACATCCTCACTGCTAAATATGGCTCTAGAAAAATTTCCACCCTTAAATGAGAAGAGATTAACAAGCCCACGAACATCATCCACCTGAAGAAGTTCCATAGTTAGCCCGCTAAGTACCCTATGTCAAAATATACAAAAAAATCAAAAAATACAAAAAATTCAAAAAAAAAAGTAAAGAGAAATAATCCACCCTATGGTGAAAACCACTTCTTGTGGCACCTTGGATAAGTACCATGATGAAAACCTTCTTGCAGGCATCATGTGTAGGTTCAACCTGGATCCATTGTTGAAACTACCTTCTCATCATCATTTGCACCATCAAGCATATCCAATTATTCCTTAACCTGAGATTCAGAACAAACCTATCATTAGAGCTTCCATTGTCCATCATTCCCAAAATATCTCCCATATCCCCATGCCATATCTCACATATCCCAAACACAACATTCCAATCCACCAGCTTGCACCTTCCCCCATTTGCCTGCCTCTTCCAGTGGGCTATCCTCACCTGCAATTCCTATAATTTTTATAGAAATTACGAATAGATAAAGAAAAAATCTCACCTTTTCTAACACCTAATCTCCACCTTTTCACCTCCCCAAAGTGATCTTTGTAGATATCACATCTTTCCACTGCCATCTTCCCCAATCAACTAATCTCAATCCCCTCTGTGATTTTGGTAGAAACATCATGTCTATACACTGTCACTTCACCTTGCCTATCACTAGATATCATCCCTTTCTATGGTCTCTATAGATATCATGTCTTTCCACTACCATGTCACTCACTTGATTCCCCCCATCCACCACAAGTCTTTGTCCTCCTTAGTTGTTTTTGAATAGACATCATGTATTTGCACTACCATTTCACTCCACCAACCGACATCATACCATCCCACTTTTTTCCCTTCCTCCCTATCATGTAGTTGGGTTACATAGTGCAGTCTAAAAATTAACAGTTGCCCCACGTCATCACCATCTCCCCCATTTATCATGGTTTTTATATTGTTACCATTTTTTCACTTACAACTCAAATTGGTAGAGCTGGTACAACAAGTTCATTTTTAAAGTGAAGGTTTTAACATTTTCTACTATAAGTTATTTGCATAGTCAAAATGTTTCAGTGATGTTATAGTTTAGTTGTTCAGCAAAAGAAAATAATTTCAGATCATCATTCATTTGCAGAAGGTTGTTTAAAGAGATAAGTTATTTCGTTTCACTACAATGATTATTCATTATACAAATGAAATCATAAAAGAAATAAACATTGCATTGAATGAAAAGATGATAGATCAAATGTCCCACACAAGCCATGGGAATCACTGAGCAAGTGCAAATATAAGAAATATACTATGCATCTAAGGATAGGAGAGAGAAGGATCATAGCCATCATTGCCTTTTAGTGTCTTCAGTTTTCAAGGTTGCTTTCTGTCCTTGATCTTGATCTCCAATAAGAATCTACCAAAAATGGAAAAAGATATGTTAGAGCTCTGGTTATGAGTTCCCTATGGCCTATCAAAAGATGCATAATACATTGCCTATAATGCACTAGACCAGATATACGTCATTCACATACAGAGGAACTAAAAATGAAACAATCATTGAACTTCATTATTTTATCTAATCTGTTTGTTTCATGTGTAGGTATAGGATAAGTCATGTTGCTATTTGAAGACATATTAGCATGTGGTGTCAAGTGGGCTCCCACAAGGGTTGAGCCCAGCATGCTGCCCCTAAATCTCAAAGGGGATGTAATGGAATAGAGATCATTATTCATATTTCTTAAATTATGTATACACCTAAAATTGGCATGACTCACTTAAATAAATATTTTAAATATTTATTTCATCATTTCACATTCTTCTATCAATAAATAAATAAACTCATTTATTTATCCGATTCATTTCCTCTCATTTAATTAAATAAACACATTTACCTAATTAATTAAATTCATATACATCACGTTCATTTTGCTAAATAATTAAATAATTTTAATTATTTAATTAAAACCTTTTATTGTTCCAAATTTAAATAAAATAAAAATTTATTTAAATAAAATCTAAATTCTCCACTAAATAAAATATATTTTTATATTTTATTTTATTCTTCAAATATCTTCACAAAAATAAAATATATTATATTTTATTCCTCTCATTTATCTACAAAATAATTAAATAAATCTTTTTATTTAATTATGCATTCTTATCTTCAAAAATCATTCTTATCTTCTAAAAATACTTTCCTCTTGTCATACAAAAGCAAAAGCAGTTTTAAAGTATCTTTAAAGCAAACTTTCTCTCAAATTAGAAAAATAAATTCTAAATTAAGAAAATCAAATCTCATCTTCATCAAGAGAGGAGTTAACTCCATAAAGCTGTTTTTCGAATGACACATGTCTTTCTTCCATTTGTTGCATGTTCCTCAACAATCCTCCTCTGTTGATCTTCCCTTTTATCCTCAATCATTTATCTTCTTCTACACATCTCTATAAATACAACACTATTCTTCTTCATTTCATATCGATCATTTGTGCAAACTTATGCTGCAGAGATACCAGCGCGCCTTTGGCACCCCCACTTCCATAAGCATTTCATATCCATTTGTTAGTGTGTTTGAAGCTCATCTTCAACCCCACAAATATCTCAGCCATTCCATTCTTATCACCTTCAACAAGCAAGGGAGAAATAGCTTCTGAGGGCTTCATCAACATCAAGGTCAAGGAAGGATAGGTGAACTATGGAAGACACAAGGTGAAAGAGGTTGTAAGTGTTGTTCTTGTTTATTACTTTAAATCTCCTTTTTTTATCTTCAGATTTCATAGATGTTTGGGTTCTTATTATCATTGATTCGATTAACCTATTTTCCCCCTCACAAATTGAACAATTGAACTGAAGGAGTATCAAATCAATTAGGTGCATTGGTTTCGAGAACAAGACACACTCATGACTACAGTTCAAGAAATGAAGTGAAACCATAAGGATGAATGGAACTCATATAGGACAACATTCAATGCATAAGAAAAGATATCATTATTGCTTCAATAACAATTGAGGAAGTGAAGTCATAGGTGAGCTTTGAGCTTATTCATGTTGTCTAAAATAGGAGTAGAGGCATGAAAGAGATTATTCATCTTTTTTCTATTACAAGAGGACCAGAGCATTCCTGTGCCGATCAAGGAGTAGTTTATCATGTCAACATGAAAGGTATTTTCCATCTATGTATCTTTCATAATATTTGAATGTAGCCAAGGCCTTAAAATTTATAGATGCAATTACAACATTTGTATGTAAAATCAATGTAAATGATGGAGGGGCTTCAATAGTTCAATTTGGTATGTATATACATCTACATTTGATATGATACAGGGAATCAAGAGCCAAGAATCAATGCCATGAGACATATTTAATTGGGACATCAAGCATATGCATATCAAATGAAAATAGAGATACAAATCATCATAGATCCTCTTTCATATAGTGGGGCTACTTCAGAGAAATATTAGTATAAAATTGCATAGTCTATGCCAATATAACATAAAAGATGCAAGTGGAATAGCATGTATTCTTAACTGATACATTGCATCTCTGGAGAAGTAGTAAAAATGAGCATCATTGTCATATAGGAAAGGACAGTCAAGCTAATGCATTCATCATGTATCTCATTTCCATGCTACAGTAAGAGTAACCATATCAAATAATACACAGAAGAAATAAGTGAATCTGAATTGGTTTTGCATATACAGAAAATGACAACTGAAATTTAGTATATGTGGTATGCTCAAAACCTATTGGAAATTTTAGTATTCATATACCACTACAAGGAAGAACAATAAAACCATTTATTTGTTATCTAATAGTGAATGTTGTAAGTCCATGTCCTAGAAAAGAATATCATTATTTTGACCAAATGAAAAGCAGTAGGCTCATATACAAGGTGCATAGAATGGACAAAATGCCAATCTATATAACCAGAAAGATATTCAGAAAAGAGTTAGGAACTAAAATGTTATAGCCATGGACATCACAGAAATGCTCAGAATATAAGGCCTAGCCATGACCTTTCATGAAGGAACAAACACAAAAAGTAAAATGTTATGGCTGCCACCATTCAAAATGGTTTGTATGCGAGTGTATTTGATGTGATTTAGTGAGGTAGACCGCAAGTATGTATGCCATGTTACAGTGAGATTTGGAGTCATGATCATTCAAATAAAGCTACTAGAGAATGCATAAGAACACATTTGGAATGGTACAGTAAACAAATGTAGCATCATGTCAGAAATCTACTGGGATTTTTACTCCCATATACTCAGAATGTTAAAAAGAGTCACGATCTATATCAAGGAGGCCTCTATTTTCAAGTTCAACTACAAATATACAAGAAAGATGGAAACTTTTGACTCATGGAAGTATTGCACAATAAAAGAAATAACGCTTAGATATCTTAAATGGAGCCCGCAACCTATAGTGAAACACACTTTTGTGATGATAAAAATGCAAAAAAATGCTTTTATTTTGCAAGTTTCTAAGAGCCCATATGCGATTTTTGTACACAACCAGATATAGAGAGTTTCCTCATTATGGGTCGCACCCATTTATGTTCTTAAAATAACAAGCTTATTTAGAGAAAACAAATGGAGGTCCAACCCACTGTGTGATCCAAATAAAATCACAACTGAGTGCATAGCTGTGGCCTTTCCATGAAAGGCAAGTGTAGACAAGGAGAGCATGCCCAGATAAAACCCATATATACAAAGGAAATGGAAAGTTTCAAGATCACATAAACATAAATCTGTTAGAAAAATGCACAACAGGGGCATAAAAGCCAAAGTTTTATCTCAAAATACAAAGTAAATTGCTTAGAAAATATGGTTGTGGTCACGGACTTCAAAATATGTAGTGGGTCTCATATAATTTTAGTAGAGATAAGAGAGAAATGCTTTCATTTTATGGTTACTTGAGCACGTTTCAATGGAGAAATCAAGAGATAACACCATGTTCAAAGGACATAGAGCTTACCTTGTTTTTCTCCTGAGTGAAGACAAATATACAGTGGGGCCATGGGTCTTTACCCTTATGGAGTCTCAGACAAGCAAAATCCAGTTGCCATGGTGGCCTCTGTTAGAGTTGGCTATGATTGGAGCCACCCAAGATCTAGGACTTCATGAAAGCACAAGAGAGATCAAATGAGAGAATAATGCTATTCTATCAATGAATGTAATAGATTACAAGATTACAAGTTGTTATTACAATGTACATGATATGCCTTGCTTATAAAGACAAGGTGAAAGCTAGAAAGGTGGAGTGGAAAGTGGAGATATTCCTACAACATGTGACAATTAGAGGATGATAACTAATTGCACATGTGGAGGATAAGAAAACTCACTCCAACTATCAACAACTCAACACACAACTGGGCTCAACTAGACATCTAGAAGACTCACTAAGTCAATTTAACATATGTGAATTATGTGTGATGTGTGAATATTATTTAACTAGTAAATAGTAAAATAAGATGATTTATCCACACAATGGTAAACCAGTTAGGTGATAACCTTGTTCACACGAACACCCCCCCTTAAGTGCAACTTAGGGAGTAGCTGACTAAAGAAAGATGCAATGATGGATGGGTCCTGGCTACTAGGCCATGTTAGGTACCCATGTACAACAAATCTCAAGTGGAGAAAAGGAGAAAACCTCATGGGAAAAAACTCCTCTCCAAAAGTGAGAATGCATGAAACAATGAAAGTGAAAGAAGTGATAGTAGGAGGACTCAACATGACCCCCCAAGGACAACTTCTAGCACATATATACAATCAAATACCCCTCCATAGGAGAGCAAGAGTGAGACTATAGGTCCCCCCCACAATGAAGTAGCTCTTGTGTCAATGGTGAATCCCTGAAGACAAATGCTTGAAAGTGTCATGTACCTACAAACAACATTTCTCCCCTTAGGAAGGAACAAGTCCAAAGGCTGATGTAGAAGAAAATCCATCTCAAGGTATGAGGGAAAAAATCTCATGATGGATGCCTCTAAAGACTACTCAAGTGTCCACATGTCAGAATCAAAGAATGGAACAATGCAATGAGGTGTGACCAATCCAAAATCCTGGGTAGACTCGTGAAGAACAACCTCCAAAGATGAAGTAGATGGGATAACAGTTATGTTGTAACTATCATCAAAGAGGAGAGATATCCCCTCAAGTGTGTCCTCCAAATCTACAATATGAGACTCACAAAACAAGTCTGATATACGTACCAAGAAAGTATCCCACAAAGATGTGTTTCAAAGACCTATATGATCTTGCTCAGCTAAAGAAGAAGAAACCATGTCGATGTCGATCTCTGAAGAAGCAGGAGGATGAGGTGATGGAAGCTCAGCACTAGTCTCATGAACCAAAGTGGGTGAAATCTAACACTGAGGTTCAAGTGACCAAACTTCTCCTTAGAAACCTAATTTGCACTTGATGCATGAGTGTGAATATCAATCAATGGATCTACATCATCAGAAGAAACAAAATGGGAGAAAGTATACAAGTGAGATACATGATCAGCCATCCCAACAACAATGATAACTCTGCTCTCCAAGAATTGTATGATCACAGAATCAGGAGTGAACTCAACTGTCTTTCCTGCACCACAATGAGTAATTTGGTAGATGGAAAGGAGATTGGTTGTCAAGGAAGGTACACACAACATGTTGTTGAATGTATTCTAACCAACATAAATAGTCCCTTTACCAGTTGCATGTATGTATGTATTGTTACCCATCAAGATAGGTGGCGAAGTACATGACTCAAATGAAGAGAACATCCCTTGTGAAGATGCCATATGATGAGAAGCTCCTGAATCAAGAATCCATCTCTCTGATTAAAGAATTGTAAAAGTAAAGAGTGCTTTTCCTTTTCCTTTGATTGTCCCATTGGCAATGCCTATTGTCCCTGTCTGTGTAGATGATGATGGTGTCAAAGAAGAGGATGTACTAGGTGATGGTGATGGCATTTTGATATTGTGCTTTTGAATAATGTGAGTCAACTCATCAATTTTCTTCTCATAACACTTATGCTCATCATGTCCTAGTTTCTTGTAATATGCACACTTTGGTCTCTCCTTCTTAGATGATTCCTCCTTGGGCTTGAGGATGAGGACTTAGGTGATTTGGTTGACTCTTTTACTTTCTCATTTTTATTGAAATCCTTATTTTTATGTTTCTTGCCTTTACTAGTTGAAGCCTTTTGATCCTTTGAACCTTGACTAGCAATAAGTGCTCGATTTCTAGGAGACTTCAATGTGCCCATGTGTACTAAATTAGATTGCTCCCTTGTGAGTGATGCAGAAAACTCATCAAGTGAAGGCATTGTGAAATCTTTCCCAAGTGCATCCATAGTAGCATAAAAGGTAGAAACAAAGACTGAATAGTTAGGACCAAGCTTGGCAAGGGTTGAAAGAATCAATTGAGTGTCCTCTTTCTCAATTCCACATTGTTTGAGCTACAATCTAAGTAATTTTAACTTTGTGAAGAAGTCTTGGATGCTTGCAAAATTGGTTGGATTCAAACCAATTAGTTCATTCTCCAATTTGAAACCTCTCATAGTATCTTGCTTACCAAAGAGATTCTCTAAGGTTGTCCACACTTCATTAGGTGTTTTACAAGATTCAATATGAAAAAGAAGATCAGGAGATATAGACAAGCATAGTGTTCCATAGGCTTGATCACATCTATTATACCACTTTCTCTTTTCTGCAGCTGTTGTAGGTTCAATTTCTATACCCATTGTTACTCTATGAATTTTCAAACTTCTTAAATGAATCTCCATTTTAGTTTTCCACCCATGGTAGTTATATGGTGTGAGTAGAGGAAGTTTGTTTGGATCCATGATGCAAGAGTACTAAAAAGAACACAAGTATACCCCTCTGTTACTCAATTAAAGAAATCACCCCCTAAAAAAAAATGATTGTGGCATTTTATACTTAGTGTGATTTACAATTGTCCTCAAGGGACCAAATTTGGGAAAGTATCAAAATCTCTTAAAAGTGAGATTCAAAGGAGATTACAATTGCTCACAATGATTTACAATAGTAAACAAATCCCTTCAAAACAAGTTTCACTTCCTCAAGTATCAAAATGTCCAAGTTATCACTCAAAAGCCAAAAAACTAACAAATGGAATAAAATAAACCTAGAACACAATCTAAGAAAAGTGGATGGATGGCTTTGTAGAGCTCCTGAATACATTTCTAATGCCACAAGAATTACGAAAATCAGATATCAGTGCAGAAAGTTGTGAGCTCAGAAACTAAAAATGAAGACCTATTTTCAAATTGATGTAGTAGTCACCTACACCATAATTTCAAAAAACTATCTACACCTTTGCGAAGTTCTCTCTGTCATCTTTCCAAAGATATCTTGTTTACCTGATTTTGCCTTTGTGAGCAAAAGTTATGCAAAAAAGAAAAAAAGCCCCCTTTTAGGGCTTTGAGGGGCAAAAATGGCCCCCTGGTGCTGATGTCAGTGAAATATTCTTAGAATATTCCCTTTTGCTAGAAAAAATGCCCCTCCCCTGAAAAAGCAAAAGCCTACCCTCTATCACACGAAACTGCTTTTAGATGTGTGAAACCACTTATTTAGGGCAAAAACCACTAATGCACAGATCAAAATGGCCTATATGTGGCGGGAAACCACTATGACTAGAAACAAAACCATGTTTTCTGAGATGAAACCACTGAAGGAGAGTTTATTGAAACGACCAATGAAAAAGATGTATGTCAAAAAAATGCTTGTTTTTTGTTTGACTACCGCTGTAGAAAAAACTGCTTGGATCTCTTAACGGATTAGATGCAGAGACCACCAAATAAAAGTGAACACTGCTAGTCAAAATTTAGATTTAGCAGTTTCAATTAAAATTAAAAATAGTACTCTGCAGATCTATAGATACCCTGTGAAAAAATTGTCCGGAGAAACAAAAAACACTGTATAATGATTTTAACCGGTGTTTAAAATATTTACTTGGAGTATATTGTGATGACCAAATCCTGTTGATGTAGTATGACCCCTGCGCAGATGCTCAGAATATTACATTGCACAAGGAATATTCTCTACAAAGATTTTGTACGGTTAAGGGCAGAGGCAAAATTTTTTTGCCTTTTACGACAGTAACGATTTTGGTGTTTGGACAATTCATCCTTACTGATTTGGCTGCTCCAGATGCAATGGTGATGTCTGATTTGGGCCAAACTGCTTCGAAACTGTTGGTACCTCCTAGATCACGCCAAAGAGCCCCAAATTGAAACTGTCATCAATTTTTCCTCTGATGTCCAATTTGGATGAAACAAAAGGCAATCTTGACTATTTTGGCTACTCCAGATGTAACGGTGAAGTCTGATTTACAACAACACGCATGAAAATGTACCTACAATACTTGGGCAATAAAGGGAAACCCTCACAAATTTGGTATTTCTATCAAGTTTTTTTGATTTTCTAGGTCATCATATGATGCAAGAGAAGAGCATACTCAACTATCAAGATCCACCATGAATTGCACTCAAGATCTCTCAAGAAATGACTAACACAAAGTGATTCTTCCTAGAGCTATGATACCATGTTAGAGTTGGCTATGATTGGAGCCACCCAGGATCTAGGACTTCATGAAAGCACAAGAGAGGTCAAATGAGAGAATAATGCTATTCTATCAATAAATGCAATAGATTACAAGATTACAAGTTGTTATTACAATGTACGTGATATGCCTTGCTTATAAAGACAAGGTGAGATCTAGAAAGGTGGAGTGGAAAGTGGAGATATTCCTACAACATGTGACAGTTAGAGGATGATAACTAATCGCACATGTGGAGGATAAGACAAATCACTCCAACTACCAACAACTCAACACACAACTAGACTCAATTAGACATCTAGAAGACTCACTAAGTCAATTTAACATGTGTGAATTATGTGTGATGTGTGAATATTATTTAACTAGTAAATAGTTAAATAAGATGATTTATCCACACAAGGGCACCAAGGGCAAAGAAATGATAGTGGGAAGAACACAAACAAATCCATTAGAAACAATGTAGAGGACATGGCTTGAGAAGCCATTTTTATCTTAGAAAATGAAAGGAAATCAAGAATATGAGTCACATTTGTAACAAATTGTATCTTACCTTCATTTTCTGTATGATATCTAGTAAGAATGCATAAAAATTGACTGAGAAATACCAAATTTTTCTTCAAACCCTAGGGTTTCATGGTAGCCATAGTAGAGCATTTTCCAAAACTTCATGAGGTAAAATGAGACTGAAAGAATAGGGCGAATGTGTTTTGTGTTTTAGGGTTTCCCTTTACCCTAATTCAAATGATGGATTTTTATCACATTTCATTTTTTTTATTTGCCTAAGTAATACCCCTTGTGGTATCATGTTGTCCTAATGCCTAAGTCTTAAGACATAGAGTGGTATTGAAACCTTAGACCCTTGTGTATTCGATGTTAAGGTTTGATACATTAGAAAATCACTTTGGTCACCTTTGGAGTAAATCACATGCCCTTAGAGTTTTGCAGAGCTATTTGGAGGGTAGGCCTTAAAGACCTTTTTTATTTTTTGAAAAACTCTCACATATGCCTTGTAATATTTTTATGATTTTTTATAGAAAAATCAATTGCTATATAATGCATTATACCTGGCAAAATTATAAGCCTTGTATTATCATTTTTAGTAAAAATCAAATTGAATAAGGATATGTATCAAACTGCAATCTCAATGTAAGGTTTTGTTTTAAGCAATGATTTATAAATTGCTTCAAAATTAAACTATTCTATGCCTGGTTAAAACAAATAAAGAAAATCAAATATCCTTTTCTAGATTTTCTTTATTTTGGGGTAGATATGGACAAGGATTGAGCTTTTTCTAGGCAGATAAAGCAAATTTTTTGTGGGGGCTACCTTGGAGAAGATTTTACAAAATTTCACATACAGTTTGGAGGCATTTTGATAAACCATTTTTTGGCTTTTCTGAGGAGCTCAAAAATAGATTGGCATGTCTATTATGAGGATCTTTTTTCCATCCTTTCAGGGGGATCATTCTACAGGATATATGGCAAATAGTTAGTTTTTTTCTTGGCAACAAGGGTCAGAGATAGAAAGTGAGAGATCAGAGTTTAGATTTTTAGAGTCTTCCTCTCACACTGAGAGAATTGTACTTCAGTTTCTTTATACTCATTATTGCTTCTAGTTTATAGAGCAGCAATTTTCCTTCTCATATGTCTACTTATTTGTAAAATTGATTTTATACTACATTGTGATAGTTATTTATCCTTTGTTTTGTCTTAATTTTGTGATGGGTATGCAAGTTTATTATTTAATTCAGGTTGCATGTTGTGTTATGATGAACCTTCATGTGAAATATTACTGAATTAAGTATAATCAAGGGGTTGTGATAGTTAAGTTTTGTGAACTAATTGTGGGTAAGATCTGGTAGGAAATTAAATATTGGTGCATCACCTTAGGAGTTAGTTTTAGTCATTTGTTTTATTTACAGTTATTCTTCTATCCCTTTTCCCTCTGCAAGTCATTTAGATTAGGAAATTCATAAGAAGAACCATCTCACTCTAGAGATTCACTCTCAACATAGATTTCCCACAATTTGAGAGTGTTTCCATGTTGCAACATGATAGTTAAGTTATCTTAGCAAAAGGTACAATCCTGATTGCCAACATATACCACGATATAGTCTGAAAATTGACATTCACCTCATCTAAACAACAATTCATCCAATCACATAAACCAATCCCTATCCTTACATCATCAAGTCTCTAAGAACTACATATCATCATTAACTGCATTGTAATGTGTCTTGATTGGATGGATATATGGTATCTAGGTAGTTTGTGTCATGCCCACATTTGTCATGTGGTTATGACATGATAACCACATGTCATGTCCACATTTGTCATGTGGTCATGACATGAATTATCAAAAACATTTCCCACTTGACTCTAAAACCCCCTTGCATACAACATGCTTGCTCAGTGACACATGCACATAATGTAGTTGTATCTGCAACCAACGTTAGGCATGTCACACAAAGGCAAGGAAGTCAATCCCAAGATAGGATAATGCGAAACTCCTTTCGTAATCCCTACGAGATGATAGCCACTAAGGGGGTGTGCATCATGAAAGAGAATCACTATGAGGGGGTAAGTGAACAAAGATAAGGGACCAAAATGGGGTCTTAAGATGCCACTTTTTTTCTAAAATCAGGAAACATTGATGTTTGATGAGAAATTGAAGATAGCTACACTCAAAATTTGAAGATGGAACAAAAACAAGAGTTGTAGTGCTCAGATTCTAGTTTCTAAACGACTAATTTTCTCCAAAAATGGTTGAGATTAAGGGTTTCCAAAAGAGGGAGCACACAAATTGGTCCTATTTTTTTCAATAAAACATAACATAGCGTCTGGTGTGCTCTCCCTAAAATGTTAACTTTTTTTAGTATTTCAATAATCATTCTGGTGAGAAATTAGCTAACACCATGTAGTTTATCCCTAATTTTTCTAATAATTTTTTCATTAATAATTTTTTTTTAGTAATTTTCAAAGTGGACACATCCTGAAAAATAGAAATTTGAGCGTGCTCCCCCATAAAATATTTGAAAACTAATCAAAAATAAATTAATTAATTAATACGTGTAGAATGGAGTCTAGTTTCTAAAAATGTAACTTATTACAAATTTCGATGAATGGTTAAAAAAACAAGTCAAAAATACTAGACAATGGTTTTTGACAAAAAATGGACACACTAACAAAAAAAATTCAAGATGAAACCCTTAACCTACTTGAAATGTGAAAAAATATATGGTTAGATAGCTAACAAAGAGCTTAAGATTATGGTTGTAGTTTTTTTTATTTTTCATTGATAAAAGTGCCATCCTGATGGGGAGCACACTCCAAATTATCTCTAGATTTTGCTAAAAACTAGTCAAAACACGTCAAAGAAAGCTTAGCATAATGCAAATGCATTATAACACACCCGCATTATGGTGAGCTAAAACAACTCTCTCTCTCTCTAAGAGGGAGAGAGATAGGGAGAAAGTGATATATAAGGAGAGAGAAAGAAAGAGAGTCAGTTTTCTTTTTTCTATTTCCTTCATCGAAAGGGAGAGGGAGAGATAAGGAAATAGAGGAATGATATGAGAGGAGGTAAGAGATATGGAGATAGCGAGAGATAGATAGGTAGAGAAAGAGAAAACAAATAGGGAGAGATAAAGGAGAAAGAGGGGAGAGATCTAGGGTGATAGAGAGTGAGAGAGATTTCCAGAGAGATAGGGAGATAGAGGTTTGGGGTTGCTCGGGTTTAGAGTAATTGCTTTGGGGTTACGATTAAGGGGCATTATTTAGGGTTTAGAGGCTTAGAGAGAGAGACTACTTTTGACATGCAACCCTCAACCCTAAAACCTCTCAATCTCTCTGCATATGTCTTTGGCCATGTCCATCACTCTCTATCTCCCTATCTCTCCCCTCGGTCTCCTCTATATCTCCCTATCGGTCCTCTCTCCCTAAACCTTAAACCTCCAAACCTTAACATCCAAATAATGCCCCTAATCTCTAAACACTAAACCCTAAACTTGAGAAACCCTAAACCCCCAAGCACCAAACCCCAAACACCTAAACCCTAAACCCAAGAAACCCTAAAACTCTATCTCTCTATCTCTCCCCTATCTCCCTATCTGTATCATCCCTATACCTCTCAATCTAGAGATTAGGGGCATTATTTGGATGTTAAGGTTTAGAGCTTTAGGGTTTAGGGAGAGAGGACCGATAGTGAGACATCTAGAGGAGACCGAGGGGAGAGATAGGGAGATAGAGAGTGATGGAAATGGCCAAAGACATGGTTAGAGAGATTAAGAGGTAGGGGGATGATAGAGATAGGGAGATAAATGTTTAGGGTTGCTTAGGTTTAGGGTTTAGAGAGAGAGAGAGAGAGGGTTTAGGGGCATTATTTAGGGTTGCTCAAGTTTAGGGAGAGAGATTGAGAGGTAGAGGGATGATAAAGATGGGGAATTATTTAGGGTTTAGAGGCTTAGGGTTTCTTAGGTTTAGGGTTTAGGGGCATTATTTAGGGTTTAGGGGAACTTAGGGTTTCTTGGGTTTAGGGTTGCATGTCAAAAGCAATCTCTCTCTCTAAACCCCTAAACCCTAAATAATTCCCCTAAATTGTAATCTGTAAACCTAAACTCGATCAAACCCAAACCTCTATCTCCCTATCTGTCCCTTAAATTTCCCTATCTCTCTAGACATCTCACTCATGCTCTCTATCACACTATCTCTCCCCTCTTTCTTCTCCATCTCTCCCTATTTGGCTAGAATGGGGCATATCATTCAGTCAACATATCATATGGTTGGATAACTATGCATCACAATTCAAAAACACTTGGAATTTCTATTGGTTGAGAAAGAGGCATAATATTACAGGTGTTTAGCATATGTGGAACTTTTTTGAGGCCAGACATGGAAATGAGGAGCATGATGGTGCAGAAGCATGTATCAAAAGAGCCATAGCACAAGAAGAGTTAAAGTATAAAGACAATGTAAAGTTGACAGATGTAAAATCAATCGTCGAGTGGTGTAATGCTTCAATGGGTCCAGGTAATGAAGGTAAGTCTTCAATTCATAGATTCTTTTGGTTGATAGATTATACTAACATTGCACCATATGAGGACTATTGTACACTAATAGGATCAAGTGAGCTACATTCTTTCAGATGCTCAATTACAAGTTCATGGAGTATCCATATGCAGAAGATGGCATGCTTTTGTTCTTCATGTACAATTCAAGCCTAGAATGAGTGCAAGTCAAAGGAGTGGGTTGATGAATGGCAGTTAGGTTATCTTAGCCCACTTGACATGTATTGACCCCTAACGACACTGGAACTAAAATAGATGTAATCATCAATTGACTTGGACCACATATCAAAGCTACTTCAACCAGGTAATATATCTACTTGCATAGTTTTTGAAATTCCTAATGTTATCTTAAACTTTGTAGTATTTTTGTAATGTTGACTAATTTCATCTAATTTGCTACACATATCATTGTAGGGCATTTTTATGTAGTTATTACAGATGAAGATAACGAAGAGGGAACATTTTATTACTTGTGTCATTGTGTTGAGGCCAAAAAGAAATTGGATGCCCTAGTTACAGATGGAGAAAACATTGAATAACCTATAGGCTCAGTGGTTGTTACTGGAACATGGCATAGAAGGTACCCACATAAGAGTGTTAATGTTTGGTTGTTTGACGACTTTGACACGCATCTAAAGATTCTTCATTACTCCAACCTTGTCGTAGCAACCAATGTTCATTTGATACAATATCGAGGTAGACCATTGAACAAGACCTTGTGGAAGGTACATGAGTCTGACCGTGAGGCAATACTTGACACAATAAAGAGTAGAGAAGACCTAGATGGCTTGTTGGATAAATTTAGAAGTATGCATAAAACTTTCCTAGATGGTTACTTGTACTTTGTTTTGTATATAAATAGTAGTATGAATTGCTTCCGTCCAGTATATTTATGTTTAGTCAATTTTGCTTTTTGATGCTTCTCACAAGAGGTCACAACTCCAGTCCGTCAAACTACAGACAAAGAAGCTAGAGAAAAGATGATGGAGAGTGATCATCAGATGGCAGTAAGTGATCGATTACATATGTGATGTTATATATTTCATGTACATTTTTTATAGTAATTTACATATTGTTTGATTATATTACCAAGTGGAGATGCATGAGCTTGAACTGTCAAAGAGGGCTACTCGACGACAGAGAGAGGATGAGTCATGGATTGGCTCTCCATCTTCACGGTAAAGCAAGGGCCACCAAGTATTTCATAAAAGTCCATAGGAAACTAGTTTTGGGACATACTTTTGTATGTTACCAATGTATGTACATACTTTTGTATGTTACCAATGTATATTTTTGTACATATGCCTATATGGCTTTATTTGGACATGCCTATATGGCTTCGTATGTAAACTAGATGTTATGTTCATGACATTATGTATACGACAATTTATATTAAATATTTAATATGATGATCAATTATCCTTACATGAATTTGGTTTTACACGTGCCAATTGCATTTGCTTGAAAGTAAGGAATGCATAATTGTGTAGGTCTATTGGTTGTCTATTGTTTGATGATACCATTATGCTTCTTCATAGAGTATGTGATGTGATGCATAGAGTTGTAGTACTTCAAGACAAGGCATGAACTTGAATAGTTAAGATCTCACTCAAGTAGTGGTATGAACTTGAGCAATGAAGGCCTCATGTTTCATTTGATTTGTTTTCTATGGTATACATTTGATGTTTGCATCATCATCATGTTATGGTTCATTGGGTTAGATCAAAGTAATGGATGAAGCTGATCCTTATTGGTCTTAATCATGTTCACTCATGTTTCACGCATGTCATATCAAGATTGATGTCACAGGATATGGATGGTAGTTCATAATATTCATGTTTATCATGTTACAATAGTAGGACATAGTTTATCATATCATTGGTCCATGCCATTGGATCATTGGATTTGGTTGTGGTTCTTCATCATAACATGTCATGCTTTTAGGAGTTGGATTGGGTTGTGGTTCTTCATGCTTCTTTGTCCTCCATGTCTTTAGTGTTCTCAGTGTCTTCATGTATCAAATATTTCTTCAGTGTCCTCATGATGTTGATGTTGATCACAAAATATGGTGTTAAGCGCCTCAATTGTTTGAGGCAGTAGGCTACCGGCAAAGTCCCTTAAGATCCCTAAGATAGAAAAACTACAAAAATTTGATAGAGGTTTTCTCAGAATTCATGGTAGTTGGGAACATTTTGTTTGGACCTATAGGTGCACCTAGGGTCTGTCCACAATAACCTCTCTCAGTTTTTGTCAATTCCAGTCCATTTGATCGGGCTGAAATCAAATGCATTCTTACAAAATGCTTCAGTTTCATGTAGTAGAAAGGTGCTAGGAGTGACATTTTGCATTCCATAGCTCGTGGGGCCAAATAGACTGCGCCAACACATTAAGGTGGGTGGGTAAATGCCAGGGGGGTCTTGTTTCATGTGCCAAGTGCCCTAATCATTCGGGGCAGTAGGCTACTGGCAAAGTCCCTTAAGATCCCTAAGATGCAAAACCTACCAAACTTTGATGGAGCAGTTCTTAAAATTTGTGGTAGTAAAGAACATTTCATTTTGACCTACAGGTGAACGTGGGTTCCATCCACAATAACCTCTCTCAGTTTTGGTCAACTCTAGTATGTTTGACCGTGCCAAAATCAAATGTATTCTTACAAAATGCTTCAGTTTCATGTAGTAGAAAGGTGCTAGAAGTGGCAATTTGTATTCTATAGCTTGTGGGGCCAAACAGACTATGCCAACACGACGGGGTGGGTAGGTAAATGCTAGGGGAAGTCTCATTTTGTGTGCCAAGTGCCCCAATTGTTTGGGGCAGCAGGCTACTAGCAAAGTCCCTTAAGATCCCTAAGATGCAAAAACTGCCAAACTTTGATGGAGCAGTTCTCAAAATCTGTGGCAGCTGGCAACGTTTTGTTTGGACCTACAGGTGCATGTGGGGTATGTCCACAATAAACTTTCTTAGTTTTTGTCAACTCCAGTCCATTTGACTGTGCTGAAATCAAATGCATTCTTGCAAAATGCTTCAGTTTCATGCAGTAGAAAGGTGCTACAAGTAACATTTTGCATTCCATAGCTCGTGGGGCCGAACAAACTATGCCAACATGTTAGAGTGGGTGGGTAAATGCTAGAGGTCTCATTTTGTGTGCCAAGTGCCCCAATCATTCGAGGCAACAAGCTACCGACAAAGTTAGGCTTAAGATCCCTAAGATGCAAAAACTACCAAACATTGACGGAGTAATTCTCAAAATTCATGGAAGCTAGGAACATTTTGTTTAGACCTATAGGTGCATGTGGGGTCTATCCACAATAACCTCTCTTGGTTTTGGTCAACTCCAATCTGTTTGGTTGTGCTGAAATCAAATGCATTCTTACAAAATGCTTCAGTTTCATGCAGTGGAAAGGTTGCCAGGTGCCATATTTTTTTTTCTGCTCATGATTGGGCTAGACTGACTATGTCAGCATGTCAAGGTGGGTGAGTAAATGGTAGGGAAGATCTCATTTCGTGTGTCAACTGTCCCAGTCATTCTGGGCTGTAAGCTATAGACAAAGTAGAAAGTTGTTAACACTAAAATTATTCATTCTATAGGTCTTGGGGATGAAACGACTATGCCAACACATCCAGGTGGGCAAGTAAATGGTAGGGAAGGTCTCATTTTGTGTGCCAAGTGTCCCAGTCATTTTGGCCTGCAAGCTACCGACACCTAGCACCTTTCGTGTTTGTTGGTAGCTTACAGCCTGGAATGACTGAGACACTTGGTGCATGAAACGAGACCTCCCCTAGCATTTACTTGCCCACCTAGAGTGTTGGTGCAATTGGTTCGGTCCCATGATGAGCAAAACAAAAATTATGGCACATAGCAACCTTTCAACTGCATGGAATTGAAGCATTTTGAAATAATGTGTTTCATTCTGGCATGGTCAAACAGACAAGAGTTGAACAAAACTGAGAGAGGTTATTGTAGATGGGTCACCCCACATGCACCTATAGGTCCAAACAAAATGTTCCCAGCTACCATGAATTCTAGGAACTACTCCATCATAGTTTGGCAGTATTTTCATTTTAGGGATCTTAAGGGACTTTGTCGGTAGCCTGCTACCCCGAACGATTGGGGCACCTGGCATATGAAATGAGACCTCCCCTAGTATTCACCCACCCACCCCAACATGTTGGCATAGTCCGTTTGGCCCCACAAGCTATGGAATGCAAAATGCCACTCCTAGCACCTTTCTACTGCATAAAACTAAAGCATTTTCCAAGAATCCATTTGATTTCGGCACGGTCAAATGGTCTGGAGTTGACCAAAACTGAGAGAGGTTATTGTGGACAGACCCCATGTGCACTTGTAGGTCCAAAGAAAACATTCCCATCTACCATGAGTTTTGAGAACTGCTCCATCAATGTTTGGTAGTTTTTGCAACTTATGGATCTTAAGGGACTTTACCGATAGCCTACTGTCCTAAATGATTGGGGCACTTGACACATGAAATGAGACCTCTGCTAGCATATACCTTTCTACCCTAATGTGTTTGTGTATTCCTTTTGGCCCCACGAGCTATGGAATGCAAAATGTCACTCCTAGCACCTTTCTTCCTCTAATAGTATAGTAAACAAGGTTTTTCCACCATAACTTTCAGACCATGTCCCATATCCAAAATTTGAAACATGTTTTGAGTACCCATTTATAAGTTATTCAACATATGTGGAAATTAGGTGTGGTTGTTTTGAAACATAGGGTCTTAAAGTTGACTGTCCCGTTTTGATAAAGGCCTAATTAAGACAACAAACTAGGTTTTTTGAGAATAACTTTTTGATAAGGCCTCAAACCTAGAAACAAATCAACATTTTAGATACCCATTATCCCCTTACATAACATATCTCAATTGTAGGTGGGGTTACTGTGTAATGAATCTTTCAAATTTGGACGGTTACCATTCAAGTTACACCTAATTAGGGTCATTCAACAAGGCACTTATTGGGTTTACACTCCCTCAACCTCTATTCTTCATTCTAAAGTCATCAACACATCATATGTGGTTTGTACATACCATTTCCATCAATTACCAAACTTTTTCACTGATGAAATGGGTCAATATTTCATTTTCTCCAATCAAACCCTCTTCAACTAGGGTTTCTATACCAGTTTTAGAAAATCTACTATAAAATCCTTAAAACTTGATAAAAATCAATGAAACAAAAACCAAAAGGAAGCTAACTAAACAATCCATAAATTCCAATTCAAAAATGTGCACTTGCAGGCCATACAAGGCTGTACAACATGTTGGATCAGCAAGTTTTCTCTTAAACATAGGAAAAAATAGAGTTTTGTATTTCAAATTCAAATATTACACTTGCCCATCTTGGCACAATGTTCACAAAGGATTTTTAAAGCATTCCCAATCACAACCAATTGGTTCCAACTATTTTCCCACCAAAAAGTAGAACATGACCTTTCAACTTCCATCTAAGACACAAAATGCCAAAAATTGCTTATGAAACGTTTTTGTAACTTTTGCACAGTTTGACACTTTAACCAACCTAACCCCACATGACTCAAAATCATAACAAGTGGTCTTAAAAGACCTTATTACACATGATCAACATAATTTAAACACAAAAAACCAAAACACTTTGCAATTTTCAGATTAAGACCTATGGTGCCCTGCACGAGCTACCCAAGCATGGAAAAATGTTGTAGTTGCAACTGTCCTAGAAGACATGTATGCAAAATGTGGAAGCATAGACAAGGTCACTGAATTGTTTGACATGATGCCTCAAAGAAATGAGGTCTCATGGAATGGTATTGTTGCAGGATATTCAAATAATGCTTTAGAAACTTTCAAGCAAAACCAATTAATGGGTGTAAAGCTAAAATCAACAACCTTTGACTACATCCTCTCTCCTAGTGCCAAACTAAGATCTTTGAAACATAGTACATGGACATCCATCAATTCATAAAGGATATGGGAATTTTGTAAGATGTTGTAGTCATAACTATCGTAGGAGACATGTATGCAAAATGTGGAGTTGGTGATTTGGTGAAATATTACTATATGTCATTAGAGAGGGATCCATGAGTTGGAACAATTGTTTAAGACCATTGGAAACCATTGTGTTCTACCATATCTCTGCATCAGATATGCACAAAATGGTTTTGCTGATAAGGCTTTAGAAACTTTCAAGAAAAAGAAATCAGTGGGTGTAAAGCCAAATTCCACACTGCATCCTCTTTACCTATACCAAAATGGGATCTTGATGCAGAGAAAGGACCTTCTTTAGGACAACAACACAAAATGACAAAGTGTTCTTACACCATCTTCATTTATGCTCCTAGGTGTACCTCTATAGGACCATAACATTGAACTCCTTTTAGACTCTTTTTATTGTCAGAAGCAACTATTGAAGGTTAATTTCTACACCCATCTTGCTTTAATAATGACCTCACACACATGACTAGTATGGATATTCATATAATGACCTCATACACTTGGCTAGTATGGATATAAAGCTAATTGTATTTGTTTTGGGCATTTGGAATCCTATTCCTTTATTTATTTTTGTAAAATAGGTGAGGATTTTTTATTTTAGGGTTGGTTTTTCCTTTTGGCACATGATTTTCTAATTTTTCCCTATTTATTTCGCATGATAAACTTATTACCTTTCCAATTTAATTGCTACATGTTGTCTAGGAGGGCTAGTCTCAGGATTAGAGGAGAAAGTATTAATAAACTTGAGGGGAATCTATGTTGTTCTTCCTTTATATGAGGACCATGACTATGTAAATTCATGACTGCATTCTCTGAGGCTTATGTTTGATGGAGGGTTTTCTAGACCCTAATTTTATTAAGTGGTTTTAGGATAAGTCTCTAAGGGAAGTCATTGAGTCTTTTATGGTGCAACAAGGTTATCACACCTATACTTTGGAATATGCTACCCTTGAGACAGTCCTTCCCAACCTTCTAATTGATATTGTGTAGGGCAAATATTAGGGACAGTCACAGAGGCAGGGGATAGTCATGTTTCTTATTTAGCTAATGTGGTCCTCAATCAATGTGAGAGAGTGGACATATTCTCTTAATGATGATGCTGAGACAATATGATGAAGTAGTCATCAAAATACTATGAAGCAAAATGGTAATAAAATAGTCACAAGGTAAAACAATCATTCTTTGATGTTGCCATAGATTCATGCAAAGGGAGATTAGTGTTCAAACATGATTATGAAGGGTTTTAAAAGCTAGCAAAGGTCTGTCATACTTTAAGGATGGTATACCAGTCCATAGAGTCATTAGAACTTAATTTTGTGTGAGTATCAAGACTATGGATAATCTATATAAGGCTAGGGTTTGATTTCCTAGGGCAATCCATCAAACCCTAAGCCTAAATCTTCATATTAATACTGGTGAAATTAATCAAGAAGACTACCTTGAATCCTTGAGAAAGATTGTCACACCCTAACCACACAACCCTAAATGGATGTTACTATTTATTTTGAGACTCCTTAATCTTAGAGTCATTATAGAAAGCAAGGTTGAAAGTTGTATCAAGATGGGGAGATGTTGTTCAGGAGTATATCAGAAATAGAGAAGAACAGTGAAGACAATGAAGCTCTATGAAGTGAAGATCCCAGCTAAGGTGAAGATCAGAGTATGCGCATCAAAGGGTTTATAGATATGTGTCTAAAGATGATATAGTCAAGATTTGAGAGGTCCGCATGAAGATTTGGAGAAGTTAAGGCTATATGAGTAAAATTGGTTCGAGCAGATGTTCAAAGGTGACAGAGTGTCACAAATAGGTCTGGTGAGACCTAGAACTACAATATCTTGTTCTGCAAATTTGGTGGAGTGTTTAGGAAGTCAATGTGAATTGATAACCCAATTGGTTCTTGGTCTGGAGGTCTGTAAGCAATTACTCCAATATGACAGTGATGACAGACTATGTTCTTGAGGTTTTGGATGAAGGAGAGAATGATTTTAGTAAGCAGAAGTGGTGTGGATGTTCTTGGTGATTCAGGCAAGCTTGTGGGGATCTCTAGATTGTGACCAGTTTGTGTTGGTGGTCTACATTGAAGATTGAGCTTGTAATTGAAGAATTACTTCTAGATGATGATGTTCTTCCTCAACTTGGCCAACCAGATGATTTACACATCTTGTGGGTGATCTTGAAGATGTTCTATGAAGGATGGCGTGTTCCTCAAAGAAGATTGAAGTCCTAGATATATGTAGACAATAGTGTGGTGATTTACATGAAGTCTTTTGCAATAAATCAAGTTATATTCGTGTATTTTCTCTATAATAAAATAAAGTATGCTGACTTGATGATTATCCCAAAGTTGATGTCTTCTATAAATAAGAGTTGTGAAGTCATTTCAAAATATCTTGGCGAAGATGAGAATTTGGTAGAGAGGAGAAGAGTGAAAGGCAGAGCAGAAGTGTTGAGCTTAAATGGAACTGAGTCAAGCATGGTGAATATGCTATTCTTCAGTCTAAGTATGTAATATTTATTATTCTGTAGATAGTATGTCTCATGTAGGCAATGGGCCTCTTGTGAGCAGTGTGCTCAGGCAGTGATCCCTAATTGGCATGTGCCATTTTGTTCCTCTTATTATTTTAACAAAGAATACAATCTTCGGTTAGTTACCTAGTGGTTTTTCCCTTAACTGGGTTTTCCACATTAAAATCTTGGTGTCATATGTGTTAATGTGTTTCTGCTCTTGAATTATTGCATTGTGTTTCTAGGATTAATTTGTTATTATGCTGCTAAATTACAAGAAGGATTTAAGTGTTTAATAAAAGGAAAGTTTTGAGACAACTGATTCATCCCCACTCTCAATTGTCTGTCTTGAAACTAACAATTGGTATCAAAGCTAAGTTCTTCTAAAAGAGCTTAACCACTTGAGGAGATCCAGGATGTCTTCCTACAAGAAGGATAGTCCGAGGTTTGATGGAACCAATTACACTCTTTGGAAAAGCCACATGGAATGTCACCTGCAATGTATGGGAATGCAATATTGGACCATAACTTCAAAGAAGTATGTTCCTCCAAAGAATGGTCTGACAACTGTAAATGAAATCAAAGATGTTGAAGACAATCTTTGGGCTAAAGAAGCTTTATTAAGTGCCTTATCTGATTCAGAGCTGACAAATGTTATAGATCTAAAAACTGCATATGAGATTTGGGAAAAACTGCAACTTCTGCATGAAGCACACAAATATGTTAAATGTGCCAAGCTACAGAGTCTAAAGGAAAATTTGAAAACCTGAAGATGAATGAAGATGAGAATATCACTACATTTATGCCAAAAGTAAATGAGCTTGTTTGTGGCATTAGCTGTGCTGGTGGAATCTTCAATGAAGATGAGATTGTTGCCAAAGTTCTTAGATCCCTACCTCCTGCTTACAAACACAAGGTTGTTGCTATGGAAGAATTCAAATCTTTTTCAAATATCACAAGAGATCAATTGGTTGGAAAATTAGTTGCATTTGAATTGGCTGAGTTTGGAGATGCACCCCCCAAGACTGAATCTACATTCAAAGCTAGTGCCTCTGTAAAAGGCAAACAAATGTTTGATCCAGGAGAGAACTCCTCAAAGAAACTATCATGGTATGAAAAAGCAAGAAAAGATCTAGAAGAAGATGAAGCAGAAGCTGCTCAACTTGAATCCCTTATTGCAAAAAGACTACCAAGAGGATCTGTTGATGATTATTTTTACACATTCATAACAAAAGTTAAAATTCATAAAATGAACCTAACTATCTTGAAAGATATGAAGAAATCAATTAAGATTACTTAATCCCAAGCTTTCGTATGGTCAGGTCTTGACCTTGTGGACAGTTCAGTAGGTTACTATGAAGTTATAATATGCAAGGGGCCTTACTTGATTTAAGGTGATTGATGACTTACTGGACTCTAATTATGTAAATTGTTGGAAATATCAAAAAATTATTCATTCCTTTGCACAAATATGTTACTGTATCACAAAGCTTTAAATGATTTATCTTAAAACATGCTTTTCTTTTCCAATATTTATAAAGATTGCCAAATATCAACTTAATTGTTCCTATTTCTTTCAAATTTCAGACAATCTCCTTTAGATTTCACGTTTAAGCTAAGTATTCAAAGTGTTTGGGAAAAGTTATAGAAATCTAAACTAAACTTCATTCTGCTATAGGATCTAAATGTTCTGTCATGCACATTGTAAGAAAATAACAAATTCAATTAAATCAGCAGAATAAATCATTAAATGCAGATGTCCAGAGTATTTTCACGAATAGGCATTCAAGATTGCGAGCTTTAAGAGATACTATTCTAAATACAATGTAAAGCCAGAAGACACTCAGAAAATAGATGCAGAATTCTAGATTCATTTGTATTCAAAACACAGCCATATATGATTTACAATGTATGAATGACTCTTAGCTTCATTAATCAAATTCACAAAAACTTACAATGCTTTACAGATAGAATAAGAAAACTGGACATTCCATGCATTCCTTAGTGCAGACACAAGCGACCTCTAAACTAAAAAATGCTCCTTCTACTCAAAGTCTCAGACAAATTAAAATTGCTAGCTAATTTCTACAAATCCCTGTGTAAGTAATTTACATGTAGCAAAGTTCCTTATATAGATTTTGAACTTTATAATGTTATGGCTACAACTCCATCTACGGTTGACGTCCCTCCATTATTGATCAATGGTGTATCTTTGCCTCTAACCACTTGTCAAAATATCCCAAATGGCATCTTTTCTCTCTCAAAGGATGTTGTTGGAATCTTTAAAAAATAAGATTCCCCTTCTTCATTGAGTTTTCCTCATTGATACCTTTTACTAAACTTCCTCTCAAAACCACTGCCCGTCTTTGTCTTCTCACTCTTTCAAATATGTTTTGAAATTATTGAGTACGCCTTCTACAAAGGTACGGTTCCCTCTTGGACTCTTTGCCAATATGTATTCCTGCATCACAACTTCTTCCATCAACTTCTTTTCTCTGTTCTCTGAGCCTTCTCTTCTCTTCTTATATTTCTTTATTTTAGCGCTTTCTTCCATTAATGTATCCACCATCTGTTTGCTAAGATTGGCATCAGGATTCTCTATGCATGGTGTAAATATGGCATTAAACTCTGTTAATGCCCTTTCTAACTCATATGCTGGTACTTCCATACATTCATGCTCTAGGAGTTTCTCAATTATCTTTTTGTGCAGCTTTATCATTTCATCTACTTTCTCCCCTAAATCTTGTACGACTGTTATGCATTTTCTGATGTTATCTTCCTCAAATTTAAGTTCTAATCTGGACTATGGCACTTGATTTGACAGTGAAGGGGTAATTACTTCTTGATTAATAAACTCTTCTATTCTTTCTTCTATCTCTGTTAACTGTGCTAGTTCAGACTTGCACTCTTCCCTTCTAAATTGACAATTGTGTACAAGAATATTGCACTTATTCTTTTCTTTTACAACTATCTCCTAGCTTTTCACAGCTTGCTTTATTATCTGCTCACCTTCCTATATAAAATCCTTAAACCATTCATCAAGAATGTTAGCCTTGAGCCTTTTATTTTTCATGTCCTTTATTTCTTCCTTTGATACCACTGCTAGGTTATTAGGCAATTCTGGGACTGTGGCACTAGGATTAAATATCCCTTTAATAAATTGCTAAAGTTGGACAATGTGTCCTTTTAAGTACTCTTGTTTATCTTTGTCCTTCCTCAGCATCTCTGCTGTCACTTGATGCATATCTTCCCATTCATTAATGTGTTGTTCTCTTGTAGAATGCCCAAGGTCCAAATTTAATATCTTATACTCCTCCAAGGCTATTTCACCTTTTGCCTTTTCTTTCTATGGAATGGCTAAGTTCAGCATTCTAGATCCATCTGGACCTCTCTCTATAGCTGACATTGTCCTAGCTTTCTCTTTTCTTTCCTTGGAGTGGTACCTCCTAGCAAACTCTTAATATCAATTGGTACTACCTATACCTCTTTCTCTTTCTTTCTTATTTCTCCTCCTAACCATGTAGGAATTTATTTTATGCCTTCTGTAATCTTATCTTCATCAATCACCTCCTCATTAGGTCTCTCTGTTCCTACTTCTTCTTGTTGCTTCTATTCCTGCTATTGTTGTTGTTGTTTTTGTTCTTATTGTTGTTGTTGTTGCTCTTCTTGTTGCTACCTTTCCTGTTGATCCTATTCTTATTGTTCTAGAATTTGCTGTTGAAGTAGAGGCTCCTATTCCATGGGATCATTTTCCTATTTCTTTGATTCAACCTCATTTTCCTCCTCTTCTATTTCAGTGTCTCCTCCATCTTCAGCTTCCTCTTTAGGACATTCTTCTTTTGATGGATCTTTTTTCTGATCCTCTTCTGTATGCACTTGCTCCACATCTGGCATGTTGATATCTTCTACTTGTTCATCCACTTTACTATCAGCAACCTTTTCTATTTTTCCTATACCCTTAGGCCTCTTGGTTTCATCCTCTGTTTTGTCTATACCTTCTATTTGTACCTATTCTGTATGTATAGGTGAACTTATCTTTGCATCATCTTCCTTTACTTCTTTCCTTTTTCTCTTCTTCTCTTTGCTCATCATACATATTCAACATGTTTAAGGCATCTACACCTGAAGTGTCCTCTTTCGCTTCTTCTGTTGAATCATGTCTTTCTATGATTATGTCTTTAGGGGTTCCTTCCTTCTCAGCATCCTCAATCTTGTTCGCCTCTTCTTGCACATCTTGGATAATTTCAGAAGGAACTAAAGTACCAAATGGATCCACTGATCCTATTTCTTCCTGTACCTTTTCTTCTTCATGTTCTAAGCTTTGCTTAGTCTCCATTTCAGCCCGAATGCTTCTTTCCTCTTCTTCACTCAGGAAACCACCATAATCTTCTTCTATTTCAATCTATTTTCCCTTGTACATTGTTGTTTCTTCACTATCACTACTATCAATGTGCAGAGTCTCAATATTTTGTTTTGCTTTGTGAGTTTCTGATTCTTGCTGCATTTCTCCAACCAACTCTGTCTTTACTTGCACAAATGTTTGTCTTTGCTTTGATGATGTGGAGGCACCAAATATGCTACTCAATTTTGCACCTACTTCATGTCCAATTACACCACTTGGTTTAGAAGTTTCACCCTTTGACAAACTTATTGGTATTGCTTTTCTAATTCATTGTCCTGCTGCTTCCTTAGCAATCTGTGCCTCTTCTGCACTAATTTCATGACTTATTGACCTTGCATCTACAAAAGTACTTGATGCTACTGCTACTATTATCCCTAAAGCATATGGATCCATTAAAGTAGCATTTTTATCCTTTTCAACAATCTTGGCCTCTACAATCTTCCTTTTCTTCTCATAAAAACATTGTAGATCTTCACTAGGCTCTGCCTTTCTTTTTCTTTCTTTCTTTGGATAAGTGACCTCTTTTCCTTTAGCCTTGATCTCTTCAATTCTATCCCTTAGCCATGTCTTTGAAAACAATATTACTAGCTCATACAATACATCCAAAAATGTATTCTAGGTCTTTGACCAATCAGGCTCTGTAATAGGATCTAGCCTTGCCTTTGCATAGCTATGATGTAACAGTTTATCATCATCTTGAACCTCTAGAGGAATATATATGTCACCTATAGACTTCATTTTCTCAATAGTTAATCTTTTATGACCTCTTTTCCTTACTTCTCTATCATTTTTACAGTCAGCCCAAAAATCTTCAATGTGTATCTGTTGTTTATACTTTTTATCAACAAAGTTCTAGATCCTATGGAAAGGATCAAATCTCCTTACTAAATCAAACTCCTGAAAACCATAGTATCTTAGTTCTTTCTCTGAATACCCTACAACTTCTTCACTGTAACAAGAGTATCTGCCAATAGCCCAAGGCAATTTCACATTTCCTCTATTATTGAACTTCCTTTTATACATTCTAAAAACATTCAAATTTTGTCTTGAAAATTCCAAAACAATCAGCTTATCAGAAGGATACCGAGGCAGCATAAATGGTTTTCCTTCAAATCCTCCAGTCCAATTGCAGAGCACGCAGTGGAAACATAAAATAGCACAAAATATAGTGATCCACCGTAGTGGTTGAACCATTGGTTCAACGGTGAGGTTCAAACCTTCAACAAAGTGACCAAATTCATATCGGTTGAACAAATGCCAAACACCTTGCATCTTCCACCGATACTCCCTCTCAACCTGATACCTTTCCAAACTATCCTCCATCAGCAAAACATTACACTATCAGCTTCACTTAAGACCGCTACGCTGATACTTAGTATCACCCCGATACAAACTCACTTGTCACTATGACTTATAACTTTGGCCAAACAATCATCTCCTCAGCCCGATGCCAAGGTTCACGTTGATGCATACAGGCACTTTTTTCTGTGATCGCTTCTATACATCTCATGAGGTTTTCTTCCCAGTTGGTTCTAACTGTCTTCCACAATGCCGTTTCCATTCTCTGCAACTAAACACACATAGATTTCTAACCTAATACAAAATCAAAACAACACAGAACAACAGAGAGGAGGAACTAAATACAGATTGGCATTCCACTGGTCTCGACCGAGGTCTCGACTAGTGGAATGAGTCAAAACTTGATTGCTCTTACAAAACCCCAAATTTTATTTCTCTTTCTGAGATTACATACACACGTTTCTCTGTTTCTCCTCTCCCCTTATCTTTAACAAACATGGACTACCTATTTAAAGACTCACATCTTGGCAGTTACACACAATGGAATCTCAATCGATTCATCACCTCTGCCATCTGTTACAAGACAGTTATAACTTGGACAGTTACTATACTTCCTATCTATTTACAATAGGTGCCATTTGGCTTACAATATGGGACACATTAGTCCAATCAAAATTCAATTTGGCTCTAGGCCTTACAATAGATCAAAATGATAACCGGGAATGTCTTAACTCTTCAGAGGTGCTCCTGCACCTTACTCCTAGACTTGAAAAATTTTCCATGTCCCATGGAAATGCTCGGTGAGAACTGCAACAACTCTGTTCTCTTGGTGTCTTCAACTCTAACTTGATGCCTCTGCTACTTTTACCCTTCAACTGTGACTCCTCGCAATGGAGTTTAACTGGCTGCTCCTCCAGATGCTGCTCCAAACATAAGTCCACCCTCAATGTTGCACCAACACTTTTGTCCCTCACCTAGGAGTCCTCTCTTGCCTCTCTCCCCAAGACTTTTAGCGACACCCATTGGACCTCCTTCTCAGGCCCTTGAACCATCTCCTATGGCTCCATGACAGATCTCTTATCTACCTACTTGCAGCTTGTGGATATGCATCTGCAACCAAAAATATTAGCAAACCAAAACACCAATCTCTCACTTAGATTCCCAGAGCTTTCGCTAGCTCTGATACCAATTTCTTTTAGAGCACACAGCAGAAACATAAAATAGCACAAAATATAGTGATCCACCATAGTGGTTGAACCATTGGTTCAACGGTGAGGTTCAATGGCGAGGTTCAATGGTGAGGTTCAACGGCAAGGTTCAAACCTTCAACAAAGTGACCAAATGCATATCAGTTGAACCAATGTTGAACACCTTACATCTTCTGCCAATACTCCCTCTCAACCCAATACCTTTCCAAACTATCCTCCATCGGCAAAACATTACACTATCAGCTTCCCTCAAGACCGCTACGCCGATACTTAGTATCACCCCAATACAAACTCACTTGTCACTGTGACTTATAACTTCGGCCAAACAATCATCTCCTCAGCCCAATGCCAAGGTTCACACCGATGCATACAGGCACTTTTTTCTGCGATCGCTTCTATACATCTCATGATGTTTTCTTCTCGGTTGGTTCTAACTGTCTTCCACAATGTCGTTGCCATTCTCTGCAACTACACACACAGAAATTTCTAACCTAATACAAAATCAAAACAACACAGAACAACTGAGAGGAGGAACTAAATACAGATTGGCATTCCACTGGTCTTGACCAAGGTCTCGACCAGTGGAATGAGTCAAAACTCGATTGCTCTCACAAAACCCCAAATTTTATTTCTCTTTCTGAGATTACATACACATGTTTCTCTATTTCTCCTCTCCCCCCTATCTTTAACAAACATCGACTGCCTATTTAAAGACTCACATCTTGGCAATTACACACGGTGGAATCTCAATCGATTTGTCACCTCTGCCATCTGTTACAAGACAATTATAACTCAGACAGTTACTATACTTCCTATCTGTTTACAATAGGTACCATTTGGCTTACAATATGGGGCACATTGGTCCAATCAAAATTCAATTTGGCTCTAGGCCTTACAATAGATCAAAATGATAACTGGGATTCTCTTAAATCTTCAGAGGTGCTCCTGCACCAAGTCCTTATGTAAGTAAAATGCTGAAACTGAATAAACCAAAAACTATGCAAACCAATTGCATCTTCAATACTTTTAGATAATGTCTCGTCAGGTTCTTCTCTCAACACTCTTACCATGTGAGTATAAAAGACATCATTGACCAGAGCAAACTTTTTCAATGCATTGTCTTCTTGTAACTTAGGGTAATGTTCATACACTAATCTCTGATTAGGACCATTTCTTAGGGCACCAAGCCTTTCTATTCCATGTATATATGGTTTAATTTCTGTAGCACATGAATATAACAGATAAGAAGACAAATAAAATGGCATCATCTTTTGTTTTCTCAGCATGGTCTTCTTCCAAATAGCTATGCTTATTGCCTTGGCCCAGTGGATCTGACCTTGCTCATTTTTTCCTACTCTTATGAATTCAATAATAGTGAACATCCATGGTTCACATTTGGTGCCATCTCTCATTCCAACCAACCTACTCAGCATGGTGATCATCAAATAAATTTCCTCTTTGAAGTATATCCTCATCAAGTTCTTGTGTACCCTGGCTATAGCCTTGGGTTTATTCTCTGGGCCATACCAGTTGTGGAATATTTTACCCTCACATTCCTTTTCATTTGTATGAAAGTCTTCATTATATTGGTCTATATCAATATCCCTCGTCTTTTCATTGATTTCTAATCCAAATGTTTTGGCAATCCCTTATGTGGTTAAATCAGAAATTAGTCTGTCATATAACATGATCTTCCTTGTAGATGGATCATATAAAGTCACACAGTCCAAACACAAATCCCTAGCCTCCATTGCTAGTGGGAAACCTGCAGCTCTATATAATCCACTCTGCCAGATGCATTTCAATCTTGTGAAGCATCTGTAGCAGTGATTTTCTTTAACATATCTTCTGCATCATAATTTCCTATGCTCATATCAGTTCCAACTCCACCCATACTAATTAGAGATGGATAACCTCTGTGCAAGGGTAACTCTTCTTTATCTACCTCCTTTCGTGGTTTCCTTTCTTTTTTTTCCTCGCCCCCTATATCTTTCTTCTATTTCAGGGCCATCCTGTAGAAACATGCATATTTTAATTTTTCATTTTACTTTCCTGTCTAGGGTTTTTACTATGAATTTCTGCTTTTACCATTTTACCCTAACTCATTTATCCTTTCTATTTTAACCTTTAAATTTGTTAAGCTCCGTTCAACTAATTAACAGTTAAAACAATAATTTGACAAATGCATACGTTTTAAACTAAAATTACTGAGATTAATAGTATTTTACCATTTGAAATGTAAATGGTGTTTTGGCATAAATACTTGTTTTCCTTACCGTTTGACTTGAGCTGTTGACTTACTTTTACCTTTTCGCCTTCGTCCAGCTACTGTAACTCTGTCGCTTTAATAAGTTCTACTCAATCCACCATAACAATTCTTCTTTCTACAAATTTTACTCTTAGTAGTATATCTGAAAGAAAAATAACCTTAAAATTACCCTAACCCTCGTTAAATTTTACTTTTCTTGACTATTAGACTTGCATTGATTACAACAATTAATGCACTACAACTTCGGCCTTCATTGCAATGTTTGTGTTTTTTAAACTTTTCTTACCATTAGCTTAGTTCATCATACATACATTTTCCTTTGTATATTTCATTGTATGTTTTCCTTGTATATCCTCATTGTATCTTTAAACATAGATTCACTTTATGCAAAAAATCAAACTACAACTCCCTTTATCTTTTTTCTTTTCTGTACATCTTTGTATCTTTCATTTTGTATATCGCGCTTGTATATTCTCTTGTATAAGTGCATATACAAATATTTTATGCAAACCCTTTCTTTACCTTTTATTCTCCGTGATGCTTTTAATTTTTTGTATATCGGCATTGTATATTGTAAACATACAAATGCCCAAACATACAAAGACTTTTTTGTTATTTAATTCTTTTTGACATCTGGCTTGTATTTCCACTTTGCATTTTTTACTTTGCATCTTTCACCTTTGTATATCAGCTTGTATCTTTAAACATACATTGTAATTATACAATGCCAACCTGCAAACGATGGGACCCACCTTACCTTTTACCTGTATCCCCGCGATGCATATAACGCTTGTATCAAAATATTAGATACAAGCCAAAATGCATACCATCCCTTTTCTATCACTTTTTGGACTTCTCATTTTGTGAACCACATTTTACTTTCTTTCGGTTCCGTTGTGTATATAAACCACAATGCATCCTTAAATATACATTAAGTCCCGATGCATACATTATATTAGATTTTAATTTGCTTTCAATTCCACGTTGTATGTATATCGCGATGCATGTCTCAAAAACATTACATACAAAGCATGAAATATACATCCATTATACCCTATTTCATGATCCTTTCGATTCTGCCTTGTATGTATCTTGAAATGTATATAGCTGAAACATACATATACAATGTTTGAAACATACAATGATTATATCAACTTTAATACTCTTTTCAGTTCTGCGCTATGTATAATCTGTTGTATATTTACTTTGTATGTCTTCCATTTGCCGAATATACAAAAAAAACATACATAGCGGACATAATCATTTATTCATTTCAACCTTAACTCCCTCGGGTCTGACTTGTACATAAAGATAAAGCGTTAGCAAGATGTATACAAGTATAACAACATACATTTCTAAACTTGATGACTTCCCTTTTTATGACTAACACAAAGACGCAACACACAAATGCCTTTATCTATGAACACCTTTGTATATACAAATAGCTTTGTATATTCAACATGCAAACCCTCTAATTGTACATTTACCAAAAAATGCTTATAACTTGCAAAATATAGGGAATTTTAAAATGGTTCAAAAAGCAACCCTTACTCATTTTTGACAAGGAATTCACCCATACTATGCCCTAGTACTCAATGTTATTTTTTCTTTATTTTCAACAAGGTTTGTACTTTCAATTCCTTTTCACTTTTACCACCAAGTAGACCCACACAAACAAGCAAAGAAAGCCAACCATAGCAGGGGTCCTCATTTTGCTAAGAAGTAAAATGGGGTGTTTTGTGAGCATCACAACAACTAGCAACCAAATAAAACAATTAAATTAAATCTATTAAAGAAAACTAAATGAAATAAATTCATAATTTCCAACTATCTTTTCTACAAATCATCATTTAACTTGAAACCTAATGTATTCAATAAGGTGCATGAATTTTCCTTTTCAGTTTAAGTGGGTGCACGTGATTAATAATCTTCATCTTAAAAATTAGTTGAACAAACCATTGACTGATATTAGACTACCTAGTTGATGTCATTCCCTCATAGCTAACTAGATAGAGCTTTACTACCAGCAGGCGTCTATAGCCCCGACAAGGTTATCGTTACAATTCTCCTAAGTAGAGCCTGACTGCCAGCAAGCGTTTATAGCCCCGGTAGAGTTACTTAGATGACTTAACTTGGATTTCAGTAAAATCTATTTTATTATTTATTTATTTTATATTTTGGATGAGATAGAAACTGCATAAGATATTACATTTGTAACTTCATGATGCAAGGAATAATCACTTGCTAAAATTAAGTTAAGAATTGTAATGGTAGCAAGGGTGACCTCTAATTTTTCACCTAATATCTACACTGGCAAGTTCAACAAACCCAAGGATTTTATGTGTGTCATCGTGAGAAACTTCCCTTGAATACTCAACCCACAATTATTGAATACAAAATTTCACAAGTCAACTAACTTTCTACATTCATGACAGTCATAACAAATTATGCATAAATTTCAAACAGTTAACCTGAATGTTCTAAATTTTCTATTGTTTTTAGTGGTTGTTAGTTTGCTCCTGTATACTCTAAAACAAAATAAACATCCTTGCTAAAGCAACACAAAACCCAACAAAACACAACACAACAAACACAAAAACAACAACAAAACAAAACAAAAAGCAAATAAAACAAAATTGTACATTATTCACACTATGATACAAAATAGACCAACAACCCTCACCTCAAGCCTGAAAATAATGTTTCAAATGCTGGCCATTAACTGGTAATAGGACATCTTCCCTAGTCAAGGTCTTGAGCCTGAATGTGTTGTCTCCTATTATTTTCGAGATCTGTAATGGACCTAACCATAACTTGTCAAATTTTCCATTATTTCCTTTTTTTCATGTGCTTTATCCCAGCACAGCACTGTCTGAAATTCTAAATATTTTGACTCTTGCTCTTTTGTCAAACCATCTTTTAACCACTGCGTGATGTTTAGCAAATTTCTCAATGGCTTGATCTCTTTTCTCATCTAATTGTAACAGTTGGATTATTCTATCTTCTCTATGATCATCAAAGCCTAAGTATTCATTAGCAAACTTCCAAACTGGTATTCTTAAATTTACTGGAAGTATGGGATTAGTCTCATAAACTAAATGATAAGGTGCATTGCCTAAGGCTGATTTAACCCTAGTCCTATCTACCCACAATGCATACTTCAGCAATGTGTTCCATTCTCTTGGATTCTTTTCAATTAACTTCTTGATTATATCTAATAAAATCTTATTCGTAGACTCAGCTAACTCGTTCCCTTGAGGATAATAGTTTGAAGAAAACTTTAAAATTATTCCTTGTTGAAACGCCCATCTAGAAAATTTTAAAGAAGAAAATGCAGGGCCATTGTCACATACTAGAGAATAAGGAGCCCCAAACCTGGTTATGATGTTCTCTTCAAGGAATTTGATGACTACATTAGTAGTAGAGAATTTGCAACATGTGGCTTTAGTCTACCTTGTACAGTAATCAGTCACTATCAGTATAAACTTGTGTCCTGCAGATGATGGAGGATTTATGACTCCAATGAAATCTAAGCCCCACTATGTAAAGGGTCTAGACTCAATCACTCGCTATAAAGGATTAGCCTGGTTCCTTCCTTTATCTGCTGTAGTTTGACAGATGTGGCAACTTTTAATGTGACTCTCTATATATTTAAACATAGTAGGCCAATGATATCTTGCTCTCAATATCTTATGCATTGTAGCTAAATGGGAACCATGAGCAGTTCCATACTTATCATGCAGCTCTAGCAATACCTTATCCGCTTCATCTCTATTTAAACATCTTAAATATATTCCTTCATGGTTCTTCTTGAATAGAAGACCTCCTTGCACCATATACTTCTGTGCTTTGATCTTTAAAGCTCTTCTTTGTGAAGATTTCATCTTGCTTGGGTATTTCCCTGATACTAGAAAAGAGTTCAAATTATCATACCACCCTGATGCATCATTAGTGTTCAACACATATTGCTGTTTTATGAAATTTGGGTCTGTATTGGCTATGGTTTGTACTAAATCTTGTCCTCTGACCAATTTCATTGGGATAATTTCCATGTCAAGCTCTTGCAAAGTTGTGATCCACTTAGCTCTTTTCACTCCAGGTTCATTCTGCATCAGCAACATCTTCACTGCTGCATCTAGTACTATGGCCTTAACCTGACTGCGTAAGATATAATGTCTAAACTTTTTTACTGCTCTTACCAGTGCAAACATCTATCTCTCTATATCAAGATACTTTAGCTGTGCATCTTTTAGAGGTGCACTCATAAAAGCTATTGGCTTCTCTTCATCATTTTCTCCCTTCTGTGTCAAAGTAGCTACAACTGAATGTGTGGATGCAAAAGATTAAATATAGAATGGCTTTGTGTAATCTGGACTGGCCAATACAGGAGCATCAAAAATAGCCTCCTTGATATCTTCAAATGTAGCTTTTGCTACTGGTGTCCATTCTATCACTGCATCCTTCTTCAACATGGCGTTCAGCGGTTGTACAATCTCTGCAAACCCTGTAATAAACTTCCTGACAAAATTAATCTTACCAAAAAATCATTTTAATTCCTTCTTAGTGTTTGGTAATTGTAATTTCTTTATTCCTTCTATTCTAATAGGATCAATAGATATCCCATTCTTAGAAATGACATGTCCTAATAGTTTTCCTTCTATTATGCCAAATGAACATTTCTTAGGGTTAAGAGAAATTCCATACCTCTTACATCTCTTGAGGATTCTTCTCAGATCCTCAGCATGAGTGGATGCATCTTTAGAATAAACAGTTAAATCATCCATATAAATTACAATGCACTTACCTGATAATCCATGGAATGCAATATCCATGGCTTGCTGAAAAGTGGCATCTACATTGATTAGACCAAACGACATTCTTTTGTATGCATAATTACCCCATTTACAAGCAAAAGTGGTATTCAACCTGTCTTCTTTATCAACTAAGACCTAGTTATACCCTAAAAATCCATCCAGAAAAGACATCATCTTAGCTCTGTTAACTGCTTGCAGCACTTCATCTATGGGAGGTAGAGGATAATTATCTTTTTCAATCTACACATAACCTAATGTCTCCACTTTTCTTTCTAATAGGTACTAAATTAGCTACCTAGGTTGAATGTCTGACAGGGAAAATTATTCTAGCAGACAACAGTTTCTTTACTTCTTCAAAAATTAAAGGTTCTAAAATGGCATTCATAGGCCTTTGCTTTTACCTAAATGGTTTGACATCTGGTTTTAAAGGTATCACATGAGTGATGATGGACTTATCATATGTCTTTAAATCCTCATATGTCCATGCTATAAGGTGTTTGTAATCTTTCAAAACATCTATAATTTATTTTCTCAACTTCTCAGAACAAGCTTTTCCAATTTGTACATTCTGAGGATTCTGCTCTATTCCTAAGTTATATGGATCACACTTGCCTCCCTCAGTTTTGGGCAAGTCTTTCTATTTTACTACCCCATCAAAATCAAAGATCTGTTCTAACTCAATGACTCCTTTAGGCAAGAAATTGTTTTTTAAGTTGATTATGTCTTCTTCATCCCAAGACACATCAAGCCTCTCTTGTTAATCAATAATTTGAGCCTCAAATACCTCATTACAAGTTAGAAAATCTACAATTTGCTGATCCCTTTCAAATACCTAAAAATGAGTTGCATTATCTGGTACACTAGGAACATTTACTAATTCTACAACAAATCTTTTCAATCCTGACAATGTTAAAGGTTCTAAAGTGTTAGCAACAATTGCTAGTGCATCTGGCCTATGGTTCAATTCTCTAGAGATATGCTCTATATTGAAAGCATCAAATGACTCTATCAAATCCCATACCCAATGCCTGTAACAAACTATTTTTTTATAGTTGCATGCATACAATTTCCTCACTTGTCTGACTACTAGCTCAGAATCTAAAAATACTCTGATCATTTTTACCTTTTTCTTTATAGCCATGACCAGTCCATAAATTAGAGCTTCATATTCTACAACATTGTTATTACAAGACAACTGTAGCCTATATGCTGCTGAATATGATTTACCATGAGGATCTATAAGTTCTACACTGGCACCTGCACCTTGTTTAGATTTGGAACCATCACATTTTAGCATCCACATGCCTTCTTTATACTTTTTGCCTTTTACCTTGGCATGTTTTTTCTTTTTCTATCACATGTGCAGTGCTATCTTGTTTACTCATAAGCAATTCATTTTGTCTTACTTGTACATTTATCTTTTTAGTTTGTAGATCAAAATGACAAACATTTTTGTCTTTTGTCTCTTTTTCTAAATCTTGAGTTGATCCACCTATGTTGTTCTGAAAGTATTTCTTTGGTTGATTAACCTTTCCTTCTTGCAGTTTCATCCCCTTTGTACATTTTATATACTGATACTCAATAATGTCCCTACACATTCCACAATTCTTTTCAGAATGTGGCTTATCATGAACTCTACACATTTTTTTGTATAACTTGCATTGAACTGGAATATTTTGTTCCATGCACTTTTCCATTTCCTATCTAATAACCCAACTAAAATTATCCAGTGCATTGTTTTCTTCATCAGAAGAATTTCCATCAAACTCAATGAATAATACTGTCTCCTTACTGACCTATTTTTCTCCAAAACTTAGCATTAAGATTTCTTCAATCTGTACCCCTTTATTAGTGACCTTGTAAACACCAGGTTCAACAAAAGCATACAATATTTCATTAGTCCTATTGTATTTTGTAATCATGTGTTTCATCCTGGGTTTACCTTCTATTCTGATCTGATTTGGCATACCTCTCTAAGGTAACCACATATGTGAAAAGTCAGTGGCCATATATCCATTCAAAGTTTTAGACCAGTCTCTACTCAACAACATCCCATAATTTATACGTATATCTACTACTTAGATGTCAATAAATTGACTCACCCTAGGGTCTGAAGCTAACTGCATTTGGATATGCATTAGTTCTCCTATCACATTAACTTCAGTTTTATCCAACTGTGTGACCACTTTAGCAGATTTGGTAGGGGTTAGCCCTAAAGTTTTGCATATCCCTAAAGGCATTACATTAGCAGATGCACCAGAATCTACCATACAATTATGGATGTTCTTTCCAAACATTCTAATGGTTAACAAGAAAGGGGGAGCCTCTTTCTTAACTGCATACATACCACATTGGTGTTGGATGGTTGTTCATCTTTCTTACTTTTCTCTTTTGACTGTGCATCCCTACTAGGAACATTTACCTCACCTGTCACAAATGCATCCAAGGATTTTATAAAAGCATTTCTAACCCATGAACTTTTCAACAATTCACACAGAGGTATACTGACCTTAATTTTCTTTATCTCCTCTGACAGATAACTCATCAATCTCATTATCTCTACAGTCTCTGTTTTACTTGTTTGGACCTTTTGTGCTACTATTCCATTGTTTGTATGATGATTTGCTTTTAGTATAGTAGGATTATTACTAGCATTTTGGTATGGGGGAGTATTGAAATTGTTAGGAGTGGAAGTAGTGAAAGGACCTCCTAGCCTAGTGTTGTGTCTCAGGTTGTGATGATTTTTATTTGACTGTTGGAAGGCTTGCACCTCCTCTGTCTCATACAACACCTCATTTTTAGTTTCAAATGAAAACTAAAATGCATTTAGTACCAAGGTTGTTTTAGGATATAAGTTTTCACAAAAATAAGGTTCATCCTCTAACAATTGGTCCTCCTCTTCTTCTCTAGTTGCACAGGTAAAAGTCTCTAAGACTAAAGTAGTATCATATCCTGAGGGTACTATTTCATTACCTTTGGGAATTAAGAACTAAGAAGTAGGAGCCTGTACATCCACGTTAAAAATACTTGTTGCCAGATGAAACTGAGGACAGTCTAATTCAGCATGGGCACTAGTATTATGGATTCTACACCAATTATTGAATGCTACATTGGCCATTTGAATACTAGCCATTTTCTTTGTATCCTACTTATCCACATTCTCAAATGGAGAAGCTAGAGTGCCATTATTTGGCCCTGTGTTCCATGTTTTAGGTCGCCTTGGCTGATTATGATTTCTATTATTATTACCCCAGGCTCTATTATCTATAGCAAGTCCTCTATTTTGCATCTGTTGTCCTTGATTATGATTCTGATTTTGACTATGATTTTGACCCTGATTAGAACCCTAACCTTGGCTATAATTCTGATTCTGATTTTGGTTGTGGTTGGGGTTGTAATTCTGGTCTTGACTCTAATTGTAGTTTTGGTTTTGACTCTGATTGTAGTTTTGGTTTTGACTCTAGTTATAGTTCTGATTATATCCCTGGCTATTTCTACTATAGAAATTCTCATTTCTCAATTATGTCATCTCAGTGGTCAATCTTCTTAAATGTGTAGTAATTTCTTTAATATCTTCCCTTTCCTCTTGTGCTTTTGCAACAAATGTATCCTAAGGAGGCTAAAAGAAAGATTGGCCATTATTCTGATAATTATTGGTAGTATTACAAGTATAAGGTACTATAGCCTGGATTGGGGTAGGATTATACAAAGGTGTGTATTTAGGAACTAGATTTAGCAAGGGAGTGTTATGTGTAGGAACTCCATTCCAAGGTTGTGCTTGATTTTGTACTCCAGGATTCCCTCCATTGAGGAATGGATTATGAGTTGTCTACCTCATCTCTTGGTTCACAGAGGCTACCTCTTTATAGGCTTTAGATATTGTATCTATGTTAGGCTTTCTTTTGACAAACATGGTAGTCAATGGATCTAAGGCAACATAATACATAGCTAACAATGTGTCTGCATTTACTGTGTATGGAGCTACCAACCTAGAATAGGCCTTTTGAAACCTATCATTAAAATTATCAATTAGTTCTCCTTCACTTCTCTTAATTGCAACCAATTTATGATATAAAATGGAAGGATCTATTGGTCCTTTAAATATAGACAAAAATGCTTCCTCCATAAGTGTCCAAGAAGAAACGTATCCATTAGGCAAATTGATGTACCAGTTAGAAGATTGTTCATTGAAGGTGTAAGGAAATAACCTACACACTACATCTTCGTATTCTAGCCTGGCTCTAAAGCATGCCTCCTTAAATATCCTAATATGATCCTCTGGATCTTAATGCAACTAGTATTTAGGACATATTTTCTCAGGGTTCTTTGGCATGTCATGATAATCGGTGAATTGTATGGGCAAGTTGACATTGAAATAAGCCATTGCAGGTACTTGTGCTTGACCTGGACCTGTAGGAATACCTGGATTTCTACGTGGACTTGGATTTCTGGGAGGACTAGGACCTCTAGCGGGAGGACCTCTGGGAGGACCTAAACCAAGATTTAAAAATTTGAATGACGAACTGTCAATACTCACAATATTATGGATGTTAAAAGGTGATCCAGGAGGAGTTCCAGATGAACTTCCTATATTTGATACTTTAGGATTCCAAATTAAAGGACCTTTACTCTATCTCCTACCAGGTAATTGCACAAATATGTCCTCTCAACTAGATCTAGACCTGGTCACCCTACTGCTATTATGAGCCAGCTTTACTCAAATTCAACCTTAACTCCAATCAAGCCCTCCTTCGAGCGCTAAAAACTGCTGATGATTATTTTTACACATTCATAACAAAAGATAAAATTCATAAAATGAACCTAACTGTCTTGAAAGATATGAAGAAATCAATTAAGATTACTTAATCCCAAGTTTCCGTATGGTCAGGATTTGACCTTGTGGATAGTTCAGTACGTTACTATGAAGCTGTAATATGCAAGGGGCCTTACTTGATTTAAGGTGATTGATGACTTATTGGACTATAATTATGCAAATCGATGCAAATATCAACAAATTATTCATTCCTTTGCACAAATCTGTTACTGTATCACAAAGATTTAAATGATTTATATTAAAACATGCTTTTCTTTTCCAATATTTATAAAGATTGCCAAATATCAACTCAATTGTTCCTATTTCTTTCAAATTTCAGACAATCTCCTTTAGATTTCACGTTTAAGCTAAGTATTCAAAGTGTTTGGGAAAAGTTAGAGAAATCTAAACTAAACTTAATTCTGCTATAGGATCTAAATGCTCTATCATGCACATGGTAAGAAAACAACAAATTCAATTAAATTAGCAGACTAAATCATTAAATGCAGATGTTCTGAGTATTTTCACGAACATGCATTCAAGATTGTGATCTTTAAGAGATACTATTCTAAATACAAAAGAAGAGCCCGAAGACACTCAGAAAATAGATGCAAAATTCTAGATTCATTTGTATTCAAAACAGTGTGGTGATTCGCATGAAGTCTTTTGCAATAAATCAAGTTGTATTTGTGTATTTGCTCTATAATAAAATAAAGTATGCTAACTTGATGATTATCCCAAAGTTGATGTCTTGTAGAAATAAGAGTTGTGAAGTCATTTCAAAGTATCTTGGTGAAGATGAGAATGTGGTAGAGAGGAGAAGAGTGAAAGGCAAAGCAGAAGTGTTGAGCTTAAATGGAACTGACTCAAGCATGGTGAATATGCTATTCTTCAGTTCAAGTATGTAATATTTATTATTCTATAGACAATGTGTCTCCTGTAGGCAGTGGGCCTCTTGTGAGTAGTGTGCTCGGGCAGTGAGCCCTAATTGGCATGTGCCATTTTGTTCCTCTTATTATTTTAATAGAGAATACAATCTCGAGTTAGTCAGCCAGTGGATTTTCCTTTAACTAGGTTTTCCACATTAAAATCTTGGTGTCATATGTGTTAATGTGTTTCTTCTCTTGAATTATTGCATTGTGTTTCCATGATTGATTTATTATTATGCTACTGAATTACAAGACAAATTTAAGTGGTTAATAAAAGGAAAGTTTTGAGATAACTGATTCACCCCCCCTCTCAGTTGTCTGTCTTGAAACTAACAATTGGTATCAAAGCTAAGTTCCTCTAAAAGAGCTTAACGGCTTGACGAGATCCAGGATGTCTTCCTACAAGAAGGATAGTCCAAGGTTTGATGGAACCAAATACACTCTTTGGAAAAGCTGCATGGAATGTCACTTGCAATGTATGGGAATGCAATATTGGACCATAACTTCAAAGAAGTATGTTCCTCCAAAGAATGGTCTGACAACTGTAAATGAAATCAAAGATGTTGAAGACAATCTTTGGGCTAAAGAAGCTTTATTAAGTGCCTTATCTGATTCAGAGCTGACAAATGTTATAGATCTAAAAAACTTGATATGAGATTTGGGAAAAACTACAACTTCTGCATGAAGGACACAAATATGTTAAATGTGGCAAGCTACAGAGTCTGAAAGGAAAATTTGAAAACCTAAAGATGAATGAAGATGAGAATATCACTACATTTATGCCAAAAGTAAATGAGCTTGTTTGTAGCATTAGTTGTACTGGTGGAATCTTGGATGAAGATGAGATTGTTGCCAAAGTTCTCAGATCCCTACCTCCTGCTTACAAATACAAGGTTACTAGTATTGAAGAATTCAGATCTTTTTGAAATATCACAAGAGATCAATTGGTTAGAAAATTAGTTGCATTTGAATTGGCCAAGTTTGGAGATGCACCCCCTAAGACTGAATCTGCATTCAAAGCTAGTGCCTCTGTAAAAGGCAAACAAATGTTTGATCTAGAAGAGAACTCCTCAAAGAAACTATCATGGTATGAAAAAGAAAGAAAAGATCTAGAAGAAGATGAAGTAGAAGCTGCTAAACTTGAAGCCCTTATTGCAAAAAGACTGCCAAGAGGATCTATTGATGATTTTTTTCATGCATTCATAACAAAAGTAAAAATTCATAAAATAAACCTAACTATCTTGAAAGATATGAAGAAATCAATTAAGATTACTTAATCCCAAGTTTCTGTATGGTCAGGTCTTGACCTTGTGGACAGTTCAGTAGGTTACTATGAAGCTGTAATATGCAAGGGGCCTTATTTGATTTAAGGTGATTGATGACTTACTGGACTCTAATTATGCAAATTGTTACAAATATGAACAAATTATTCATTCCTTTGCACAAATCTGTTATTGTATCACAAAGCTTTAAATGATTTATATTAAAACATGCTTTTCTTTTCCAATATTTATAAAGATTGCCAAATATCAACTCAATTGTTCCTATTTCTTTCAAATTTTAGACAATCTCCTTTAGATTTCATGTTTAAGCTAAGTATTCAAAGTGTTTGGGAAAAGTTAGAGAAATCTAAACTATACTTCATTCTGCTATAGGATCTAAATGCTCTCTCATGCACATGGTAAGAAAACAACAAATTTAATTAAATCAGTGGACTAAATCGTTAAATGCAGATGTCCTGAGTATTTTCACTAACAGACGTTCAAGATTGCGAGATTTAAGAGATACTATTCTAAATACAAAGAAGAGCCAGAAGACACTCATAAAATAGACACAGAATTCTAGATTCATTTGTATTCAAAACACAACCATATATGATTTATAATGTATGAATGACTCTTAGCTTCATTAATGAAATTCACAAAAACTTACAATGCTTTACAGATATAATAAGAAAGCAAGACATTCCATGTGTTCCTTAGTGCAGACACAGGCAACCTCCTCTAAACTAAAAAACTCTCCTTCTACTCAACTCAGACAAATTACAATTGCTAGCTAATTTCTACAAATCCTTGTGTAAGTAATTTACATGTAGCAAAGTTCCTTATATAGATTTTGAACTTCATAATGCTACGGCTACAAATCCATCTACGGTTGAGGTCCCTCCATTATTGATCAATGGTGTATCTTTGCCTCTAACCACTTGTCAAAATATCCCAAATGGCATCTTTTCCCTCTCAAAGGATGCTGTTGGAATCTTTTAAAAATAAGATTACCCTTCTTCATTGACTTTTCCTCATTGATACCTTTTACTTAACTTCCTCTCAAAACCACTGTCCATCTTTGTCTTCTCACTCTTTCAAATATATTTTGAAATTATTGAGTACACCTTCTACAAAGGTGCGGTCCCCTCCTAGACTCTTTGCCCATATGTATTCCTGCATCACAACTTCTTCCATCAACTTGTTTTCTCTGTTCTCTAAGCCTTCTCTTCTCTTCTTATATTTCTTCATTTTAGCACTTTCTTCCATTAATGTATCCATCATCTATTTGCTGAGATTGGCATCAGTATTCTCTATGCATGGTGTAAATATGGAATTAAACTCTATTAATGCCCTTTCTAACTCATATGCTTGTACTCCCATACATTCATGCTCTAGGAGTCTCTCTATTATCTTTTTGTACAGCTTTATCATTTCATCTGCTTTCTCCCCTAAATCTTGTACGACTGTTATGCATTTTATGAGGTTATCTTCCTCAAATTTAAGCTCTAATCTCGACTGTGGCACTTGATTTTCCAGTGAAGGGGTAATTACTCCTTCATTAATCAACTCTTCTATTCTTTCTTCTATCTCTGTTAACTGTGCTAGTTCAGATCTGCACTCTTCCCTTCTAAATTGACAATTGTGTACAAGTATATTGTACTTATTCTTTTCTTTTGCAACTGTCTCCTAGCTTTTCACAAGTTGCTTTATTATCTGCTCACCTTCCTGTATAAAATCCTTAAACCATTCATCAAGAATGTTAGCCTTAAGCCTTTTATTTTTCATGTCTTTTATTTCTTCCTTTGATACCACTGCTAGGTTATTAGGCAATTCTGGGACTGTGGCACTAGGATCAAATATCCCTTTAATAAATTTCTGAAGTTGGACAATGTGTCCTTTTAAGTACTCTTGTTTATCTTTGTCCTTCCTTAGCATCTCTGCTATCACTTGATGCATATCTTCCCATTCATTAATGTGTTGTTCTCTTGTAGAATGCCCAAGGTCCAAATTTAATATCTTATACTCCTCCAAGGCTATTTCACCTTTTGCCTAAATTTTTTCTGTGGAATGGCTAAGTTCAGCATTCTAGATCCATCTGGACCTCTTTGTATAGTTGACATTGTCCTAGCTTTTCTCTTTTCTTTCCTTGGAGTTGTACCTCCTAGAAAACTCTTAATATCAATTGGTACTACCTGTACCTCTTTCTCTTTCTTTCTTATTTCTCTTGCTAACCACGTAGGAATTTCTTTTATGCCTTCTGCAGTCTTATCTTCATCAATCATCTCCTCATTAGGTCTCTCTGTTCCCACTTCTTCTTCTTGTTAATGTTCCTGCTATTGTTCTTCTTGTTGTTGTTCTTCTTCTTGTTGTTGTTGCTCTTCTTGTTGCTACCTTTCTTGCTGATCCTGTTGTTGTTGTTCTAGAATTTGTTGTTGAAGTAGAGGCTCCTGTTCCATGGGATTATTTTCCTATTTCTTTGATTCAATCTCATTTTCCTCCTCTTCTATATCAGTTTCTCCTCCATCTTTAGGACCTCTTCTTTTGATGGATCTTTTTTCTGATCCTCTTCTGTATGCACTTGCTCTACATCTGGCATGTTGATATCTTCTGCTTGTTCATCCACTTTATTGTCATCAACCTTTTATGTTTCTCCTGTACCCTTAGGCCTCTTGGTTTCATCTTCTATTTTGTCTATACCTTTTATTTGTACCTTTTTGTATGTACAGGTGAACTTATCTTTGCATCATCTTCCTTTACTTCTTTCTCTTGATCTTGTATATTTTCTGTATTTTTCTCTTCTTCGCTTTGCTCATCATACATATTCAGCATGTTTAAGGCATCTACCCCTAATGTATCCTCTTTTGCTTCTTCTTCTATTGAATCATGCCTTTCTGTGATTATCTCTTCAGGGGTTCCTTCCTTCTCAGTTTCCTCAATCTTGTGCGCCTCTTCTTGTACATCTTGGATAATTTCAGGAGGAACTAAAGTACCAAATAGATCCACTCATCTTGTTTCTTCCTGTACCTTTTCTTCTTCATGTTCTGAGCTTTGCTCAATCTCCATTTCCACCTAAATGCTTGGTTCCTCTTCTTCACTCAAGAAATCACCAGAATCCTCTTCTATTTCAATCTCTTTTCCCTTGTACATTGTTCTTTCTTCACTGTCACTACTATCAATGTGCATAGTCTCAATATTTTGTTTGGCTTTGTGAGTTTTTGATTCTTGTTGCATTTCTCTAGCCAACTCTGTCTTTACTTGCACAAATGTTTGTCTTTGCTTTGATGATGTGGAGGGACCAAATATGCTACTCAATTTTTCACCTACTTCCTCTGCTCCAATTACACCACCTAGTTTAGAAGTTTCACCCTTTGACAAAATTATTGGTATTGCTTTTCTAATTTGTTGTCATGTTGCTTCCATAGCAGTCTGTGCCTCTTCTACACTAATTTCATGACTTATTGACCTTGCATCTACAAAAGTAATTGATGCTACTGCTACTGTTATCCCTAAAGCATATGGATCCATTAAAGTAGGATTTTTATCCTTTTCAACAATCTTGGCCTCTATAATCTTCCTTTTCTTCTCATAAAAACATTGTAGATCTTCACTAGGCTTTGCCTTTCTTTTTCTTCCTTCCTTTGGATAAGTGACCTCTTTTCCTTCAACCTTGAGCTCTTTAGTTTTATCCCTTAGCCATGTCTTTAAAAATAATATTACTGGCTCAGACAATACATCCAGAGATGTATTCTAGGGCTTTGATCAATCAGGCTCTATAATAGGATCCAGCCTTGCCTTTGCATAACTATGATGTAATAGTCTATCATCATCTTGAACCTCTGGAGGAACATATATGTCACCTATAGACTTCATTTGCTCAATAGTTAATCTTTTATAATCTCTTTTCCTTACTTCTCTATCATTTTTGTAGTCAACCCAAAAATCTTCAATGTGTATCTGGTGTTTATACTTTTTATCAACAAAGTTCTGGATCCTATGGAAAGGATCAAATTTCCTTACTAAATCAAACTCTTGAAAACCATAGTATCTTAGTTCTTGCTCTGAATACCCTACAACTTCTTCACTATAACAGGAGTATCTGCCAATAGCCTAAGGCAACTTCACATTTCCTCTATTATTGAACTTCCTTTTATACCTTCTAAAAACATTCAAATTCTATCTTGAAAATTCCAAAATAATCAGTTTATCAGAAGGATACTAAGGTAGCATAAATGGTTTTCCTTTAAATCCTTTAGTCCTTATGTAAGTAAAATGCTCAAACTGAATAAACCAAGAACTATGCAAACCAATTGCATCTTCTGCACTTTTAGATAATCTTTTGTCAGGTTCTTCTCTCAACACTCTTACCATGTAAGTATAAAAGACATCATTGACCAGAGCAAACTTTTTCAATGCATTCTCTTCTTGTAACTCAAGGTAATGGTCATACACTAATCTCTTATTAGAACCATTTCTTAGGGCACCAACCCTTTCTATTCCATGTATATATGGCTTAATTTCTGCAGCACATGAATATAACACATAAGAAGACCAATAAAAGGGCATCATCTTTTATTTTCTCAGCATGGCCTGCTTCCAAATAGTTGTACTTATTGCCTTGGCCCAATGGATCTGCCATTGCTCCTTTTTTCCTACTCTTATGAATTCAATAACAGTGAACATCCATGGTTTACATTTGGTGCCATCTCTCATTCCAACCAACCTACTCAGCATGGTGATCATCAAATAAATTTCCTCTTTTAAGTATATCCTCATCAAGTTCTTGGGTACCCTGGCTATAGCCTTGGGTTTATTCTCTGGGGGGCTATACCAGTTGTGGAATATCTTACCCTTACATTCCTTTTCATTTGTATGAAAGCCTTCATTCTATTGGTCTATATCAATATCCCTCATCTTTTCATTGATTTCTAATCCAAATGTTTTGGCAATCCCTTCTGTGGTTAAATCAGCAATTAGTCTATCATATAACATGATCTTCCTTTTAGATGGATCATATAAAGTCACACAGTCCAAACGCAAATCCCTAGCCTCCACTGCTAGTGGGAAACCTATAGCTCTGTATAATCCACTCTGTCAGATGCATTTCATATCTTGTGAAGCATCTGCAGCAGTGATTTTCTTTAACACATCTTCTGCATCATAATTTCCTATCTCCTATCAGTTCCAACTCCACCCATTCTAATTAGAGATGGATAGCCTCTGTGCAAGGGTAACTCCTCTTTATCTACCCCCTTTCGTGGTTTCCCTTCTTTTTTTTCCTCGCCCCTTGTATCTTTCTTTTGTTTCAGGGCCATCCTATAGAAACATGCATATTTTAATTTTTCATTTTACTTTCCTGTCTAGGGTTTTTACTATGAATTTCTGCTTTTACCGTTTTACCCTAACTCATTTATCCTTTCTATTTTAACCTTTAAATTCATTAAGCTCCATTCAGCTAATTAATAGTTAAAACAGTAATTTGACAAATGCATACGTTTTAAACTAAAATTACTAAGATTAACAGTATTTTACCATTTGAAATGTAAATGGTGTTTTGGGATAAATACCTATTTTCTTGACTATTTGACTTGAGCTGTTGACTTACTTTTACCTTTTCACCTTCGTCCAGCTACTGTAACTCTGTCGCTTCAATAAGTTCTGCTTAATCCACTGTAACAGTTCTTCTTTCTGCAAATTTTACTCTTAGCAGTATATCTGAAAGAGAAATAACCTTAAAATTACCCTAACCCTCATTAAATTTTACTTTTCTTGAGTTTTAGACTTTCATTAATTACAACAATTAATGCACTACAACTTCGGCCTTCATTGCAGTGTTTGTGTTTTTTAAACTTTTCTTACCGTTAGCTTAATTCATCATACATACATTTTCCTTGTATATCCTCGTTGTATCTTTAAACATACATTCACTTGATGCAAAAAATCAAACTACAGCTCCTTTTAACTTTTTGCTTTTCCGTACATCTTTGTATCTTTCATTTTGTATATCACTCTTGTATATTCTCTTGTATAAGCGCATATACAAATATTTTATGCAAACCCTTTCTTTACCTTTTATTCTCCATGATGCTTTTAATTATTTCTATATCGGCATTGTATATTGTAAACATACAATGACTTTTCTGTTATTTAATTCTTTTTGATATCTAGCTTGTTTTTCTGCTTTGCATCTTTTACTTTGCATCTTTCACCTTTGTATATCAGCTTGTATCTTTAAACATACATTGTAATTATACAATGCCAACATGAAAACGATGAGACCCACCTTACATTTTACCTATATCCCCGCGATGCATATAACGTTTGTATCAATCCATTATATACAAGCCAAAATGCATACCATCCCTTTTGTATCACTTTTCGAACTTCTCATTTTATGGACCACATTTTACTTTCTTTCGGTTCCGCTGTGTATATAAACCATAATGCATCCTTCACTATACACTAAGTCTTGATGCATAAATTATATCAGATTTTAATTTTCTTTCAATTCCACGTTGTATGTATATCGCAATGCATGTCTCAAAAATATTACATACAAAGCACGAAATATACATCCATTATACCCTATTTCATGATCCTTTCAATTCCGCCTTGTATGTATCTTGAAATGTATATAGCCGAAACATACATATACAAAGTGCGAAACATACATATACAAAGTGCAAAACATACAACGATTATATCAACTTTAATACTCTTTTCAGTTCCGTGCTATGTATAATCTGTTGTATATTTACTTTGTATGTCCTCTATTTGCCGAATATACAAGCAAAACATACATAGTGGACTTAATCATTTATTCATTTCAACCTTAACTCCCTTGGGTCTGACTTGTATATGAAGATAAAGCGTTAGCAAGATGTATACAAGTATAACAACATACATTTCTAAACTCGATGACTTCTCTTTTTGTGACTAACACAAAGATGCAACATACAAATGCCTTTGTATATGAATGCCTTTGTATATATTGTAATCAATGAGAACAAAACGAAGAATTATAATGTAAATCAAATACATAAAACACATGATTTTACCTTCCTTCTGACTCATGGATCCATGTGGGAAGGAGTTTGCACCTACGTAGCTCCTCAGATGTTACCCTTGATTAGAATGACTAATGTGGATTGCTCAATGCCTACAACACAATGTATATGAGTGATTTGGACTTAGATGGAGATGGAGATGAGGATGAGAGATAATTTTGGCATTATAATGGTAAGATGAAGGAGAGTGTGGAGTGATTTTGATAGACGTTTGATGCATGAAGAGCTCCCTCCCCAATAGCCTAGAGAGGGGTCCAATTTATAGAATTTTGGAAATGAGGATGGAGGGTGAGGATTTAGTTGATGAGATCAAGGGCTAGGAATAAAAGTGAATCTTTTATTCCTAGTGGATGAATTAATAATTCACATTTTGGGAAGAGTGGATGATAGTGGATGAATTAATAGTTCATTTTTGGGAAGAGTGGAGGATAGTGGGGGACAACTGAATTTTAAATTTAGTGAGTGGAGGATAGTGCGGGACAACAAAATTTTAAATTCAGTGAGTGGAGGATAGTGGGGGACAACTGAATTTTAAATTCAGTGAATGGATGATGAGGTAAGCAGGGTTAATTAAGTGTTTATCTTAATTAACTTAAGCCTAGGTTAATCAGATAAGCATGATTTATCTAATTAATAGGGATTATGGAAATGGATAAATCAACTAAATAAATATTAGGAATATTCATTCAATTAATAGGATAGGGTTGTAAGATTAAATAGATTAATTAGGTGAATTAATTGATCACCAGGGATATGCAGATGGGGAGAGTGGATTAGTGTAGAGGTACAGGAAATTGGTTTGCAGAGCAATCCAATTTTTGGTGTCTACATTTGCCCCTCTTTGAGATGGTGTTGTGGCTAAGTAACATCATTTCAAAGAAGTTAGAACATAAAGATGGATTGGATAGAAAAAAGATTTTGGTCTGGAAGAATAGGGTAAGGTTTGGGGATAATTGGTAAGGGTGATGCCCCCTCGAGAGGATAGGCGGGTTGCGAGAACACGGTTGTCCTCTCGAAATGGATGGAACATATTGGTTGAACTGGTCAGAGGATAAGTGGTGGGATGAAAGGATGATGATGTTCGGAGATGATTGGTGGATGATCATTGTGTTGAAACTGAATGTGAGTAATCCTAGGTTTGATATAGCAAAGTGGATATGTTCACCAAGGTATAGAAGACCAGGGTGATGATGTTTATCCAACATTTGCATGGACTAGACACGCAGACAAAGGGATGATCGCATGCATGCCCAAGATAGTACAACCTTGTCTAGATGAGGGAAGGGGACTCACAGCATAAGCCCTTAGTACAAAAAAGGTATGATGAACCTTAGATGCATAAGGAGATCAATATGCTAGAACCAACCCTATGATCAATCAAGATATGAATACTAGCTTGGAGTAATGAGACCAACCCACAAGCATAGCATACAAAAGCAAGACCATGCCCATTCTAGATGTTTTCGCCACATACCATGATATAATAAGATCAAGGTAGCTTTGATGTGATCTTCGAATAGAACAAAAGATAAAAATCAAAAACCAAAAGACCAACGAACCAAACAAGTAACCATTGTATCTTTTGCCAAAATGGATGATGATGTGATAGATGCTGCCCATCGTAGGAAAGATATATCCTAAGGCAGGGATTGATAGATGATTTGATGATGTTGTGATGATTGGATAGATTCTGCCTATCATAGGAACAACATATCCTAAGGCAAGAATCGATTGATGATTGGATCGTGTTTTGTTGATGTAAGATTGGCTCAAGATATGACGGTGACAAGTTATGGTTGATGCTAATTTGATAGTTGATGATTTTTGATAAGGGATGATGCTTTGATAGGTGATGCGATGCTTGGATCTAGTGTAAGCTTATTGAGGATAGATGTGATGATGATGTGGGATGATGATAGATGTGATGATGATGAGAGTGTGATGGAGCAAGTTTGATTTGTGTGATGGATAAATTATTTTTGGAATTTTGTGTGTTTTCTATTGTTTCTATATTTTTTTATTTTGTGATGTTTTTGTATTTTTTGATTTTTTGATGTTTTTGAATTTTTTGATTTTGTGATGCTTTTGTATTTTTTGATTTTGTGATGTTTTTGAATTTTTTGATTTTTGAAAAGGAATGGTTTATTATGAGATGGTTGCATTGGATTCCATTTGGATGGCCTTTGTGCTAAATACCAATGATAAGGGAACACCAAGTCTAGAGGTGAAAATGATGGGGTTGGATAGGGAGATTGGGTAGCTAATTCATGATAGATGAATGGACAAGTGATAGGGATGCGTGTTAGATAGATAGAAGATAAGGATGAGGGGTAGGATAGGTATGCATGATATATGGATGGCGGATTGCAGGATTTTCTCCAAGGGCTAGGTTGCAAGGAATCATATGCCCCAATGCTTAAGATTTTATATGATGGGTTCATGTTTGAATGGATGGACTTTGCAGTAGATGGTTGGAGGATATACTGACAAAGGAAGTATGTCAAGAGGTCTCCAAAGCATGTTGTTGATATTTTGCCCCTTGTCTTTATCAAGATCTAGGGTGAGAGATGGTTAAAACAAGATATGATGGATGGGGAATGATAGGATACATAGGGGATGGTGGATAGGAATATGATAGGATAATGATAAGACAATGGATAAGATGTGCAAGGATATTATGGATGTGGATGAAGGATACGGTTTTGCCCCCAAGTGTAGGGATACAAAATGAATGGAGAAGGGATTACGCATGATGCCCACAAGGGGTTTTCATCAAGGTACTTGTCCAAGGTGCTACAAGGAGTGGTTTTCACCATTGGATAGATTTTTTCTCTTTACTATTTTCTTGATTTTCTAATTTTTTTGGTGTTCTTGATTTTTTGACTTTTTTGATGGAAGGGGGACTCTAGCGTCTGTTTCCATAGCAAGGAGAAGATGGTCCCATGTTGGATAGCATTTTGGATGATGATTGTATGGATGTTGGTAGATAGGAGAAGATAGAATGGAATATGGATTACGGTGTGTATAATGTGGATTATGCAAAAGCATGGACCATAGGAATGTGATGGGGAAGATATGTAGGATAGTGAACGAAAGATGCAGTGTTGGAGGTATGTGGAAATTGCAAGTGGTGGAGGGGAACCAAGACCAATGGTGGCACACACTGTGTTTGATTTGGAAGCCTATGTTTTGGATGGGGGTGGGTAGTAAGGGGGATCGGGATGGGAGATTTGTGGATGGTCGATTTGGGGTTTTAGGTACCCAAATGGACTTAAGAATTATGGGAATTTTAGATAGGGAGGGGGATATTTGGGATTTTGGGGTGGATTGGGATGTGGATGCCTCATTAGAGTTTGGTGCTTTTCATTTAGGGATCCACACCATTTTTGTTTTTGCTTTTTCTTGTGATGGTGTGGGATTTGATAGCCTTTTTGATTTTTCAGGTTGATTGGAAGGGATAATATCCTTAGGCTTTTGTGCTTTATGAGTTGAGGCATTCAAATATTTGAATCCCATGGATTTGGTGGAAGCTTCATATTTGAAAGATGTGTGCTTTTGTTGGTCTTGATTCGGGATTTTAGTGGACTTATGGATGGAGGGGTAAAAAGTGGATTTTTGGATAGATAGATGAAGTGATTTGATGATTGGGATATTAGTAATTGGGAGGATGGGAGGATAAGAGGATTTGTGGATAGGGATGTTGGGAGTTGGTAGGATAGGAGGTAGAGTGGATTTGATGGGGATAGTTGGAGCTGGAAGGAGTGGAGGTAAATTTGATGGGGGGAGATGGATGGTCACATGCTTTTGCAAATGGTAGGATGATGGAGGGATGGCGACATATGTTTTGGGAGTGCGATGAGATGCACCATGTTTGGGATTGGATGAATGGATTTTGGAAGGTGGATGGATGGTATCAACTTGTGGAGATTGTTGTTCTTGGGATGCATAGCCAAGGCCATGTGACGATGGATGGAATGTGGTGTGGATGGGCTCCAAGATGCCTTGTTCATGAAGGCCTAAGACTTTGCCTTGATAGTTCATAAGTTGGAGCATGTGACATGCAATGGGATGTTTAGTGCTTTGGAAACAAGACACGAGTCCCTTATTTCTTGGAGAAAGATAGGTGATAGATGGAAGTTATTCACCTCCTACAAGGGAGTCACCACGGATGAAAGTGTTTGTGCCAAGTGGATAAGGGGATGGAGGTAAAGGATTCATGGGGGATGGTAAAGGGGTGGTAGAAGAAGATGTGGGATCAATAAGCTGACCAATAGATGGGAGGGGATCGGGGATGGGATTAGATGGGATGGTTAGATCTTGATTAGGAGAAGGGGTTGATGTTTCAACATGCTTTGGATTCGTTTCTTGAAATAGCTCGTGTGCTTGCATGGAAGTGGAAGTGACTTGGATAGATGTGATGGGTGCTTGGATTGATGTGATAGGTGCTTGACTTATGGGCTCTTGAACATGGCTACATGATGGTTCTTGACTTATGATAGGGGGTTTTTCAAGAGATTTGGTGGGTGTTGGAGTGCATGAGGGTGCTTGATTCCTTGCTAATAGCCAATGGATGACATCTGTCATGAGTGTATGGGTGGAAGAACAATATAATGGATGGATAATGATGGTGGTTGGTGTAGGATTAGGATGGGGATTGGATAGGTGGGTGATAAGATTAGGTAATGATGGTTCGTAGATGGGTTCAAGGATAGGTGTTGGACTAGATGATGGTGTTGGAGGGTTTGGGGATTGGGGGGATTCCTTTACTTTGCTTTCATTTTTAGGTGATGTTCTTTGGAAGAAATCCCATAAGGATTCTTTGGATGTGATAGTGTTGGGACTTGGAAGGTTTGATGGTGGATTAGATGGTGGATGGGTGATAGGGATTGGTGGATTGGAAGATACATAAGGTGATGGATTAATGTTGATAAGGTTGGAGGGATATTGTGATGGGGGGATTGGAGGATGGGGATTAGGAGATGGGGGATTTGGTTGTTGATATGAGCTTTGGATTTCAGAGATAAGGTGTGCTAGATTGGTGTTCCCTTGATCAAGTTAGCATGACAAAGGTTGGGGGATGGATAAGTTGGAGATAGTGGTTGATTGGATAAGTATGATGGCATGGATGTGTAAGGGGATGGTGAATGATATGAGGGGAAAGGTTGATATGATGAAGGTTGATATGAGGATGATGGAGGTTGATATGATGGAAGTTGATATGATGAAGGTTGATGGGAGGTTGATGGTGTGGATATGTAAGATGTAGGTTGGTATGAAGGTTGAAAGAATGACGATTGATATGATGTGGATGGGGATGATGTGTAGGGTGTTTGTTTGTATGATGAAGGTTGGTATGAGGTCAATGGTGTGGATATGTAAGATGTTGAGGAATGATATGATGAGGGTTGATATAATGAAGATGGGGTAGGGGTTTGGGATTCTCCAATGATGAGGTGTGCTAAGGGTATATCTTTAATGTCATTTTTGAATTATTCCTTAGCATTAGGATCCATGTTCTCATAGACTTTTCTAATTCTTTGTATTTTTTGTATTGATTCATAAAGATCCATTTTGTGGGAGATAGTATGGGATGATGGGGGATGATGGATGATTGTGATGTTGGGAATAAAAAATTCAAGACCTTAAGATGATTTGGTTTGTTTTGATTGGATGGATGAGTGAGATCCTATTATGCTTAGGATAGACTAATGACACTTAAGCAATAGGGTTGATTGGTTCTGTATGCTTTTGATAGACTAATGATCTTAAACAAGAGGGTTGATTGGGTTGATTTGATTAGGTGATCAATTAAGGTCTTGATTTTTGATTGGGTTGATTTGGATTTGGAGTTTGACAATGATTGGGATTGATGTTGATTTTGGATTAGATTTGGAATATGGTTTGGAAGATTATGGATTGATGTTGGTTGGATTTTGGATTTGATTTAGATGAGATGGGATTAGAATGTTGTTGATGAATTGGATTAAGGGTGATGAGAGTGATTAGGATAAGATTAGATTGAATGATTTGGATGATGATGTGGATAAGGTAGGTGATTAGGATGATTAGGATAGATGAGTGATTGGGTTTGAATGTGTTGGAAGAATGAGGTGAATGACTTGTCTTATGTGTTTGATGTTTAGTTTGATTTGGCAATGTTTACTCAAATGATGACACATATACAATCATGAATCACTCACACAAGACACAAGCAATTTTGAATTTCAAATTTAAAGAATATGATAATGATTAAACAAGCACACTTGAAAAACAAATCAACATGCCCTAATGTCTAGTTTGATGGGGTATGGCTAGTTAGGTTTGGGCAATGTTTAGACAAGGTTGACTAATGATTTGAAGGTGAAATCCTGTCACACAGCTAGGAGAAGGGGGTGATCGACCCTTCACCTTCACTTCCCAAAGGTAGAAAGTTCTTTGGGGCTTAGCCAAGAGTGACAGGATTCTGATTTCAAAGAGGGTGTCTTTCGATTCAGCCTCGGATGAGGTCATCCCTAGGGGTGATGAAATCCCCTAGCAAGCCTCCTAGGACAGGGTAAACAAAAGTGAATCAAGCGAGGTGTTTTTGATCTCCAAGATCACCTTGCGGTGTGAGGAGAGAGCATACACACACCCACTTGATTCATGCTCGCGGTTGATTAATTGACCCTTAGAAATTGAAATGTGATGAAAAACATGTCAAATAATGGTTCTTTTTAAATCCCAATTTCAAAATGTGATTGAAGACACTGATTTGTTTTAAGCCCAATTTCAATGTGTGATGATCAAACAATGTTCATTTTATGCCCCAAATCGAAATGTGTTTGCAAACAAGATTGATAGATAAAGGATGAAAATGGATGCACCTGATTAAATTGCTGTTTGGATTGATGTAGATGCTAATCTTGATGTTTTTCTAGCTCCAAATGATCACCTGCAAGTCACAAGAACGAAAACAGAGCAAGTAGACTAGCCAAGGAGATTGTGATGTGAAAATTGATAATCTGATAAAATTTGATAAAAAAATGAACTGATACAAGAAAAATGACTGCATTAATAGATTCTTCAAGAAATTCTATGCAATTTGAAAAAAAAATTCACTGAAAACCGATCAAATTTGCACAAGTTATGATGATTTGAATTTTAAATGCAAGTTGTGACTTTGACTGATAAAAAAGGCAGGAAAAAGGTACAATTTTCATGAAAATTTCCTCACAACTGCATAGTTGGCTGAGTCCTCTTTCCGACGACTATTCATTTTCTTGATTTTGACCTCATATGCAAAAGTTGTGAGAAGTTGAAAAAAATAGCCTCCTTTGGCATGTAGGAGGCACAAAAGGGCTAATTGACTGTTTAAATGACTGCTCACAGTTTGCAACTTATGGTCACATGCTGGAGGGTTGATTGCTAGTGGTTTGATGTTGTGTTGGTGGTTAAGGGTTTAAGTTGGGCGAAATAGACCCCTGCAATAAATGCTAACTTTCAATGTTAGGTTCTCAATGTTAACATTAAAAGCTAGTGGCTAATGTTAAGGGCAGTCCAAGTTGGATGCCGACATGGTTTTTGTTTTTTTGTTTTATTTTTACTTTTTGTTAGATCAAGGGAAGGGATGTGTGCAGATAGACTGCCGCGATTAGGGTTAAGCAAAGTGTGGTGGAGAATGCGAGGGGAAAGTGGGGGCGGAGTTAGGGTTTTTGTAGAATGAACGAGGAGATGTTTGTGAGCGACTGGCAAGAAAGGTGGGCGCTAAGAGGAGGGTGTTTGGAGACGGGATCGCTGGAGGGAAGGCCAACACTACCAATGGAGGTAGCAACAAGTATATGGTGGCAGCGATCAAGTGGGCAGAGATTCACGGGAGCGGCAGTTGGGAGGTGAAGCGTGGTTGGGAGTTTGGGATGTTTTGTGGGTGGCGCCGGGAAATTGAGCGATGAGTGGTGAGTTGTGGTGGAGTGGTGAGGAGAGTGGACCGAATGGAGGTTACAATGTCATGGCCGCAGGGGAGAGGCAGTGGATGGGAAGTAGCGTATGGGGGTTGCTAAGAGGTGTGGTCGGTGTGGACGAGCGGCAGGTGGGTTGGCCGAGCGGTGGGAGGTTTTGGATGGAGTGACGGTGGATGGATGGTGTTGCAGGAAGCGAAGAGGATGGAGGGTTGGGAGGTTTTGGGGGGTGGTGACAAGAGAAGGTCACCATCAGAGGTGTTGACAGTTAGGAAATGGGTAAGGGAGGTGGCGACGGGTCCCCTGTGAGTGGCAGAGGTTAGCAGGAAGAGTCACAGTGGCAGCGGTTTAATGCGTAGAGAGCGGCGGGAGGGAAGTGAAGTAGTAGAGGGATGATTAAATGACCTTCAAATACAAACGATTAACCCTGCAAACAAATGATGGCAAAAAATAGAGAATGTACCAATTAGCACAGCAGGGGGTGCGGTTCCGTATGGTACGGATCCGTACAGTATGGACTGTACCCTAAAAAATTTTCAATTTTTTTCAAAAAAAAATTTCATAGAACCTAGGCAAGTTTACTATCAAAATTCACAGAAACAGTGTCCTGATCATGATAATGATTTCCGTTTTTGCCCATGATGCAACCTGCAACACTTAATCTCCAAATTTTGTAAAACTTCACAAAACAAGAGTTAGAAAATGAAGATTCTACAATAAAACCTTCAAAAAATGACGATCAGATTCGAGACCGGGCGTGCCAATGTAATCAACGAGAACAAAATGAAGGATTGTAATGTAAATCAAATGCATAAAACACACAATTTTACCTTCCTTCTGACTCACGAATCCACGCGGGAAGGAGTTTGCACCTACGTAACTCCTTAGATGTTACCCTTGATTAGAATGACTAATGTGGATTGCTCAATGCCTACAACACAATGTATATGAGTGATTTGGACTTAGATGGAGATGGAGATGAGGATGAGAGATAATTTTGGCATTATAATGGTAAGATGAAGGAGAGTGTGGAGTGATTTTGACAGAGGTTTGATGCATGAAGAGCTCCCTCCCCAATGGCCTAGATAGGGGTCCAATTTATAGAATTTTGGAAATGAGGATGGAGGGTGAGGATTCAATTGATGAGATCAAGGGCTAGGAATAAAAGTGAATCTTTTATTCCTAGTGGATGAATTAATAATTCACATTTTGGGAAGAGTGGAGGATAGTGGATGAATTAATAATTCATTTTTGGGAAGAGTGGAGGATAGTGCGGGACAACTGAATTTTAAATTCTGTGAGTGGAGGATAGTGGGGGACAACTGAATTTTAAATTCAGTGAGTGGAGGATAGTGGGGGACAACTAAATTTTAAATTCAGTGAGTGGATGATGAGGTAAATAGGGTTAATTAAGTGTTTATCTTAATTAACTTAAGCCTAGGTTAATCAGATAAGCATGATTTATCTAATTAACAGGGATTATGGAAATGGATAAATCAACTAAATAAATATTAGGAATATTCATTCAATTAATAGGATAGGGTTGTAAGATTAAATGGATTAATTAGATGAATTAATTGATCACCAGGGATATGCAGATGGGGAGAGTGGATTAGTGTAGAGGTACGGGAAATTGGTTTGTAGAGTAATCCAATTTTTGGTGTCTACATATACAAATAGCTTTGTATATTTAACATGCAAAACCTCTGATTGTACATTTACCAAAAATGCTTATAACTTGAAAAATATAGGGAATTTTAAAATGGTTCAAAAAGCAACCCTTATTGATTTTTGACAAGGAATTCACCCATACTATGCCCTGGTACTCAATGTTATTTTTTCTTCATTTTCAACAAGGTTTATACTTTCAATTCCTTTTCCCTTTTACGACCAAGCAGACCCACACAAACAAGCAAAGAAAGCCAGCCACAACAAGGGTCCTCATTTTGCTAAGAAGTAAAATGGGGCGTGTTGTGAGCATCACAATAGGATCTAGTAAGTATGAAGGGAAATTGCCCTTCAAATGTTTCAACTGCAACAAGATTGGTCATTTTGCCTCAAGGTGTCCGAAAAGATTTTCCAGGGCAAATCCAAAAAGATCAAGATTCCAAAAGAAATGTTACTATGTTCATGAAGATTATGATGATGAAGGATTAACAGATGATGAAACAGAGACATGAAACAAATCTGGAAGTGACTGGGTGTTTATTTCCATCAAGGAAGAAGATCCAATGCCCTCTGAATCTGTCAATCATAAAATGATAGAAAGAGCTCTGGCTGTCCATGTTGAAAAAAAGGATGATTGGGTCATTGACAGTGGATGCTCCCACCATATGACTGGTGACAAAAATAAGTTCATAGATTTGGAAAGATATGAAGGAGGAGTTGTAAAATTTGGTGATAATTCTACTGGCAGAATCAGAGGTAGAGGAACTATTTCTTTTGATGGAAAGAACAAAACCAATGATGTACTATATGTTGAAGGTATGAAGCACAATCTTCTTAGTGTTGGATAGTTGGTGGACAAAGGCTATGATCTCCAATTCAAAAATAGAAAATGTAAGATCTTTGAAAGTTCTGGAACATTGATTGCATCTAGTACTCAAACAAAAGGTAACATCTTCCACTTGGTTGGTACTGGAAAAAGTTGTTTATTTGTTCAAACTAATCAAATTTGGTTGTGGCATAGGAGAATATGTCATGTGAATGTTGATAATATCATCAAGATAAGCAACACTCAGGTTGTAAGAGATCTTCCAAGACTGGTGAAACCTACTAATAGCTTGTGCAAAGAATGTCAGTTGGGTAAGCAGAGCATAGTCACATTCAAAAGTAAGGAACAATCTTCTACCAGATTGTTGGACTTAGTACATACTGATCTATGTTATTAATTGATGACCACTCCCAGATGATGTGGGTGACTTTTCAGAAAGAAGAATCTGAGGCTCTTGAGAAATTCAAAATATTTAAGGCTATGGTAGAGAATGAAAATAGATTAAACATAAAATGTCTCAGGTCTGATAGAGGTGGAGAATTCACATCTAGAGAGTTCATAGAATTCTATGAGAAACATGGGATAAAAAAATAGTTAGTTACTCCAAGGACTCCACAATAGAATGGAGTAGTGGAGAGAAAGAACCGGACCATCCAGGAAGCATCTAGAACCATGATGATGGAAGCAAATGTTCCTCAGATCTACTGGAGAGAAGTTGTAAGCACTGCTGTCTATACTCTCAATCGAGTACAAATAAGAAGCAATACTGGTAAGACCCCTTATGAACTCTAGTTTGGCATCACACCCACTGTGAAGTATTTCAGAGTCTTTGGTAGAAAATTTTATATTAAAAGAGATGAAGACCTTGGCAAATTTGATGTGAGAAGTGATGAAGGAATATTCTTGGGTTATTCTACTCAAAGCAAAGCATACCAGTGTTATAACAAGACATTGAGAAAGATTATAGAAAGTACAAATGTGAAGGTTGATGAAGGTATTGAAAAACCCTCAAGGTTTTATGAATATGAAGAGGATGATCATAATGATGTTTTAGTCAAAGAAGTCCAAGCCCCTTCTGAAATTCAGATCTAGACTGATCTGGAGAATCCTAAAATACAGGAAGAAGAGATAAGTTTGAATGAACCTGTCCAAGAAATAGAGGTGTAAGAAATTCCCAAAACTCCTAGGTATGTGAGACTGAATCATTCTAAAGATCAGATCATAGGTGATAAAAGAAAAGGTGTTCAAACAAGAAGAAAGATTACTCAAGACTCAGAGAAGTATTGTCTAATTTCAAAAATTGAACCAAAACAGTAAGTAAAGCATGCAACGATGAAAGCTAGACTAAAGCAATAAAGGAAGAGTTGATGTAGATTGAAAAAAATCACACTTGGGATCTTGCTCCCAGACCTAGAAACAAAAATGTGATTGGAACCAAATTGGTCTTCTGGAATAAACTAAATGAAGATGGTGAAGTAGTCAAAAACAAAGCCATATTGGTCTGCAAAGGTTATTCCCAAGTGGAAGGAGTTGATTTTGAAGAAACTTTTGCTCTAGTGGAAAGAATTGAAGTAGTCAGATTATTTCTTGCCTTTGCTACCTTCAAAGATTTCAAAGTATATCAGATGGATGTCAAGTCTACCTTCTTGAATGGTGATTGGGAAGAAGAAGTATACATTGAGCAATCAGATAGATTTCAATTATCTGATCATGGTGATATGGTCTGCAAGTTGAAGAAAGCATTGTATAGACTCAAACAAGCCCCAAGAGCTTGGTATGAAAGACTGGATAAGCATCTTTTGAAGATTGGTTTCAACAAAGATACTGCTGACAATAACTTCTACTTCAAAATTGATCATGAAAATATCTTGATTGTTGAAGTATTTGTTGATGATATCATTTTTGGAGGAAGAGATAGGATGTGTAAAACTTTTGCAAATCAAATGAAAAGTGAATTTGAGATGTCCATGTTTGGGGAAATGAATTTCTTCTTGGGTATGCAAATCACTCAAACAAAGAAAGGAATCCTCATTTCACAGACCAAATATGTGAAAGAATTGTTGAAGAAATTTGGGATGGAAGACTCAAAACCAATGAATACTCCCATGGCAACTGGATGTAAACTGAGCAAAGATGATGACTCTCCTAAGGCTGATAAAAAAAATACAGGTCAATGATTGGAGGACTACTATATCTTACTCAAACTAGACCTGACATTATGAATGTTGTTGGTCTTGTTGCCAGATTCCAAGTTGATCCTAGAGAATCTCATGTCATGGCAATCAAGAGGATTCTCAGATATCTAAAAGGAATAATTGAGTATGGTTTATGGTAGATCCTAAAGATCATGATTTCTCTCTTCATGCATATACAGATGCGGATTGGCCAGGAGATGTGGATGACTGGAAGAGTACTAGTGGTGGAGCATTCTTTTTAGGGAAAAGATTGGTTTCTTGGCTAAGAAAAAAATAAGAGGCAATATCTCTATCCACTGTAGAAGCAGAATTTTTGCAGCAGCAGGTAGTTGCACTCAAGTATTGTGGATGAAGCAAATGCTAAGAGACATCAGAGTGGAATATGAGGAACCTATCACATATCACAATCTTCTGTGATAACTCAAGTGCAATAAATATATCAAAAAATCTAGTGTTGCATTTAAAGACAACATATATCTATCAAGTTTCACTTTTTGAGAGAGCAAGTAAACAAGAACAAAGTTAGATTGGAATTTGTGCCCTCTAAGGATTGGATTGCAGACATCTTTACTAAACCTCTACCTAAGGACTCTTTTAAGTATCTCAGGGAGAAGTTCAGGGTTATTACCCCTCCAGTTCTGAATTAAGGTACATTGATGTGCATTAGTTGGGTGAATCTCATAGTAATATCTTGTGGTCTAGATTGATGATAGGAAGCCACTACTCAGGGGGAGAAGTCTGTATGATTCTAAGTAATGCAAGTATGTGCCCTTTGCCATTGATGTCAAAGGGGGAGAGAAGACATGAAAAACAAAAAGTGGTTGCTGATCAAAGGGGGAGCAGTAAAGGAAGAGAAGACATGCGAATGGTTGTTAGGGGGAGCTATGTCAATCAGTGAGGAGAAGTTCTTGTCTTGATGGTTAAAACAGTTTTTCACATCATATGTTGCCATTAATGACAAAGGGGGAGATTGTTGAAAGTATGGGCCTAACTAATGTTGTCATTGATGTCAACATACTCCTGTCGCATTGATGTCAAGGATTAGATGAGCTGTGTGCTGAAGATATTGAAAAAATTAGTCCTATCAGAAATAGAGAAGAACAGTGAAGACAGTGAAGCTCTATGAAGTGAAGATCCCAGCTAAGGTGAAGATTAGAGGATGCACATGAAAGGGTTTGTAGATATGTGTCTAAAGATGATACAGTCAAGATTTGAGAGGTCCGCATGAAGATTTAGAGAAGTTATGGCTATATGAGTAAAACTAGTTCTGGTAGATGTTTAGGGTCTGGAGGTCTGCAAGCATTTATTCCAATATGACAGTGATGACAAACTATGTTCTTGAGGTTCCGGATGAAGGAGATAATGATTTCAGTAAGCAAAAGTGGTGTGGATGTTCTTGGTGATTCAAGCAAGCTTGTGGGGGTCTCTAGATTGTGACTAGTTCATGTTGGTGGTTTGAATTGAAAATTGAGCTCATAATTGAAGAATTACTTCTGGATGATGATGTTCTTCCTTAACTTGGCCAACTAGATGATTTACACATCTTACTGATGATCTTGAAGATGTTTTGCGAAGGATGGTGTGTTCCTCAAAGAAGATTGAAGTCCCAGATATATGTGGCCGACAGTGTGGTGATTCACATGAAGTCTTTTGCAATAAATCAAGTTGTATTTGTGTATTTTCTCTATTATAAAATAAAGTATGCCGACTTGATGATTATTCCAAAGTCAATGTCTTATATAAATAAGAGTTGTGAAGTCATTTCAAAGTATCTTGGTGAAGATGAGAATGTGGTAGAGAGGAGAAGAGTGAAAGACATAGCATAAGTGTTGAGCTTAAATAGAATTGACTCAAGCATGGTGAAGATACTATTCTTCAGTTCAAGTATGTAATATTTATGATTCTATAGACTGTGTGTCTCATGTAGGTAGTGGGCCTCTTGTGAGCAGTGTGCTCAGGCAGTGAGCCCTAATTGGCATGTGCCATTTTGTTCCTCTTATTCTTTTAATAGAGAATATAATCTTGGGTTAGTCACCCTATGGTTTTTTCCTTAACCGGGTTTTCCATGTTAAAATCTTGGTGTCATATGTGTTAATGTGTTTCTACTCTTGAATTATTGCATTGTGTTTCCATGATTTATTTATTATTATGCTATTGAGTTACAAGAAGGATTTAAGTGGTTAATAAAAGGAAAGTTTTGAGACAACTGATTCACCCCCCCTCTCAGTTGTCTGTCTTGAAACTAACAGTTACAAGGTATGTGCTAGTCGATGATGTGTTATATTGAATAGCCCTAGAGATGGTATTTTACTTCATTTTGTAGATAAGGAGGAAGCACATAAAATCTTAGAAGAAAGCAACAGTGGGATCTATGGAGGAAACATTGTTGTTCATGCCATCGCAAGAAAAATACATCAATTAGGATACTTCTGGCATTACCTAGAAGGAAATACCATCAAGTTCATAAAAAGGTGTCGAAAGTTTATTCACATTAAGATTCTTGCATGTCCTTGCTGTAAGGTATGTTTTGGTCGATGATGTGTTATACTGAAGAGCCCTATAGATTGTATTTTACTTCATTTTGTAGATAAGGAGGAAACACATAAAATATTAGAGGAATGCAATAGTGGGATTTATGGAGGACACTTTGGTGTTCATGCCATCACAAGAAAAATACATCAGTAAGGATAATTCCAGCCTTGCCTGGAAGGAGATGCCATCAAGTTCATAAAAAGGTGTCCAAAATGTCAGGTTTATGCACATTTTCATCACACCTTCAAGAGATCTACAATCAGTAGTCACTCCCTGGCCATTCTTGACTTGGGGATTGGACCTAGTGGATAAAATCTCTCCACCCTCAACTGACGGACACTTATACATCATCATGGCCACCAAATACTTTACCAAGTGGGTGAAAGCAATGCCTTTAACTACTATTTTAGGAACAATGATGGCCAAATTTATCTTGAATCAAATTATATGTAGGTTTGGGATCCCTCAATTGATAGTGATTGACAATGCTTCTTCATTTAAAAATCCACAAGTGCGTGAACTATACGAGAGGTTCCATATCAAACACAACTCGGCCTTAGTGGACTAACCACAGGGAAATGGTCAAGTTGAGGCAACTATTAATATGCTCAAAGCAATCTTGGTAAAAATCATAAAAGATTGTAAGAGAGATTAACACTTGCAATTATACCCTACTATGTGGGCCTATAGGACTAGTGTGTGCACCTCAATCAGAACAACACCACACTTTTGGGTTAGAGGTGATCTTAACACTAGAAGTTGAATTACCTAGTTTGAGGGTATCCTTAAAAGGGTTGGTAGATAATAAAGAATACCATCCAGTAAGATTAATTGAATTGGAGATGATGGATGAGAGATGACTAAGGGTAGTGCAAAGACACGACTCTTACCTCACACAGGTAAAGAAAAAATACAATAGGAAAGTTGTGCTAAGACCCTTCCAAATGGGAGATCTAGTACTCAAAATCGACAATCTAATTGATAAGAGAGCTAGAAAAGGATGTAAATTCAAACCCAATTAGATAGTACCATATATGATCAAGGAAGATTTCAAAAATGGTGCATATCTCTTGTGCACTATGGAAGGTTAAGAATTTGGTGAGATAGTCAACGCCTTTCACCTTAAGAAATATTATGTCTAAAAAATCATAAAAATATCATAAAAATATAAAAATACAAAAAATCAAATAATTCAAAAAAATCCAAAAAAATTATTAAATCTCAGAAAAATAAAAAAAATTCTACACTCTTTATCATTTTTTTCTACCATGCATCTTTGTGAGTGACATGCTCTTGTTTTATTTTTGTCTCAGTAAGTAGTCTAAGATTACCTAGGTATAGGTTGATCCTTTTAGCCTTTAAGATCCCTTGTATTCACAATTGTTGTTTCTATTTCCCTACTACATTCCCCAATTATTCTAATCAAAGCCTAGTTATTAGCTCTACACTGATCCTGCTCTTAACGATCCATGCAAAGTCAGTCTAAGCAAAGTCATTCTTCAAACCTACAGTACTCAATAGAATTTTGCATGTAGACCTCCGCCATTCCTCCTTAATAGAAGGGAAGTCTAACTATATAGTGAAAATATTTTGTGGCACTCAACCCCTTATCTTTCTTGGCCAAAAACACTAGGGGGATCATAACTCTATAGGAAGCAATCTGAAATACAAGTGAACAAAAAATGAGTGATAGAAGAAAAGAGTAATTATTAGAATAGAAGAAACACCAAAGTAACTAAATATCAAAGCATCAAGAGAGTTTCAAAGCACCCTAACATGCTAAAATCCTCATAAAAACCTCAAAATTTACCCAATTTTGACAAACATAAAAGCATATACACACTAAAATGAAGAAACTAACACAATGCAACAAGTAAAACTTATTAAAATAGAGTTTTTGAGAGAAAATCACCTAAATAAAAACTAGGGTATTGAGAGTGGTTTTTCACATTATTCGTACCTGATTCTTAGTGGGGGAAAGATTCATTGCCATCTTTGCATTCCTCTCGACGATAGCTCCCTGATGACTATTCACATGCACAATTCCATCATTGTTGGACTCCTTTTTCTCAAATTCCTTCACTCTCCTTTTCACTTATTTTAGTTTCATTTTGTGCATTTAGGGGAAATTCTAGTTTTTGTAGGATCTTTGCACCGTTGTTTTGTGTGCTTTCATCCTTATAGGTCATCTTGGCAAAGCAAATAACTAGGTGAACTTGCAATGTGATATATGGTATGTTCATTTATTTCAATTTCATTATTTTCTTTAAATATCTCAAATGTCAAACTAACACTGGTTATTGCAGGTACAATTGTGGGAAATTGACAACAAGTAAAAAAATAACTACTTTTCATATAGACTACCATCTCCGAGGGGGCAAATCTATAGGCACTAAAAATGCATATTGGCTTGCATGAGTACCCTATGATGAGTTGTAATTCTAATCACGTACATGGATGTGTGAACAAAATGTCCTCTCAATAGTGCTCTTCTTAGCAACACATTGTTGGACACACTAGGATACTGAGAGGGGGGTGAATCAGTATCTAAACAAACATCAACTTCTTGAGGTAGATTAAAACTTAAGCATTACAACATGAACATTAAATATTAACATAATGTACATTAACACATAACACCAGATATGCATGGAAAACTCTAGAAGGGAAAAACCACAGTGAGGATTAACTCACAATATATGAAGCTGAAAATAATAACTTTGTTTTAGGGATACAACCCAAGGAAGCTACTACTCCCTGATACCTTTGATTTAGGGTCACTCCCAAGGAAGATATTACTCCCTAAAGACTTTGTTTTAGGGTCATTCCAAAGGAAGCTACTACTCCTTGAATGGCGGACAAACTTACAAAAGATTATAGTATGACAGTCCTTCTACTATCTGAAAACTGACACTAAAACTCACACATTTGATGATTGCAATTCTGCATCTTCACACATTCTTCTGATGATTAGATCAGTAAGGTACACTCTACACTTGATCACTATCACAAAGATGTCTTCAAGATGAATTAGGACAACATCAATAACTTTTGTTCTTTCTCCTTTAGTTGCACATCATAACACAAGCATGCGAGCCCTATCAATTACTTTACAATAATGCCTTGCCTAACTCAATTTGCTTTACAATTTATACATGATATTAAATTGATTACATTGCTTGTTGGCCAGAGACAATATGAAAAATACATTTACAAGTTGGCCAGACAACATACAACATGAAATGTGTAGAGGAGAAGTCCTAAACAAAACAACACGTTACACTAGTAGAAGACCCATGCCATGCCAACACCAAAACTTGCTTAACTAGGTCCAAAATGTCCTTCACATCTTCAAACACCAAGGACATCCACATGATCTACTTATTTTAGAATAGGACACCCTTAAGCAAAAGATATGAAAACTTGAAGCATAACGGCCACAACAACTTGAAAACCTTGTGCAGTAGTGGAAACAAGAAAGATCTTCATGAAACTCTTCTAGATGAGCCTAAATGACTCATGTTGAATATAATGAACACTGAGAGAGGGGTGAATCAGTGTTTTATACAACCATTTATGTCCTTTCTCTTTTATCCAATTACCAAATTCAATTAAGTGAAAGTAGATTAAACAAATAAACAACAACCATAAAGACATAACACATCGACACCAAGATTTTTATGTGGAAAACCCAAAGAGGGAAAAACCATGAATAGTGTTAGTTCTCAATATTATTATTATAGCACAATACCAAATTACAAGAGGCTCACTGCCTTAGGACTCACTGCCTGGAGCTCATTGCTCAAGAGAAAAGGCTCACTGCCAAATAAAAAAAGAAAGAAGAAGAATGGCTCACTGCCAAAGATGAACAGTTGTGGTTGCATCTACATATGGATGATTACAGTTCCAATTGAGCTTATAAACACTGACTCAGAACTCTTCTTTTCAGTTTGCCCCTGTTTCTCTATTCTAATCTTACATATGCTTAAGATCTCCCTTCATATACTGTGGCTACTTTTCTTTGCATATTTTTGCATCACATACATCACATCACTACTACATATCATCCAACACCAAAATCTAACCTTTATTTATATCCGCAACTAAATCTTTCTCATGATCAGGCTAGCAAGCAAACTGTGAAACGTGTGATTCTGTTGGCTTGATCTTGTGTATAATCTGCATCGTGGACCCAAAAAAATGTGTACAAATCTTCATATAGGTTGGCTCTAATCATACAACCACTTACATTTATCATCCAACTCATATTTCTTCTCCACATAACGATTTAACCAGCCTGTCGACTTGTTCCTTAAAAACATATATGATAGGTTCTTTTGTCACATCACAACTTTTTCTATGAACCAAATGCACCTTCATGAATCATATTTAAAAAACATTAATGATCTCTTAACATGTTTTCAACTCCGTAGAACAAGACAAATCTATATGCCAAGATGCAGACCTTAGAACTATTACCCTGACACACTGTAACACTGTCATACAGGATACTGATATTGGAGAGCCTGTAGAATAAGATCTAATGTACTTCTAGAGCTACAAGATTGGATTCAAGTGGTTATGACACATCTCTATACTTCATTAGAACTACAGAACAAAATATGTTGATGTAGAGGAATGTGGACTAATGTACTCAATACTGTTCAATGTCTTTGTCTTAACTCTATCCACCTAGACTTGGACTTTTCAGCATATGACTTCTAGAGGAAGTCAGATCTTGATTACTAGAATATAATAGCAATAGGTAGCTATAAACATCATACCTAAACCACATCTACAAGTCTTCAATTGTGGAGGCATACTGATTCACTTTATGTCCCTTAGTGAGAATACTTCCCATACTTAGCCATTTTGGTCTTCCAGACCAAAATACTTTGTGCCTTATTGCCAACTCAAGATTGTCTACCAGAGTAGTGTCTCTTTGCCATGCTAATGGATTCTCTTTGCCTTGTTTCCATCAATGACAACACTCAATTCTAATACAAAGCAGTGTCTCTTGCCAACAATCTCCCCCTTTGGCATTGATGGCAACGCTTAGTGAAAATACTTGTCTTTTCCCCCTTACTATATGCATTATGAATTTGTTCTCCCCCTTAGATGATTACTCATTTTTCACTCATCCTCTTCTCCCCCTTTGACATCAATGGAAAAGGGTGTGATCCAGAATCAAAAATTATCAAAATGCAAAATTAATTCAAAGGTTCTTAAAATTATCTTGTTTTGCCACATATGTACAGGTCACATTTCCTCCTCAATTGATGGATGAAGGTATAATATCATTATAGATGGTCTTTATCTGAGTTGTCTCTCCATTTCATTTATTCTTTACACTTTCCAAAATTTGTATGTGGCCATTCATCAGAAAAACTAAATTTTTTGCCTTTTGTACATCTGATGTTGTACCAATTAATGATATTGATTTCAGGGCTTCATCTGCCAGATTGGTCATGGAATCAATTTTTGGACTTATCAATCCCCTAAGTAGGCACAACTTGTCTATAATTTCTTCCCTTTTCTTCATCAGAGTGCTCAAATCACTATGAATATTTGCAACTTGAGCTTCTTTGACATTTATTGACTCCACTACTAGATTATATGTCTAAGAGATATTAAGCAGTTTGAGTTCCAAGTCCCTAATTTTATCTTCTAATTCCTTCGTAACTTTTGGCCAAGATAAGACAAATTTATATACTTTACAAGATTCTTCAATGGCACTTTGTATGCCTTTTATTCCATTTTCTAATATAGTTTTATCTTTTGCTATCATAGCCTTTAACTCAATCAGTCTCTTCTCATCAAGCTCTTTTCTAACTTTTACTTCTACAGATTTTTCAAAAGATTGAAAATGTCTACTTACAGAGTTTAAAAGGCCCTTGAATTGATCAACAAAGGATAATGAGGTGTCCTTTTGAAATGTTGGCATCATCTTCTCTAGAATGTTGGTGGCATCATTGATCAACTTACTATCTTCGTCATGTGATTTCAGCATCTCTTCATGTGCGGCCTAGATAATAGTGTAACATAAAAACATGTCCTGTTGGGGGCTTTTCCCTCATAACGTTTAGCTCTCAGGTCTTTAGTATGCATTTAGGACATTTTAGTTCATATTTTGGCATCCCAATGGAATGAGACCTAGGTTCCATGGTAATTTAGACCTAGGTGGACCCCTTGAGCTATACCCTGCACAAAATAGGGGGGAGGACTTGGACGTCCGCACCCTAGTCCTACCCTATTTTGGGGTAGCCCTAATTTCTAGCTGTCAGTTTATGACCGTTAGTTGGTTCTTTTGCCGAAATGGTAAAGTTTGATTTTTAAAATCTTGGTGGGAATGCTTGTAGGTGTATATATAAGCATGTTTAGGCATTCATTTGTAAACTAGATGGCCATTGTGATGTTCAAGTGTTCTTAGGGTGACTCAAGGCTTTCTATGGTGTTGTAAGAGTAGACTTGTGTGTTTTGTGTGTTGATATTTGCATATTTGAGCATCAATCTCCTCATGGTATGAAGAGCATCTTCCTCTATGAGAGCTTCACTACAAGGTGACATATCATTGTGTTTTCATCATTGATTCCTTTAGTTTTTTCCTCTACCTCACAAGGGCACACTCTTTGTCTGACAATGGTATTTAGAGACTTAAGTGTCATATGGGGCTTGACTGAGGAAAGCCTCTAAACACAACAACCCCTAAACCAAGTCTTATGATTACAGGTTATAGGTGTGGCATCTAGAAAAAGTAGAGTTGTAGAAAGGCTTGGCAGACATCATGGATTTGTGATCTGAAGAAAAGTCAGACACAGGAGCACTTCCAAGACTAGGGCACTAACAATAGTGTCCTCCATAGACAGATCTCAGGAAATAGAAGATACAAGGATGATCAGTGTCGGAAGGAGGTCCAGATTCCTAGAAAAAGAAAGTACCTTGGACTTGGATGTCTGCACCTTTGTCCCCAACTAATCCACTTCAGAACCCTAAAAACATGTATTCTGTGATATGCTATTTTACTCCCAGCTATAAGAGCTTTTTCTATCTTTCATCAATTTTTTTCCGTATTTGCATAATTAGGGTTTTAATGGTTAATTAGACATAGGAGAAGGAAAAATTGATAATTAATTTCATAATCCAATTTTCCCTTCATTTGTAAGTGACCTAGGGTATGATAGTGCTCACTACTCAACCCTAGATCCTTCAATGTTAGGGTGAAAGGATGATTGTAACATCTAAACAACAAAAGATTAACAAAATCCAATTTTACCCTAAACATTTTGGTGAACCCATGTTTTTGGACTTAAATTGAAACTTACCGAGTGTTTTTTCCTTAGATTTGGTGTGATTTCATTCATCCATTTGGTCATTTACTTTATTGCATTGAGAAAAATTCAAAAAAATTGAAAATTTGCAAAAATACAAAAAAATTGCATTGTTTGGCTTACTTAATTGCATCAATTTTCCATAAATTTTTGTAATTCATGATTTTTTAATTAGATCTGATATAAAATACATAAAAATCAAAAAATCATAAGTTTACATTGCATTTTCATCATTTAATTGCTAGGGTTTTCTAGAAATTTTGCCTATTTTATATTACCTAGTAATTCCAAAATCTAGGGTTTGTAGGCAAAATCTTTTATCAAATTTTTATACCAATTTTAAGGGATCATTCAAATTTGCATTTTTCTATAGTCTTGCATTTTAGTGTGAATTTGTATTTAGATTTAAAATATTTGCATTTTTACATAGAAATTTTCAACAAAAACTAGCAATTTTGATGCATTTTTATTAAATTCGCATGGGCATTTTGCATGTTAAGGCTTGAAAATAATTTTTAGATCTGAGATTAATTAAATTTCATCATAAATAATATTTAAAAACATTCACATAGAATTTTGTCTCAAGATCTTAAACCTAGGGCTTCAAAAACAATGATTTTCACTAAATTTGGCCTTATCAACTTTATAAACTTGCACCATAGGCGTTCTGTGAAGAGAATTTTTGCATTAATTTTATTTTATTAGGGTAATCTTTTGTTTCCCCTCCTAAAAATCTTCACAACACCCTTTTAACAGGCTCTTGTAGTGAAAATTCGGTGAAAAACTACACATTTTGGCCATTTTTGCCCTAGGGTTTCACCTAGTTTGCACTCCAAGCATGTTGTGATCAATTTTATGGATTAAGGTGACTGATTTTATTGATATTATTTTCTATACATCCTAAAATTCCTTACAACACCCCTTTTTCTAGGTCTTGGAGTTGAAAAATCGTGAAAATAGCGTATTTTTGCTATATTTTCACTAGGGTTTTACCTTAAGTGGCACTAAAAGCATGTTGTGTTGGATATTTTGGAACCAAGTGGATGTTATTACTGATATTATTTGATTTCCAGCATCATTTTCCTCACAACACCCTTTGTTATGCTCTTTTGCATTGAATTTTGGTGAAAAAAGTGCCTCTTTCGACATATTTTCACTATGTTTTGACTTGGCATTATCTTGGATTCACATCAAGAGTGTGTTGAGAGTGATTATACTACATTTTTGGACTGATATCAGACATATAACTTGCTTCCATTCACTAAAATCCTCACAGCACCCTTTGGTTCATTCATTTGCATTGAAAAAGTATCGAAAAAACAAGCATTTTGGGCTATTTTTTGCTCTTGTCTTACACCAATTTTGAAAAGATTTCAAAATATGATTTGGCATTGGTTTGAGCATAAAAAAATGGCCTTTAATCATAATAACAATAATAGGTTCCCTCCTAGACCTTACATGAAAAGAAAGGCTCCTGAACGTAAAATTGTCTTCACTCCTCATGATAGAACAACTGGAGACAAAGAAGGACCTCTTTACATCACTGTAAAAATAATGGGAAACCCCATGAATGGAACTCTTATTGACCCTAATTGCATGACTAATGTTTCAACCAAAGATTTCCTCTTTTGATATCAACTAATGCAAGGTTCTTACGATCTCTCAAGCATGATGATTAAGACACATAAAGGAACTTTTATCAAGCCTTTGGGTAAGATATCATTATTAGTAACATTATCTAGAAAACATGTCAAACAATGGTTTGATGTTGTCCCTATTTCTGACCTCTTTCGCATCAAATTGGGACATCCATGCCTAAAATAAATGAAAGTTATCCCTTCAACAATACATTATTGTTTGAAATTCCATCTTGATGGTTGTATAATCACCGTCCCGCACAATAAGTATAAACCTTTGGTTCAGCAAAAACATTACAAGTTGAATTAATTTTGAAGAAAAACTGAATTACCTAGTTCTCATACACAAGAAATGACAAAAGATAAACAAACTGTATGTGAAGAGAACTTTACACCAAAAGGACAAGGTCCCTATGCTAAATTTCCTCCCCCAAAATCCTTACAGGGATCGAGAGATCATTGTCAACAACAAAGTGTCCCACCACGACAAATGAGGTTTGATCCCGGTGCTTCATCTTCTCATTTGCACAAGCCTATGAAAGAGAATAGCCCTATCTTACAAGAGATAAGAGGTAAAATAACACAAAATAGAAAAGCAAGAGAAAGAAGAAAAAGAAGACAAGCTTATGCCATGAACCTTGCCTCTCAACAAGAAACCATTGATCCCAACATTCAAACAAACAATAATGGTCATAATGATGAACAACATGATGAACAAGATATGAATATGGCTATGGTACCTTATGTCCCACTATCCTCCAACATTAGGGAGTGGGAAGATGATGATGATGATTTTCTTATAGACAACTTCTAGCCCAAAAGGGGCCCTATAGGTAAGTATCTCCAACCCTTTTATCTCTCTCGTGATGTGCTTCCCCCATGATGTGTTATGTGTTGTTTAGGCCTCCTCGAATGACCTCAGATTCTTCTGTAAGGTTCAGAATACCAAGAGACTGCCTCTGTTGTAACATTCTTCTATTTCTATCATCATTATTCTATATTGCCTCTCTCTGATTTCATTGTTGTGTGTTATGTCTTACGGACATAGCATTGTGGTTGGTGACTTGGAGGCACCCTCCTACATGACTGTCCTTAAGACACTTGTTTCTCCTCTCTTATTTATTGTTTCCCTTCCTCTAGTGTTTCCATCTATGAGGCGGATGACGACAGACATTTATACTGATGCGGACCTAGTGTCCCTTTCGAGAGCAATAAAAAAATGGACTTAGTTCCTAATATGACGATGGGGTTGCATATCTTATCTGGTGCTTGGCTAGTGGAAGCACTCGTGCTTTCTACGTAGTGAATTTTATGATGTTTCTATCACATTTACAAACTTTAACAATACTGTTACTCCGTGTGTATACACCTAAAAATGACATGACTCTACCTAAATAAATATTTAAATATTTATTTCATCTTAAATTTCCTCTATCAATAAATAAATAAATTTACTTATTTATTTGATTCATTTTCTCCCATTAATTGAATAAATTACATTTATTTAATTAATTCCATCTATATCAACTTTATTCTTCTAAATAATTAAATAATTTTAATATTTTATTTAAATCTTTCATTCTTCCAAATTTAAATAAAATACAAATTTATTTAAATCTTAAATCTCCAAAAAATAAAATACAATAAAATATTTTATTTATTCCTCCAAATCATGTGCAAGTAATTAAATAAATTTATTTATTTAATTACGTGTTGTGTGGTTACACAACACGCCCCGTTTTGACTTGACAAAACAGGGACCCAACTTTTGCTTGGCTTGTTTTGTGCTTTTTTGGCGGTTTGGTAAAAGTAAGTCATGCAGATCATCATGCATGGAAAGGCTGGGTAAGTCATCATCATGAGGTCAGTTTGTCGAAGTTCTTATTTCATTCCAGTAACCTCATATTTAGAAAGAACATCACATTTCATGCAAGTTTGCCTTATTGAGATTCGTTAGGATGTGAAAGTTATGAATGGTCAAAATCCTGGTCAAACCTAATATCCATAGGGGGAGGATCATATTTCGTAACATCAGTCATATTATAGAAGGTCACCCCGATCTAATTTATCACCCGATAAATCATGCGGTCCAAATGTCCGAACGTCAATTTTAGGTGATAGTGACCTTTACCCGTCAACAACCTTATGCATTTCGCGAGGGTCATATTTCTTAATGTAGCCTGATATTTCTCAATATCCTCCTGCCGTGAAATATCCCCATAAGCCATTATCCTGATGATGCCATTCAAGTCTGATAAACAAAGAAACAAACATGACAATGACGTAATCATCATTTTTACCTCTCGGGGGCATATTTCCTAAACATGATCCTTCTCGCATAACATGACGATGACATCATTATGCCATAGCGATATACTGAGCGAATATCTAGATGACATCATCTTGATATTCCAAGAGAGAGAGGTTATAATTTACCCAGTCATCATCATTTTTTGTAACATCACCTGATATATTGAAATATCCTCCTAATGTATAAAGCACGACCTAAAGGATGTGTTCATCACCTGATCTCATCAAAATAGTTTCTTCCTCTCGAGGAGGATGATCACATTGCACTCGGGATGATATTTGAAAATATCACCCCGATATCCAAATACTATCAAATTTTTGAATATATCCTGTCATATGGATATCACCTCGCTCTCGTTGCCGCTATTGACATTTAATGCATGCAGAGATGGTAGGTAGTTCCCGCCGACCACAAAACCTAAAGACACAACTGGTGAAATCTAGAGTTTTCATGAAAGATCAATGATCAAAATCTAATCCATCCAGATTTGCCCTAATTTTGCCCTAATTGAAAAGTTAAAAGGTAAATTCAATTCCCATTTTCACACTTACCTTGCGATAAAATCATTTTTACAGAGTGCTAGCTTCCAAACCCTCATACAGGTGATACTTGGACGAACAGAGCTTATAGGTAGGAAGAAGCACGTGATTATCAGCAGAATTAAGAGCATTTCTAGAAAACCACTGGTATAATTAAAGGGATCTGCATAACCAGGTAAGTAATTGAAACCCTCATCCTGTTGCTTCTACATACTCAGGTATGATGTTGTAGGTTCTAGTTTATGCATCCCATGATAAGTAAATGCTGAATAAGTACAGTATGCATGATGCTAGTAAAGATAAAATGTTATGTGCATGCTTGTGAATATCCATTGCAAGGCATGTCTTGTTAATTGTAGATTTCCATGGTTGACAAAAGGTTAGCTAAGTCTGAAGCTGAGTTCAGCAGGCCCATGTTTGCATCTCCTAGGGGAATCCTATTCAAGTACGGTGCCATAATAGATACATATCAAGGTAGTACTTATTTGGAGGCCTGGTCCGCCAAAATGAACGATGAAAAGAACAAAAGCACCTTGTTGGATGCGGTGTTCATATCGGGAATGTGGAATGCAGCTAGTTTTCCATACTCCATGGAGTCTCTAGACCTAGTTGTTGAATGTGCATGAAATTACATTCCAAAAACAAGATAGGTGGTGAAGCATGGGAGAATATATGCAGACCTGTCCATCAAGGGTCTTTCCAAGACATTTGGATTACCATTGGGTAGGAAGGTTAATAGCATAGATTTGAAGAAATCTAAGGTTGAATATGAAAACAATAAGAAGAAAGAAAGAAAGACCATGTATCAGTGGAGGGCTAAGAACAGTGCATATCCTGCAGTAGCCAAGCTTCCAGTGCATTTATATAAGTATGATTTTGATGACGAATATCAGTATATGATTGCATTGCTTAGCAGGGTAACAAGCCAGCCTGATGCTGGTAGTTTTAAAGATTGGATGTACGGTGTCATCATGATGTGCATATATGCAGATACCAAGCCATTATGGGGCCAGTTGATAAGTGATGCTCTACATGAGCAGATGACGAACCTGGGAGGTTCAAATTGTTCCTTTTACATGACATCATACATTGTCTACTCTTGTGCTTACAAAGGCACATTTGATGCACTGGTTATAGATGGAAAGGTTACTGGCACAATCAATGCTATGCACGTATGGGATCATCATCCCCAGTTGCAGAGAGTTAATTACCTCCAAGATTACAAATTGGTAAATGATGCATTCTCTATGCATCTGGTGAGGACCATGGAGGAGGACAGGACAAAAAGATTGAACATGGAGGCTCAAGAAATAATCTACAGGCATGGAGCCTGGTACATTCAATTTGCTACATTTTCTTACATGAGAATTGAGGGCTTTGAAGGACACCCTCTCATGCTGCCAAGATACCCCACTGATGCAGTGGTGTTAATGGAATTTATAAGGCAGAGCTCCACAATACTAAAGACATACAAGGATGCTCAGAAAATACCACCAATTTTGTTTCTAGTAACCATTGGCAGGTATATGTGCCCGGATTCAGAAAGTATCAAGAACGTCATGGTTAGTTTGAATAAAATACAATTGCAGCCATTCCCATTGATAAGGCCATATGATCCTTATGGGAGGATACAGAAAATAATAGGGAAACCTATTCATCAGAGGCACTTAGTGGACTTCTGGGCATATTGTGAAGATGAAACAGAAGCCAAAAGAAGAAGATACCAAAGGTTGACATTGAATCAAATCAAAACCTTTGACTGCATCCCCATTCCTTCACAGTTAAAAAAGGATGATGGCAGGTTAATGGCAAATGAATATGAAGAAAAGAAAATATATAATGATACAATATCTGCACCTGACCTGACCATACAAGAGGATATATCTTTGGATCCTTTCATTGCTAGGACCTTACACCTAACCCAAGCCTAGGTTGATGAACAAATTGAGGCATTGAAGAAGAAAGGTGTTGCCATTACTATGAACAATAAAAAGAAAGGACAGGATATTCCTGATGAGGAATGTGATGATTTTATAACTGAAAAGAGGAAATCAAAAGGGGAGAGGCTACCTCCACAACAAAAACAAAGCAAAGGACCCCCTAGGGGTAAGAAAATTGATAATGAACCCAAGGTGGTGATTATTGAAAGGGCAGTGTTTCCAGCTGAGGATGCAACAGCATCAAGATCAGGATCAGGATTAGCATCCCCTCCATGGGCAGGTAAACAAAAGTCTAAGAAAGGACAGCAGGCAGAGGCAGTAGTTACTAAGACCCAAGAAGAGGGTCAATCCTCACAAAAACAAATAGAGGAGGCTATCCTTATGGAGGAATAGCCTGAGGAAGAGGAGGCCCCTTTACTGTTCAAAAGGAAAAGAAAAGCCCCACAGGTGGTGGTAGCTACCCCACCTAAGAAATCAAGAACCTCCATGAGAGGGGAAGTAAAGCAATCCCCTATAACTTTGAAAGGGGTGGGTAGTGAAGTTTTCCATAAGGAGTTTCAACACAAAATTCCACTTCCTACCATTGTGAGGTTCAAGACTGAACAAGCAGAAGAGCAAAGAAAAGAAACCTCCAAGGTATTAGAAGGTGACATTATCTCATTGGATGAAACAATCAATCTATCTAATGATGAGGTAGTGAAGGAAGTAGCTTCACAGAAGATGGAAACCCTTGCTGCAAGTACGCACATGACTCCTCATGGGACTCCATTAGTTTAAACAATACTAGAGGAAATGAAGCAAGTGGAATCTAAAAAGGAAAAGAGTCTAAAGCAAATAGCTCAAGAAATGGGGCTGGACACATTAGTGGCACACGTGACAAGTCCTGCAGTAGTGGATTTGACATATACATAGGATGTAAGTCCTAAACATCCAGCAAGTACACCTAATAAAGGAGAAAATATAGAAGAAGTGAAGATGGCAGAACCAGAGGGCCATGCTTTAGAGCTGAACCAACAACACCAATAGGACACATCAGTTAAACCTGTTATGGTGGAGGTTCAGGAAAGGAAGGCTGATGAGAAGGATGTTTTAGAAGATCCTGCTTCTAAGGTTCAGGAAGTAAGTAGCACAGGTGCAGAACAAATCATGGTTTCAAAACAAACACCAGCACCTAAGGAGGATTCCACAATATCCATGACTATAAATATGCCTCAACAAGAGGAAAAGTCAAAAGTCGATGAAGTAATAAAGGAGAAGGATCATGATCATCATGATCATCATATTGACACATCTCAAGATCCTCCACCTTAGGATGATGCTCCTCCAGAAAAGGAAATTCCTCGGCAAGAGGATGTACCACAGGATCACCCTCAGGATGAGCATCATAGAGAAGAAACAAGAAAATCACCTTCTCCATCACATATGCTGACGGATACAGGAGATCAAGGTGAACATCATGATGATGCGGAGAAACATTATTAGGTACCTCGATGGTTGGAAAAGGAAGTACTAATAGAGGTAGATTTTGAGATTCAAGAATTTAATGTATCCACCTTTTTTTAGAAAATCTAATAAAACCAAAGAGGAAGGCCAGAATGACTTCAGCCATTCAAAGGGATCCAACAACTGGAAGAAGGACTGCATAGATAGCAATCCCTATTGTAGATAAAGAAAAAGGTAAAATTTCTCTGGAATAATTCCAAATTAATATAGTTGACTTATGGTTTGCAAATGAAGACCAGGAGGGTCAAGAAGGAAAAGACATTATAGATTCTTTGATTTAGAAAGTTAAGAGAGAAAAATAGAAAAATAAGCAACACAAAGAGCACATTGCTCAGTTGCATGCATATATAGGAAGGTTAACTAATCTTGAAGATGATTCTATTGATCATGTAGTCCCATTGACTACTATTTCACAAGAAGAGGTAAATAAGTTGGATCTCATGAAACATGAGTCATCCATATTGAGAAAGTGGATGTATTCCAGATTTGATAAAATAGAAGAAGTGGTGAAGGCCTCTTTGAAGAGGTGGAGTTCTCTAAGTGACTCCAAGAAAAAGGTAGACAAGTTGCAAATGCAGATGGGTAAAAGGTCTTTCCAATTAGAGAAGATATTGGATATCCTAGGAGAAATAAGGAGGATAAATCCTCAATTGCTTATCAACAAGCAGGTACTGAATAATAATAGTGCATTACTAATAGATATATGGTATAAGGACATTCAATTTGAATGTGATGTGCTCAAAAGATGCAACAATAATTTGAGAGAACTCAGCATGAAGTTACATGACATGATGTCCTTTGAGGCAGAAATTTTGGAGACGTTGGAAGGAAAAGTAGAAGGGAAGAAAGATAATCAAGATGAAGAGTTTGCAATCCAAGCTCTACACAATAACTTCCAATTTGTTGCTGATGATCCATTAGGCCAAATGACAGAAGAAATCATGGATAAACTGGTGAGGACCAAGGTGAAAATGGAACATTATAATGAGACACTGCACAACAGAAGAAATAAACTGGATAGCATCAGAAATAAATACCAGGCACATAAACATGCCATTATCAAAGAAAAGACCCAGGATGGTGGAGAAATAGATAAAATTGTGTAGTTGTATGAAAATGTCAGGGTCATCATGCAGCCTCATATACAAGGTCGGCATCATCAAGATGATGAAGGTACCGAAAGTGATGCACATGATGATGAAGTGCATGAGTCAAATAAAGTAGATGATGATGCATCATGAAGTAAATATTCAAAACTTAATTAAAATCTGATTGCTAAAATATTCAGGGCTCATTTCAAAGCTTTTTGTATACATTTATATCCTTGCATACTTAATGAATGAGAAGACTGTTTTGATTACAATTCATAGTAAATCTTGAGTAATCAGTGTGTGAATTCTAGATATATGTGGTGATTTGCTGCGTCCCTTGGAGTGCATGTCTACTTGCATATGTTGTTTTCATACAAATTCCTTTGAAGTTAGCATCGACTGTATCTAGCTGTGGAATGTCTTGGTGAACATATGGTTTGGTTTTCTTCTCTTCATGACTGTATCTAAAGTACATGTCATTCAATAGCTGAAGGTTCAACATTAATTTGAAGCATTTCTTTCAATTTCCTTTAAATTTTAGAACATTTCATCATCATAATTGCAAATACTTGATAATCTCAAGCAAATAATGCAAATATTTGGACATCTCGTAGATAATTGAAAATATTTAGCATATTTAGAGACAAAGCATGTATAATTGATGAATATCATGCAAATATTTGAGTATAACTATATCATTTGATCAAACAAATGTATAAAATGACCTCTCTATGAAGAATCTTTGCAGAAGCAGTATCATGATGATGAACTCAACATAAGGCCCCAAAATGGAAATAGCAATGCACATCAACCTCTGAGTAATGTCAAACGATTAAGACCTAATCGCCAGAGACTTGGGATCATGAATTCTCTGAATTCATCGTATCTTTCAAGATGACTAAAGGTTAATGTGTACTTTTATTCTATGCTTGTTTATGACTAACATCATGACCAACATAAATTGGCGCTAGAAGGAGGGCCTTATTTGAAAGAAGATGCTAATCATCATTATTTTTCAGGTTTGATGATACAGAGAGTAAGGTAACCCCAATGCATTCATGAATTTCACATATTGCTTAAATATTTACTGTAGTAAGTTTGTAGATGCTCATTCTATGTAAAGATTTCCATATCAAATGTAAATATTGCAAGCTTTACAATAGATCATCATGAATTCACAAATATCATCCAATGTTAAGTAAATCTATTCAAGCTTTGAAAAGTATTGCCTTAGAAGTCTGATATCTTGTGGTAAGAGTAATCGTACCCTGTTATCACCTCATATTTGCACTATCTTTGCAAATATTTCACAAGTATCCAGTCAGATCAGCCATCCGATCACAAATATCACTTCAGTTGGTGAAATCAAGCCAATATTTACAATCATCCAGCTAATTTGCCTCAAAATTGAGAAATCCTGGCTCACAGGATAAATACCAGGTCAAGATCCATAGGACCTTTTGAAGAATTACCTGTTAAAGTGTTCAGACCTAGAACTGTGGACATCCATCACACTCCAGGGTCTAGTGCATCAGGAGCTTCACCAGAGCCTCCTCTTGTAACTCCTGTTGGTTTGCAAATACCTTCTAGCATATCTCTGACACTTCTAGTTCAACCTCAACCCCAAGTTCAACCTTAGCCAACTGTACCACAGGCTCAACCTCCTCCAGTTGCAATGTCTTTCTTTACAGCAGAGTCATCTTTGACCTTTACTACATATCATGAGTTACCAAAGAATCTGAATAAACTTTGTCTAAAATATCATCCTTATCAGGATGCTGATGATCATATTAGAACCTTTAAAGAAGCCTGCTATAGGGCCAGAATAGAGCATCGAGATGTTGTATGCAAATTATTTCCTTTTTCCTTAGGGGAAGAGGCTTATAATTGGTTTATTAGTCTTGGTCAGAGTTTTGTTGGTTCCTGGGCTATCCTAGAGAAAGCTTTCACTGATAGGTTCAAAATACCAATTGATCCTTCAATGAACTATCACCTATTTGCCACTATCAAGCAGTTTGAAGGAGAACCTATTGCTAATTTCAATGCTAGGTTCCAGAAAATGCTATCCAAGTTAGTTGCCCCTTATGTAGTAATAGATGCTGCTGCTAGGAGTATCTATTATTTAGCTCTGGATCCATTAACTTCCATGTTCATCAAAACACACCCTGAAATCACTACCTTGACAGGAGCTTTTCAAGAAGCTATCAAAGTGAATCAACAGCTAGTCCTTGCTCCAACACCAAACATAGCATTCACTACATTGCCTGGCATGTATCCAACTTATCCTCCACAATATCCTACATATCTAGCTCAGCCATATCCGACACAACAATATCCTAATGGAGCTATGATACCTCCAGCAGTCATGCCTGCACCTTTGCAAGTACCTCCATTAAGTATAATGCCACCTCCTAATGGGAATGGCTAGATGCCACAATATCCTGCACAAACCTAGACACCTCAGGGTGCTAATCTATCCAACAAATAACCATGGATCCTCTTTCTTCAAGCCTCAAATTGAAAATGTAGTAGCTAAAGCTCAAGAAGAGAAGGAAGAAATCAAAGAAATCTCTGCTCAGCTAAGAAAACTCACTATAGAAGTGACTCATTTGAGAAATTAGAATTTCTATTCCCAGTCAAATCAGAACAGAGGTTATTCCAATGACAGACCAAACTATCCTGACAGAGGGTACAATAACAATAATTTCAATAATAGTAGTGGAAATAACAATAATCCTCAGAGGCAGCCTAGAGTATGGAACTCCAGGCCAAATAATGGCTCACTACCATCTCCCTTAGATAATCAATCACCTGGTGAAGCCATACAAACTACTAGAGTTAATCTTGTTGAGGCAACCCTCACTAATTGGTGCAGGATCCACAATACAAATGCTCATGCAGAGCTAGATTGTCCACAATTTCAAATTTCTGCTAGCATTTTCTAGACAGAGGTATCTAATACTTCTGGAAATCCACCTCAGGTGGAAGGAAATGAAATTGTCCCTTGTGGATATGACTCTGCATTTGTATTGGAGAGCTATACCAATCATCATCATCAACAGAATGTGTCCTCCCACCAGCATTTCACCCAAGCATGTGAAGAATCTGCCATGGCTTTTGAGTCAAATTATGTCTTCCCTTTTGAGGATGAGAATGAGCCTTCCACTAAACATGAGGAGGTGCATGCATACCAGCAGCAATATCCTGGTAAGCATAATTATAATCTGAGAAATAACTCTAATAGACCTACTGCCCCATTGACATCTTCTTTGCCTCCAAATAATTTCAATACACCTCCTGATCCCAAAGCTAACAATAATCCAAGATTTCCCAAGGTAAATGCACAATATCTGTCACCACAAAATACAGTGTCAAAAACTGTTAGCTTGCCTCATGAGTCTGATAAACTTGTTACATACTTGACAGATGAGATGAAAAAGATAAAGATCAGCCTATCTCTATCAGAATTGTTGAAAACTCCTGCAATTAAGAAGGCATTCATGAAATCACTAGATGATCCTGCTCCTAAAGAGGATATTCATTCTCCAGGTCAGCCTAGCAATAAGGATCATGCTGCTAAAGATAGCACTGTCAAACATAAAATGCCAGCTACTGCCCAAACTGCAGAAACCTCACATATGACATTATATTGAGATAAGAGTGAGTCACCGCCTTTCCTCCTTACCATAAGGATGTTTAGCAAGAATTTACACAACTGTTTAGTAGATTCAGGGTAAATGCAAGAAGTTGTGTCCACTTAAGGTGGAAGTTTCAGAGTTAGAAAAAAATCCGAAATCGGGTTAACCAAAACGGGATCCCGCTTTTTATAAAACGGGATCCCGCTTTTTAAAAACGGGATCCCGCTTTTTAAAAACGGGATCCCATTTTGCTTCGGAATTCCGAGCCAAAAGCGGGATCCCGTTTTCAAGAAACGGGATCCCGTTTTGAGTTTCATAAAAGGTTTATATTTTAACCTTTATAAAACGGGATCCCGTTTTATAAAGGTTAAAATATTAACCTTTTATGAAACGGGATCCTGTTTTAAAACGGGATCCCGTTATTTAAAATTTGAATTTTAAGCTCGGGTTTTGCTTTGTAACCCGGTTCGGGAAATGCTTTGGGGACCCGAACCTGACCTCTGGACCAGGTTTGACCTGCAACTTGAAGGTCCTGTCAATGTCACAACAAAATAGTGACTTTGGGCATATATCTGAAGGTCTATTTTGTAGTATATTTTGACGAAATTAAAACCCATTATAGATGAGACAGTGTAGATTCTAAATATGTAATTTTTTTTGCAATTGGATTATTTTTTCTATTTTTTAATCAATTTATGATGAAATAGGTCCATAAACTTGAATTATTAGGGTTTTTTAGTATTTTAATAACTTTTTATTAACATATTTTTTTGTAAAAAAAATTGTAGGAAAACGTACTTTAGACAATTCTTTTCAATTTTAAAAAAAAAAATTTCAAAAAATGTTAAGTTTAGGTCATCTTATGCGTGACGTACACGATGATTTTTTAAAAGACCAAAAATGGCCAATAAAAAATTAATGAAAAAAAATATATTCAATAAAAAATTACAAAAAAATATGGAAAACGTGCTTCAGTGAGTTACAAATCTTTTCCCAAAAGGATTTTGAAAAATATGATTATTTAGGTCAAAATATGGATGACGTACACGTACATGGTATAGTAAAAAAAAGTGACTTTTAAACAGTGGTTTTTAGAAACACCTATTCAAAATCACTTTCTATCATCTGGGTATTGAAAAAAATTACATATTTGGAAACTAGATTCTGAGTACTACATTTCATATTTAGTGACTTTTTCCAAGATTCCACCGTTAAGTGCTTCAAATTTTTAGGTCAAATGTGACAAATTCTGAAAATCAGGGAAAACACTTCCACTTTTTGGCCAATAAGTGGACACAACTTCTTGCACACACCCTTCAGGTGCATCAACAAATGTGATACCCTTGTCTATATGTAATGCTTTAGGACTACATCCTACTAAATCCCTAAAGAAGGTGACACAACTAGATAAGATAGAAGTGAGTGTAATAGGAGAATTGACTCATATACACATGCAGCTAGCATCTGATCCCAGGATCCAGTATTACATTGATATTCAGGTAGTTGACATACCTGACACATATGGGATGCCACTTAGTAGAGATTGGTGAAAGACTCTGAATGGATATATGGCTACTAACTTTAGTCACATGTGGTTACCGTGTAAAGGTATACCTAACAAGATAAGAATAGATGTCGAGCCTAGAATGAAGCACATGATCACCGAATACAACAAAACAAACGAGATCATGTACGTAAATGTTGTACCTAGAGTTTATGCCATTAGACCATAGACTATTAGGATATAAGAGATCCTAAAGTTGGATGTTCATCATCATGATGATGATCATCAGGAAGACATGCTGGGTGTAGAACCCGATAGTAATTTTGAGAACAAGAATGAAATAGATCTCTTCAGAAACTTTGAGATACATCTGTCCAAGCAGGTAAAACATTATCAGTTGTTAAATAATCATGTTTATGACATTCTGATTGATGGTTGGTGTAGATTACATGACAAAGCACATTCAGAAAAAACTTGTGAAACATGCTTAGATATGATGATGCTAGAGCAGACATGTAGTGAGGCATCATCATCACATTCTGAGGTAAGTTCTACATCTGGTGATAATGATGATACTGATTCTTGTTTGTTTTCCACAGGAAGCACAGAAAAGGTGATAGATCATGATGAAGATCCTATCTAGAAAATAGAAGAAATTCTGGTGTACGACCAGATAAATGTTAAGAAGAAAGAAAAGATCACCCTTGGAAGTGATTATCTGATGGAGTCAGATTATGAACTGTTTGATGAAGATAGAGGTAGTAACCTGACCAGCTTCGAAGAGTTTTTATTAGGAGAAATTAAGAAGATGATAAAACAAAATGTGTGTCCATGGGATGCAATGACTAAAGGTTGGTGTAGGTTGCATGAGGCACCTCATTTAGAGACCGCTTGCTCACTATGTTTACACATTTTAAAAAGACACCAGATCCAGAAGATCATCCCCCTGATGTTGGAAAGAAAAAGAAAGAGCTAGCTTCACAAAATAAAGAAAAGGTGAAGTCCAAGGATACTAAAATTCCTAAACTAAAATGGATATCAAGTGGAGCAGCTACCAGAGCTGCAAAGAAAAGAGAAGGTTTAGCTAAACCTCATGCTGAAGATAAATCCTAGAGTTTAAGATTTGATGGATCCAAATCCAAACAAGGAGCTAGAGTAGGGATTGATCTCATTGACCCATCACGAAAATCCTACCTAGCTACATACAGATTACAGTTCCCCTGCACTAATAATGTGATAGAGTATGAAGCTCTGATTCATGGGATACTATTTGCTCTCAATAAGAAGGTAAAAATTTTGCATGTCTTTGGAGACTCAGAATTAGTCATCAGACAGGTAAGAGGAATCTACTCTTGCAACTATAAAAGATTGTCAAATTATAGACACAAAGTGTGGGATTTGATTGAAGACTTTAATGCATTTAATATCACCCACATTCCTAGAGAACAAAACCATAGGGCAGATGCACTTACCTAGGCTACCAGTACACTAGAGCCACTATCTATATCAGGTCTAAAGAGATTTTTAGTAGAACTGGTATCGGTGCCATCAGTACCTAACAATGTTACTAATCTTCAGGTCTTTGATGATGATCAGCATATCCTTGATTTCATCTCTAACATGGATATATTTGATGCTCAGATCATAGATGAGAATAGTATGGAAGATCAAGTTTGGGAGAAAGATGAAATATTAGAGTTGCCTAGCAATAGGATCCCAAAAGGTATGATTGAATTAGAAAGAGCCTTTGATTTGGATAATATGCTGAAACAGAAGGATCTTCCCAAAGCTGATGAAAGTCAATACACACAAGTGAATATTAGACAAAATGAAGATAAAAGGAATGTCTTGATTGGTAAGGTTTGCACACTAGAAGAGTCCGAAGGAATAACTCACGCCCTTAAAGATTACATACATGTAATTGCATGGACTTTTGATGAGCTAAAGACATATGATGCATCAGTCATAACTCACACTATACCCCTCAAGCCAGATGCTAAACCTTTTAGACAGAAGCAAAGGCCAGTCAATGCTTTGCTTGAACCAATAATTTTTGAAGAAGTTAAGAAGCTATTAAATGCCAGGATAATCTTTCCTATAAGGCACTCCACTTGGGTAGCTAATGTAGTCCCAGTTAGAAAGAAGAATGGAGACATCAGGCTATGTGTAGACTTCAGAAATCTAAATAGAGCATCAGAGAAGGATAATTATCCCTTACCCTCATTAGATGAAGTTCTGTAGATTGTCAATGGAGCCAAAATGATGTCCTTTCTGGATGGTTTCTCAGGATACAACCAAGTGATGGTTGATAAGATTGATAGGCTGAAGACTACCTTCACCACCAAGTGGGGGATATTTGCATATAGACGTATGCCATTTGGACTGATAAATGCTGGAGAAACATTCCAGTGAGCAATGGACATAGCCTTCAGAGGCTTAATAGGAAAATGTATAGTCATCTACATGGATGACCTCACAGTGTTCTCCAAAGAAAGCGGGAATCATGTAACAGATCTCAGAAATGTATTGAAAAAATGTGAAGAGTATGGGATATCTTTGAACCCCAAGAAGTGCATATTTGGGGGGACAATAGGGAAGTTGTTAGGCCATTTGATAACTAAAGACGGAATCATCATTGATCCTACTAGAGTGGAGTCTATTATGAAAATACAACTCCCTAGAAGCAAAAAGGAACTTAAGTCTTACTTTGGTAAGATTAACTTTGTAAGCAAATTCATCACTAGTTTTACAGAGATAGTCAGACCACTAAATGCTATGCTGAAGAAGGATGCAAAGATTAAGTGGATAGCAGAAGCTAAATTTGCTTTTAAGGACATAAAGAAAGCCATATCAGATGCTCCTATCCTCATCAGTCCCAATTACACCAGAGACTCCTACATTTATTCATTTTCTTTAGAACACACCTCTGCGGCACTGTTGACCCAAAGGAATGAAGAGAAAGAAGAGAAACCAATTGCTTTCATGAGTTGTCCCTTCAAGGATGCTGAACTGAGATATGTGGATGTTGAAAGACAAGCACTTGCATTGGTCAGGGCAGTTAAAAAATTTAGGCATTATATACTAAGAAGCAAAGTTATTGTAGTATTGCCTGATGCAATAATGAAGATGCTGCTAATGCAGAGTGAACCTAGTGAAAAAGGAGCCAAATGGATTACAGTTTTATAAGAGTATGACATGGAAATTACACCCACGAAATTGGTAAGAGGACAGGCTCTAAGTCAAATGATATCTGAAATTGATCCAAAATCACAATTCAGTAGTATGTTATCAATGCTAAGGACAATAAAGAGTGGTATTTAGATACCAAGCACATCTTGATCACTGGAAGGTGTCCTCCAAGAATGCAAGCTTCATAGAGAAGAGCCTTGAAGATAAGGTCACAAAAGTATATGATGAAGGGAGGAATCTTGTTCAAGAAGAATTATGAAGGAATATACCTGAGATGCTTAGAAAAGCTAGAAGCAAATAAGGTTTTATCAGAGCTACATGACAAGTTTGGAACAGCACATGGATCAGCCTTGGCCACAACACATGCAATCCTCACAGCAGGATATTATTGGCCCACAATTTTTAAAGACACAGCTGAACATGTTAAACGTTGTCATGTATGTCAGGTTGCTTTCAACAGAGAGAAATATGTTGCACAACCCTTATAGCCAGTGATGGAAGAGCACCCATTTGCACAATGGGGCATGGACTTCATAGGACCAATCAATCCTCCATCATCCTCAGGCCATAGGTATGTCTTAACAATTACTGATTATTGTACCAGATGGACTGACACTGTCAGCAGCAAGACTTGTACTACAGATGATGTTATTAAATTTCTAGAAAGCAACATTGTTACCAGGTATGGAACTCCTTATGCTCTAGTAAGTGATAATGGTTCTACCTTCACTTCAACCAAATTGTCAAGTTGGACTTTTGATCATGGGTCATACTCAAGTTCTCATCCAACTATTATCCCCAAGGGAATGGATTAGCAGAATCCACCAACAAAAATTTGCTGAATATTATAAGAAAATTAATAAAGAAGAACCTTAGGGAATAGAATTCATTTCTGAAATATGCCTTATGGGTAGACAGAACTAGAATGAAAACTGCATTAGGAAACTCACCCTTCCAACTAGTATATGGGGTATATCCTATCCTCCCTATTAACTTGAAAATTCCTACCTTGGAGTTTGCCCAAGAGTACCTAGGCATTGATAATAGACAAGAAGTCAGGCTGATTCAGTTGATGCACCTAGAAGAGAAAAGAAGTCAAGCACTTGACCAATTTGCAAAACATCAGGCTATTGTCAAACACTGGTTTAACAAGAGAGCCAAAGTCAAAGCCTTAAGGATATCTGATTTAGTCATGATGTGGGATAAAGCCCATGAGAGGAAAGGAGACCACGATAAGTTTGACAGATTATGGATAGGTCCCTTTCAAATTTCTGAGATACTAGGAGACATCACTTATAGGCTCAAGAATCTAACAGGTGAGGATGTCCCATTGCCAGTCAATGGACAATTTCTCAAACATTATTGTCAAGCCTAAGTGACATTATGACAGTCATGTGTATCATAATGTACATTTGTATAGTTGTTTGTATAGTTGTGTTTTTGTTGTTTTGGTTCGTTTGTTTGTTTTGTGGTTTGCTTGTTGAGTTCTGTTTTAGCTAGTCAAGATGAGGAAGCTCATCATCCTAGAAAATAAACTAAATTGTTAGGATTCAAGTGATGAGATCAAATTTAGACATAGGTTATGATTCATTCTAAGAAGTATTCATGTTCAGGTCTGTGATATCCTTTCATCAGGGTGCCTTTTTTTGTTCAAAGTGAATCAATCACAATGAAACACTTAACAGCCTTGGGTTTGTTAAACACACAAGTATAGGTGTTAAGTGAAAAATCTAAAGGGACTCCCTTGCTACCAATACAATCTCCAACCTAAAGCTTCAAGTGACTACACCTTGTATAAATGAGCTAACATGATGATATCAGATACAAATTTTAAAGGAAAATCATAAAAGAAATAAAATTTGGCCATCTAAGTAACTCCACTGGGGCTATGAATGCCTGCTAGCAGTGGGGCTCTACTTAGGGAGATTGTATAGATAACCTTGCCGGGGCTATAGACACCTGCTGGCAGCAAGGCTCTATCCAAGTTGGCTATGAGGGATGGTCTCCAACTATGTAGTTTAACACCAGTTACTCATGTTTTCAACTTGCTTTCAAGATGAGGATAATTAATCATTTGCACACACATGATCCTTTGTTAGTATTGTTACCATGATGAAATTTTATCATTCAGAAGATCATGATGCTTGTGCTTAGAAAGAATTAAAATACTATAGATAAATGTGATCACATCACTTGAATCATTGGAATTTGTTGGTTTTATTTGGTGGCAAGTTGTTGTGTGGTTACACAACACACCCCGTTTTGACTTGACAAAATAGGGACCCAACTTTTGCTTGGCTTGTTTTGTGCTTTCTAGCAGTTTGGTAAAAGTAAGTCATGCATGGAAAGGCTAGGTAAGTCATCATCATGAGGTTAGTTTGTCAAAGTTCTTATTTCATTCTAGTAACCTCATATTTAGAAAGAACATCAAATTTCATGCAGGTTTGCCTTTTACATCACCTTGAGATTCGTTAGGATGTGAAAGTTATGAATGGTCAAAATCCTAGTCAAACTTGATATCCACAGGGGGAGGATCATATTTTGTAACATCAGTCATATTACAGAAGGTCACCCTGATCTAATTTATCACCCAATAAATCATGCGGTCCAAATGTCCAGACGTCAATTTTAGGTGATAGTGACCTTTACCCGTCAATAGCCTTATGTATTTTGCGAGGGTCATATTTCTCAATGTAACCCAATATTTCTCAATATCCTCCTGCCGCAAAATATCCCCCTAAGCCATTATCCTGATGATGTCATTCAAGTTTGATAAACAAAGAAACAAACATGAGGATGACCTAATCATCATTTTTACCTCTCGGGGGCATATTTCCTAAATATGATCCTTCTCGCATAACATGACGATGACGTCATTATGCCATAGCGATATACTGAGTGAATATATGGATGACATCATCCTGATATTCCAAGAGAGAGAGGTTATAATTTACCCAGTCATCATCATTTTCTGTAACATCACCTAATATATTGAAATATCCTCCTGACGTATAAAGCATGACGTAAAGGGTGCATTCATCGTCCGATCTTGTCAAAATAGTTTTTTCCTCTCGAGGAGGATGATCACATTACACTCGGGATGATATTTGAAAATATCACCTCGATATCCAAATATCACTCGATATCCAAATACTATCATATTTTTGAATATATCCTATCATATGGATATCACCCTACTCTCGTTGCTGCCATTGACATTTAATGCGCACAGAGGTGGTGGGTAGTTCCCACCGACCACAAAACCTGAGGACACACTTGGCGAAATCTTGAGTTTTCATGAAAGATCAACAATCAAAATCTAATTCATCCAGATTTGCCCTAATTTTGCCCTAATTGCAAAGTTAAAAGGTAAATTCAATTGCCATTTTCACACTTACCTTGCAATAAAATCATTTTTACAAAGTGCTAGCTTCCAAACCCTCGTACAGGCGATACTTGGATGAACAGAGCTTACAGGCAGGCAGAAGCGTGCGATTATCAGTAGAATTAAGAGCATTTCTAGAAAACCACTGGTATAATCAAAGGGATCTGCATAACCAAGTAAGTAATTGAAACCCTCATCCTATTGCTTTTGCATACTTAGGTATGATATTGTAGGTTCTAGTTTATGCATCCCATGATAAGTAAATGTTGAATAAGTACAGTATGCATGATGCTAGTAAAGATAAAATGTTATGTGCATGCTTGTGAATATCCATTGTAAGGCATGTCTTGTTAATTGCAGATTTCCATGGCTGACAAAAGGTTAGCTAAGTGTGAAGCTGAGTTCAGCAAGCCCATGTTCGCATCTCCTAGGGGAATCCTATTCAAGTACGGTACCATAATAGATACACATCAAGGTAGTACTATTTTGGAGGCCTGGTCCGCCAAAATGAACAATGAAAAGAATAGAAGCACCTTGCTGGATGTGGTGTTCATATCAGGAATGTGGAATGCGGCTGGTTTTCCATACTCCATGGAGTCTCCAGAGCTAGTTGTTGATGTGCATGAAATTACAATCCAGAAACAAGACAGGTGGTGAAGCATGGGAGAATATATGCAGACCTGTCCATCAAGGGTCTTTCCAAGACATTTGGATTACCATTGGGCAGGAAGGTTAACAGCATAGATTTGAAGAAATCTGAGGTTGAATATGAAAACAATAAGAAGAAAGCAAGAAAGACCATGTATCAGTGGAGGGCTAAGAACAGTGCATATTCTGTAGCAGACAAGCTTCCAGTGCATTTATATAAGTATGATTTTGATGACGAATATCAGTATATGATTACATTGCTCAGCAGGGTAACAGGCCAGCCTAATGCTGGTAGTTTTAAAGATTGGATGTACGGTGTCATCATGATGTGCATATATGTAGATACCAAGCCACTATGGGGCCAGTTGATAAGTGATGCTCTACATGAGCAGCTGATAAACCTGGGAGGTTCAAATTGTTCCTTTTACATGACATCATACATTGTCTACTCCTGTGCTTACAAAGGCACATTTGATGCACTAGTTACAGATGGAAAGGTTATAGGCATAATCAATGTTGTGAACATATGGGATCATCATCCTTAGTTTCAGAGAGTTAATTACCTCCAAGATTACAAATTGGTAAATGATGCATTCTCTATGCATTTTGTGAGGACCATGGAGGAGGACAAGACAAAAAGATTGAGCATGGAGGCTCAACAAATAATCTACAGGCATGGAGCCTAGTACATTAAATTTGCTACATTTTCTTACATGAGAATTGAGGGATTTGAAGGACACCCCCTCATGCTGCCAAGATACCCCACTGATGCAGTGGTGTTAATGGAATTTATAAGGCAGAGCTCCCCAATAATGAAGACATACAAGGATGCTTAGAAAATACCACCAATTTTGTTTCCAGTAACCATTGGCTGGTATATGTGCCCAGATTCAGAAAGTATCAAGAACGTCATGGTTAGTTTGAATAAAATACAATTGCAGCCATTCCCATTGATAAGTCCATATGATCCTTATGGGAGGATACAGAAAATAATAGGGAAACCTATCCATCAGAGGCACCTAGAGGACTTTTGGGTAGATTGTGAAGATGAAGCAGAAGCTAGAAGAAAAAGATACCAAAGGTTGACATTGAATCAAATCAAAACCTTTGACTGCATCCCCATTCCTTCATAGTTGAAAAAGGATGATGGCAAGTTAATCGCAAATGAATATGAAGAAAAGAAAATATATAATGATACGATATTTGCACCTGACCTGACCATACAAGAGGATATATCTTTGGATCCTTTCATTGCCAGGACCTTACACCTAACTCAAGCCTAGGTTGATGAACAAATTGAGGCATTGAAGAAGAAAGGTGTTTCCATTACTGTGGATAATAAAAAGAAAGGATAGGATATTCCTGATGAGGAATGTGATGATTTTATAACTGAAAAGACAAAATCAAAAGGGGAGAGGTTGCCTCCACAACAACAACAAAGCAAAAGACCCCCTAGGGGTAAGAAAATTGATAATGAACCCAAGGGGTTGATGATTGAAAGGGCAATGTTTCTAGCTGAGGATGCAACAGCATCAGGATCAGGATCAAGATCAGCATCACCTCCATGGGTAGGTAAACAAAAGTCTAAGAAAGGATAGCCAGTAGAGGTAGTAGTTACTAACACCCAAGAAGAGGGTCAATCCTCACAAAAACAAATAGAGGAGGATATCCTTATGGAGGAAGAGCCTGAGGAAGAGGAGGCCCCTTTACTGTTCAAAAGGAAAAGAAAAGCCCCACAGGTGGTGGTAACTACCCCACCTAAGAAATCAAGAACCTCCATAAGAGGGGAAATAAAGCAATCCCCTATAACTTTGAAAGGGGCAGGTAGTGAATTTTTCCATAAGGAAATCCAACACAATGTTCCACTTCTTACCATTGTGAGGTTCAAGACTGAACAAGCAGAAGAGCAAAGAAAAGAAATCTCCAAGGTATTAGAAGGTCCCATTATCTCATTAGATGAAACAATCAATCTATCTGATGATGAGGTAGTGAAGGAAGTAGCTTCACAGAAGATGGAAACCCTTGCTGCAGGTACGCACATGACACCTCATGGGACTCCATTAGTTCAAACAATATTGGAGGAAATGAAGCAAGTGGAATCTAAAAAGGAAAAGAGTCTAGAGCAAATAGCTCAAGAAATGGGGCTGGATACATTAGTGGAATAGGTGACAAGTTCTGCAGTAGTGGATTTGACATATACATAGGATGTAAGTCCTGAACATCTAGCAGGTACACCTGATAAAGGAGAAAATATAGAAGAAGTGAAGATGGCAGGACCAGAGGGCCATGCTTCAGAGCTGAACCAACAATACCAATAGGACACATCAGTTAAACCTGTTATGGTGGAGGTTCAGGAAAGGAAGGCTGATGAGAAGGATGTTTTAGAAGATCCTACTTCTAAGATTTAGGAAGTAAGTAGCGCAGGTGCAGAACAAATTGTGGTTTCAGAACAAACACCAGCACCTAAGGAGGATTCCACAGTATCCAAGGCTATAAATATGCCTCAACAAGAGGAAAAGTCAAAAGTGGATGAAGTAGTAAAGGAGAAGGATCATGATCATCATGATCATCATATTGACGCATCTCAAGATCCTCCACCTCAGGATGATGCTCCTCCAGAAAATGAAATTCCTCAGTAAGAGGATGTACCACAGGATCACCCTCAGGATGAGCATCATGAAGAAGAAACAAGAAAATCACCTTCTCCATCACATATGCTGACGGATACAGGAGATCAAGGTGAACATCATGATGATGCGGAGAAACATGATCAGGTACCTCGATGGTTGGAAAAGGAAGTCAACACAGAGGTAGATTTTGAGATTTAAGAATTTGATGTATCCACCTTGTTTTCAGAAAATCTAATAAAACCAAAGAGGAAGGATAGAATGACTTTGGCCATTAAAAGGGATCCAACAACTGGAAGAAGGACTGCACAGATAGCAATCCCTACTGTAGATAAAGAAAAAGGTAAAATTTCTCTGGAAGAATTTTAGATTAATACAGTTGACTTAGGGTTTGCAAATGAAGACCAGGAGGGTCAAGAAGGAAAAGACATTATAGATTCTTTGATTCAGAAAGTTAAGAGAGAAAAAAAGAAAAATAAGCAACACAAAGAGCACATTGCTCAGTTGCATGCATATATAGGAAGGTTAACTAATCCTGAAGATGATTCTACTGATCATGCAGTCCCATTGACTGCTATTTCATAGGAAGAGGTAAATAAGTTGGATCTCATGAAACATGAGTAAACATATTGAGAAAGTGGATGTATTCCACATTTGATGTAGTAGAAGAAGTGGTGAAGGCCTCTTTGAAGAGGTGGAGTTCTCTCAGTGACTCCAGGAAAAAGGTAGACAATTTGCAAATGCAGACAGGTAAAAGGTCTTTCCAATTAGAGAAGATATTGGATATCCTGGGAGAAATAAGGAGGATAAATCCTCAATTGCTCATCAACAAGTAGGTGTTGAATAATAACAGTGCATTACTGATAGATATATGGTATAAGGACATTCAATTTGAATGTGATGTGCTCAGAAGATGCAACAATAAGTTGAGAGAAATTAGCATAAGGTTACATGACATGATGTCCTTTGAGGCAGAAATTTTGGATATGTTGGAAGGAAAAGTAGAAGGGAAGATAGATAATCAAGATGAAGAGTTTGCAATCCAAGCTCTACACAATAGCTTCTAATTTGTTGTTGATGATCCATTAGGCCTAATGCAAGAAGAAATCATGGATAAACTAGTGAGGACCAAGGTGAAAATGGAACATTATAATGAGACACTACACAACAGAAGAAATAAACTGGATAGCATCATAAATAAATACCAGGCACATAAACATGCCATTATCAAAGCAAAGACCCAGGATGGTGGAGAAATAGATAAAATTGTACAGTTGTATGGAAATGTCAGGGTCGTCATGCAGCCTCATATACAAGGTCGGCATCATCAGGATGATGAAGGTACCGAAAGTGATGCACATGATGATGGAGCACATGAGTCAAATAAAGTAGATGATGATGCATCATGAAGTAAATATCGGCATCAATACTTAGTGAAAATAAGTATTTCAGATAGTTGCCAGCTGGCAACTTGTGCCATTTGATAAAGTTGACATAGTCAAAGGAAATACTGACCGTAGATATTCATAGATAAATCAAGATCATAGATCTTTTGTAATGGATTCCTCACCTTGTTCTATAAAAGGTGCAAGAATGCTTCATTTCAAATATTCAAAACTTAATTGAAATTCGTCTACTGAAATATTTAGGGCTCATTTCAAAGCTTTTTGTATACATTTATATCCTTGCATACTTAATGAATGAGAAGACTGTTTTGATTACAATTCATAGTAAATCTTGAGTAATCAGTGTGTGAATTCTAGATATATGTGGTGATTTGTTGCGTCCCTTGGAGTGCATGTCTGCTTGCATATGTTGTTTCCATACAAATTCCTTTGAAGTTAGCATCAACTGTATCTAGCTGTGAAATGTCCTGGTGAACATATGGTTTGGTTTTCTTCTCTTCATGACTGTATCTAATGTACATGTGGTTCAATAGCTGAAGGTCCAACATTAATTTGAAGCATTTCTTTCAATTTCCTTTAAATTTCAGAACATTTTATCATCATAATTGCAAATAATTGATAATCTCAAGCAAATAATGTAAATATGTGGACATCTTGTACATAATTGAAAATATTTAGCATATTTAGAGACAAAGCATGTATAATTGATGAATATCATGCAAATATTTGAGTATAACTATATCATTTGATCAAACAACTATATAAAATGACCTCTCTATGAAAAATCTTTGTAGAAGCAGTATCATGATGATGAACTCAATGTAAGGCCCCAAAATGGAAACAACAATGCACATCAACCTCTAACTAATGTCAGACGATTAAGACCTAATCACCAGAGACTTGGGATCATGAATTCTCTGAATTCATCATATCTTTCAAGATGAATAAAGGTTAATGTGTACTTTTATTCTATGCTTGTTTATGACTAACATCATGACCAACATTACGCTTTCTTATCTTCTACAAAATCTTCAAATATTCTAAAAATAAATTCTTCTTGTCATGCAAAAGCAAAAGCTGAGTTAACTGATTTAAAGCTATCAACAAAACTCTTAAATTAGAAAAATATATTCTAATTTAAGAAATAAAAAATCATCCTCATTAAGAAAGTACTTAACTCAACAAAGCATCTTTTTGAATGACACATGTCCTTCTATTCACACACATTCTCTCGAACATCCTCTACCATTAATCTTCTTATTTATTCTACACCATTGATCCTCTCTCTCATGAATTTATAAACACAACCCTCTATCCCTTCATTTCATATATCAAGATTTCAAGTAAACTTATGCTGTAGAATCCATAGCGTGCCATTGGCACCCTCACTATCACATCCATCTATCATCCATTTCATATTGTGTTGAAGCTCACCTTCAACAATACAAGTATCCAAGCCATTTCTCTTTTTCCATCTTGAGGAATTGAAGAAACGAAGCAAGCTTCCTGAGGGCCACATTCATCACTGAAGATCAAACGGGAATAGGCAAACAATGGAAATCTAGTGCAGGTGCACCCTAGCATGAATATGCCTCCATGAGGTAGACTTAGGATTTTAATTTTTGTATAGGTATTCTTATGTTGTAATAAGGCATAAATGGCTACATTTAACTTGTAAAAAGTCCTAGTTAGTCATTTTGATGTCATTTGATACCTAATGTAAAAGTTGCACAAATTGACAAAAGTTGTCATAAGCAACAAATTGCAAAAAATTCAACAAATTGTAAGAAGGTGGAAGATGAAGGGACAAAGTAGTTATAAAGTTAGTTTTAGGCAGTGGTTTTGGTTATTTAAGGCATATTGAAGCCTCACAAACTTTGAGGTAGGTTGAGGGATGATGTATAAGTGAAGAAATCAATAGAATACTCTGTTTTTCTGTAATTTCCTGTATTTTTATTATTTTCAGGCCATTGTATGGCCAAGTTCTATCCTTTAACCTCTCCTCCTCTATTGAAGGTGTTATTCCTATGAATCTTCTTTAATATTCATTTTGTCTCATGAAAAATGATTTAGTTTTGTGAAAGATATGAGTGTTTTATGGACTGTAATTTTCTGATTTTCCCTGCAACAATCCCGTTGCAGCGTTTGGTACAGTTTTGTACAGATATATATAGGAGAAATTCATATATTATTGGAAATAGGATTGAGTTACCTTTCAAATGCATCTGGTGTGAGGTCTTAACTCGATTCCTAGAGGAAGATATCACGTGTTTTCTAAAACTGCTTTGTTAACTAGGTTAACTAGGGTTTCGGTAGGAAAAATGTCATAAAACCTCATTCCACTGTGGGAATCCTCTAAAAATTAGTGTAATGGAAGTAGAGGGAGTGATTGACATGTTGACCAAGGTTTAGGATAGAAAAATTTGTTTTGGTGTGTTTAAATTGATGCCCTAGGTGACTGTAGCAGCATTTTCCTTATTATTTTTGCATTTGAAGTGGGAAAACAAGCATAGAATGAAATTGTCTTGCATCCTGACCACAAAACCCTTGAAATACATTTTTATACCATCCATGTGAAGTGTCCAATGGGTCTAGAGAATTTGGTGGTTCCATCCAAGGGTACTTGCTTCATAAACTAGGCCTAATTAAGGCTTAAAACCACTAGGAGGGTTATTGGTTAGGGCATACTTTCCAAAACAACCCAAACCCATTCTGGAGTATGTTGTGGGGAGGCATAATGGGTATCTATTTCATGTCTGAGAGTTGCATTTAGATTTCTTTGTAAAAATTTATTGGGACTGGTCTTTGTTTGTAGGGCTACCAGCCTTTCTTGAGGTTTGTGAAGGAACTAATAGTTCAAAGTTTGATCTGCCTTTGCCAATGGATGGGATGGGTTCTAATACATGTCCAAACACCATTTATATGAAGAATTAAAAGCCCTTAACTTCTATTCCCACTTTTGTGTAAAGATCTTCGTTTTTGGGCTTGTAGGTGTAAGAGAACCTTGTCTTGTTTGTCTATCCTTTCCCATCCAATTTGCCTCTACATCAAAATTGCTAGGTAAAAAGGTTGTGAGTATCAATTTATTATTTTAAATCCTTACTTACTTGCACATTCTATTGATGTTTTTGGGTTTTTATAATTCATTTTCATTATCCCATTTTACCCATCACATTTCTGGCACCCACCGTGGGGCCTTTGCCCCAAATCTAACCAAAAAAATTGAGTTTCTAAGTCATAGGTTCCATATAGATTCTGTACATGCTTCAAATAGGTTCATTTAGCGTATCCAATCAATCCTAAGGTGCATTTGAGCACTATTCTAGTACATACAAACTTCTGGCACAAACAACCTCTAAACCGATGCATATACTTCCTATTTCGGCGCCCATAGAATTTTGGTGCATATACCCTCATACACAGCGCTTACATACTTATTTACTATGCATCTGTAGAAATGGTGCTTTTGTCTATTTTTCCTATGCTTTTGACACCTGTCTTAGCGCATTTGTAAAGCAGCGCTTATAGTCTCTATTTCTGCGCATACATGCTATGAAGCAGCGCATCTAATTTTTCATTGTGATTTTAGGATTTCTCATAGTTTTTAGATTAACGTTAATGTTTGTCTTACAGGATAGGAGCTGGATAGTCATTTCGTTGCACTAGTTAACACATCTTAGATTAATTAGGGGAAAAAGTAAAAAAAAATGCATGCATGCAAATCTCATGTAGTCCTTAACTAGGAGGATAGTAATGAACAATCACTGCTATCTTTACATTATTGCTATCTTTCTTAGTTTAGAACATTGCTATCTCACAAAAGGGAAATGAACCATTGCTATCTTTAACCACTTCAAAGTTACCAAATGTGTGAGTGCCCAAGTAGATAACACATTTAATTTTTTTCCTTTTAAATAGGATTGGATTAACCACTGTTCTCTGTGTCTGTTGAATGACAATAGGCTTATGCTTTCCCCTTTACTAGGTGACCAAAATGCCAGACTTGTTATTTGTTGTGAATAACCTTTAGAAGGGCTTGCCCTTGGATGCCCGCCTATCCAAGTGGGAACGACCCTAAGTGGAAACAGGCTAAATCCAAGCCCTACCGATCCACTTTAAATAAATTGTGCTTGAGGTGAAAGCTTCCTGCAACGAGTGTCGTTGTGTTACACCGACAACCAACCTCCCCCATAACCCTCCAAGGTATAACCCTCAGAGGCTGGGAGACTCCATAATAGAGAGTAGCACTGCCACACATGTAACCACTCAAACGGTTGCCTTGACTACTTAGCCATTGTTTAGTATATCAAAATCCTCTATTTGTTGGTGCAAAAGGTGGAACCTTTGAAGCAACCCTAATTCATGTGCTTCTTAGTAGAGGTCGTAGGGACAATCCTATGGTTCGGTGGGGGTACGAGCCTAAGGAAACCTGGATCTAGTATGTGTGAGAAGTGAGTGCCATGGAGGGGAGTCCATGCTACCAGATCCTAGAGCTACATGCTTTGAATATGCACAGCTAGGGGACTCAACAAATACTGTCCTTTCTAGCCTAAGTTGTAATTGTTCATGTGTCAAAAAGTCCACAAAATACAAAACAAATATTATAAGATAAAAATCATGAAAACTTCTATGCACTTGCTGTGTCTTTATCTGCCATAATTGAAAACAAGAATTTAAAAAGACCAAGTTTTCAACTAAAAATAGAAATTTTTGAAAAATGTGCCAAAAACTGTACAAAACCAAACTAAAAACTAGAATGGCGCATCTACTGTGACCTATGGTGCATATACTTAGAGTTGCTATGCATTTGATCACTGTTGCCATGCATTTAAAAATTACCAGATTTATGCATTTGCTTCGACCTGCGGTGCTTTTACCTCCTGTTCCAGCACATTTACTATTGCGCATCCAATCCAAAGAGCTATTCCATACTTCCTAGGAAAAAAAATTTCAACTTTTCAGAAACCCATTTCAAAGTTGTCTTAGTTTTTCTAAAATCTAATTAGAATTGTGCAAGTCAACCATTTCATTCTTCTTCCGCACCATAGCTGCTTTTCCCACACTACATCATCCAAAACTTTGCAAAATTCTTCCAAAATCCAACAAGATTAGAACCAAGCTATTCATGATCACATCAAACCTCAAACAAACCTGGTGAGTCTCCACTATCAAGGATCAATCATCCTTTTCTCTTGGAACTCCACTCATGGCTTGTGCAAGACTAGTCTACATCAAGTAAATGGATTTCTATCATCCTTACTTTGACTATCATTTTGTTCACCCAACTTGTTTGACACCAATTGATCTAAGGAAAACCTTGCTCAAATCTTGACACATTCTAGAACCTCTTGTTCAAAGCTTTCAAACTCACTCCATCCCATCTCTCGTCACGTTACATGGTCATAACGAGGTCCCAAAAACAAAAATAGATTGAAATGGCTGAGAAAACTATTCTGACCTCTCATGATAGTGATGAGGAAATTTCTATGGAAGAGGTCCTCCAAACACAACAAGACCGAAGGTTTCAACGTATAATGGATAAGGTACTTGCCCAAGATCCTACCAAATTCTTTCTCCACTTAGTACAACAAGGAATCAAAGCTCCCTAAATATTTTGACGTAGAATCTCTAAAAGAACCTAAGGAAGAAAGAAACCCTGAGGGAAGAACACACGAAGAAATACCCACAGACAAAAGCAAAGCAACCATTGATTCCACAGATGCCTTAAGCTTAATGACCCAACAAATCCAAGCTTTACAACGATAATTTACAGTCATGCAAACTGGAGCATCAACTAAGCATTAATCCCTAGAGGATATTTCACCATATCCTTTTGATAGGACCTTGATCAAGATACCTTTCCCCTCTAAATTTGAGGTGCCAAAATTTGATAAATATCAAGGAAAGGGTGATCCAAGGGACCACATTAGCGAATTTAACGTTGCATGTCTTGAAGTCGCCCACAATGATACTTATCTTATGTGACTATTTCCAAGAAGCTTAGGAGGACAAGACATGGAGTGGTTTTCTAGACTACCACCCAGCATTAGAACCTTTAACAAACTTGTGGACAAATTTGTCACACACTTCTCCTACAATATTGAGCATGATACCTTGATCTTAGACCTTTGTAACACCAAGCAAAAAGGTGGAGAATCTTTGACCGCCTTCCTACAAAGATGGAGACAGTTGGCAAGTAAGTGCCCACATCAAATGCTTGAAAAACAACTGATAGAAATGTTTGTCCATAACTTACAAACTAACCTAGGCTATCAGATACAAATCCAATGTCCTACTTCCTTTAGTAAGTCATTGAGATGGGTCTAATCATCGAAAAGGCTTTAATCACAAAGGGTCAAATAAAGATCTATAAGGACACTCCTAGTACCAACACCAACGTATATAAACCAAGATTCTAGACAAAAAACAAAAAAAATTGTGAATGATGGGGTGGTAGATGCCAAGAATGTGGCACTAAAGCAACCAATCTTCAACTTGTCAAATCCTCAAAATAACCCCCCATAAAGCAAACCAAGAAACACTGAATCACGGTTTACAAATTTTCAACCTAGGAGAAAATTTACACCTTTGGGAGAATCGTTGGAAACCGCCTACAAAAGTTAATCACAAGTAAGATCATAACACTTCTAACGGTGCAGGAATATGAACCAAAAGTCAAACCTCCTTGGTGGAACGACAACGATTTCTGTGAGTACCAGCAAAACAGGGGGCACAAAACCAACGACTGCATTGCGCTCAAACACACTACCCAAGATTTGATCAAGAAAAACAAAGTGACCTAAGCTATCAGATACAAATCCAATGTCCTACTTCCTTTAGTAAGGTCATTGAGATGGGTCTAATCATCGAAAAGGCTTTAATCACAAAGGGTCAAATAAAGATCTATAAGGACACTCCTAGTACCAACACCAACGTAGAAAAACCAAGATTCTAGACAAAAAACAAAAAAATTGTGAATGATGGGGTGGTAGATGCCAAGAATGTAGCCCCAAAGCAACCAATATTCAACTTATCAAATCCTCAAAATAACCCCCCGCAAAGCAAACCAAGAAACACTGAATCACGGTTTACAAATTTTCAACCTAGGAGAAAATTTACACCTTTGGGAGAATCGTTGGAAACTGCCCTACAAAAGTTAATCACAAGTAAGATCATAACACTTCCAACGGTGCAGGAATATGAACCAAAAGTCAAACCTCCTTGGTGGAACGACAACGATTGCTGTGAGTACCAGCAAAACAGGGGGCACAAAACCAACGACTGCATTGCGCTCAAACACGCTACCCAAGATTTGATTGAGAAAAACAAAGTGTCACTTGATAGACATACCTCTCAATTACATGGAAGACCCTCGAAGATGAGAGTGATGAAAAGGATATCCTTCAATGGTTATATAAGGATAAAGACAATTCATCAATAGAACAAGACCATCACACCACTATACAAACTAAACAATATGGTCAAGGATTCCAAATGCTACAAAGAATGGGGTATGAAGGACAGGGTCCAATTAGTTCAAGAAAAGATGGTATCACCAAACCCATCCAACCGCATACCTTGACAGCCCGAGACACTACAGGGCTAGGTTGCACTGGCACATCAAGAACTAACAGAGCAAGTAAGAATAAAGGCAAACAACCAGAAACATTTGCTAGTAATCTGGTTGATCAAATTCAGCAACTGCAACTGGGGAGTGAGAGTGACTCTAATGAATATGAATGGGATAGTCTCTTGGAGCTATCTTGTGAAGAAAAAGGTATTGATGTTGTCCATGAGTATAACCCAACCCATGCAAAAGAGAGACAAGGTCCAAGGGATAGACCACTAGAGTTTGACCCACATAATAACCATAGTAAAAGTCGTGAGGAAAGAATGATACCCCCCTTGACAGATCTGCTAATAGAGAGTACAATCATAGACTTTGTCTGTGCTTATAATGACCTCCACAACACCTCTATCTTAACCATCAACACCATTGAACTAGACCAACCCAATGATCCCTTACCATTTTTACACCCTGAACTCATAGATTGGGACTTACAAGACACTACCGCTGAGCTCAATACCTTTCAGAATGATGAAGCCATCATAGACTATCTTGAGCTTAGAGATCATATACCTGCAGGGGACCACAGAGCTGGCTATGCCATAGAACTCAATGACAAGGCCTATTTTGGAGAGAGTGCCAAGCCTTTTAGTCTTAAAAATGTCAAAATGAAAGAAAGATCTAATGGTGAAAACTACTCTGCAGTAGTGTTAGATCATGAAAAAAGTAAAAATATAGACATATCCAATGGTGAAAACCTCTCTAAGGTGCCGAAGGATGGAATGCTTGACCCTCTACCCAATCTTACACATCAGGAGAGATCTTCAATCTTGATAGAACTAGTGGAACCAATCAATGTAAACATAGGTGATAATCCCAGAATGAGTCATATGGCACAATCTCTAACAACACAAGGAAAGTCAGCATTCACCGAATTCTTCAAGAGAACACAAAGCAACTTTGCCTAGACATATGCGGATATGCCAAGGTTAGATCTGAATTTCATAATGCATCACTTATCTTTAGCTCTAGGAGCAAAGCCAGTAAAGAAAAAACTTAGAAAGATGCACCCACATGTGGCCCTCATGGTGAAAGAAGAGTTGAAGAAACTATTAGATGTCAGATTCATCAGACCAATAGACTATTCTAAGTATATTTCAAACATAGTACAAGTTGCCAACCTAGATGGTAGAGTCTGAATATGTAATGACTTTAGAGACTTGAACAAAGCTTGTCTGAAAGATGATTTCCCCCTGCCAAACATTGACATTATTGTAGATCTCATGGCAGGGCACACCATGCTGTCACTAATGGATGGTTTTTCTGGATACAACCAGATAAAAATTGCACCTAAAGACCAACACAAGACTGCATTCACATGTCCTTAGGGCACCTATTGTTGGTGTGTCATGCCATTTGGTTTAAAAAATGCTGGCACAACATATTAGAGAGCTATGACCACAATCTTCCATGACATGATGCACACTATAATGGAAGATTATGTTGATGACATCTTGGCAAAATCACTCACCAGAGGACACCTGACAATATTGGACAAAATCTTCAAAAGACTGTAACATTTTAATGTGTGCCTCAATCTGAAGAAGTGTGTGTTCAGAGTTACCTTAGGTAAGCTACTTGGATACATAGTGTCCACCAATGGAATCAAAGTTGACCCAGCTAAAGTTAAAGCCACCATGGAAATGCCACCTCCTAAGAATCTCACTCAGCTAAGGTCCCTACAAGGAAAACTACAATCTATCAGAAGGTCCATTTCTCAGTTGGCAGACAAGTGCCACCCATTTTCCCACCTTCTACATAAGAATGTCCCTTTCAAATGGAATGATGCATGTGAATAGGCATTTCAAGAGTTAAAAGAGTATCTAATGAAGCCTCCTATATTGATGCCACCGATTCAGGGTAAACCTCTACTGCTGTATATCTCAACCACACCAACAGCTCTAGGAGCTCTCCTCGCACAACAAAATTATGAAGGGAAAGAACAAATAATCTACTCTATCAGTCGAACACTTGTTGGATATGAACTACAATACACACCAATTGAAAGAGCATGTCTTGTTGTGGTCTTCACCTCACAAAAATAGAGACATTACATGTTGTCACATTTAGTCAAACTAGTAGCAATAATTGATCCACTCAAGTACTTGCTCAATAAAGCAGCCCTAACAAGTAGATTGTCCAAATGGGTCATGCTTCTCAGTGAGTTCAACATTGAATATGTAGACAGGAAAGCAATAAAAGGCCAAGTACTTGCAGATCAACTGGCAAATGCACCTCTAACAGATGATAGCCCTTTGAGTTTCAAATTTCTAGATGAATCTATCTTTCACATAACCACAGCAACCTAGAAAATGTATTTCGATGGCTCATATACTCAGCATGGATCTGGAGCAGGTATCTTGTTGATCACCCCTAGTGGCGAAACCATTCCTAAATCATATAGGTTACTATTTCCCTACACTAACAACGTGGTAGAGTATGAGGCCCTAGTCATTGGCATCAAGCTAGCAGTTGAATGGAATACCCAAGAACTTCAGGTGTATGGCGATTCACAGTTGTTCATAAATCAAGTAAACAATGACTACTAGACAAAAGATGAGAAATTAATCCCTTACAAATGGATGGTAGATGACTTCAAAGCATACTTTGTCAAGATCTCTTTTGAACAGATACTAAGGATTGAGAACAAAGCTGCAAACGCCATGGCAACAATTGCATCTCTCCTCAATATTCCAAATAATCAATCACGTTATGAGTTCTTGGTAGAGCCAGTGTCCTATCCTGCATATGACACCCCCGAATCCCATATTATTTGCCATGTTGTTGGAACTGATTCCCCCCTCTATGGAAAAATATTTGCCTATCTTAAAGAGAATACCCTCCCACTTGATATCTCTAGTAACCAAAAATAAGCCTTCATCCGTCAGGTATCCCGGTATGCCATTGTTGCCAATACCCTATATCGTAGAGGTCTCGATGGTACTCTCCTCAGATGTCTCGATAGTGAGGAATATCAAACTGCCTTGAACGAAGCGCACGACGATATATGCGGGACCCACTCTAGTGGCCCTACCCTAGCTAAGAAACTCATACACATGGGATACTACTAGCCAACCATGGAACAAGATTCCTATCATTTTGTAAAGAAGTGCAAAAAGTTCCAAATCCATGGGAACTTGATACATGCACCAACACAAGAGCTATAACCATTAACGACTCCTTTGCCTTTCTGTCAGTGGGGACTCGACTTAGTGGGAAAGATTCACCCTCCTTCATCCAGTGGCCATAAATTCATAATCACTACCACTAAGTACTTTACAAATTGGATTGAAGCCATGCCCTTAGCCAATATCATAGGCAAGCAGATTGCATCCTTTATCTTGAACAATTTCATTTGTTGCTATAGTATCCCTTCGTCCATTGTCATGGATAATGGATGACCTTTCAAAAATTAAGACGTTAGGGAACTATGTGACAAATTCCATATCCAGCACCACTTTTCTACCCCCTACTAGCCCCAAGTCAATGGCCATACGGAGGCATCAAATAAAACCATCTTGAAAATCCTAAAGAAGATTGTCAATGATGTCAGCTGTGATTAGCATGTCCAATTAAATCCTGCACTATGAGCCTACAATACAAGCATTCGCACACCCACAGGTACAATACCATACTCCCTGGTCTATGGATCTGAAGCCATCTTGCCCATTAAAGTTGAGATCCCATCCTTGTGAGTTTCGTTAAAAGGCCTCATATCTGATGAAGAATATAGAGTGTCCAAACTCCAAGAGTTAGAGCTGCTCAAAGAGAGAAGGCAACATGCCTTTAACCACCTAAAAGCTTATCAACAATGGATGTCCAGAAGCTACAACCATAGGGTAAAGCCCGGAGTATTCCAAGTTGGTGATCTCATCCTTAGAGAAAATCCCAGAAATCAAGAAGATCAAGAAGAGAAAGGCAAGTTTGAACCCAACTGGATGGGTCCCTATGTCATGATTGCAGCCTATGGGTCAGGAGCATATCAATTGGCTACATCTGAAGGAAAACTATTTGATGATCCTATGAACAACATGCATCTTCACAAGTTCTATACCTATAAACCCCAATGCAAGGGAGTCCTTAAAAAATTCAAAAAAAATGGAAAAATGATAAAAAATAAACAAAAAAATTAGAATATAGAAAAATAAGAAAAAAATCATCCTTCAGTGAAAACTTGGCAAACAGGTGCCTGGGATAGGTACCATGATGAAAACCTGGCAAACAGGCGTCATCTATACTTTTAGCTTTCGTGCAAATAAAAGCAAGTGGTGAAAACTTGGTAAACATGTGCTATTTGCGACAAACCACTTCTTCCATCTATTGTGACCTCATGTCTCTTGTGTCCATCATATCATTCATCTTGAACCAGTCCTTTGAACCATTGTCGAACTACATCGCCTTTGAGCTATCACATAGGTAAGGCTATTCTCAATGCGCCCCTGAGGCTCCGCTCCACTCCACTTCTTTCCTGTCCGTTCCATCGAGTGCTGTCTTTCCTACTATCCATTCCATTTCTACATCCATGCCAATACCTAGGTCTTAGGTCCATCAGGTTCACCCTGAACTACATTGCCTCTGCGTCGTCATGTAGGCAAGGCCATTTAGCAATGAGCCCCTAAGGCACTAGGTCAGTCCCTTAGGGTCTATCTCTCTATGTCTGTTGTCTATCACCCATAATAAGTTGATCCTTTGTCTAAACTAGGGCCAACTCCTCAACCTGGTTGCGGATTTGGATTCTTGAATACCACATGTTCTAAGAGGATACCAATAAAGGATTGTGATACCTTTCACTAGACAAGCATGTACAGAAAAGCAAGCTTCCCTAAAGAAAATTCTTAGCACAAAACATCAACCTGTCCAATGCAAATGTGTACCTAAACACTCAGATTAACTCTATATCAAATATGGAAAAAAGACACGTCTAATGAAAGAATGTTTTGTGAACAAGTTAACTTAAAAAGTCTTAGATTTTTGTCATTATGTCTTCCTATGCTACTCAAGGATGCCAAAATCTAGAGATGCTATGATGGGGGCATAATCTTTCTCTTTGTCTGTTGTTTGTGGATCAAACTTTAGTAATGTGAGGACTTTTGTCTAACGACATGATCAGAAAAAGATCATCGAGGACTTTGGAGGTCTGAACATGAAAAAGGGCAATCCTTGTCTGTTGAAACATAAGAAGTACTTAGGTCATCTAGATTCAAGTTTGACTAGATGCTTGTATCAACTTTCTATATCAAAATCCATGTAAGGAATACTCAGGTCATCTCGGTTTAATTATACCTAAATGCTTGTATTTTCTTACAACATTTCAAAAAGAGAAAAGAAACAAAAAGTGCACAATGATGAAAGAAAAACACTTGCACTCTAATGATTGCAAAATATCCACACCATCCCATATCCAACAATCCATATCAACCATGCAATAAAAAAATCCTACAGAGTATCAAATGAAAGCCTGTATTTCTTTCATTTCTTTTCTTACACCTATCTATATCATCTCTATGTTGATTGAGTACATTTGGACATATCAAAAACATAGCATAGGTAACATATCACATCACATGAGAGAGTCATTCACATGATTAAATCATTTGCATACATAATAACTGTATTAGGTCATCCACATACATTTGCATCCGTATATCATATAAAAAAATAAAAACATAGACAAATACATATAGAGCTGCATAATCATATCAATAACATTTCACATTTGCATTAGCATATCAAATCATCCTAATCCATCTAGTATGCATCACATATACAAAAGCATCATAAGATAGATTACATCCATAACATATAAACATAAAACATGTGCATGTAGAACATCAATGACTGTATCATCATATAAAACATAAAAACATGTCCAAATGTGTAATATATCAAAATATATGTCCATCTCTCAAAGTCATATCATGAAATGTATACAAAGTACAACAAGATAGTGATACATGTCTCAGGGCAAAATAATACATAGCAGGCTATCTCAGCCATAAAAATGTGTACATCAAGCCAAAAATTGGTACAAATGCCAAAATCTAGCTAACCCTGCTAACGTGGAGCACTGCTTCCTGCACTGCCCTCTCCTCTGTCACCTCTTAACTATTGGGGGCCTCTCACTGATGCTATAGAATGGGATCTACTTATCCTCTATGATGCCACAAACTGACTCCTGTAACTAGGTGCACGCTGCTCTATCAGCACTGCCCCATGATATAATCCTCTATAGTACTGAGTCTGAGCCTGTGCTCTGGCAAGCTTATCGTGTACCTGGGTCAGCTATGTCTATGCCTACTGCACCTGTGCAACCAAAAAGCTCAAAGTACTATCTGTACCCAAGGCTGCCACTGTTGGATCTCTCTCCACTCTGATCGCCTGCACACTCTCTAGGGCTGCGTCTCGTTCTCTAGAGATCTCTGATATCCGTCTTATGTCTGCCTCTCTCTGTGACTTTGTTGCTCTCAGGTGGGCTCTCAACTACCTAACCTAACCCTGTAGCACAACCATAGCCTTCTGCTATAAGTTAGTCTACAGAGCCTATCCCTATCCCTATCCCTGTACCTACTGATGTGCCACCTGCTGAGGTGGTGACATCTATCTCTGTTGTGCCTACTGCTGTACTGGCACTTGCACCTGCCCTGCAGCCTATAGCTACGTAACTTCTTGCTGACCTAAAGGTCCCTCCCCAGACCTCCTCCTCTATCTTGGTCTGCCACCTCCTCCTCCATCTCCTCCTCCATCTCCTCCTCCTCCTCCATCTCCACCATCATCTCCCTGACCTCCTCTTCCCCTCCTTTGTCTCCTCCTCCTCCTGCCAGCTCCACCCTCATCATCTGAATCCTCCTCATCTATACGAGGAGCCAACTCTCCAGGTCTTGAATATCTGGGAAATAGATGAGTAGCGAACCACTCCTCATAATCTGATGTCATGTTCGCATCCACTATGTCCCTCCTCATAGGCCAAGCTGCATAGGGGATCTGACGAAAGTCTACCAAGGCCTCCTCATATGATGCTACAGGACCCCACCTAAATCTCTGTGCATGGGTCCTCATGAATCACACCTGCCCCTGTGGCCTGCCCTGCACTCTGCCAAACTACCTCTATACTCTGCTAACAATCTTAAGCTCTAATATGTACCTCATCCTACTAATAAGCCACCGAGTCTAGAAATAGTATGGCAACTCATCAGCCTCATCCTCCCATACCTCGCAGTCTAGGTATGGGCGCCAGATAACTAGATGCACATTATCTAGAGCATGTCTCCAATACTTGAGCTTTTTCAGCTTGTAATGGGAAATCATAGCTACATATCCATAGCTTTAAGGCTCACCTCTTTGCCTATGAAAATGACATATCGGCTGAGTGATAGCTATGTGCTCCCATAACCAAAACTGCAAAAGAGATACAGCTGCTGACAAACTTGCCCCTCTGTGATACACAACTTGGTGCATATCCCTATACAAGTGTGCTAGCACACACACACCCCATGCATAGCGAGTCCCATCTAGAATCATACTCTCCAGCACCCTCCCCCAGCTAGTCCGGAACCTGTGTGACCTCCTATCGGGGCATACTATGCCACCGATTAGTCCTGTCACTATCCCCGGGAAGTAGTCATAGCAGTCGTGAATGTCCTGCCACGAAATCACCTACTCAACCAGATCTGGGTCATCAAAAATGCATATGCACTTAGCCAATCTAGCATCACGCTGTGACTCGTACTCTACCAACTCTCCCTAAATAGGGAGGTGCATAATCCTATACACTTCCTTGAGAGTGATCGTCATCTCCCCGGTTGGTAGATGAAATGTACCATCCTCGCTATGGAATTGCTCCACTGCTGCAGTCAACAAACCGTGGTTTGCGCGAACCTTGAGCATGAGTCAAATGTAATGCAAACCCATAGCACCAAGAGCCTCGCGGTCCATCTCTATCAACATATACCGCTGCAACAACGGCAAAGGGAATTGCTCTCGTGACATCAGGGTATCTCGGATATCCTCCTGCAACCAAGCAAAGCATAGCATCAAAGAAATCCATATCCAAGTAAACCCACTCAAAGCAATCAAACTATCCTATCATTGACCTAACACATCAAATTAATCAAAACAACATATTATCTCTTGACTAGATTCTCGACAATCTCAGAGTTCACTTATCAATTGACGCTTCAATCAAGGTGCCAATTGGGTTAATTTTGTTAAGTCAACTGATTATCCTAGTGCAAATGCATCAATCCAGATGGCAAATGTGCCAATCCATATCAGATGTTCCGCTTCACCATGAATGCACCAATCCTTGATGTGTATGTGCCATTCTGGCACATGCGCTGCTTCTAGTGTCACATGCACAGTTCCATAATGGATGCACCAATTCCTAGCCTCTATGCTCACATATATCATATGCACCATAAGATCTCTTAGATGTGCAATTTCATGGCATACGTGCCATTTCAGAATGCATATGCACTGAACTACAGTTTGGCGCATCTGTCTTAGCTTTTTTCCCTAAGCATGTATTGACCTAATAAATGACTTTTAGTGAGATTTGTTGAACTACATACTGGTGATCCTGCCTCAGGTCGCTGATCTAACCATCAAACTTGCTCAAACTAGTTCTCCTCGCGCAGAATATCCATATCTCTAATGACTGCTCTAGCTCCTCTGCTCTCCTAAGCTCTCAAAGACGAATCAACTAAGGACAAGTGTGCAAATGAATAAGACTTGTGGACCCAGTTCCTATATATAGCAAGTGAACCATAGCTGACTGTGTGACAACTATGACTACTTCCCATATCTATTCCTCCAAATCATGTCCTTTTTTTCTCCATCCTAACCCACTTTCCACCTGCTTCTTCGTGAGATTGTCCATCTCACACTTTCTGTCGGCTTCTCATCGAATCTCCCGAGGGGGCATCCTGTCATTAAACTTGTACCTGGGGCAAACTGGGGCATGTATCATTGTCAAAAATTCTTATTCTTTGAAACAATGTGATAAAACACATTGCATCAAAGAGGGGCAAAATGTATACACCTAAAAATGACATGACTCTACCTAAATAAATATTTTAAATATTTATTTCATCTTAAATTTCCTCCATCAATAAATAAATAAATTTATTTATTTATTTGATTCATTTTCTCCCATTAATTGAATAAATTACATTTTTTTAATTAATTCCATGTATATCAACTCTATTCTTCTAAATAATTTAATAATTTTAATTATTTAATTAAATCTTTCATTCTTCCAAATTTAAATAAAATACAAATTTATTTAAATCTTAAATCTCCAAAAAATAAAATATAATTAAATATTTTATTTATTCCTCCAAATCATGTGCAAGTAATTAAATAAATTTATTTATTTAATTACGCTTTCTTATCTTCTAAAAAATCTTCAAATCTTCTAAAAATAAATTATTCTTGTCATGCAAAAGCAAAAGCTGAGTTAACTGATTTAAAGCTATCAACAAAACTCTTAAATTAGAAAAATATATTCTAATTTAAGAAATAAAAACTCATCCTCATCAGGAAAGCAGTTAACTCAACAAAGCATCTTTTTGAATGACACATGTCCTATTCGTGCACGTTCACTCAAACATCCTCTACCATTGATCTTCTTATTTATTCTACACCATTGATCCTCTCTCTCATGAGTCTATAAATACAACCCTCGATCCCTTCATTTCATATATCAAGCTTTCAAGTAAACTGATGCTACAGAATCGACAGTGCACCATTGGCATCCTCACTATCACATCCATCTATCATACATTTCATATTGTGTTGAAGCTCACCTTCAACACTACAAGTATCCAATCCATTTCTCTTTTGCCATCTTGAGGAATTGAAGCAAGGAACCAAGCTTCCTGAGGGCCACATTCATCACTGAAGATCAAACGGGAATAGGTGAACAAGGGAAATCGCTAGGTAAAAAGGTTGTGAGTATCAATTTCTTATTTTAAATCCTTATTTACTTGCACATTCTATTGATGTTTTTGGGTTTTTATAATTCATTTTGATTATCCCATTTTACCCATCACACCGTGCACCTTTGTTTGCTTTTGAATCTAGCCTTGACAGTACTTGATTCAGAGAGCTTTGTGATATAGCTTCATGGTTATCCTTGAACTTTGAATTTGTTGTATACCTTGGCTCTTTGTGTGGTTAATCATATGCATTGATGTTGTTGTTTATCATGATGTTGTAGACACTAACATGTTTCTTGCAGGGGTGTGTTTGTGGGAACATTTGACAATCGTAAAGTACATGTCACCTCTGGGGGGCATGGGCTTTGCGAAAGTCAGTGTTCCCTTGTGTGTTTTCTGCCTACCTTAACATGCTTGATATCAACCACCTTAAGGTGGGGGCATATATAAGGTAAGCTATCTGTTATAGATGTTAGCAATGTGTTTGACCTTAGATGCAAAGACTTGTACCCCAGCATAGTGCATCGTACATCTTGAGTTTGTTTGCAATCAATCAATCAATCAATCATGTAAGCCCTCTACGGAGGTGGGATATAGAGCATATCCTTTTTCTTAATACCTCTGTGGAGGTGGGGATGGTGTATTTCTTCGAGTAGATTGCATCATCTTGTCATTTTCAAAAGTCCTCTACGGAGGCGGGGAGCGGTTCAGTGACTAACTCAACCCTTAAGCATGTCTTTGGCAATTGTTGTAGCGAAGCCCAATCGTCAGTGTGTGCCTATAATGTTCTTGATATGGTGTTGGACCTAGAAATAGGTACACTCCATCACTTGTCTACTGTGTTTTCTCTGTGTCTTCAAGTGTGTGTGTTTTGGCATGCTTGTTTTGTGTGGCGTGTTTGTTGCCCCATATGCAGAGACCAGTGCCCTCAGGTAGTGTTTCCTACATTTTTGGGAGGTTTTGTGTGTCTTGTGTGTGTGTTGGTCCATATATACAGAGACCTGTACCCTTGGGTAGTGCATCCTGTATTATGGTAGGTTTGTTTACTTTCTAGTACTTGCATTTGCATTTCATATATGAGAAAAAGAAAATAAAAGATATCATTTGTCTTCCATGCATTAATGTGTCTTCTATGCATTAGCTATCTACTCTGTGTTCTGCATGACTGTAACTATCTTCTCCATGTTTTCTGCGCCTATTACTGTCTTCTGTGTGATTGGCATGTCTTCTCCATGCTTGATGTGTTTTCTGTTTTTGTGACCTTACTTTAATGCATGTATTGGCCTTGTGTTTATACATACATTAAAGTGGGGGATAAATTTAACATCAAAAAATGTCCCCTTGGGGGCTTTCCTCTCATAAGGTTTAGCACCTGGGTCTTTAGTATGCATTTAGGACATTTTAGTTCATATTTTGGCATCCCGATGGAATGAGACTTGGGTTCCATGGCAAATTAGACCTAGGTGGACCTCATGATCTGTACCCTACCCAAAATAGGGGGGAGGGCTTGGGCGCCCATGCCCTAGTCCTGACCTATTTTAGGGCAACCCCAATTTCTAGGTGTTAGTTTATGACCGTTAGTTGGTTCTTTTGCTGACACGGTAAAGTTTGATTATTAAAATCTTGGCAGGAATGCTTGTAGGTGCATATATAAGCATGTTTAGGCATTCATTTGTAAACTAGATGGCAATTGTGATGTTCAAGTGTTCTCAAGGTGACTCAAGGCTTTCTATGGTGTTGCAAGAGCAGACTTGTGTGTTTTGTGTGTTGATATTTGTAGATTTGAGCATCAATCTCCTCATGGCATGAAGAACATCTTCCTCCATGAGAGCTTCACTACAAGGTGACATATCATTTTGTTTTCATCATTGATTCCTTTGGTTTTTGCCTCTACCTCACAAGGGCACGCACTCTTTGTCTGACAACAGTGTTCAGATACTTAAGTGTCCTTCGGGGCTTGACTGAGGCAAGCCTCTAAACACCACAACCGCCAAACCAAGTCTTATGATTGTAGGTTACAGGTGTTGCATTTGGAAAAAGTGGAGTTTTAGGAAGGCTTGGTAGGCATCAGGGATTCATGATCTGAAGAAAGTCAAACACATGAGCACTTCCAGGACTAGGGCACTCACAACAATGTCCTCTATAGACAAATCTCGGGAAATAGAAATTATAGGGCTGATTAGTGTCAGAAGGAGGTACAAAATCCCCCAAAAAGTAGGTACCTTGGACTTGGGCGCCCGCACCTTAGTCCTTGACTATTCCGCTTCGGAACTCCAAAAACATGTATTCTGTGATTTGTTATTTTACTCTCGGCTGCAAGAGCTTTTTCTGTCTTTCATCAATTTGTTGCTGTATTTGCATAATTAGGATTTTAATAGTTAATTGGACATAGGAGAAGGAATAATTGATAATTAATTCCCTAATCCAAGTTTCCCTTCATTTGTAAGTGACCTAGGGTATGATAGTGTTTACCACTCGACCCTAGATCCTTCAATGTTAGGGTGAAAGGAGGATTTTAACATCTAAACAACAAAAGATTAACAAAATCCAATTTAACCTAAACAAATAGATACTAATTTAAATTTTTGCACAGGTCACAATGAGGCCAAGTTGATTGTTCCTTGAAGAAGTTCAAACTCATCTGTGTCTTGTTGTCTTCTGGAACCAACTAAGATGTCTACAGTGTCTCTTTCTTTGGCAGAGGCTTCTTGTTTTTGGCTTTGTTCTAGATTATCTTTATTTGAATCCTCCTTCTATTCTGGTGAAGAGATTTCCTTGATGTACTCCTCTTCTGGTTTCTCCTTGTCATTTTTTGCTTCTGGAGGAGGTGCTATTTGAGTTTCCACTGTAGGTACTTCCATCTTCTTGGGCACATGGTCATCTTTTCTTGCTTCTTGATCAGGGTTCACTTCTGGAACACATGTATTGTTTCCACCATTAGTTACTTCATTGTCATAGATGGTAGGGATATTGTATTTCTTTAGTATTACCAAAATGATCTCCTCTATTTCCTTGACAAATTTATCAGTTTCTCCTATCATCAGTGCATTCATTCTTTTCTTTGATCTAAACTCATTGTTAAGTGCTTTGGAGATTTTGGCCTTTTCTTTTGGAGTAATATTCGGACATAATTTTATCAGTGTGTGTTCTCTGAGCTCAATATCCTTAGCCATAGATGTTTCCTTCCTGACTGATAGAATATTGCCCAAGGTATCTGGGAGATCACCAATGATCTCAATGAGAGCTCTATTATATATGTTCAGATACTTTATGATAGCTTCTTCCAAAATCCTTTTATCAGCATTATTGTAATCATCACAAAATTTAGCCACAAGTTTCAGACTTCCATCAACAGTGACAGACTTTAATACACCTTCAAGTGTTAATGTGGCTTGAGACTCATCTATCTTCTATCTTTTGTTGGGTTTCTTCCTTCCAGAGGCTTTAGTAGTCTAAGCTTTAATTTTCTTGACATCTTCATTAGAACCAGTCTCTTCTTCATCCTTTTCACTTACACTTAATTACATACATTCTTATACCTTTTGTTTTCTATCTTTTTGCTCCTCTATCTATGGGCTTCTTTACAAATTCCTTTATGCCAGTAGATGTAGGACTAGAAGAGGAGGCAAAGCTTCTAGTAGACCTCTTTGTTGCTTGAGTTTTTTCTTCTTTTTCTTTAGGTTTATTTGGAACCTTAACTTTTTCACTTCCTTCTTTTTCCACTGCTTCCCTTTCTGCTTGACCTTTTTCCCTTGCTTCTCTGACTTGTTCCTTAGTGAATCCATGTTTTATGGAAATTTCTTCTGCCAGTTTCTTTATTTTCTTAGAGATCTTTGGTTACCTTACTTCAACATGAATTTTAGTATGCAATTCCTCATAAGTCCCAAATCTTTCTTCCTTGGGATCTTTGGGTTTACTTAATACACACTGAGCATAATTTTCTAATATACCACCATCTACCTCATATCCCATGGGCATAACCCAAACAATTCTAGGCTCAAAAACCTCCATTAAGCACTAATCCTTGGTAACCATGAAACAAATGGTATCTTTGTATTTCTCAACAATTTCCTTAGGGATTCTTTCCCTTGACTACATCATGCTTTGGAAATTTTGAAATAGCCCCACAGGGCATATTTCTGAGCATCCATACTTCTATGCTATTTAGATGCTTTCTAATTCGAACTGAAGCAGGTTTATCACTTATCCAGAGTAGATTCTTCATACCTATAAATTCTTGCATGTAGTAGAAGCATAGATAGAGAATCAACGTACCATATTTGAATGGATATTTCTACTCTTTGGTCTCCCTTAAATTTTCCATTAGTTGTTGTCAAAGTAGTTCACAAAGATCATATTCTGCATCTTCCTTCACCATCTCAAAAGCTGTATAGATTGCTGTACTGGATACTAAATTTTCATGATTTGAGAAATAAACATTATTGCCAATAACCATGGATGCAAATCTTAATGCATAGTCTTCAATATCACTGATTGTTAGCACTCTTTTATCAAACTTTGCTCTAGTGGCCGCCATTACTTTATCATTCTTCACGACTTTCAAAACTAGTACTGATCTGGTGGAGCATAGCCCAGTTACTACCCTTATAACATCTTTTGTGATCTTAAAGGACCTCTGGAGCCACATGATCTTAGTATGAATCCTTCTTAATACATATTGGACCCATTCATCCTCAACGAAGGTAAGAAAATTAATGTACTAAATAAATTTCTTTATCTCCAATGCCTTGTATTCATTCTTCAGATCGTAACCTCCATCACACAAGTGATTTAAAAATAAGTCAGTGAGTTTTCTCTTCCAATGTTCTTCTAGGGCAACATGAATATATGCCCTAACATCCTCTGTATACAAAATTTCGTGTAGAATGTGTGAGAATGCTCCCAACAAATCCACTTCTGTTGCTTTATAGGGGTGTTTCTTGAATTTTGGTCGAGGCCTTTTAGTGATATCTACTACTTGAGGTGTTGCCATTTCTACAAATAATCAAGCTAATTTCAGAAAGAATTTCAAACTATAAATACCTCTTAATGCTGGATTAGGGTTATCATTGCTTTGAATTACTGGAAATTTCTGATATCACTTGGGATATTACTACTGCACTCCTTGGACACTTGATAGCTCAAATATAAAGTGATTTATCCTTTGAACATTCACCTTTTTAACCTTTGTTTACTAAACCCTATTTGTCATTAATGTTATTTTCAAAAAGTTGTCAAACATTTCTCTATTAGGCACAGTCAATCAAGATTGCTTTGCAATGTGCCACACTTAATCTTTTCCTTCTGGTTCATTCTTCATGAGTTTTTTCTTGACAAGTTCTTCATCATATCTTTGTGTCATACTTTAGCACTAATCATTTGGCTAGGGGATTTGGATTTTCAATGTATCTCCCCCTGAGCCAGAGCTCCCAAGTCACTTCCCAGAGGAAGTATCTACACCAGATGCTGGTGCAGATCCATCCCTAAACTCATTCACATCCTTTTTGATCCTAATCATACTCATCTCCTTCTTGGTTTCCACTAGATCAACCTTCTCCTTGCCTTTACCATTTCTATGTTCTGGTTTCTTTTGTTCTGCATGATAATCTCTTTCCACATTTCTGGTTCTACAGAATCTAACAAAGTGTTCAGACTTGTTGCAATTGAAACACACAATATTTCTTTGACCTTGATTTCTCCTGACATTTGAATTTGTCCTTGATTTGCATTGGTTAGCCATATGTCCAAATCTATTGCATGCAAAACACTTGCCACTGAAGGATTGACCATTCCTTGAATAGTTTGGCATATTTCTTGGCACACTTCTACACTCATTTGCTTTATGACCAATCTTCTTGAAATTGAAACAATGACTAGATCTAAAAGATGGAACATTTTGATTTATTCTACTTCTACATTGAGTAGCCCTATGACCATACTTATTGCATATAAAACAATGACCATTAAAAGATGGGTACCTTTGAGCATTTGGTTGTCTGACCAGGGGTCTTCTAGGTCTTCTTTTTTGTTTTCTAAACTGGTTCCCTCTATTTTTCTTTACCTCATAATTTGCTTGACCAGATTTTGGACTACCTCCTTTCTCAAATCCCAAACCTTGTTTATCAGCAATACTCTTTTGACCAGCAATCATTTCATCAAGCTTTGTAGAACTTAGGTTGAACTTCTCTTCATAGCTCTTAGCTGCTTCTAGGTCAAATTTTAGAAGTAGCACATCTTTGCCCAATTTTTCACATTCCTCTAATTTATCCTTAAAAACTTGGCTCAGATGCCTTTCAATTTCTTCCTTCTTTTCAACTTCCAATGTCAACCCATTTAGGAACCCTTGTGCTTTATCTAATTGATCATTTAGCTCCTTGTTTTTCTCTTTGAATTTCCTAACTTACTCTCTTAGCTTTAGGATGCATTCATCAGCTTCTTGAATATTTGTTTTTAGATCCCTGATTTTGGCCTCAGATTTTTCAAGATCAACAAGGGCTGCTTCTAGTTCCTTGTTACTTTCATAGTTTCCAAGTCTTCTTATTGCCATGATTCCAGAACCCTAGATCTTCCTTAAGTTGTTAGAATTTTTCCAAGAAACCTAGCTTTGATACCAATTGTTGAATATAATAAACACTGAGAGGGGGGGTGCATCAGTGTTCTATACAACCATTTATGTCCTTGCTCTTTTATCCAATTACCAAATTCAATTAAGTGAAAGTAGATTAAACAAATAAAAAATGACCATAAAGACATAACACATCAACGCCAAGATTTTTACGTGGAAAACCCAAAGAGGAAAAAACCATGGAGAGTGTTAGCTCTCAATATTATTATTATAGTACAATACCAAATTACAAGAGACTCACTACATTAGGGCTCACTACCTGGAGCTCACTGCTCAAGAGAAAAGGCTCACCGCCAATCAGAAAAAGAAAGAAGAAGAAGAATGGCTCACTACCAAAGATGAACTTCTATGGTTGCATCTACATATGCATGATTATAGTTCCAATTGAGCTTATAAATATTGACTCAGAACTCTTCATTTCATTCTGCCCCTGTTTCTCTACTCTGCTTTTACATATGCTCAAGATCTCCCTTCATATGTTGTGGCTACTTTTCTTAACATATTTTCACATCACATCACTACTACATATCATCCAACACTGAAATCCAACCTCTATTTATATCCACAACTAAATCTTTCTCATGATCAAGTCGGAAAGCCAACTGTGAAATGTGTAATTCTATTGGCTTGACCTTATGTACAATCTACAATGTAGACCCAAACAAATGTGTAGAAATTTTCATATAGGTCGACTCTAATCATACAACTGCTTACGTTTATCATCCAACTCATATTTCTTCTCCGCATAAGGATTTAACCAACCTGTCAGCTTGCTCCTTAATAACATATATGATAGGTTCCTCTGCCACATCACAACTTTTGCTGCAGACCAAATGTGCCTTCATGAATCATATTCAACAAACATTAATGATCTCTTAACATGTCTTCAACTCCACAGAACAAGATAAATCTATATGCCAAGATGCAGACATTAGAACTATTGCCCTGACACACTATAACAATGTCATATAGGATGTCGATATTGGAGAGCCTGTAGAATAAGATTCGTTACACTTCTAGAGCTACAGTCTTGGAGTTAGGTAGTCATGACACATATCTATACTTCCTTAGAACTGTAGAACAAAATATGCTAATGTGGAGGAATGAGGACTAATTTACTCAGTACTATTCACTATCTCTATCTTAACTCTATCCACCCGAACTTACACTTTTCACCAGATGACTTCCGAAGGAGGTCAGATCTTGATTATTGGAATATAACAACAATAGGCAGTTATAAACATCATACCTAAACCTCATCTGCGAGTATTCAATTGTGGAGGCATACTGATTCACTTTCCACCCCTTAGAATACTTCCCATACTTAGCCATTTTGGACTTCTGAACCAAAATACTTTGTGCCTTGTTGCCAACTCAAGATTGTTTGCCAGAGTAGTGTCTCTTTGCCATGCTGATGGATTCTCTTTGCCTTGTTTCCTTCAATGAAAACACTTAATTCTAACACAAAGTAGTGTCTCTTTCCAACAACTCATACAACATCTCCAAACACCTCTTTTCTTTTGCACATCAAAGATTTTTGCCACGCATCTTCAACCTTGAAATCTAGGAACAACAAGTCATCTGAAACACACTACAACATGCTGTCATTTGAAAAACTAAAATTGCGGACCACCAAGTCACTTAAAAATGCAAGGAAGCATGTAATGCACATCCATAAACATATCCATAAAACTACAAAGGCAACCATTCACTTCCAGAGGAATGCAGAGTATTTCAACATGCCTTCAACACTACCTCACTCTTGCTAAAACACATGCCAATACTCTATCATGTATAACTTTCACAATGAAGTCACAAATGATCTAAAAATTTAGAATTATCACCTTCATTGCACCCTAAACATAGTTCTCAAACTGCATAGCCATAACTATTAATGTGAAGGAATGCGAAGCATTCCGTTACTGTATAGTAACTATCTTCAACATTGTCTTCAAACTGCAAAACACTTTTTTGATGATCCAATCATCTTGAAACTTGGATTAGGCCATTAGTAACACCATCAACACATTTGATCATCTTTGTGCTTCTAATTCCCATATTAATATAAGTTTATAGTCAACTCTACATTGAATAAGGTATGACATCCAACCATGAACTTCAGTTACCTCACTGTATTCAACATGACATCCAACCATGAACTTTAGTTACCTCAATGTATTCAACATGACATCCAACCATGAAGTATACCTTCTTTGATGGATAGGACATGACACGAACAACCGTGAACATCATCACACATCTAAAATAGTGCATCACACATCCAAGATAGTGCTGACATCAATGACAACCATATGATAGTGTTGACATCAATGACAACCTAGGAACCATATGTGTAACAATCTCCCCCTTTGGCATTGATGGCAACACATGCCTACACATTTCTCCCCATTTGACATCAATGACAAATAGAAACCACTACTTTATTATCAGTGACCACATGCTTGCACATTCTTTCTTAGAGAATGACTTCTTGTAGAAAACAAACTCCCCCTATCATCAGCAACCACTACCTGCTCCCCTTGAGAGGTAGCCACCATCATTCCAGAATAAGATATAACATTAACTCCCCCTAGATAGATGCACCACTATGCATCTAGCAAGGAGGGTCAATTACCCATAACTGAGTTTGTCAAAGATCCTCAAAAGTGTCTTTTCCAAGAGCCTTTGTTAAAATACTTGGCATCTGATCCTTTGTTGGAACATATTCCAACATCACTTCCTTATTTGCAACCTTCTCTCTTAAAAAGTGATACCTGATTGCTATATGCTTGGTTCTAGAATCCATCATTGGATTCTTGGAAATATTGATAGCACTTGTATTGTCACACAAAATAGGAATATGCTCATCATACAATACCTTGATATCCTCTAGGGTGTTCTTCATCCACAACACTTGTGTACAATAGGATGCTGCTACAATACATTCTACCTCTGCAATTGATAAGGACACTGAATCTTGCTTCTTGCTCTACCATGAAACCAATCTGGTTCCCAAAAAGAAAGTACTGCCACTTGTACTTCTTCTATCATCAACACAACTAGCCCAATCATCATCAATATAGGCACTCAAATCAAAGTCATTACCTCTTGGATAGCATAAGCCATAATCAAGAGTTCCTTTTAGGTATCTGAATATCCTTTTCAATGTCTTCTCATGTGTTTTCTTGGGATTAGTTTGATATCTGGCAACCACACATATTACATGCATAATATCAGGTCTAGAAGTAGTTAGTTACAATAATCCTCCAATCATAGATCTATAAACAGTCTGGTCCACCTCTAGAGTCTTTTCATCCTTGATCAAGTGAGATTTAGTGAACATTGGAGTACTCACTGGCTTTGAATCCTCCATACCAAACTTCTTTAACAACTCTTTGACGTACTTATCTTGAGAAATAAAGATACCACCTTCTAGCTGAGAAATTTGAAGTCCAAGGAAGAAAGACATCTCACCAATCATAGACATCTGAAATTATTTTTACATCTCCTCTACAAACCTCTTACACATATCATCATCTCCACAAAAGGTGATGTCTTCAACATATACTGCAACTATCAAAATCATGTCTCTTTCTACCTTGATATAAAGATTGCTATTTGTAGTACCTTTCTTGAAGCCCTACTTAAGTAAGTACTTATCTAACCTAGCATACCAAGCCCTAGGTGCTTGCTTGAGACCATACAAATATTTTTTGACTTTGCATACCATGTCCAGATCTTCTGATATCCAAAAACCATCTAGTTGCTCAATATAAACCTCTTCGTCTAGGTCACTATCCATAAATGCTGACTTAACATCCATCTAATGTAACTTGAAGTTCATATGAGCTACAAGAGCAAGGAAAATTCTAATTGCCTCTATCCTTGATATCAGAGAAATAGATTTGTCAAAGTCAATGCCTTCAACTTGTGTGTATCCTTTGCATACCAATCTTGCTTTATTCCTTACAACTTTACCTTCTTCATTCATCTTGTTCCGAAACACCAATTTTGTTCCTATAACATTCTTATTGGCTGGTATGGGAACCAATTCTTGTGTCGGATCTTCTCAATATGATCGAATTCTTCTTCCATTGCCTTTATCCATCCATCATCTTTGCTAGCATTAACAAAGGTTTTAGGTTCTACTTTTTCTAGAAAACACAAGTTTAATTACTCATGTGTTTTAGCCAAATTTCTCCTTGTCAGCACCCGTTCTTTCTTATCTACAATGATCTGATCTTCTGAGTGGTTCTTCTGAACATACTTTTCTAGAGTCTTAGACACTTGCTCCAGTTCTTGTTCCTTTTCTTCTTTCAATTCTTCTTCATCTTCAATGCATGGAAATATATCAGATTCAGACTCCTTCGATTCTTGTGAGATCTGATATAGGTCTTCATATACCTTAAAATTTGTGCTTTCAATCATCTTTCCCAACCACTTGTTGTAGCATCTATAAGCCTTGCATCTAGTTGAGTACCCAAGAAAGATTCCTTCATCACTTCTGATATAGCATTTGCTGCCAGAGATCTTGAAGTATCTAATAGTGGGAGGTCTTCCATACCATAGCTCATAAAGGGTCTTAGTGTTGTTGATCCTCAGTTGCACTCTGTTAATTAGATAGATATTAGTGTGAACTACATTCTTCCAGTACATATCAGGTAGATTTACATCTTTCAACATTGCCCTAGCCATCTCTTACACAATTCTATTGTTCCTTTCTACTACCTTATTTTGTTGAGGGGTCCTAGGAGCTAACAGATGTCTCCTAATACCATGATCTTCACAAAAATTTCTAAATTCAGTTGAAATGAACTCACCTCCTATATTAGACCTTAAGCACTTGATCTTAGCCTCCACTTAATTTTTGACCATAGCATTGAATACCTTAAATTTATCAAGGGCATCTAATGTTTCTCTTAATAAAGTAACCCAAGTCGTTCAAGAATAATCATCAGCAAGATTGCACATAAACTACCTCTCACCTTGTTGACTCTTTACTCTTGTAGGGCCATATAGATTAGTGTGAATTGACTCCAATAGCTTTCAAGAAGAATATTCTTTTCTTTTGAAACTTATCTTTTTCTGCTTTCCCATTTGACATTCCATGCATAATGTGTTTGCATGCTTGATTATCTTGGGCATGTCTCTTACTACATGAGTAGAACTAATCTTTACCATATTATCGAAATTGTTGTGTCCCATTCTTTTGTGCCACAACCAACACTCATTGGATTGAGCCAACAAACATGTTCTTCTGTTTACTTCTTTCAGATGATAGATATTATTATATGTCCTAATACCTTCTGCAACTAGTTTTCCAAACCCTTCTTGATTTCACAACCCTTGGCATGAAAGGTGAGATTATACAATTTGCTACACATCTGACTGACACTAAGAAGATTGTGTTTTAGCCATTTGACATAGAGGACTCCTTAGTCCTATTCTTTCAATCAATAGTTGCAGTGCCTTTTCAAAATATTTGTGTTGAATCACCAACAAACTTGACAGCACCACCATCTCACTTCTCAAGGCTAATAAACTTCTCCTTGTCACTAGTCATATGATTTGAGCAACCACTGTTGATTACCCAAGCCTTAGCTTCCTTTTTTGCATTAAAGGAAGTCCATACAACCTATTATGTTATAAAAAGTGTCCCTAGGACTTTTTACCTCCTAGTTTAGCTCCTTGATTCCCTTAATTTAATCATGCATGTTCAAAACTTATATTGGAGCAATTTCCCCTCAAACCCATGTCAAATGGGGCTTAGGGGTCCACATTTAATGTTTATCATGACTTAAAATGATGCCTTGGACTTGGACGCCCGTGCCCTAGTAGTCCAGGCCTATTTTGTTAGGATCTAAATTTAGATTTTCGATATTGGACCTTTAAAAAGGTTTCCCTTTGTTGACATTTTTAATTTGAATTACGAAAGTTTAGTGGGAATGTATATATAAAAATATTTTAGACTTCATTTTAAACCTATATGCATAATGTGAACTTGTGATATTGAGCTAAGGGATTTCAAGCCATTCATTGTGTTGCAGAGCAAAATTGTGTTGTTATTGTGCTTATTTGTTGCAGATTTGGTTTCATCATTCCATCTCCTCATGGTGTGAAAGATCTTCATTCTGTATGAGGACTTCACCTCCAAGGTGACATTTATTCAAATTTCAATCAATCTATTTCATCATTTGATTTTGCCTTTGTCCACCAAGGACATTAACTCTATCTAATAATGGTGTTGGAAGGCTTGAATGCCATTTCAAGGCTTGACTGAGGCAAGCTCCTAAATACCACAACTCCTAAACCCCTCTCCTTATGATTACAGGTTACAAGTGTGGGATTATGTCAAGTGGAGTTGCAAAGGATTAGAGAAGAGGATAAAGATTTTGGATCTGAGAAGAAATCGTAGAAAACCTAACCTATTGGACTAGGGCACCCACCATGTAGTTCTCCCAACTGGCATCTTTGAAAACTTTGAAGTAGGTTGTAGTCTTACACAGTCCACTATTCCAGATCTATAGAAAAATTACCCTGTCGTCCCCAATGTTTCTGCCTCTAGAAATCTAAATCTTAGTATGTTTCTAATCTGTATTTAGTGCCTTCTTGTGTGATCATTTGTCATATCTTGTTTGTCTGTATCCAATTTCATATAATTATGGTTTAAGGCTTAATTGAAATAGGGTTTGACAAATCTACCAATTTAATCTATCTTTCCATATCATTCCTAAGCAAGATCAACTTGTATTTGAGTCCTTTCTATCTTTAGTGACTCGGATTGATTGTTGTCCTTGAATGTTATTATGAAAGGAGGGTTTGATTGAATCTACCTTAACCACACTTCAACTTATCTTCTTTTCATACATAAAATTTCGGTGAACCTATGATTTTACTAAACTTGCATCTTGCTGAGTGATGTAATCAGTCTTTGCATCTCATATCATATTTATCATCATACCTTTAAAAATCTTGCATACATTTAAAAAATTTAAAAAAACTAAGCATTCTAGGCTTGCATGAAGGTATAGTTTTGCATATTTTGTTTTGCATATCATAAAAACTTTTAATTTTCTGCTATTTACATCAGATCTTAGATAATTATAGAATTTCATCATTTGATGATCTCTTACCTTGCATTTACATATCTCATTTGCTAGGGTTCTGCTTAAAAAATTGCATTTTTCATATAACTTAGTCTTAGCAAAAACTAGTGTTTGTAGACAAAATTTCATTTTCATATTTTGCTACTCCTTTTGAACATTCATTCAAATCTGATTTTGAAGTGTAGTGTTGGATCATAGTGCATACTTTCACATCCTAGCTTTGAAACTTTCACCTTTTTCAATTACACATCGTGTATTTCAACAAGCATAACTACCTTGGTCCTTTGGTTTGTTCTATTAGTTTGTGCATTGAGTGTTGTATGCCTTTACATGATTTGTATAACCTACTACCCTAATAGAAACATCCCTCTAAGGAGAATTATTACACTAATGGGTTCTAGTCCTCCTAATACCAATGGTGTACCAACACTAGAAAATCCATTGAACACTTACATTACAAAAGGTGAAACAGAAACTTTACAAGATATCATACCTCCTACTGATACAATGGAAGAACAAACATTTCATTATTTTTAAGATCCTATTGATGTGATAACACATGTATGTGATTATCAAATCAACAAACCTGATAAAGATCTAGTTGATTTTCAAGCATTTGTTGAAAAAGAAAGGATAGCTAAAGATGTTGTACCTGTTGTTTATAGTCTAAGAGAGTTATGAAAAGCAGGACAAGATGGTGTTAACACACTACATGGGATATCCCATATATTGGGTAACAACATTATGATAGTGACTTAATGTGCAAATACTATTAACAATGTGTCATCACCGAATCATAGACAGGTATCGACACCTATACCGACTACCAAAATGTCTACTTTCACATCATCAATCCTCACTACTAATGCACAATCTTGTAGTAATGATACCACTAGTATGGGAGTATCTAATGACATTAATTCACAGAATAACAAGGCTATGGGATTCAATTATAAAAAAAAATCACCTAGGGTGACTTCTTATATGAATAATCACTCTCAACCAGCTCTCCATTCCACCTATTTTCAACCACCTTTCAGTTACAATTTTTCTCAACCACCTTTCACTTACAATTGTTTTCAACCACCTTTCTTTACCAATCACAATCAATCACCTCAAAATTTCATGACCATAGCTTCTAATTCTTCTCAACAACAAACTCATCACTGAATGATGCCTTGTTAAACCAACTCTTGCAAAGCATGACGTCCTTACAACAAAAGGTGACAAAATTGACTAATTCTTCCCAACCTACTTTACCAACATATCATGCTCATAGTCCTTTATCTTATGCAATTTTAAGAACTCCTATGCCTAAAAAATTTGAGACTCTTCACTTTGAAAAGTATGGTGGTAAACGTGATCCTAATACTCATGTGGCAGCATTCATGGCAATGTGTAGTGGTTTCTTCTTCGAAGAGGACTTGCTAGCGAAACTCTCCCTATGATCTCTCAAAGATACTACTTTGGAATGGTTTTTCTCATTAGCTCTGAACTCAATAGACTCTTTTTCACAACTAGTTGATCAATTCTTACAACACTTCCAAGCAAACATTGGGCATATCATCTCTTTGATTGACTTGGTTCATTGTAAACAAGGTTTGAAAGAGAAATTGATAGAATTCATTAGTCGATATCAAGGTCTCATATCAAAAATACAATACCTAACTAAAGATGAAAATCTTCAGAAGGTATTCATTGCAAATTTACAACCTAACATCCATGATAAAATCCTCTTGATGAAGTATAGCTCTTTTCAACATTTTTGCACAATGCTTCATGATTACTAGCTTTTATCTAGTCAATATGAGCATAAAAAATCATTGGCTCAAGTTGGTCAATCAATGATTGGACCTTCTCAAAACAACTTTAAGGGGAATAACAAGAGTTTAATCAAGATCAATGGACAACATTCAAATAATTTTCAATCACAAGTGTCTGCTATTAGTAATCCTAAACGGGCACCATTTCAATTCAAACAACAACATCGACAATTTACTCCATTATCTAACTCTCTTCAATCAATTATGAATGAAGCAGCAAGCAACAAGCTTTTGAAGCTTCCCCCTGTGAAATCGTTTCATAGAAACAGGATACGAGGACCATCATTTGATACTAATACCTTTTGTCGGTATCACCACACGGTAGGACATGACACCAAATGATGTATGTGTCTTAAACATGAAATTCAAGAGCTCATCAATTATAATATAATACAGGTAAATGGAGTGAATGACAATGGAAATAAGTTAGTTGCCCCTTTGAATCAGAATTTACAGATTTTCACTAATTCTTTTCCTAAGCATAATGACAACAATATGGTAGAGCAAAATAAAATAGAGCAAGAATATGACTATCTTGACTATGATGAAATAGTTTTCATGATAGAAGTGGATAAGGATAAGGTTGAAGACTCACCTCATCCACAAGAAAAAGGTATCTATGTTGAGGTTCCTTTGTTGTTATCCCTTCAAGGATCGGGACACAACCAAGATGCATCAAATACACAAATTGAGAAATCTTGACAGAATAACATTAATCAAGAAAAATTCGTTATGATGGAAAGCATTCCATCCCATCGTAAAATACTCCTTCATCAAGAAAATTAGAACAAGAAATCAAAGGACGAGAAAAGAATAGAGTGACTGTCATTAGTGGGAAATAGCAATAATTCCCCTCATCATAAGCAACAATATATTTTCATCATACACGATCTGGAGAAACAAGTATTACATGATCATTACGAAAAGAAGAATTAATCAACTATGAATTTCTCACAAAATTTGTCACACTTGATGGAGCACCACTCTAAGTTGCTCACAAGTTTGAATTCCACTTAGATAAGATGAAATTTGTGTGTGTGTGTGTGTGTGTGTGTGTGTTGTGTTGTGTTCCCCCGTGATGTGTTGTGTGTTGTTTAGGTCTCCTAGGATGACCCTTGATACTCTTGTAAGTTCAAGGATACTGGGAGATTGCCTCTTTTGTGACCATTCTTCTATTTGTTTTTGTTGGTGTTGGAAATAAGCCACACCTGGACCGATGATGGACTGGTCCAAGAGGGGCTAGTAGCTCAGTGGTAGAGCAATCCAACATTTAATGGAAGGTCCTAGGTTTGAGTCCTAGCTGGTCCATGTCTTAACATGGTATTAGAGCCAAGCCCAGGCTAGGAGCTCCAAGCACTCGAGAGGTGTGGCTTAAGGGGGGTGTTGGTGTTGGAAATAAGCCACACCCAAACTAACAATGGACTAGTCCAAGAGGGGCCAGTAGCTCAGTGGTAGAGCACTCCAATAGCGAATGGAAGGTCCTAGGTTCAAGTCCTAGCTGGTCCATGTCTCAACATGGTATCAAAGCTAGGCCTAGGCTAGGAGCCCCAAGCGCATGAGAGGTGTGGCTTAAGGGGGGTGTTGGTGTTGGAAATAAGCCACACTCGAACTGACGATGGACTAGTCCAAGAGGGGCCAATAGCTTAGTGGTAGAGCACTCCAATAGCTAATGGAAGGTGCATGTCTCAACAATTTCATCTTTCTTCTATCCTTCTATTCTCTATTTTATTGTTGTGTGTTGTGCCTTAGGGGCATAGCATTGCGGTTGATGTCTTGGGGGCATCCCCCTATGTGGTGTTCCTAAGGCACTTGTTATCCTCTCTCATTTTTATTATTTACCTTCTTCAATGGTTCTACCTAGTTGGTGGATGATGAAAACAAACAAATACTGATATAGACCATGTGTGCCTTCAATGAGTAAGAAAAAATAGACCTAGTCCATATATTAAGATGGGGTTGATATATATATATATATATATCCTAGACTTGACTAGTAGAATCACTCTATGTGATATATCATGTTGTCTTATCTCTTCTAACAAACCTTTGCAACACAGCTACTCCATACACTTTGGATTGTTTTGTATCTCACCTTGTTCTTACACTTGATCCTGAGATACCCACAGTATAAGCCCAACGGCTATACTTAGATCCAAACCTGTAAGTGTAGCCTTGGTTTCTTGATGTGATATAATACATGCATAGTTTTCATGATTTGATTTGATTAATATCTTAGAGTAAGATGTTCTAACCTTATCTCTTTATTATCTTAGCATATCTTATCAATGTGTTTATGGGAACATTTGACGATCGTGGTAAATGCCACCTTTGGGGGCATGGGCTTTGCGAGAGCTCTTGTTCCCTTGTATGTTTTTACTCTACCTTAATGTGCTTGATATCACTAAGCAACATCAACCACCTTAAGGTGTGGGCATATATAATTGTAACTATCTGGTTATTTTGGCACTAACAAAGTGTGTTTGCATACATTGATCTATTGCATATTCCTCCTTTTCACTGTAAGGTGTCTTCGTGATGCAGGTGGGGTTGTATAATTTGAGCACATGCTTCCTTTTCACTATAAGTGTAAGCACAAAAATCATGCAGAGCCTCCACAAGGACCCCTATGATGATTCAAATCCTTGTCACGTACATGTAAGAATGAAATATTGTCTTTTAAGAAGCAAGCCTCTTAATGATGTGTCCTCTTTCTTGTCTTGTGTCATTTCCTCTTTGTTGATTTCTCTCTCTCCCTATTTGTGACACTTTTTTACACTTGTTGCAACACTTGTCGACTTGCATTTTATGAGCTTTCGACCTTGTTCCTAATCCTTGTGAGTGTCTTGTAGGTGAGTTTTCACCTCTCCCCTTTATTTTCCATCCTATGCACCTCTAGAAGCATTCTAGAGGTCCCTCCTATCCATCTCCAGCCTTCAGTTTTCAGTTCTGCTCAACCAATCCAAATCTCCCCCTATTATTTCCAGATCTACCCAAGGAGATCTTGTTGATATAAGTGGAGATTTGGATTCTTGCACATGACTAACCTGTTTCTGGAGGCAAGACCCCTCCATTTCTACTCTTCTTGCATCTCCCAGCCTGATTTTCTACATCTGATAGACTCCCCCAGGTGACCTAGGGTCACCCCCTAGGTGACCCATGGTTGCCCAGGGGTGACCCTACTGACAAAAGGGGCAACCCTTCCAGTTTTATAGCTATGGAAAAACTCAAGTTTCTCACTCATTTTTGCTCCGTTTTCACCCATTTTTGTTCCATTTTGCATGATTTTTGATGCCTAATATGGATTTGACTATATCATGCACCCACACATGCATAATTAACTCCATTTGATCTAAAATTAACAACTCAATCAATCTCATGGATTCTTCTAACTCCATTTCTTCTTCAATGATAAGCTACCATTGCTTCATCACTCTCTAATCAATTGAGTTCACTGGGTAATCAACCTTATTAACTCCCCAATCAATCCTTGTTAACTCATCAATCAAATGAGTTAACTTCTGAATCAATTCCACCTCTCATCCCTTCTTCTAACCTATAAATACCCATCACCTCTTCATTATTTTCCAAGTTGTTGGAGAATACTCTTCTCATCTTCACAAGTTTTTTCAAGCTTCTTCACATGCCTTTGAACCTCTTTCTTTATTTCTTTATTTATTTATGTCTTCATTTCTTTCTTCATTTCTTTAGATCTTCAAAACTTTCATTGTTGCATAGCTTCAAAGCTCTTCCATGAAGGCAAATTCATTATGCACATAGCTCTTGCCATTTTTTTCCTCTCAACTTTAGGATTCCAATGCTCTCACAGGACGAAGGTGCCTTTTGCTTTATTTTCTCAACCATAGCTCTCACTGAGCTCATTCAAGCTTCATCAAAGCTTCTTTTTTCTTCTTTGTGTCATTTTGTCATCGAGAGGATCTCCCACTACCACAAAAGGACTCGACATTGCCATCATCAAGGATTGCTAAGGGTAGTGGGGTCACACAAATCTTCATTTCTTTCAGGTTCCTTCATTATTTTGTTCAATTAATAGTAACTAGAAAATCAAATTTGCTCTTGGGAGCAATAAAACATTGCTTTTTCCTTGATAATTAGATCTTGCATGTTAGATCAGTTACTTTCATATTTCTAGATCTAGATTATTAGAAGAAGCATTTTCCCTCTTCTCTAGATTAGATTACTTCAAAATCATCAAAAACCACCAAAACATAGGTTAAACTTTGCAGTAGGAAAATCATATTAGATTGCATACATGTTTCCCTTTCATAGATTAAAAGCACTTTTATTTCCAAAATACTAAAAAAACACAAAAAATGTTTTGCATATCATTTAGTTTGCATGCATATAGAAACCCTAGAATAGACAAAATTGCAAACCCTTGATACCATCATGAGGTAATCATAGTTAAATGATCCAATCAAACCCTCGATACCATCACGAGGTAAAAACAAGTCAAAACAAAGTCAAACCCTAGGTCAACTAAACCCTAGGTTGTAACCCTAAAATCTAGTTAATGTTAGCAATTACACATCTTCCTCTATCTCAGCTCTCGAATGTGCCTAAGAGTGAGGGGAGAGTGGGTGAGGGCTATCCATGATGAGATCTAAGAAATCTATCCAAGACCACAACAAGAAACATTTGTTCTGCCATAATGAGACCCATTCGTCCTCTTATTGTTAGAAGAAACTAGACAACACCAGATACAACAAGAACTTCTTCAACGCATAGAAAGACAAGAGGACATAAACAAACAGAATCACCTACCCACACAAAGGTGGAATCTAAGATTCCCTAATAAGAGAAGAGAAACTAGTGACCCTTCGAATCATAGGGTTATCTCAAGTACAACTTCAATCAAATGAAACATACAACCAAGCACACAACAATAAAGCCCATAGTACTTGCCAACCCCTCTTTACAAAGTCTAGCTCTCCAACGAGCCAGACCCCCACCATGTCTTACCTCCTCTCGACTGGCTAATTCCATGTGAGAGAGAGTGACGTGGCAGATCACCCCATGGAAAGGAGGTAAAGGGTCCGTGTGCATGCCGAAATCTAACCCAATAGCCTCAGGCAACCAAAGTCATGATTTTGAGCATACATATTTTGGTGAACCCGACGTGAAGAGCAAAGCCTCTTAGTTATGATTTTTATGTCCCATTAGGTGGATCTCATTTCCATCATCATTTAGATATGATGTCAGCTTCACCACATATTTTGGTGAACCTGACATGAAACACAAAAACTTTTGATGGGATCTTTTGCATTTCCATGTGCTTCTTTCATTGCATGCTCATCTTTCATGTCCATCTTCATTTCATTCATTTCGTGGTGTTTCCTACACTCCAAAACTAGGACAAAATCACACCAAGTTCAAGGGAATTACCCCTCAAATGAAAGTAGCACATGTTCAAATTCAATAACTTCAATTGCAAATTAGTCAAACTCAAAAGACTCAAAGGGGTTCCAACAAGATCCCCACAACATTGACCAAATCAAAACATGCCAAGTGAGTGTTCGGTATGAGATCCATCAACAAGACCAACTCATAACAAGCGATACAAAAATGGCCACCCAAATAGACAATGAATTGAGCCATCAAAAGAAAAGCTTACAAGAAGCTTGGGGGGCACATAAACCCCTCCATGTGGTACATCATGATAAAAGACTTTTGATATGTCAAGTATCATCAAAAGGAACAAGTGGGGTCAGTCAGACCCTAACACAAAGCAATCAATCTCAAGATTGTAAAACTCAAAGAATGGAGAAAGCTTCACTCATAGACCTTACAGAAACCTTGGTCCAGGGAATCAGGACCATTGAAGCTAGAAATGATTGTCAAAGAGAAATTCAGGAAAAACTTAGGGCACAAGGAAATCCTTTCATTGATAAAAGTCAATCAAACCATGGGGCAACACAAATTACCCCTCATCTAAATTCCCATTCATATGACACACATAACAAAGCATTCAGGGCTCCCTTGCCCTCACAATCCAACACGACAAGTCTCAATTAAATAGGTGGGATTCCTACGATGTAAGATCAACCACAAATGATCCCACCTAATCTTCAAAACATAAACATGATGCCATCTAGTCATCCAACTTTTTTAGGATATCAACAATCTTGTATACCCTTTCAACAAAGACAACAAGCTCCACTCGAAGGACTAATGTTTAGAGGAACAAAATCCTCTACACATAACTCCCTCCTAGGTACATACCTTGAGTATTTAAAGGATCCTCTTGAATACAACATTTGTCAGGTTATACTACCACGACCCCTCCCTAAGCTTCCAAATATTAAAGGATAGGGTGACCCAAACTCTCATATCAGGGCTTACATCATGGTAGTGCGAGAACTCCTTCCTTGGGATGGGGTGGTAGCAAATATGTTTCCAAAGACTTTAGAGGGTATCACTTTGGATTGGTACTATTGACTTCTAGAAGCATTGATCCACTCTTTTAGGCAACTCATTGATCAATTTACAGCTTCCTTTGACATAAGCAAATTGGTCAAGATAGGAATATGAGAATTTTTAACAATCAAACAAGAAGCTAATGAGTCGGTTGCCCATTTTATCACATGATGGAGGAAAGTTCTCTATTCTTCAACTAGCACACCAAACATGGATCATAGAGAACTTTGTGATCTCTTCTTACATGCTCTCAACAATGAAATACAAGAACAAGTACAAAAAGTCCCTTATAAATCATATGAAGAAGCACTCGAAAGTGCCCTTAGAATTGACCAAGTTGATATTGATAGTGGAAGAAGGGAGTATGATTCCAATGGAAGGTTGATAAACCATGATACAAATGACAAATCCCCAACAAATAATGAAGACATATATGGGTCAAAAAATAACAATTATGACTACAATAGTCATACAAATTTAGGAAGTGAAAATGCCAACTATCCCTTGAGAATCAACAAGAAGTCATACAAGAATCATCATAAACCTCGATATCACAATCGTGATAAATATTGCTCATTTCACAAGAGAAGGGGGTATGATATCAAGTCATGTCAAGGGTACCTTCAGTTCATATCAAATCTCCCAAAATGTCAACAAAAAACATTCGTGGACACATTCTCACAAGATGAAGAACTTAGTCCCAACACCTTTGATCAAAACACATTCGGCCTTGTGGAATTGGATAAATATTATGAAATTTGCGTCACCCAAGGACCAAAACAAACAGATGAGACCAACAATTCATATTTTTATCACATGTTAGAGCTTATCAAGAGTTCTCCTACACACAAGAATGCTCTCCTCAAAGCCTTAGACCTAGGCCATCTTGTTCAAAACACTCCAAGTGAAAAGTGTTCATAAACATTTGATTTTGAAAAGCTACCCTCGGATAATGACATATCTAAACAAGGCAATCTCCCCCTCCATCTAATAGTCCAAGTTCAAGATTATTCTATTAAATGTGTAATGATTGATGATGGATCTGCAATCAACATAGTCTCCTTTTCACTTCTTCAAATAATGGGTTATGATGAAGCTCAAATCACAAAACAAACTTCCATCCTTAGAAATCATGATAACCCAAACACTCAAACCATGGGTAAGGTCAATATTCAAATCACAATGGGTCCTAAAACCCTCCCAAGTGAATTTTATGTCATCAATGAAGAAACCACTTACAACATGATCCTAGGAAGGCCTTGGATCCATAGGATGAGGTCCGTTCCCTCCACATTATTTCAAGAAATACACTTCTCGTACATGGGACAAACCCACGTCATCAAAGGAGATCTTGATCCTTTTAGCCTTTATAGAGTTAAACAAGTAAAAAGAAGGGGAAGTCCATGGAAGCCACTAATGACCCAAAAATCAACAATTTTGAAAAAGGAGAGACATCAAAACAAATTGTAAACATAGAGAAAACCTCAAAATGTATATGGAAGGGGGCAACAAGAGAATTCCCCTTCAATCCCAACTTAACAAGGACTTATGATCCATTCAACTTAGTGGCCATTCCAATTGAACCAGACATAAACATCCCTATGGTTGAAATCATGACTAAAGAAGAAGAACCAGAATCCACACAAAAACTAGGAGAGCCAACACCAACTCCAATTGCCCCTCAAAAGTTCAAAACAAGCAACAAAACTATACAAGAGCAAAAAAATGGTAAAGTTAGGGGGAAAATCATCAAATCATGAAACATGTGAATATACAAAATTGCTCACTGAATACAAAGACATTTTTACACCAAGTCTTCAAGTGTCCTTGTAAAAGATTTCAAGTGAAGTTTAGACAAATTGGATAGGTCCACACATAGTTAAGGAAGACATCAGAAATGTCGCTACCTCTTATGCATTATGGAAGGAGAAGATCTTAGAATCTCATAAAAATCATAAAACATAAAAATACAAAAAAAATCAAAATGCCAAAAACAATTTATTTCTTGCATTTCTGTATCATTCTATTCATCTTGCATTACAATCATTGAATTTCTCTTGCACTAGTTTCCCTTCGGTAAGGAGTCTAATGTTGTCTAGATATACGCCATCCTTTCAAGACCTAGAGATGCCCCATTTTCACATATCACCATTATCCCCTTTTCATTCCCAGTGATTCTAATCAAAGCCTAGCTCTTTGCTTTACACTGATCCTAGTCTTATGAGTCAAGATTTTAGGTCTAAGCAAAATCAGTATTCAAACCTATAGTGTTCAAAAGAAGCTTGCAAGTAGACCAACCCAATTCTTCCCTAGTAGTAGAGAAGTCCAAATGGATTACAAAGGCTTTAGGTGGTGCTCAACCCCTTATCTTTCTTTGCCAAAAACGCTAGAAAGATAAAAAATATGAAGGAAGCAATCTAAGATCTGAGTGAATAAAAAAATGAGTGATCAAAATAAGACCATTGAAAAAGTGAGAATTGAGAGACCAAATTATTGTATAGAAAAAGTTCCAAAAAGCATTCATTTCTTGAAAAGTCAAAATCCAAACAAAAAAAGAGAAAAATCAAGTGAGGAAAATACAAAAAAAGTGAAAAAAGAGAAAAAGAAGATACAAAAAAAAGAGTTAAAGAGAGAAGATTGCTGAATGTCCATACTCTTGGGTGGAGATTAGTCTAAGCTCGAAGCCTCAAGGGTGACATTCTAACAAACAGAGCAAGTTACAAAGCACACACACGTACTAGCTGAGAAAAACCAAAGAGTCTAGTAATCTCCAGGATCATCTTCTACCAAGGGACCCTTGTTCTTTACTATTTATCCTTTACCCCAGGTCTACCTTGCTTGCCATCTATGATGTAAGTCTAGTGAACACCTATACAATTTGTTACTCGTTTAAGTTGAAATCTTGTCAGATTGACTTATCTAGATAAGGATCAGTGTTTAGCATTTAGTGAAGCCCAGAATTAGAAACACTCCATTTTCATTCCTGCTCCCCACTTGAGTTTTAAAAATCCTACTCACAGCCTTGGTTAGGTCTCTTATATCAGGACAACTTGCAATCCCTTGAATTGAAAATTGTATTAAAGAGTAGTCACATTGTTTGTTCCACATTGCATTCATATCAAATCCAGAAAAAAGAGTCTCAAAGAAATAAAGTCAACATCATAACTCGTGACATTCAGTAGAAGTAAAAGTTTCATTTCAGCATCGCTTGTGTTCTTGCATCTGCATATCATCACCTGCATTCATATATATATATATATATATATATATATATTGCGAAAAAGACAAAAATAAATTGCATCATCCATATGTGATCATCTTAGGTATGCATTGTCTTAAGCGAAATAAAAGCTCTAGCCAACCACATACACAAATGGGAAAGAGAAGTACAAGATGTCAACTAAAGCTATGTATGGATCTCATCAAATCAAGTTTGGTAATAGTAAGTGTAAAACAATGTCTAAGCACAAGTCACTCCTCCAACAAGTCAAAAGACCAAAACTATGTAGTCAAGTACACGAGTCTCCCAATGCAAGGGGTCAAGGGTAGAGATCCCTTTAATAAATATAGGTCTTCCAAATACCTCAAGCAGTGTCAAATCAAACCTTTTTAAAATCTTCACAAAAACTATAAAAATTAGAAAAATCAGAAAAAAATTAAAAAAATTGTAAAACATAAAAAATTCCTAAAAATCAAATATGCTCTTCAAAGTCTGCAATAAAAGGAGAATTTATTTGCCTCTATAGCTTAGGATGTGTTCTATTTCTTTTATGCATCTATTTCATGCATTGTTTTGCATGCTTTCATCCCTACACATCCAAACTGACAAAGACAAACAACTAGTTGAACTCGAACGATCCATGGTATGTTCATCATTTTAGTTTTCATTATTCATTTTGATATATTTAAATGCAAGACTAATACTAGTTATTGTAGGTACAAATTGTAGGAAAATTGACAACAGGAAAGGCCTAGTTCAAGAACGGTACCTACCTTTCATGTAGACTACCGTCCACGAGAGGGCGAATATGTAAGCACAAAAATCATGCACAACCTCCACGAGGACCTCTATGATGATTCAAATCCTTGTCACGTACATGCAAGCATGAAATAATGTCCTTTAAGCAGCAAGCCTCTTGATGACATGTCTTCTTTCTTGTCTTGTCTTGTTTCCTCTTTGTCGATTTGTCTCTCTCCCCATTTGCAATGCTTTTTGACACTTGTTGCAACACTTGTCGACTTTCATTTTTTGAGCTTTTGACCTTGCTCCTAAGCCTTGTGAGTATCTTGTAGGTGAGTTTTCACCTCTCCCCTTTGCTTTTCATCCTATGCACCTCTAGAAGCTTTCTAGAGGTCCCCCTATCCATCTCCCACCATCGATTTTTAGTTCCTCTCAACCAATCCAAATCTCCCCCTATTATTTCTAGATCTCCCCTGGGAGATCCTGCTAACACAAGTGGAGATTTGGATTCTTGCACATCACTGACCTGTTTCTAGAGGTAGAACTCCTCTGTTTCTGCTCTTCTTGCATCTCCCAGCCTAATTTTCTGTATGTGACCTAGTCTATCCCGGATCTCCCCCGGGTGACCCAGGGTCACCCCCAGATGACCCTACAGGCAAAAGGGGCAACCCTGCCATTTTTACAGCTGTGGAAAAACTCAATTTTCTCACTCATTTTTGCTCTGTTTTCCCCTGTTTTTCTTCCACCTTGCATGATTTTTGATGCCTAATATGGAGTTGACTATTTTATGCACCCACACATGCATAGTTAACTCCATTTGATCAAAAATTAACAACTTAATCAATCTCATGCATCCTTCTAACTCCATTTCTTCTTCAGTGATAAGCTATCATTGCTTCATCACTCTCTAATCAATTGAGTTCACTGGGTAATCAACCTTGTTAACTCCTGAATTAATCCTTATTAACTCATCAATCAAATGAGTTAACTTCTCAATCAATTCCACCTCTCATCCCTTCTTCTAACCTATAAATACCCCTCACCTCTTCATTATTTTCCAAGTTGAGCAAGTTGGAGAATACTCATCTCATCTTCACAAGATTTTTCAAGCTTCTTCACAGGCCTTTGAGCCTCTTTCTTCATTTCTTTCTTTATTTTCTTTAAAGCTTCAAATGTTTCATTGTTTCATAGCTTCAAAGCTCTTCTAGGGAGGCAAATTCATTGTGCACACAGCTCTTGACATTTTTTTGCTCTCCATTTTAGCATTCAAATGCTCTCATAGGACGAAGGTACCTTTTGCTTTATTTGCTCAACCATAGCTTTCATTGAGCTCATTCAAGCTTCACCAAAGCTTCTTTTTTCTTCTTTGTGTCATTTTGTCATCAAGAGGATCTCCCACTATCGGGTAAAAGCACAAACCTGTATCACACTTTATAAAGGAATCAACCAACATTAAAAAAAATTCTGAACTTTGACCTCATAAAAGTGGCATTTATGTTTTGAATTTTAAAATTATGTAAACTAATTAAATGTAGATCTCTTGATGAATTTTATGCTTGTAATTTTTAAAAAAATTAGAAATTATTTCGACATTTTTTTTATAAATTTAGGAGCAAATTTTGAATTGCTAAAAATTTTAGGAAAACGTAACTTTGAGTCCACGTCACAAAAAAAAGAGAAAACAATCTTATTTTTCCCTAATTTATTTTTCCAAATAGAGGAGTTCAATATCTAGTGCATGGAGAAAACAAAATCAGTTTTCAATGCATATTTTCTTCATAATATCATTTTAAAGTCAAACTTTATAGAATCTAATAGTTTTCATTCCACATCAACTTTTGTATATTTTTTTTTATCATTTTCACAAAACCAATTATAGCCTTTTGGAGAGGACTCTCTCCTCTAGTATACCATATAATTTTGAAAAAAATTGGATGTGTTATGATTTTTTTTAATTTCTAATCAGTGTCATCTCTGATTTTAACAACCTACTTGTAATAATTTAAAACAAAAAACATATTAAAACTAATCAAAATATTAAAAAAAATACATATTTGCATTCTAAACTCAGAGCTCTACAAAAGGGTATTTTTGTATTTTTGAAATAATTCATTCTAATTGAAAAAGATTTAGTTTATGTTAAGAATTTCAGAAAACCCTAGAAAATAAGGAGGTGGCTGCCAAGTAAGATGCCACATAGATAGTTTCAGGTGAATTAATTTGGGGTGAATCAATTTGGGGGTGAAATCATATAATTCCAATGACCACCATCTATTGGCGGTTTTTTTTTTTAAACTTATATATATTGCTTCATTTTTTGTGCTTTTTTCTCAATTCAAGCATCAAGGAGAAAATATAAGAAGCATAATTTTTTGCAATAGAGGCTAAAAATTATTTTAAATTTTTTTTTCAATTCAAACATTTGGAGAAACCACACAAACGAGGTTTTTTGGCAAGAGAGGCTACAAATTTTCAAAGTATGTAACATGATTCCTAACTTATTTACTCATTTTACCATGTAGAAATTGAACTTCATGAGTTATTTATTAGGATGTATATGTATGTGTAGGTGAATTAAAACAAGCAATTTGTGATGGGGATTAAAAGACCTAGATCAAGGTTGTATGACTGAAAAAGAGATGAAAAAACCCTAGGAACATCTAGACAAGAACAACCCATTGAAATTATTGATGAACAAGTTGAAGAGCATGTTAATGAACAAGTACAAGATGAAATTGGTAGTAGTGATAGAAATTTTTCGCATGGAATGAAAAAGCTTTTGGAGATGAATGAGGATGCTCTTTTCAAAAATATTTCACCTAAACATATGTTACCTAAAAGCACAATAAAATTGCACTCTAAAAGAAATCTGGGAAGAATTTTTTGAAGATAAATCCCTAATTGGAAGAGCACAATTATGTGCAAAGTTATTTAGGCGAAAAGAAATGACCCCTATTTTGTAGTTGTTAGGAGTTGACAACAAGAAAAAATCTTCAAATTTAGTAAATCAGAATGTAATTGAAAACTTGCAAACAACATTGGACTCTATTCATACCAAGAGTTGAAGTTCTAATTTAAGTGTTGCATGTAGAGCATTGATGACTTTAATTTCTAGTAAGAAATTATCACATAGAAGACAAGTTAAAGCAATTGCCCAATTAATAAATGTATATAGGAGAACTGTTCAAAGATATATCAAGAAGAGAAATAGATTAGATGAAAACATTGAAAATAATTAGGTAAATATTTGTCGAGTCCCTTGGAGAGATAGAATTTTAGAAGATGTAAAACAAAAAGTAATTGGATATTGGACTAATCACTCCCATGTTTCTTCCAATAGAAGAGACACTATACAAATAAAGATGAAGATGGTAAAAAAATTTCTCATCCAAAGCATTTTATAGACACAACACAAAGTGAATTTTTTTAAGCATTCAAGAAGAAATTTTCACAGGTGAAGATTTCTCAAAAGATGTTTGAGAATTTACGACCAAGTTTTGTACTTATAAATAAAGTACATGAAACTTGTTGCTGTTGAAATCATGTAGAATTTCATCTACACCTACAGTCATATAAAAATCTTATAGCAATAGTTAATTCAAATGTAGCCATCCTTGGAAGTACAACACAATTTGTGAAGTCTATCTTATGTGAAAAATTAGAAGATTCAGATGAATTCAATGTACAGTGTATAAGAAATATATGTGTAGATTGTGGAAATTTGATGAAATTTTTACCATTTGAGAATAGTGATCATTCAATGTCAGTCATTTGGAAGAGATTTGAATATGAGAAATACTTAATTAAGTCAGGAGTTGAATCTAAAAAAAATGTTTTGAGAGAGAGTGAATTACCTTGCAACAAGTTTATGAACAAATTTTGTAACATTGTATTCCCACATATCCAACATTGTCATGGTGCAAGATGGTAGGCTAAGCAGTTTCATGATTTGAAAGATTGTTTTCCACCAGGTTGTATTATCTCTACTGTAGATTTTTCTTAAAATTATACATTTAGTTCTCAAACTGATATTCAAAGTCAATATTATCATTCAGAGAAAGTCGCAATCTTTATACAACTTTGCTATAGACATGCTGAGTTATTTGTCGATGAGGTAGAGAGTACCAAAGATGAACGAATTATCATCAAGGAGGTTCACTTTTATATCAGTGATGATACAATTCATAATAGAAGTTATGTAGCACATTGCTTTCGAATGTTTTTTGAAGATTTGAGACAATGTGGCATTAATGAATTACAACACTAGATTTGGTCTAATGGATGCGCTGGTAAGTGTTGATTTTATTATTATTTTTTAATTTTTAATTTATAATTTATAAAATTTTAGGACTTGAATTTTTAACTAATTTTTGGTTTTCAAATTGTTGTTTATATATAACTATTTATATAGGACAATTTAAGTCTGCAAAACCATTTAATTGGTTAACACAACAACATGCTAAATCTAACATAAAGTTTTTGTGGAATTATTTTGAGAGTAGACATGGAAAAGGAGAGGATGATGGAGCAGGAGCATGTGTAAAGCATGCACTTCGCCAATATGAACTTACAGGTAATGTACGATATATGGAATTTACAAAATTTAAAATTGTTGAATACTTCTACAATAATTTATGTAATTGATCTACATGTATTGTAATAGTTGGATGTACATGTGAACTTTTTTAAATTCTTACCTCTTACCTAGGCAATTCACCAACATGAAATTGTAGGTAACACCATATGAAATGCAAATCGAATTGTTGAATGGTACGAAAGCTATTTTGGTGCTTGTGACTTAATATACAGCAAATGTTGTTTTTGGGAAGTTAAAGATATGTTAATTGAATTTCTGTTAAATTTGGAAACTTTAACATTTATATTTAAGTACACATGTGATTTAATTGAATTTTAGTTTTAATTGAGATGCTCAAGAATTTGTTCATATGTGCAAATATTGATCGATTGAATCCATATAATTGTCAAGCAATTAATGGTGTTAGAAGTTTGCATCATGTTATGACTACAGGACATAGCAAGACTTTTACTATTCAAGTGAGAGAAAAATCTTGTTTTTGTGTTGATTGCATTGAGAACAATGCAAATATTCTACAATTTCTAAATGTAAGGGATGGATATGTTTCACAATGGGAAATGAAACAAATAGTATCAATGCCTCCTTTTGAAGATAGTGACATTGTAGATGTATATGATCCTATATATTCAGCTGATTACGAATGTGTATCAGATTTAGTTTTTATAGGTAAGTTATAGAATTGATTTATATTCTAGATTGTAATAAAGTTTTGAAGATTTGATTTACTTTGTTCAACTGAAATGTACAAGCATATTTACTTGTAGTGTATATAGGAGATATTTTTGTTGTGGTTGCAGAGCCTAACAATATAGAAGGTGTAGATCACTATCTACTAAGATGCACACAAGAAAAATTGAAATTGTTAGAGTCAATGACAGATGATGATGGACAATCATATCCCATTGGATCAATTGTTGTTGAAGGAACCTATTATCAACAAGTAAAGATAGATAAAAATGGTATTATATTTATTGATTGTATGCCAGGACAGAAGGTTCTACATACAGTCACTTAGTTATAGCAATATGATTAAGTTTGGAAACTTTACAAAAAAGAGGATGTGGCCAACAAAAGTGGAGGTTGTCTATTGAAGATCATGAAAAGATTTTAGAGATAATAAAAGATAGAGAAGATCCAGATTATATGTGCCAAGAGTTCTAACTACATTATTGAAGAGCAAGTTGAATCAATTGATACATGGTATGAAGGTATATGCACACTTGAATTATCTATTGATTATTGATTTATTTTAAAATTTACATGATTCTTGATAGTTCTTTCCTTTCAAATTTTAATTTCAATGGTTCTTAGTTCAAAATTTATTATAATAGAAAAGATCAAGCTACAGACGAGCTATAGATTTATTTACATAGATTTTTTTTTTGTAATTATGTAGGTCAATGCCTATAAGGATTTAAAGTTATAAAATTGAACTTCATAGAATCTAATAGTTTTCATTCCACATCAAATTTAGTATAATTTTTTTTATCATTTTCACAAAACCAATTATACCCTTTTGGAGAGGACTCTTTCCTCTAGCGCACCATATAATTTTGAAAAAAATTGGATGTCTTTTGATTTTTTTTAATTTCAAATCAATGTCATCTCTGATTTTAACAACCTACTTGCAATAATTTAAAAAATATATATTAAAATTAATCAAAATATTAAAAAAATACATATTTGGATTCTAGACTCAGAGCTCTACAAAAGGGTATTTTTGTATTTTTTAAATAATTCATTCTAATTGAAAAAATATTCAGTTTATGTTGAGAATTTTAGAAAACCCTAGAAAATAAGGAGGTCGCTGCCAAGTAAGATGCCACGTAGACAGTTTCGGGTGAATTAATTTGGGGGCGAATCAATTTGGGGTGAAATCATATAATTCCAGCAACCACCACCAGTCGGCGATTTTTTTTTTTTAAACTTATATATATGGCTTCATTTTTTAAATTGAGAAAAAAACATAAAAAATGAAGCCATATATATATATATATATATATATATATATATGGCTTCATTTTTTATGTTTTTTCTCAATTCAAGCATCAAGGAGAAAATAGAAGAAGCAAAATTTTTCGCAATAGAGGCTAAAAATGATTTTTAAATTTTTTTTCAATTCAAGCATTTGGAGAAACCACACAAAAAGAGGTTTGTTGGCAAGAGAGGCTACAAATTTTCAAGGTATGTAACATGATTCCTAACTTATTTACTCATTTTACCATGTAGAAATTGAACTTCATAAGTTATTTATTAGGATGTATATGTGTGTGTAGGTGAATTAAAACAAGCAATTTGTGATGGGGAATAAAAGAACTAGATCAAGGTTGTATGACTGAAAAAGAGATGAGAAAACCCTAAGAACATCTAGTCAAGAACAACCCATTGAACTTTTTGATGAACAAGTTGAAGGGTGTGTTAATGATCAAGTACAAGATGAAATTGGTAGTAGTCATAGAAATTTTTCGCATGGAATGAAAAATCTTTTGGAGATGGATGAGGATGCTCTTTTCAAAAACATTTCACCTGAACATATGTTACCTGAAAGCACAATAAAATTGCACTCTAAAAGAATTTGGGAATAATTTTTTGAAGATAAATCCCTAATTGGAAGAGCACAATTATGTGCAAAGTTATTTAGGTGAAAGGAAATGACCCCTATTTTGGAGTTGTTAGGAGTTGACAACAAGAAAAAATTTTCAAATTTAGTAAATTAGAATGTAATTGAAAACTTGCAAACAACATTGGACTCTATTCAAACCAAGAGTTGAAGTTCTAATTTAATTGTTGCACATAGAGCATTGATGACTTCAATTTCTAGTAAGAAATTATCACATAGAAGACAAGTTAAAGCAATTGCCCAATTAGTAAATGTATCTATGAGAACTATTCAAAGATATATCAAGAAGAGAAATAGATTAGATGAAAATATTGAAAATAATTGGGTAAATATTTGTCGAGTCCCTTGCAGAGATAGAATTTCAGAAAATGTAAAACAAAAAGTAATTGGATATTGAACTAATCACTCCCGTGTTTATTCCAATAGAAGGGACACTATGCAAATAAAAGATGAAGATGGTAAAAAAATTTCTCATCCAAAGTATTTTATAGATACAACACAAAGTGAATTTTTTTAAGCATTCAAGCAGAAATTTTCACACGTGAAGATTTCTCAAAGGATGTTTGAGAATTTACAACCAAGTTTGGTACGTATAAATAAAGTACGTGAAAATTGTTGCTATTGAAATCATGTCAAAATTCATCTACACCTACAGTCATATAAAAATCTTATGGCAATAGTTAATCCAAATGTAGCCATCCTTAGAAGTACAACACAATTTGTGAAGTCTATCTGATGTGAAAAATTAGAAGATTCAGATGAATTCAATGTACAGTGTATAAGAAATATATGTGTAGATTGTGGAAATTTGATGAAATTTTTACCATTTGAGAATATTGATCATTCAACGTCAGTTGTTTGGAAGAGATTTGAATATGAGAAATACTCAATTAAGTCAGGAGTTGAATCCAAAAAAAATGTTTTGAGAGAGAGTGAATTACCCTACAACAAGTTTATGAACAAATTTTGTTACATTCTATACCCACATATTGAACATTGTCGTGGCGCAAGATGGTAGGCTAAGCGTTTTCATGACTTGAAGGATTGTTTTCCACCGGGTTGTATTATCTCTACTGTAGATTTTTCTAAAAATTATACATTTAGTCATCAAACTGAGATTCAAATTCAATATTATCATTCAGAGCAAGTCACAATCTTGATACAAGTTTGCTATAGACATGCTGAGTTATTTGTCGATGAGGTAGAAAGTACCAAAGATGAACAAATTATCATCAAGGAGGTTCACTTTTATATCAGTGATGATACAATTCATGATAGAAGTTATGTAGCACATTGCTTTCAAATATTTTTTGAAGATTTGAGACAATGTGGCATTAATGTATTACAACACTAGATTTGGTCTAATGGATGTGCTGGTAAGTGTTGATTTTATTATTATTATTATTATTTTTAATTTAAAAATTTATAAAATTTTAGGACTTGAATTTTTAACTAATTTTTCGTATTCAAATTGTTGTTTATATATAACTATTTATATAGGACAATTTAAGTCTGCAAAACCATTTAATTGGTTAACACAACAACATGCTAAATCTAACATAAAGTTTTTGTGGAATTTTTTTGAGAGTGGACATGGAAAAGGAGAGGATGATGGAGCAGGAGCATGTGTAAAGCGTGCACTTCGCCAATATGAACTTGCAGGTAATGTACGAGATATGTAATTTATAAAATTTAAAATTGTTGAATACTTCTACAATGATTTATGTAATTGATCTACATGTATTGTAATAGTTGGGTGTACAAGTGAACTTTTTTAAATTCTTACCTCTTACCTAGGCAATTCACCAACATGAAATTGCAGGTAACACCATATGAAATGCAAATCGAATTGTTGAATGGTACAAAACTTATTTTGGTGCTCATGACTCAATATACAAGAAATGCTATTTTTGGGAAGTGAAAGGTATGTTAATTGAATTTATGTTAAATTTGAAAACTTTAACATTTATATTTAAGTACACATGTGATTTAATTGAATTTTAGTTTTAATTGAGATGCTCAAGAATTTGCTCATATGTGCAGATGTTGATCAATCAAATCCATATAATTGTCAAGCAATTAATGGTGTTGGAAGTTTGCATCAAGTCATGACTACAGGACATAGAAAGCCTCTTACTATTCAAGTGAGAGAAATATTTTGTTTTTGTGTTGATTGCATTGAGAACAATGCAAATATTCTACAATGTCCAAATGTAAGGGATGGATATGTTTCACAATGGGAAATGAAACAAATAGTATCAATGCCTCCTTTTGAAGATAGTGACATTGTAGATGTATATGATCCTATATATTCAGCTGATTACGAATGTGTATCAGATTTAGTTGTAATAGGTAAGTTACAAAAATGATTTATATTCTAGATTGTAATATAGTTTTGAAGATTTGATTTACTTTGTTCAATTGAAATGTACAAGCATGTTTACTTGTGGTGTGTACAGGAGATATTTTTGCTATGGTTGTAGAGCTTGACAATACAGAAGGTGTAGATTACTATCTACTAAGATGCACACAAGAAAAATTGAAATTGTTAGAGTCAATGACAGATGATGATAGACAATCATATCCCATTGGATCAATTGTTGTTGAAGGAACCTATTATCAACAAGTAAAGATAGATAAAAATGGTATTATATTTATTGATTGTATGCCAGGACAAAATGTTCTACATACAGTCACTTAGTTATAGCAATAAGATTAAGTTTGGAAACTTTACAAAAAAGAGGATGTGGCCAACAAAAGTGGAGGTTGTCTATTGAAGATCATGAAAAGAGTTTACAGATAATAAAAGATAGAGAAGATCCAGATTATATGTGCCAAGAGCTCTAGCTACATTATTGAAGAGCGAGTTGAACCAATTGATACATGGTATGAAGGTATATGTACACTTGAATTATCTATTGATTATTGATTTATTTAAAAATGTACATGATTCTTGATAGTTCTTTCCTTTCAAATTTTAATTTCAATGGTTCTTAGTTCAAAATTTATTATAATCAAACATGATCAAGCTACAAACGAGATATAGATTTATTTACATAGATTTTTTTTGTAATCATGTAGATCAATGCCTATAAGGATTTAAAGTTATAAAATTGAACTTCATGTTGTGCAAGTATGATTTCTAAACTATATCTAGATAGTCTTAGATATCTTAGGTGTCTAGGTGTCTTAAATGTGTCTTGAATATGTCTTCTAGACCTATCTTAGATCTTATGTGTCTTAGATATATGTCTTAAGTGACTTAAAGGTAGATTAGGCATCTTAGACCTTTCTTAGGTGTTTTACGTGTCTTAGGTTTCTAGGTGTCTTAAATGTGTCAAGTAGATATGTCAAGTAAGTGTCTTAAAGTACTTAGGTGTCTTACTGTATGTCTTAAGTTCCTTAGGTGTCTTAGATATGTCTTAATTCTTAGGTGTTTTAGAGGTGTACTATGGCATCTTATAGGTCTTAGGTTTCTTAGGTGTTTAAAGACTTGGGTGTCTAGGTGTCTTAAATGTGTCAAGTAGGTATGTCTTCTATGTGTCGTAAAGGCCTTAGGTGTCTTAGTGTATGTATTAAAAGTGTCCTAAAGGTCTTAGCTATCTTAATGTATGTATTAAGTGTCTTAAAGGTGTCTTCTAGGTCTTAGTTGTGTTCTAGGTCTTAGGTCTTAGGTTTTAGGTGTCTTAGGTCTTAGGTGAGGCCACTGAGCTTCCACCTTCATGTGGTTGGCCTTGTTAGTACATAATAAATATTTCTTAAAGCTAAGGGAAGCTCTTTTTTTGGTATCCTTATCATGTAGGGGTCTCAAACTTAACAAATAGGTACATATTTCAATCATTTTTCAATCATACTAAACTCTTTTTAACTTGGTATGACCAAGTAACAAGTCTACACAACTTCAAATGGCACTAACATTGGACAATCCCTTCAACAAATAATTGAAACACCTTGAACTATGTGGGAATGACATCATAGTAAACCAATAATGACTCCCAAGCCCAAGATTAGTATAATTTGTCTAAAAGTATTCAGCTAATCTCTAAAGTTGATAAATAACCTTTGAAGGGGTTGAATTAAATAGAATGGAGGCATATTTCACAACAATGGGCTCATTTTTCAATCATGCTAAACTCTCTTCAACTTGATATGACCAAGTAACAAGGCTACACAGCTTCAAATGGCACTAACACTAGACAATCTCTTCAAAAAAAAAATGAAACACCTTGCACTATGTGGGAATGACATCACAGTAAACCAATAATGACTCCCAAGCCTAAGTTTAGTATAATTTGTCTAAAAGTATTCAAGTGATCTCTAAAGTTGATAAACAACCTTTGAAAGGGTTCAATTCAACACAATGGAGGCATATTTCACAACAATGGGCTCATTTTTCAATCATACTAAACTCTCTTCAATTTGATATGATCAAGTAACAAGGCTACACAGCTTCAAATGACACTAACACTGGACAATCTCTTCAACAAACAATTGAAACACCTTGAACTATGTGGGAATGACATCATAGTAAACCAATAATGACTTCCAAGCCCAAGATTAGTATAATTTGTCTAAAAGTATTCAAGTGATCTCTAAAGTTGATAAATAACCTTTGAAGGGGTTCAATTCAACACAATGGAGGCATATTTCATGACAATGGGCTCATTTTTCAATCATACTAAACTCTCTTCAAATTGATATGAACAAGTAACAAGGCTACACATATTCAAATGACACTAACACTGGATAATCTCTTACACAAACAATTGAAACACCTTGAACTATGTGGGAATGACATCATAGTAAACCAATAATGTCTCCCAAGCCCAAGATTAGTATAATTTGTCTAAAAGTATTCAAGTGATCTCTAAAGTCTATAAATAACCTTTGAAGGGGTTTAATTTAACACAATGGAGGTATATTTCACAACAATGGGCTCATTTTTTTTCAATCATACTAAACCCTCTTCAATTTGATATGACCAAGTAATAAGGCTACATAGCTTCAAATGGCACTAACACTGGACAATCTCTTCAACAAACAATTGAAATATATTGAACTATGTGGGAATGACATCATAGTAATCCAATAATGACTCCAAAGCCCAAGATTAGTATAATTTATCTAAAAGTATTCAAATGATCTCTAAAGTTGATAAATAACCTTTGAAGGGGTTCAATTCAACACAATGGAGGCATATTCCACAACAATGGGCTCATTTTTCAATCATACTAAACTCTGTTTACTTTGATATGAGTTTAATCGATAAATCAAGTATTGAAAATGATAATGTGACAGGATATATATATATATATATATATATATATATATATATATATATATATATATATATATATATATATATATATATATATATATATATATATATATATAGGTTCTTGCATACATGTGGGAAAAGTTGTATTAAATGATCAATTGTTATAAGTGTGGAGATTAACTAAAAATTTTCAATTTTGATGGATTGCATGATTGTTCTAAAGTTCCACTTCAAGATGGAAATAGAGGTGTAGAACTAATATGCAATTTTAACTATAAATTTACACATTTAGAAACTACCACCAAAATCCCCCTTTGTAATTTACTGCCAAGAACTAGAAATTGGGAATAAGTTTGTAATAACTAAAAAGATGCCTTATGTCTCTAAAATCCCACTTTATATTTTGAGTTAAGAAATAAATCCTAAAATCAATTTGTAAAAAAATCTTATTTCCTTGAAAGTCCTAATGTTCTTGTTTTGGGGTGTGATTGGGAAGTTGAGGTCACCAAGCAAATAACAAATATTTTTTAAGCAGTAGTGAGTCACAATTTATCATTTTGTAAATATAGCAAAAAGTAGAGGAGTTCAAGCAACTTACAAAATAAAAAATAAAAATGACAAATAAAAGAGTGAACTTGTGTGACACGTCACTTTCAAGACTTATTTGGATATGTAGAGGATAAAGGATATTTATTAATAGATATGTTTTGTTAGATTTATTGTTTTTAAAAATAATTTAAGTTTGTTAAATCTAGCAACTTTAACTAAATTCTATGTAGTCTCTAATTTTACTAGGTTTAAATATGTTTCTAATTCTAGGCTTAGATATCTTCCTATATTCATTTTCTATTTCCCAACTTAATCTTATTTTAGATTAGGAATATAGCCTAATTAGCACACAGTTAGAAATTTAGATAAACAGAAAAATAACACTAAATTATTGGGTATAGTAGTTAATTATGTCTGCTTTAACTAAATAAAACTCTTTTTATGTTAGATTTATAGTGGAACATTAGGCCAGGTAATTGAAAATAATTTACCACATAAAAATAAGTATTTTACCTTTTCCCATTCACACAAACATTATGCATCATTTATAGATTTATTTTTTCATGTGAAATATTGTGAACTTAATCTTCTATTTTACGGGATAATGTGATTACTTTGATACCTATTCAACCATTGAAAACATTATGTTAAGTAGATTAAACATGGCACTTGGTTATCCTTGGATTGAATAATACCAAGCAATTATATCTATATTACATCAATGCATTAAATTTATTTATAAAGGTGAAAGTAATTAAATTTCTTCACAAAATAATCAATGGACATCCAAATGTCCAAATAATTATGTCGAGTGGCATTCTACACTCACAACAAGGGCTAAAAGATTCAGATTCCTGTAAACAATTAAGATTCAAATTCCATGTAAACAAAATTCATAAAATGTGTAAATAAATAAATTCATGGAAGCCAAATGGATAGAAAAATAGAAAAACTTCGAAGATATCTCTCGGCGTCCTGTAGATATATATTTTTTAAATTTAAATATACTAGTTAATATACATGTAACTCATAATATAAAGTTTGAAATGTAAATCTAAAGCATGTGACTCATAATAAGAACATCTATAAGATATAAAACATAAGTGTACATATAATGTCCAAATATAAAACATGTGACTCATAATAACATCTAGATATAAAAGTTCATGTGACTCATATAAACATCTAGATTAAATAGAATAACATGTAAGTCATAATGTCCAAATGTACTGTAAATATAAAACATATGAATCATAATAACAACTCATAAATTTCTCACTCTATGAATGGATTGAGCCTCACTTTGTCTCGAGCTATGTCTTGAGTTGTGACATCCTGATCCTTGATTGGAGCCCTTGACTAATCTGTGACCCAAGCGCTGTGTTGAATTGTGGGTCAGGGTCTACACATGAAACACCATAAAATTTTCAAATTCTATATATATATATATATATATATATATATATATATATATATATATATATATATATATATATATATATATATATATATATATATATATATATATATAATTTGTTTTGATTTTAAATAAATAAATAATACTTGACAAATCTAAATTACCTGACATACATCATCTACATCATGTAGAGGAGTCTCAATAGAAGCATGACCTGATCCTGCAACCTATATATGACATGTGTTCATACAATATATAAGCGTATGTGTATTTAGTTAGAAAACTTGTACACTTGATGTCTGTATGTAGAAAGTTAACTTGATGTGTGTGTGTGTGTGTGTGTGTGTGTGTGTGTGTGTGTGTGTGTGTGTGTGTGTGTGTGTGTGTGTGTGTGTGTGTGTGTGTGTGTGTGTGTGTGTACACTCAAATCAAACTTATATGTACATGTGATATATAGGCCTAGTTTTTAAATACCTCATGATGATGACTAGGATCACCAACATGATACAAATCTCCATATCTAGGTTGTAAAATAGTAGCTTGTGTCTAATACACATGTACATTTAATATTGCAGTAAAGAGTCAGAGCTTCAATGTATGTGTTTTTATTTAAAATTAAACTTATAATTTTTAAATATATATTTTATGAATTTAGATTATAATTTTTAAATAAATTGTACCTCAACTATACCAGCAAAGGCCCTCCCAATCCCACTGAGGTCAGAATCATGGAGAGACAATGATACACGTGTAGATGCTGCAGTCTCAGTGCCAAAAAGAAGCCTGCTATACTCACCTCCCATAACATCATGTTCAGTAACCTCAACCTCAGGACCAACTGGAACATGCAGAGGGGCGGAGCCTATCAGACCAACTGGGACATCCTGATGTCCCCCCAAACCCTGTGAACCTGACTCACCATGGCTCCTCCAGCTACAAAAATATCGCTCGAGATGTGAGGACATAGGATCAAGTGGGATCCTGTACTGATCACTAATGAACTGGTATGAATCTAATAAATCACTGGCTAGGCATCTAGTCATATTTTGCAAAGCACTCTCTCCACTAATCTATGCCACGTCATGTGGTGATGGTATATCAGCACGAATGTACCAATCTGAACAGCTGGTCAATGTGGCCTCAGTGGATGGAATGTCAATCCTTGGGCGTAACAAATACCTGCCAACATGATCAGATGATAACTAATCAACCTTAGTGGAAATAGTCGCCATGCTCTCAAAAAACATGTTTCTTGAGGGGGTCAATGCTGGTTGGGTAGCATTTGCTAGTTCCACATGTTTTGGAAGAACCAAAAGATGTGGGCCAACTAAGTACCTCTTGTTCTAAAGAGATGGCACATCTGCTCTTCTATACTCAGTTATCTCTACAAACCTCCCTTTCTCTTGACCAGCATGTTTAGGGAAAGATGTATAATCGAAAGATAAATCTAAATGGAACTCTACATATAATTGTTTGCAAAAATACAATGGAAACTCATCATTATTTGGCCATTTGTGATGAGCTACCAAAAACCTAGGATAGATAAAAGGACTGACAACTACATCCACACACTTGGTGGGAGAATAGCCTCTCACTTTCTCTTTTCCCCTATAAGAAGGGAACATGATGAGAACATTATCTACTGAAACGAACCTAGAAATAGATGACCATTTCTGTTGGCCAACAACACTCTAAGAAAGCGATGCATAGAACTTGTCAACACTAATGTCATCATAGGGATTGTATAATTAAACAACATGGATCATATGTGTGATCTCATCCCTAATCCTAACCAACCTATCTCTACCTGACAGGTTTGGTATATTGTGAATAGAATTATTCAGTTCATCCAAAGCTCTTTGAAACCTCTGAATGGTCTCAACATATAATATAGAATTATCACTATCACCAGGTTGACCTGACTAATGTGATTGATGTGATGATTGGTCATCCATGTGGACCTAAATTTATCTGCAGTATGATAATTAAATTTTCTGTCAAACATATTATGCCATGATGTAAATAAACCTACATATAAATTTTCCAACTACTACATACATCTTTAAAAAATCCATGATATAAATGCACACGTGCTTCTCAAATAAACCTGCACCTTAGATGCTTGCAAATACATAAATAATAGGCCTATCAACCAAATCTGAATTAACCATAAAACATAGAACTAGGAATGCATAGAAAATCTAAATTTAAAGTCACATGTAGCATGTAGCATATTGACATGACAACCATATAGGAATTTATATAAATCAAATTTTATGCTATAGTAGTTGGAGTCATCAGAAGGTACATTTCCAAACTAGAAAAAAACATTCAACAATCTAGAAAAGGCAGACTCTATTTAACATTCTAGAGTATTATATATGTATATATATCTAGTGTATGTTGTTTCCTTCTTTAACCATGTTATTCCCTAGCATTTGTTGGGCAAATTTGAATGGATAACCTTACAAGGGATAAAAGTGCATGTCCTGCATTGCTGTAGCACTTGATTTGACCTGTTTTATGTGTGAACTGACTCCCACCCTGCAGCCATCAGCCACTTGCTACTTCTGATCACCACAACCTTTCCAATAACTTATGCATAAATTCTTTCTTGAATGGTTTCAAATTGTGATTAATTTTCCATCACCACAACCTTGATAAAAACTTATGCACAAAATTCAATAAAGAAGAATTTATGCACAAATTCTCTCTGGAATGATTTTAAATTTTGATATATTTTTTTAGCTTATATTGTGTGGATGAAATTAGATGTTCCTTGTAGTTTCCTATTGTGTCATTATCATAGGACAAAATTGCACACATTCCTAATATCCTTGATCTTATTCTTACCTCTAAGGAACTTATCATCTTTAAATAATATATAAACATTTTAAAATCAAAATAAACCTAACATCTTATACTTATCTCTAAAGAACTTGTCATCTTTAAAAACTATTCTTTATTAGACATGAGTTTATTATCTCTTATATTTTAAAAAAAATAAAAATTTAAAAACAATATTTTTAATAATGTATAATTTGCTAATGAAAAATTAGAATGTATTTTTAAGTAGTGTTTTATATAGAACAATCGTTACATTTTATATAGAACAATCATAATTTACAATAATGATAACAATTATTATTTACAATAATAATATTTATAAGTGTTAAAGTTCATTGATATTTTAAAATCTTTTTTATTGAATATTTATATGCATGAAATAAATAATTTTTTAAAAAAAAATCACTATCAAACTTTAATAAATTAAAACTAATGAAACACACTTTTAAAGTTGTGCAGATCCGCATGCATTCAAACTTGTCGTGCATTTAGCTTTGAGAAGCTTCATAATGATTAGTAATTATAGCATAATAGCCCACAAGAAAAGAAAAGAAAAGAAATTATAACATAATGTTTACTATTTGCAAGCCACGTTTCTAAGGCATTTTCAAGTTTTAATTAATACAATGAAATTGCCTTGTTCTTTTACTTTCTCACCCTTTGTATGTACTCTTAAGAAAGATTTAGAAGAAACCATTGTGACGTTGACGACCTATTTTGAGAATAAAACCTTATCAGTATTCAATCGATTTTCTGATGCTAACAATGAATCCCAAACAACTATTTCATTCTACCAAACATCTATTTCATTCTACCAAACAACTTCTGCTGGAGTATTCTACAAGGTATTGCAATCATTTTGATAAAAATCACTACAGCCTACAAAATATAATAAAACGAGAAAAGATTTTAGGGGCGGTACAAAACAAGTATCAGACGGTTAAAATAAAATGTGATGTGAACAAAGGTTATGATGAGAAGCTTGTTTGAGAGTATTTTCTTTATTAGCTGTGAGCATTTTACGTCTAATTACCCCTCTTATAACAGGTAACATTTCTGCCCTTTACTATCACAAACCTGCCAGAAACTACGTAACCACACAATTCTCAAGGATTATGAACCTTCGATTTAAAGAAGAATATTTCAATTTCTAAATATAAATAATGCAAATACTTAGTATTAACCCAGATTATATTTATACTTTTTAATATAAATAAATCAAAGAATATATATATATATATTTAGTACTAACCTTTTTAAGTAGGTGAAAATCATATATATATATATATATATATATATATATATATATATATATATATATATATATATATATATATATATACTTTTAAATATAAATAATGCAAATACTTAGTATTTTTAAGTAGGTACTAATAAAAGAAAGAAAAAATATAGAAAAAATATATATATACACACTTCTTAGTATATATAAATGCAAATACTAGTAACCCTTTGAAGTAGCGGAAAATCAAAGGAAGAATATACATATATACATACTTATAATGCTTCATTTCAAAGCCCCTGGTAGAACCTTTGAAATTTTTGTAATGTAAACTTCACAGTGCAATTAATGTTGTGTAATAGTTCTTACAAGCAAATCTCTTGAGAAGTGTTTCCAAACAGAAGCGCGCCATAGTCCTGTGAATAGCCTTTAAGCTTCAAAGAAATCCAAATTTTCACTTTTCTCTAGTCTAACTAGATAGCAGACATCCTAGACTCATGAAATCATAATTAAATAAAAAAGAGTTTTCCCTTACCTTAAGACGTGATAAAGAAATCCCGACAGTAGCAAATCGTTCAACATGGGAATCTGCATCATCCTGAACAAAATGTTTCTTAGAAATTGAGAAGAGATTATATATATCATTGCTTGAATCCATAGCAGCAATCCTCAGAGTCTAATGAGCTTATTGCTATCTTTTTGTCATGGATCTTGACGGTGACAATTGTGTGAAGAAAGAACTACTGCAGCATCTCTGGAATCTGATTCTGATTGAGTGGCAGCCAGGTAGCCAGGTATTTCCTTAATAGTCGTTTCTGAAAATTGTTGCAACTGTTGTTGTTCCAGAGCGTTAGATGACATAACTAAATGCTGTGGCTGTTGCTGCAGACTAACACAATTATTGTAGATCGAAAAGCTGTGATGTGGATACATCAATGAACTCAAATTTGGCTTCTTAATAAATTGTCCGTGATCAATACTTCTCTGGCAATCAATGGAGGAGAGAGCAAACTGGTCTGATTGCTGGTGATAGGATCTAGGAAAATGAAAATTCTGATTTGAATCACGAGGAAGAAAATTATTAGCCTGTTGCACATTCATCATTGCATTATGCAGGAGTTGCGTATTATGAAAATTGTCCGGAAGGTAAGATAAGCACGGCAAAGAATGAAGTCGTTGAGGCAAGTCTGAATAAGCGGCGCCGTGTCCTAAAGCACTAGGACTTTCCAATACCGCCGACATTTCATGAGTAGGTGTGAATGGACAATTCCTCAACGTGGAGTTTGCGGCTGGAAGCTGGGAACTGCTGACGATGATCCCATTTCTGTCATTTGTGTTTACACCGAATTCATTATTATTGGTAAAGTCGGTGAGGTTGAGGGAGGCTCTTTCGGGGAAGTTGAGTTTAGCCTTTGTTCCTCTGAACTTTAAAGCCGCATCATCGTAGGCTTTTGCTGCGGCTTCTGCGGTCTTGAAAGTGCCCAGCCATACACGAGCTGCTTTCTTTGGGTCCCGAATCTCAGCTGCCCATTTACCCCATGGTCTCTGTCTTACTCCTCTATATCGCCCCTTTCTCTGCTGCTGCTGCTCTTGGCAATTGTGTTGAGCTTCTACAAATGCATGGACTTCATTATCATTTCTCATCATCGGTCTGTCGATCTCTAAATGATTTTTCTCCTGAATTTGTTTAATCGTGTATGCTTCTGCATGCCATGAAATTACCACAATTCAATTATGCACATCATTTGCACAATTTCTCAATCTACTGATATGCATTTGCAGTTTTTTATTTGAATCGATAAATCTTTCAAACTAAATCCATCATTTGGTAAATGCATTGAAGATCTTGATATTATTGTATAAAATGTTCATCTATGAAATAGTTTCTCTCTTTTTGCATGTTTTGAATACTTTAGTTTTCTCAGTTTAGAAACAAGTGATGTTTTTTTGTTTTTATTTTTGTATTATCAGAGTTTTTAAAGTGTTTATAGATTCCAATTCAGCGGCACGCTGTTGGTTTCTTTTGTCTTTTGGTTTCGTATTAACAGATTTAGTTTATATCTATAGATAGTTGGTCTTCCTTCGATCCCTACAAAGTTTATCTAGTAATTTTAAAAAATATTGATAAACTTTCTCAGCTATTGCTGATAAGCCTTAGGGTAACGGGAGCCTAAGGGCTTGTAATTGTCAAGGGACAGTTTCATTGCAGTTTCAAGTTAAATAGTTTGGAATAGTTTTTTTTGGAGCAGTCGAATCATTACATGCTTTCTTAATTTAAAATAAACAAACATTTTCACGCCGTACTTATCTGGATAATGTTCTGCTTCTCTTACTTTAATGTTAATGGTGTTAATTGTTCTCCTATAGTAATTTAGAGAGAAAAAAGAAATCGTGTTAATTGTTTTCTTGTACTAATTTGGAGAGAAAAAGAAATAGTATTAATTGTTTTCTTGTATTAATTTGGAGAGAAAAAGTTAGTTGTATGTTGTGCTCACTCTACTTAAATATCATCCATTTTAAAGGCCAACACTCTATAACAATTTTATACCTCATTTACAACAGAAAGTGGTAAATATTTGTCCTATTTTCATTGGTCAGATGAAATAGATAATATTTAAAAATAACCATTATCCTGTCCCTAATTTTATCTAAAACACTAAAGGACCAATGCATAGTGTTGCGAGTGGGAATAGGCATGGCCTCGGCAAGCCTTTTTTTTTAAGGGTCTCTGATTCGGATTCGGCAGCAAAAATTTGCCAAAACTCGGCGTAGACTCTCCAAAAGTTGGCAACTAACAAATATATAAAATATCCTTTTAAAAATGTTTTTCATAATTTTTTTTTTTTAAATTTCAGGTTGATTTTGTGATTTATTATAGATTGGGCAGAGTTTGACAGCAGAAACTTACAAGTCTGCTGAAACTCGCAAGTTTCATTACATTTATAAATCTGAGCTCTCAAATTCAGCTCAATCTACAGGTAGAGGCTGCAGATTTGGGTCTGAACACTATGAACCGATAGATCACTGCCCTGAAAAACTTTCTAACTCTTATTTATTCTGTAGATTTATGGTTGGGAACTTCCAAATCCCCGTTGAATTAAACGCTGGAGATTTATGTTACGGTGGGCGGTGGAATTAGCTGCATATTTTTGACGTGAGGGTTTCAATCTGTTTTGTATTGAAATGAAACAACAATAACATTGAACACCTATATATTTCTCTTGTTACGATTGGAATTTCTTTTACGAATATATTTTTTATGAACATCGTAGCAACCTAATACAACAATAAAGTTGTTTTATTTGTTAAATCTGTGAATAGTACGAAGTTAGCAAAGTTTTGCATTGTTCCTTAAAAGGACACTTTATCTATCTTTTTTATCACTTATATGAAGCGCAAAAGCAAATTTGTATTTAACATGAAAACAAAACATAATAACCTCGAGGAGATGCACCAAACATGGGCTGATCAGCAATTTCTGTCTTGACGCAGATGGGTTTTCTCATTGCCGTCGACTGCCGCTCATCTCTGTGTCTCTTCTGTCCGCTGAGTAATTGATTTGGCTGTTTTTCCATACCTCCCGCAACTACACGCGAGAGGGCAGAAATAATTGCCGAACTATCCTTTGCAGAGCGATCAACAATAAAGGATGCATCACTGACATTGAACCATTCTTGTTTCCGATCCGGATCCGATTCATCTCTTTGCCTCGCCACTTTGTACTCACTTTTTACACAGCCAAAGTTTAGGGTTTCAGCAGAGCTGAACATGTTTGCAGATCAGGGAACTTCAAACAAGCCGCTGTCGACGTAGGATAGTTTTTAAATCTAAAAACTAGCATATTACTTCAGATACTTTCTCGCATCACATATTCGTAGGTATATATTCTCACCTTTTTCAGGCTTATGGCAGGCGCCTCAAATTCACCCAACAATAAAACCTCGACCCCGTCCGATGAAATTTCGGGCTTTGACTCCATTAGAAAGAGTAATATACTTTCTGAGACATCTCCAAGCCTCTGTAGAATTTGGGTCCAAGATCCGGAGTAAAAATCATCCCTTTGTAAAGTATTCTGAGAAAATTTTCAACAGCCCCTACCAATAAAATACTCATCACAGAATTAGGGTCTAATATCGGTCTAGGACAGCATTGATGCTCTCAATTCTGACCCTAAAGTCTTCATTGCCATTCATTCTATCTAAGAGTACCCAAAGTCTTACCAATCACATCTCATTCCCCGAAAATCCTTTGAGTAAACAGGGATGGTTTGGCATTTTATTTAAGAGAAGGGTCGCCTTGTCTTAAATGTTTTTGCCTCTCTCTAAGGATTTACCTTTATTCGCCGACCCTCCCGTTCTGGATAGATCTAGGTTTAAGTTTCAAAATTGTCACGCGTCAATCATATTAGTTTTAAAAAGACGTGATGATAAAAAAGATTAGTGCAGTGTAAAGGCATAAATGGTCGACGAGTGGCGACGGATAATCATAAAGTAAATTCCAATCGCTCAAGACGGTGTAGATATGCATAAATAAAAGGCTCTGCGCTGTCAAATATTTACTTTATGTCAGCACATTTTACACAGCCGGGTGCGGAAGTTGATTTTGAAGGACAAATTGCGTTCCCTAGGTCATGATTCATCATTATTTTTTTTTTTTTTTTTTTTTTTAAATCTAAGGTTTTGCTCGAAGTATCTCGCGCCCAGCACCCTCCCGGACTCGGCACTGGAGCCCCAGTCAAACATTACTAACGGGCAAGGACCCATTACATGCTAGAAACTTACCATGACTAATTCATATAATTTCGTAACATGACCTCAAACTCTGGAGTTTCCGGATGTTGGACCAAATCCTGATTTCTTCTCGTTATGTTAAAAAAAAAGTGAGTAAATTTAATTAGAACTATTCATAACATTGCAATAATGCAAATAATCAAAGAATATTAATAAGCATTACGGTCATATTTTGGGATCCATATTGATAATGTAATTAATGTTATAATTTATCTATAAATTAAATAGAATAATGCAAGATATTTAGTTTTAAATTTGATGAAGATATCATCATGATAGATGTTAGGGATCAATTTTCTATTGTATAAGATAATTAGAGTCTATTGCATAACTTTGGCAAAATTAACAATCTGATTGTTAAGTTGTCTAACTTATTTGCGTGAGTAGTGAAGCGATCTCCATGAGTGTCGATGTAAACTTGAGTGTGGAATTGAACCAAGGATCACATATTTGAACTTCTTTATTTTGGACTAATACAACTTGTCCACCTTTGTGTTTATAATCTCAATTTAGAGAATGATGTTTATAAACATCGTTAGGGAGTTTGCTAAGTGAAGGTCATGTTCTCCCTAGTCAAGCTCCTAGATGGACCAATTTAATGATTCTTTTAAATCAAGATGGTTGCTAGATAGATCCTAAATGATTCAAATGAATTAGGGTTAGTACTTAAATACACCACTCTAGCGTGCATTTTCTAATGGTTTGTGCTTTAGTGAACTAATAATGGCTAGTAAGGTAGAGAAACATGGGCCTCATTTAGGAAATTTAAATTTAAAATTTTGGAGTTGAAAGCTTTGGGTGTGAAAATAATGTTAGTTAATTCCACAATCAAGGAAGTAATCTAAGTTGGTGAATGATAGATTTAGTAAGCGACTTCAGATTCTAGGAATTTTTGGAGATGAGATGGGGTTAGGGTAATGTTATTTATTAACATCCACACAAAAAAATGTCACTTTACACATTAATTAATGCATAAGGACAACCTTGTTGTCATGGATCTAAAGCATTAGGAAAAAGAGCATGGATGTGCATTTTTCATGATTACATTTTTCCCACACTTTGACTTTCATGTGATATATGAACATGCATATCAAAGTAGAATCAAGTAGTCAACATAGAAATTAATATACTTTTTAAATACTCAAACAATATAGATATTCTCAAAGATACATATACGGATGTCAATCATATGTACTTTACACTCCACCCTAAGAACTTGGAAAAATTAAGAAAAGGATCCAACATGACTAGCATCTATCAAGCATTTGAAAATGAGTATAATCACAACTACTAAAATTGTCTACAAGCAAAAAGTAAAATGAGTAGCATAAATGATTTTACATATGTCGAAAGTGGTGGGGCTCTGACCAAGAAAAATTGTAAGAAGAATCTAACCAAACACATAAAGTACATCTAAGGACATTTGTCATATGACAAATGATCTCACTTTCAAGATATTATAATAAGAGATTCAACTCTATAAAAATATACTCCATCTAGAAATGGTGATGAATCTCTATCTTGTACCATAGAATGATCATAACTAACACAAAGGCATTGATGTGATAATAATCATAAAGAAAGTTAGTGACAATATATGTGCCCCTATAATCATTTGCATATGAATCACACAAGGAATTGGAGGTAAGGGAAAAGAAAGACGACATCATCTAAAGCACAAGAATCCTATGAAAAATATTAATGACAATATGATGTGATGCACAACAAGCATGTAATAACTATTTATGATAACATCATGTGAGAAATAATAATTATGTGATTAGTGATAGTGATACATCATGCAAGACACTCTAAGAATGTAATAAATGTCAATGATAACATCATGTCACAATAAAGTAAGTTAAATAAAGTAATAGGTAGAAGATAACCATGTAAGCAAACAAAATCAAGATATAAGATCCCCCAAAGTTGCCTTGATGTTGTACTCTAAGGACTTTCATCATCCATAGTCATGTAAAATATTGTCCCTTATTTGCAACTGTGAACAATAATATCATAGAAATCTATACTTTGATTCATTGAATCAATAAGTAATTGTCATCTATAATAGTGGTAGGATGTGGAAATATGTTATATTAGCAAAACTTTGGTATGAAATTTATATAATAATAACATATATGATCTTGAAATGCCTCTTTGAAACTAATCTATAAGTGTGATCTGATCATCTATAATTATATGGACCACAAATGTTGTCTTGAAAAAAACCCAATGAAATAAATTTACCATCATAAAATTTCTCTAAAGATGTGTTTCTATCCATGCAAATATGATAAGTCATTGCAAATAGTGATATCTCATGATTTATATTTTGTTTATCTTTGCTATTTTTTTAACGGGCATTTGTGTATATGAATGATATTCCATTGATAACCAATACACACTAATAGTTGGCTAATCAATGAACATTATAGATCATAATGGGATATTTGTAAGGCGAACCAATCAATGTACTAAATGGAATCTTGTAATAATGAACTAATTGTAGTATCTTTATGACTAGATGATGGGGAGCCTCAAACTCTAACTTAGTATATGCTTGGCGTGACTTGTTATTACTAGTTCCTATACCCCGATTCACTGTTACGACCGGTCACCATTTGTATTTGACAAAAGATACATTCTCCACATACATTCCCAACATGCTTTTGCGATATGCATTCATAATCTACATTCGGTGAGACTCTTGTCTTCGTTGTATGCTTCCAACTCTTCTGTCGATGTTGCTCCTCTGCCCATTGGCGTCCACCTTCGGCATATCCTTCCCTATCGGTAAGACTTTTTCCAGAACCACCGATAATCTGATCACTCAGATCTGATCCTCAAGCCGTGACTTTCATTCAGCAGCTCGATCCTCCCTTCGACCAGACTATCCTCATCATTCTGAGTGAGAAATGCTTCGTCGATGGCCTTTGTCTCACCGAAACGACTCCAACTCCTCCAATCCAAACCCTAGCACTTGGAGATGCTAGGCAATCTACTGTGCACAACCAAATTTGGTCCTCTACACCACCGAACAGGAAAACAAAACTGAAAATGAAAGCAGATAACTGTACAATGAAGCCATTCCACTGATTTTGACAGAAATCTTATCAGTGGAATGCTTCACATCGACATAATGGAACAATGGGAAAACATAGAAAGGAAAAGAGATCTACAGCTATGCAATTTGTAATTACAGAGAATGGAAAATAGATTGATGACACAGAATAGTTTGATTTCTCTTGCACAATGCTCGATTACATTCGCACAATTGCACTCAATTACAATATCATATATATCTTTGACTTTGTTCAATTCCCTGGGTTTATAAACTTGCCTAGAGTAGTACCAAACTGACTCCAAGCAGCTGGTAGACAACCGTTTTAAATAGCCTCCAACTGCCCTACTACCTATTTTGGCATTATGCGGTTACAATTTGACAAAAGTCCCCTAAGTCACTTGGGACTTACAAAATGAACCTAGATACAAACTGAAATGAAAATGCATTGGTCAAATAGACCTTATTACAATGCAAACATGATTTTCTAAACAAACATAAACTTAAATGCCTTACGGAGGCCACGTTGTGTTAGGTGCTCCCGCACCACTGGATGAACAAGGTGTGCCACTAAAAAATAGCCTATATGGCCTCTCTGGATGTCATTTGTGAGTGTTCAAACAAATTTGGCCGATGTGGCCTATGTGGCATTTGCAACCGTGGATCCACACTACCCTATGTGGGCGTTTGAGGACAATAAGAGCACACATAAATGTTAAATAGAAACAACTGAAACAAAGCAAAAAACATAGTGATGCAAACCCGATTCACATAATGAGCAAACAAAATTTGATGTTGACCACTGTGCTCTGATACCATGTGAGAATCAAGATCATGGAAAGAATATCAAAGACGAGATTAGAAGTGAGAACAAACAATTTGTATTAACAAAGAACAGGTATAAATAGTAGAGGTTGCATACCCAACTCTCTACGAAACAAGGATAGGTGGCGATATTCAAAGCAAGAGAATAACATAACTACCCTAGGAAATAGAGGCAATGTGTCAAGTCTATTGACACCTAACAAACGACTTACCAAGTTGAAAATGTCAATTGACATGTGCCATAAGTCACCTAACTAAGATTGAATTAGTGTTAACTCATGGAGTTATACACCAACACCTCCATTTTCCTAGATAGGGAAAGGTAATGGTTATTCTAGTTCCCTAACTTTCTATCTATCTTAACAAAAATCGAGTCCCACATGTTCTTCAAGGAAGGATTCACTGAAAATTGTATACCAAGAAACCTCACCTGTTTGTTAGCATCCCCCATTGCCATCTATTGGGAACAAACCACTCAGGAGGAGTGCCATTCCAACTCAATAAAACAGATTTGAAAGAGGAGATTTTTTCTCCAGATGCCTAACAAAAGATGTCAAGTCCTTGTTCCATATTCCTTAAATTATCTTTATCAAGTATTGGAAATAATGCAGTGTCATCTGCAAATTGCATGTTCACTAGAGAGTCTTTATTCGGGAGAAGAATACCTTTAAGATTACTGTAGCATGAGAAGATATTTGCAGTGGCATCTAACAGGGTTCCTAGCACTCCATCGCTCGCTGAAAAGAAAGACGCCATTATCAGCCAATGATGGTGTTTTGATCACCCCTTTAGCATCCGAGGAGTTCCTAAGCACGTCTTTGGCATCAAATGGAGTAAATGGAATGTTCTTCGTTCCTACCGACAAAATCTTTCATTGAAAAGGCTTTAGACATTACTAACTCTCAAGCAAATGTAAATAGCAGGCGTAAAGCCAATCTCATGACATTATTCAACGTTTTCAGTTGTTCCACAGCTTCTTTTCGGCCAGAAATGGTATTCCTTGCACCCTATACCATGGTGGTGCTCAATAAACTCAAAGACTGATATACACAACATAGATTTGTTGAAATGCCTTTAGCAATTTTCAAGCAAGTGTTAGAGTTGCCAAAGCAAAAAACCACATGCTAACACGGAGGTTACAAATGATAGCATTACTTGATAATAATTATCTAGTTAAACCTGTCGTACAGCTATAATAGAGTGTCTACACACTGTAAAAACAGGACTACCATGGGAGAAACTTGCAGATGCGGCAGAAGTAATGTTCTTTATAGATAGTGGCGATGTGACCCTCGAACATGCAAAAGCCAGAGCAAGAGGACAATATCTCACATGGATATGTCAGGAAATTACTTGTTGAATGTGCAAAATCTAATAAATGTGGTGATGTTGCAAGGAGAGGAACTTCGTCTAAGGCAACAATACTTCTTTGTGTCAACTTCATTACTAGACATTATGAGGAGATCACAAGACTTTCATAATAATATTAATCAATTTCTTGACAAGAAGTTTTGAAGAAGTTCCTTGTAGTACTCTTTGGATAGTCTTCTATCATGGTATTTACAAATTTTATTTTGGACTTTTCTTAATGTTAATCATTGAAGAGAGTGCTACAAAAGGGACATGATTAAGAAAAATTAGTGGAAAATATGTTGGTTAACTGCAGCGTTCTTATTAATCATCCAGAATCGTTTTGCAGTTTCTAATTGAATTGCGAGGATCATCTAACTTGCTTGAATAGGAGCCAACCTTAGGTCTTCACTTAATTTCATGGAAGGGATTTTGCCAAAATATTTCACCTCATAATGGTCTTTTGATCAATATCATTTTCTTGAAAACACAAGGTTTCATATTTCCTTTGGAAATCATAATACTGTTATTATTGTTGGGATGGATGGAAGCTTCTAGCGATGTGCATTTGATCCCACACATGGTGAGGAAATGCCACAAATCGAACATGCATGTGAATTTTTTGATAAATCATCTTGAAATGTTCATTGCAAGTGCCATTTAGTTTCCTACTTTATATTCTAGTTGCTCATTGTACTTTTTCAAAATTTTGTAACTTAAGTCATCCTTATGACTTAAAGTGGACTTAAAATTAGAAATTCATATTTCATGAATTTGTTCTAAAGTTGTTATGATTTGGTTAGAAGGGCAAGGTTATAAATACAAGTTATTTTCAAAATAGGATGACATTTTTACCTCTCAACACAATAGTTATATAGAGAAGATGTAAAAAAACTTTATGCTCAAAATTTCGAAGATATCTGAGGAAGTTTTCTAAACTCTGTATCATAAAACTCTTTGTTGATTGCCATTTCTTATTATGTCTAACTTTTAATCTTTTCTTTAGTTTATCTCTTGCATGTTTGGTTGTATAGGAAATGAAATAAAAACTTTATGTTCTAATTTTGCAAGGGATTTGAACAACAATCTTAAACTTTGTGTCATTAAGTGCTTTATTGACTACACATTATTCGTATGTCTTTATTTCAATAAAAGGTGGAGGCCACCTATAAATTTTATTGATATTAAAATACATATTACAAAGCAAGTACTAGGAAACAAAATAAGCCCTAACAAACTAGATCAATCATGAGAAGATGTAGAAGTATAAAATGAGCCCTCAAAGATGGCCAAATAAACAAGCAGGCACAAACTAGAAAAAGAAGCAATAAAGAAGGGAGGAAACATTAAGAGATAGCATTGGAGATGGAAGAAGAGGGCTCTTGGTTGACAAGAGTAGCATTTGGAACACCTGGCACTAGGACCAGGTGAGGAGGTACCCTAGTAGGAGCATGATGTGTAAGGAATCTAATAACCATAAAGAGGCTTTTCATGTTCAAAGAGAAAGTGATATTGATCTAGTAGTTATGAGAGTGGAGGGAATTCTTGATATGGAGCCCATAGTCCTTCTCTAAGGCCAAATTCATTGTGTGATACACACAAGCTAGTGCCAGGTCATGCTTCAATTATCTAAGGGTGAAAATCCCAGCTATTAGAGAAAATCCTGCAAATAAATTGTATTTTGTAATGTCTTGGTGAAACATTTCCTCTAGTAGAAAATAATCTTGAATGTTGCCAAACCCCATTCACTTAATAAAATTAGGATCCTAAATAATATCTATTATATCAGAAAGAATGATAGGTTCTACCTTGGAGTACTGCAAGGATTTAAAGGAGGCCAAAAGTAGATCTTCCCCAATGACTATATAGATAGCATGCTCAACCTAAGGGCAATCATAAGAGAAGATGCAAATGAGAATGGAAAAATCATAATCAGACATTGCTTGGGGTTCCCACTTCTATAGCTTGATGTATAGCCTTTTATTTTTCTAGGTATGGCCCTTTTTTGTTGTGTAGTCATTTGCTAGTAGAAGGATGAAATGACGCAAAAGGTGAGGAATGAGAGGTGAAGCCAACTATGCATCTCCTTTGGAAAGAATTGCCATGCATAATGATAAATGCATAATAAAGGAAGGAAGCAATAAGTGGCTCCATGATGATGCATTAATTTTTACGCTAGTTTACTTACTTTTGATGCTTCATGATTAGGGTATTAAGTTTATATTCCTCCATAAAGAAAGGAGTAAAATCTAATGAACCCCAATCATCATCAAGAAGTGCATTCAATGGTGATGTTGAATGTTACAAAGCATTATTTACGGCAAGAGGTATTGATGAATCAACTTTTAAGTTATTGAGAATCTTGTGATTTAGAACTTGTTTTTCCACCTCAACTTGTAAACAACTTTCTGGATTTGGGTGAGCTTCAATTGTGTGAAGTTTATTTTTGTAATTACTGATTGATGAAGGGTAGATGGTACTGGCCGCATGGCATCAATCCATGGTCTACCAAGAATCATATTATATGAAAGTATACCAGGCATGACATGGATAAGGGTAGATAATGTCACAGGTCCAACCTTAATGCGTAAAGTTATGGTACTCAGGGATTGTCTACCAACGTTTTTGATTAAAGGGGTAAAATAGGTTTTGAAGGGGCCCTAAAACCCTACAACCAAATGTTACCCCAAATATTAAACATGGTAGGATAGCAACCAAACATCAAAAAACACAACACACAACAAAAGAGCCTAGATATTAAAGTTATAAAAGATACTATCAGCAAAGATTCTATAGCCCACCATCCACCCATCCGCTTAGTACCCATCAGTAGGGTTGCATACTCTTAAGAGTTTGTAGAATTCTTCATGAAGTTTGGTGAAGCCTAGAAACACATCCTTCTCCTAGAAAGTCTTCTTTTTACTACCTTTGGTCCTAGAGCTCAACCCGTCCCCCTGCTCTATACTTTTTCCCTATTTCTCCTTATTACTAGTGTTATGTTTCTTACCCTCAACATCCATCTCTTGCCCCTTTCCAACCATGTGTTCTTCCTTCAGCTATTTGAGCTTCTTTGTCAGAATTCTTATGCCTTCTGCATTGTTTTGTATGACGCATTACTAATTTCCAACATTCTTTCTAGATTTTTCAAGTTATATCTTTCATTTTAGTTTCCACCTTGCTCAAGCAGGTTTCATGATCCTAGCTATGAGACACTAGATCATTCTCTAATTGGTTGACCTTCATAATGGCTTCCCAAGACATCTAAATGTCCTCATCCATTTCATGATCTATCTCAATCCCCCTCCCAATCCTTTGCTGAATAGATGTTAACCTTATATTACCCCTATTTATCTTGATGAAAAACCATTTAGTTAACTTGTGTTGATTATTAACAACTTCCCTCACCATATCCAAGGCATTAGATAGCTCCTCCATGTTTTAAGTGGAAGACACAAGGAAAGGGAATTTCTTGAGGAGCTTCCTACAAGGGCTAGGGATAAGATGAAAATGAACACCAATCCTAGGATCAACCATCACCATGCCCTTGACCTAATCCCCCTTAGGGTTCTCTACCATCCCCATTTTCAATTCAGCTTGTGAATTTTCTTACCTCTCTAACCAATGTTTTCCTTCTCAGGGACTACCAAGTTTCATCCTAGCTCTGTTTTCCCTTCTTCTTATTATCCTTCTTCTATTTACCCCTCTTCTCCTCTAAGAACCCTTCATCCCCAACTCCCCCTAAGGCAGATCCTATAGACCAAGAGTCCTCAAATTTTCCCTGTTTGGTTGTAGTTTTCTTCTCACTAGTTCTTTTTCTTTTTTTAGACATTTACTCCTCCTCTACCTAAAGGAATGAGGAGTTGAGAGAACTTCCACAGAGTCCTCATCCCCAGACCGGTTAGGGTCTTCATCATCTCCCCCAGTTTCTCTATCCGTGGAGGCAGAGTAGTCCACGAGGGGAACTTTTCCTATTTTATTAGCACTCCCCTTCACCTCCACCCTAGGTAGCATGGATTTGATATGCTCCATGATGATAAAAATTAAACCTTCAAGCATAATTGGAAACCTAGGGTTTCTGTGATGTTCTTTTATTGCAAATTCCATGGAAGCTAATAGATAGAAAGCAAAAGAAACTAGCAAGCAATGACTAAAATGGTTCAGAAGAATGAAGTGATAACTATATAAAGTTGTGAACCTACCTTCTAGGCTCACGTAACAAATGATGATCTCAACCACTTCACCCCAGATTGGTTTTATAGACTTTCTCTCATAGCCTCTCGAGTTGAACTTGACTAGATGATTCCTCCGATTGGCTTTGAAGAGGGCTTTCAGCGCTTCCTCTCCCATTTTAAGGTCCCTAAAGAATTTCCTCCCCTCCAAAAATAGCTTCTTGTTATCCCAACTATGCATTCTTCAAAAATTTCAGTCTCAACCCATAGACATTAACTTTTCTTCCCCGCCACCCTTTCGCAAACATATTAGTTGCCACAGGATCCAACCCATGCACTTTTTCCATTAGGGGAACAAGCCCCCCATCCTACATGATTTCCATAGATGGGGCCACCTGTAGGCCCTATCATAGGAGCAAGGTTCAATCCTATTTCTCTCACCTCTTGATGTAGAGGCACTTGCATAGGTAGAAGGATTTGATAAGATGACAAGGTTTTCTTATGCTCTAAAGCCCAAATTCAATGATCATTATACAAAAGTGGGAATAGTAGTTAATATTTCTAAAACCATCATGAAAAGGTTGATTAGACATGCTATGGGACCCATTCCAATCATTGGCAAAGGTAGATCAAACTCATAACTAGTACCTTGTAGCACTAGAAAAGAGAATAGTCATCAATAAATTTTGATACAAACCTTCAAACCTAGATCTGAGACAATCAGGAGATACCCATTTGGACTTCCTATCACATATCCAAAAATGGGTATAGGTTGTTTTGGATGATATGGCTCAACCTATAACTCCTCCTAATGACCTAGAGCCCCAATTAGGCCTAATTTGTGAAGCAACTACCCTTGGATGGAATGTTATAACTCTCAAGACTATTGGAACATGTTAGGGACCTTCTAAAACCATAGAATCCAATTTTACTTGCTTCTAGAATTGACTGTCACCAAATTTCATACTGTTGCTAGCTCTTGCAAACACCTAACACATGGTTTTGCTAGGTCTCATCAATAGAACTCCATCAATAATAAACTCCTACCCAAAATTCTCCTGAAAAACATCAAAAGAAACATTAAAGAACCCATCCCACTAATCAAAGAGTTTTGGAGTCAGTGGAATGGCGACAACATTCTAAATTTTTGTCAGAACCCTAGTTGAGGGTTTCTCAGACCACCTTATGAAAAAGTAAGGATTTGTATGCTCTAAAGAAGTGTCAAGAACTTAATATATATGCATTTGGAAGGTTACTCAGAAGGATTTCATTCAAACATGCACAACAGGCACCACTCATCTGTACACAGGTAGAGTACATGCAGCAATAGCCAAGACAACAGCAAACACAGATAGAAAACTATTATAACTTATTTTTTTCTTCACAAAATGATTCTCCCTCCACAATGGGCATCTACAGAGTTTTATTAAACCTTCCTTGAGGTCTTGAAGTAGTTGAAGGGTAGTTTGGGTCAATGGGAGGACTGGTGAACTATTCCAACCATCTAACTGCCTTGTTTTGTAACTGTAGCAACTAATTATAGAGTTTGACAGAGGCATCATTTGTGTTTAGACTTAACAATATCTTCAAACACTTTGACAATGTCATTAAACCTTTGACAAGACATTTAGACTTCTACATGCCTTAACACTATATGCCTTAGCAAGGCTTACAACATGAAGTTTGTATGACTACCCCTTATGAATTTATGACTGCATCTTATTACAATGTATGATTGTATGATTGCCTATTACAAACATGGCATCATTAACTTTATTACAACATGAGAATTGTCTTCAAGACCTTACGGAATCAAGAAGACAAAATGAACATAAAAAATAAAACATAAGTCCTTTAGTCTCCTTGGTGCTCTTGCACCATAGTCCCCGGGTGGAAAGAGAACTCAAGTCCCTTGAGGAATCAGATCAGTAACTGTGACACCATGCTTCAAGATGTCTTCTTCACTCACCCAAGTGGCATCTTCAATGGGTAAGCCACTCCACTTGACAAGGTACTGTTTGTATGTATTATTTCTAGTCTTTTTCAAGACCTTGGTGTCCAAGATACATTCCAACTTCAAGGGTTAAGTGGGTGGAAGACCCTTAACACATTCTTCATCTCTTGCTACTATCATATCTACCTCTGAATCTGCATTAGAATCACCTTTGAAAGGAACCAAGTCTGAAACATTAAAGTTAGGAGATATGGCCAAGCCTTAAGGAAGCTCAATCTCATAGGCATTGGTCCAAAATTTATGCACAATCCAACATGGTCCTATCTTCTTCATGAGGAGTTTGGTTGGTTGCCCCTTTGGAAGTCTCTCCTTCAAATGTGCCATGACCAAACCCCCAACCTTGTATTGTACATCTCTCCTTCTCTCATTGGCTTTCTCCTTGTACTTGTCATTATTTCGTTGAAGAGATTCTCTTACATTATCATGGATATCCTACATAGCCAATGCAAAGTCCTCACCTTGAGAACTCTTCCTCTCCAATCCATGGAGATCTCTCAATTCAAGAATACCTCTTGGGTGAACACCATAAACAATCTCAAATGGACTCGTTCCTGTGCTTCTATTGGTGGAATCATTGTAAGCAAACTCAGCCGGAGGGATGATCATATCCCATGCCTCTCCATGTTGTTTGGTAAGACACCTAAGAAGATTTCCCAAGGACCTATTCACCACCTCAGTTTGGCCATTAGTCTGAGGGTGATAGGCCGAAGTGAATGACAACTAAATATCCAACTTCTTCCATAAAGTGCACCAAAAGTGGCCTATAAACTTTGGATCCCTGTCAGTCACAATATTAAGAGGCAAACCATGGATTCTAACAATTTCTTTGAAGAAAAAACCAACAATGTGTGAAGCATCATTAGTTCATTTACATGGCAATAAATGAGCCATCTTACCAAATCTATCCACCACAACAAATATACTATAAAAACCTCTTTGAGTCCTAGGAAGACCCAAGACAAAATCCATACTAATACTTTCCCATGGCCTATTAGGAATAGGAAGTGGTTGATATAGACCAGCATTAGATGAAGTACCCTTTGCCCTTTGACAAATACTACAACATTCAACAAATTTTCTGATATTTGATTGCATTTTAGGCTGAAAATAAAACCTCTTCACCTGATCCAATGCTTTATCCAGTCCAAAGTGACCTCCTAGTCCACCGCAATGTTTTTCCTTGATGATGTTCTCCCTCATGGAACACCTAGGAACACATAGTTGGCTACCTTTGAACAACAACCCTTGCTACAACAAAAACTCAGAAAAATCAGAATGATAAGAGTCTTAAAACTATGAACAAACTTCATATACCTCCTTGAAATCTTCTTCATCCTGATACATATGTTTGCGAGCCTCAACCCCTACACTTTGCAACTAAATTTCTTGAACCATACACACACCTTCTACTCAATGCATCAACCTCTTTGTTTGCCTGCCCCTTCTTGTGTTTGATTGAAAAAGTATATGCTTGGAGTTGTTCAACCCATTTCATATGCCTATGATTGAGTTTCTCCTATGAATTTAGAAAACTAAGTGCATGGCTATCAATATAAACAATAAACTCTTTAAGCAAAAGATAGTGCCACCATTTTTTCAAAGCTTGTACTATTGCATACAATTCCAAGTCATAAGTAGAGTACTTTCTCTTAGCATCATTCAATTTTTCACTAAAGAAAGCAATAGACCTGCCTTATTGACTTAGGACAGCCCCTATAGAAAGGTTACTAGCATCACATTCCACCACAAACAACTTGTTAAAGTTGGGAAAAAGAAGAATGGGTTGTTGTTCTACCTTTTGTTTCAGAATTTCAAAAGAATCATTGGCTGCCTTTGTCCAAAAAAACTTACATTTCTGCCCCCCTTTGATGGTATCCAAAATTTGTCCACAAATATGACTAAAACCCCTTATAAATTTCCTATAAAATGTTGCCAAACCATGGAAACTTTTCACATCACCTCCTGTTTTTGGAGTTGGCCATGACAAAATGACCTCTACCTTTGTTGGATCCATCTTCAAACTACTTCAAGTGGGAAATGACAAAACCAAGATAGGTGAGTTCTTCCTTGATGAATACACTCTTTTCCATGTTGATGATCAATTGTTCATCATGTAACTTCTTCAAAACCTAATCCAAATGTTGCAAATGCTCTTCCGTAGTCCTGCTGAAAACAAGAATGTCATCCAAGTATACCACAACAAATTTGCCAATGACATCCTTCAATACTTCATTCATGAGATGCATAAAAGTACTAGGGGCATTAGATAAATCAAATGGCATCACCAACCACTCATAAAGACCCTCATTTGTTTTGAATGCTGTCTTCCATTCATCCCCTTGCTGTATCCTAATTTGACGATACCCACTCTTAAGGTCAGTCTTAGAAAAGTATCTAGCCCCTCCCAAACAGTCCATTAGGTCCTCAATCTTTGGCATAGGGAACCTATATCTTACGGTAATCTTGTTAATGGCTCTAGAATCCATACACAACCTCCATTTACCATCCTTTTTAGGTGCTAGGACTATTGGGACAACACATGGGCTAAGGCTCTTTCTTACCAATCCCTTATCCAACAATTCTTGCACTTGCTTGGCAATCTCTTCATTTTGAGAAGGTGTCATCTTTTAGGCTGCTTTGTTTGGCAAAGTAGATCTCAGTATGAAGTCAATTTGATGTCTTATGTCCCTAATAGGTGGCAACTCATTAGGCATTTCTTCTACCATAATCCTCTTATACTTCTCTAACAATTGATGCACCTCCTTAGGAACCTCTTCCTCTCTAGGATCATGCAAACTAGGACTATTTTTAGGCTTCAAAATCAGAGCATACCCTTAGGTTCCTTCCTCCTTAAGGGTATCTAGAAAATATTTACCACTCACAATCATGACACTTGACCCAACACTCTTCTCTACATTCTCATTGGGTAATGGATCCATTCTATACTACCTACCATTCTTGGTTATAATGAAAGAATTAGTTTTACCATCATGTTGTGATTGAACATCATATTGCCATGGGTATCCTAATAGAAAATGACAAGAATCCATGGGAATTATATCACACAAAATCTTGTCCTTATATTCTCCTATCTCAAATTCTGCCCATGATTGTTCATCTACTAAAATGTGTTGCCCCTTATTCAACCATGATACTTTATAAGGACTAAGATGAGGAAGTCTTTTCAATTTCAACTTGTCTGCCATTTCAATGGAAACCAAATTTTTAGTTGATCCTGAATCAACAATTACCTTGCAAATCTTACCATAGGCCTTGCATGTTGTCATGAACAATGTCTTCCTTTGAGGGGGTTCTTGTGTTTGAGGCACCTTCAACATGGTTCTTCTCATCATCAAACTTTCTCCTTCATGGACCAGGGCTGCACTTCCAATTGGTGAGTTAACAATTTGGCAATCTTCCTCTTGGATCAATTGGTTCCTTCTTTCTCCTCCACAAGAGCTTGAGGCTTGCTTTTTCAGGACATTTGAATGTTGGATGTCCCACTTGGTTGCAATTGTAGCATCTTCCTGTGAAGACATTAGGACCTCTCCCTGGTCCACCAAATCTACCCCTTCCATTGGGTCTCCTTCCTCTAAAGCCTCCTCTAGAACCTAATTCTCCACTTTGCTCTTGGGAACTAGATTTCCCTTGACTTCTTTGGGACTGATTTCTTCCTCCAAAACTGCCCCTACCTCTGAAATTTCTACCACCTCTTCCTCTATTTTGTTGCTCACCTTTCCTCTTGAACTTCTCTTCAGCCCTTAATACCACTTGAAAGGATTTTTCCATGGTTTTAGGGTTAATAAACTGATTTCATCTTGGATATTAAACCTCAAACCATTTAGATACCTTTCCACTTTACCTTTTTCAATCTCCATGTATCCACAACGAAGAGAGAACTTGTGAAACTCCTCGGTGTAGGTGGCCACATCCAAATCTCTTTGCTTGAGATTTTGCATCTTCTTGTATATCTACACCTCATAGTCTGATGGAAGGAATTGGGACTTGATCCTCTCTAACATTCTGCTCCATGAAGAGATCATTCTCTTCCCATTCTTTACCCTCTCACCTTGGGTGTAATTCCACCATGTGAGGGCAGCACCTTTGAGTTTAGTTTTTGCAAACTTCACCCTGTTGTTTTTAGGAACTTCTTTGTATTCAAAGTAGTTGTTTAGGGCCTCAATCCACTCCATGACTTCATCAACATTCATATTTCCACTGAACATTGGAATCTCCATCCGAGCCTCTGAAGAATCCTTGCCAATTACCTTAATGGCTTCAAGGAAATGTTTTTGATCTGCAGGTACCTCTACCTCTTATTGATCTTCTTCTTCCCTCTCTTTTTCTTCTTCCTCATTAGAACCTTCATCTATCCTCTTCCCTATCGTCAATGCCTTCAACTCTGCTTGGAGTGCTTCCTTGACTCCACTTTTGATCTTCTCTTCCATCTCCTTGAACTTCTTAACCACTTCAATGGTCATCCCCTTGGAGGCATATTGCTAGCCTCTCCTTGACTCTCTTCTGCTGACATATACCAGGCCTTACACAACCAACAACAAAACCTTTTATGGCTTTGATACCACTATGATGTAGAGGCACTTGGATAGGTAGAAGGATTTGACAAGATGACAAGGTTTTCTTATGCTCTAAAGCCCAAATTCAATGATCATTATACAAAAGTGGGAACAACAGTTAATAGTTCTAAAACCATCATGAAAAGGTTGATTAGACATGCTATGGGACCCATTCCAATTGTTGGCAAAGGTAGATCAAACTCAGAACTAGTACTTCCTTCACAAACCTAAGATATTCCTTGTAGCCATAGAAAAGAGAATAGTCATCAATAACTTTTGATGCAGACCTTCAAACCCAGATCTGAGACAATCAAGAGGTACCCTTTTTGACGATATGGCTCAACCTATAACTCCTCTTAATGACCTAGAGCCCCAATTAGGCCTAATTTGTGAAACAACTACCCTTGGATGAAATGTTATCTCTCAGGACTACTTGAACATGTCAGGGACCTTCTAAAACCATAGAATCCAGACTTTACTTTCTTCTAGAATCAACTGTCACCAAATTTCATACTGTTGTTATCTCTTGCAAACACCTAGCACATGGTTTTGCTAGGTCACATCAATAGAACTCCATCAATAACAAACTCCTACCCAAAATGCTCTTGAAAAACATCAAAACAAACATCAAAGAACCCATCCCACTGATCAAAGAGTTTTGGATTTAGTGGAATGGCGAAAACATTCTAAATTTCTGTCAAAACCCTAGTTGAAGGTTTCTCAGACTACCTTATAGAAAAGTATGGATTTGTATGCTCTAAAGAAGTGTCAAGAACTCAATATATATGCATTTGGAAGGTTACTCACAAGGCTTTCATTTAAACATGTCCAACATCCACCACTCATCCATACATAGGCAGAGTACATGCAACAACAAACAAGAAAACAACAAACACAGGCAGAAAACTATTATATCTTATTTATTTCTTCACCAAAATGCTTCTCCCTCCACAATGGGCATCTATAGAGTTTTATTAAACCTTCCTTGAGGTCTTGAAGTAGTTGAAGGGTAGTTTGGGTTGATGGGAGGACTGGTGAACTATCCCAACCATCTAACTGCCCTATTTTGTAACTGCAGCAACTAATTATAGAGTTTGACAGAGGCATCATTTGTGTTTAGACTTAACAGTGTCTTCAAAAACTTTGATAATGTCATTAAACCTTTGACAAGACATTTAGACTTCTACATGCCTTAACACTATATGCCTTAGCAAGGCTTACAACATGAAATTTGTATGACTACCCCTTATGACTTTATGACTGCCTCTTATTACAATGTATGATTGTATGATTACCTATTACAAACATGGCATCATAATCTTTATTACAACATGAGAATGGTCTTCAAGACCTTATGGAATCAACAAGACAAAATGAACATAAAAAAAGTCCTTTAGTCTCCTTGGTGCTCTTGGAGCACCTCCCATATCTATCCCTCTCCGATTGTCTCTTTCAAAACACTCTAGCCTATGCAAAAGACAAAGCACTTTCCCTCTTTTATTCAACAAGGTGTTCTCCCAACCCAAAAAGTGTGTGACCCTCCATTGAGTTATCATTAGATCAACTCTTGGAGACAATGCTATAATTATCATGATTTCCTTCATTAATCACTATTGATTTCTCCTTGCTTGGCATATTTGAGATCTTTTCCCATTGTATGATGTTATAGGAAATCACTCCCTCATTGGCTATAATGTCAGCCAACCCATTGTGTACCAATGTTATCAAAACCACAAATGTGAAGTTTATCTAGTTTGATTAAAGATTTGTCAACCTTGATTTTATGTAGCAAATCAATACCACAGACATTAAGAGCTAATCCATTGTCAATCATAACTTGCTTTATAAGCTTTTTATTTATGGTCATAGGGATTACAAGAAGATCATATTGGTTTTGAACTTCAATTGATAGTAATTCATGTTGTTGAAACATAATATCCCTTTTAGTCACATGTATACAATCTAATAGAGTTGGTACATCATTAGGCTTAACAGAGGGTGGTACAATCACCTTTTGTAAAGATTTTTCGAGCATTTTGTGGTATGTAGGTGATGTTTGTATGAGTTCCCAAAGAGAGATCTTAGTGGGAGTAGCATGAAGTTGCTCAACCAGATCATAATCTTGACCAACTTTATGAGTAAAACAAGGTGGTTGAGGAAGCATGAGTTGAGAAGTTTGTAAAGTGATAAATACCCCTCACCTATTCATTATTTTCCAAGTTGAGCAAGTTGGAGAATACTCGTCTCATCTTCACACGCTTTTTCAAGCTTCTTCACAGTTCTTTGAGCCTCTTTCTTCATGTCTTTCTTTATTTTCTTTGAAGCTTCAAAATACCTTCAAAGCTCTTCCAGGGAGGCAAATTCATTGTGCACATAGCTCTTGACATTTTTTTGCTCTCCATTTTAGCATTCAAATGCTCTCATAGGATGAAGGTGCCTTTTTCTTTATTTGCTAAACCATAGCTCTCATTGAGCTCATTCAAGCTTCACCAAAGATTCATTTTTCTTCTTTGTGTCATTTTGTCATCAAGAGGATCTCCCACTATCGAGTAAAAGCACGAACTTGTGTCACACTTTATAAAGGAATCAGCCAACATTAAAAAATTTAAGAGCAAATTTTGAATTCCTGAAATTTTCAGGAAAACATGACTTTGAGTCCACATCACAAAGAAAAAAGTAAACAATCTTATTTTTCCCTAATTTTTTTTTTCCAAATAGAGGAGTTCAATATCTAGTGCATGGAGAAAAAAAAATCAGTTTTCAATGCATATTTTCTTCATAATATCATTTTAAAGTCAAACTTTATAGAATCTAATAGTTTTCATTCCACATCAACTTTTGTATAATTTTTTTTTTATCATTTTCACAAAACAAATTATACCCTTTTGGAGAGGACTCTTTCCTCTAGTGCACCATATAATTTTGAAAAAAATTGGATGTGTTTTGATTTTTTTAAAATTTCTAATCAGTGTCATCCCTGATTTTAACAACCTACTTGCAATAATTTTTTAAAAAAATATTAAAACTAATCAAAATATTAAAAAAAATGTATATTTGGATTCTAGACTCAGAGCTCTACAAAAGGGTATTTTTGTATTTTTGAAATAATTCATTCTAATTGAAAAAATATTCAGTTTATGTTGAGAATTTCATAAAACCCTAGAAAATAAAGAGGTGGCTACCAGGTAAGATGCCACATAGATAGTTTCAGGTGAATTAATTTTGGGGGTGAATCAATTTGGGGGTGAAATCATATAATTCCAGCGACCACCACTGGTTGGCGATTTGTTTTTTTTTTTTAAACTTATATATATGGCTTCATTTTTTAAATTGAGAAAAAAACATAAAAAATAAAGCCATATATATATATATATATATATATATATATATATGGCTTTATTTTTTATGTTTTTTTCTCAATTTAAGCATCAAGGAGAAAATAGAAGAAGCAGAATTTTTCACAATAGAGGCTAAAAATTATTTTTAAAATTTTTTTCAATTCAAACATTTGGAGAAACCACACAAAAAGAGGTTTTCTAGCAAGAGAGGCTACAAATTTTCAAGGTATGTAACATGATTCCTAACTTATTTACTCATTTTACCATGTAGAAATTGAACTTCATGAGTTATTTATTAGGATGTATATGTGTGTGTAGGTGAATTAAAACAAGCAATTTGTGATGGGAAATAAAAAAACTAGATCAAGGTTGTATGACTGAAAAAGAGATGAAAAAACCCTAGGAACATCTAGTCAAGAACAACCCATTGAAATTATTGATGAACAAGTTGAAGGGCATGTTAATGAACAAGTACAAGATGAAATTGGTAGTAGTGATAGAAATTTTTTGCATGGAATTAAAAATCTTTTGGAAATGGATGAGGATGATCTTTTCAAAAACATTTCATCTGAACATATGTTACCTGAAAGCACAATAAAATTACACTCGAAAAGAATTTGGGAAGAATTTTTTGAAGATAAATCCATAATTGGAAGAGCACAATTATGTGGAAAGTTATTTAGGTGAAAAGAAATGACCCCTATTTTGGAGTTGTGAGGAGTTGACAACAAGAAATTTTTTTCAAATTTAGTAAATTAGAATGTAATTGAAAACTTGAAAACAACATTGGACTCTATTCAAACCAAGAGTTGAAGTTCTAATTTAAGTGTTGCACATAGAGCATTGATGACTTCAATTTCTAGTAAGAAATTATCACATAGAAGACAAGTTAAAGCAATTGCCCAATTAGTAAATGTATCTAGGAGAACTGTTCAAAGATATATCAAGAAGAGAAACAGATTAGATGAAAACATTGAAAATAATTGGGTAAATATTTGTCAAGTCCCTTGGAGAGATAGAATTTCAAAAGATGTAAAACAAAAAGTAATTGGATATTGGACTAATCATTCTCGTGTTTATTCCAATAGATGGGACACTATACAAATAAAAGATGAAGATGGTAAAAAAATTTCTCATCCAAAGCATTTTATAGATACAACACAAAGTAAATTTTCTGAAGCATTTAAGCAAAAATTTTCACAAGTGAAGATTTCTTAAAGGATGTTTGAGAATTTACGACCAAGTTTTGTATGTATAAATAAAGTATGTGAAACTTCTTACTGTTGAAATCATGTCGAATTTCATCTACACCTATAGTCATATAAAAATGTTATGGCAATAGTTAATCCAAATGTAGCCATCCTTGGAAGTACAACACAATTTGTGAAGTCTATCTTATGTGAAAAATTAGAAGATTCAGATGAATTCAATGTACAGTTTATAAGAAATATATGTCTAGATTGTGAAAATTTGATGAAATTTTTATCATTTGAGAATATTGATCATTCAATGTCAGTTGTTTGGAAGAGATTTGAATATGATAAATACTCAATTAAGTTAGGAGATGAATCCAAAAAAATTGTTTTGAGAGAGTGAATTACCCTGCAACAAGTTTATGAAAAAAATTTGTAACATTGTATACCCACATATCCAACATTGTCATGGCACAAGATGGTAGGCTAAGCTTGTTTCATGACTCGAAGGTTTGTTTTCCACTGGGTTGTATTATCTCTACTATAAATTTTTATAAAAATTATACATTTAGTCATCAAACTAAGATTCAAAGTCAATATTCTCATTCAGAGCAAGTCACAATCTTTATACAAGTTTGCTCTAGACATGCTGAACTATTTGTAGATGAGGTAGAAAGTACCAAAGATGAATGAATTATCATCAAGGAGGTTCACTTTTATATCAGTGATGATACAATTCATAATAGAAGTTATGTAGCACATCGGTTTCGAATGTTTTTTGAAGATTTGAGACAATGTGGCATTAATACATTATAACACTAGATTTGGTCTAATGGATGTGCTGGTAAGTGTTGATTTTATTATTATTTTTATTTTTTAATTTTTAATTTATAAATTTATAAAATTTTAGGACTTGAATTTTTAACTAATTTTTGGTTTTCAAATTGTTGTTTATATATAACTATTTATATAGGACAATTTAAGTTTACAAAAACATTTAATTGGTTAACGCAACAACATGCTAAATCTAACATAAAGTTTTTGTAGAATTTTATTAAGAGTGGACATGGAAAAGGAGAGGATGATGGAGCAGGACCATGTGTAAAGTGTGCACTTCACCACTATGAGCTTGTAGGTAATGTACGAGATATGGAATTTACAAAATTTAAAATTGTTGAATACTTCTACAATGATTTATGTAATTGATCTACATGTATTGTAATAGTTGGATGTACATGTGAACTTTTTTAAATTCTTACCTCTTACCTAGGCAATTCGCCAACATGAAATTGCAGGTAACACCATACGAAATGCAAATCGAATTGTTGAATGGTAAAAAAAGCTATTTTGGTGCTTGTGACTCAATATACAACAAACACTATTTTTGGGAAGTTAAAGGTATGTTAATTGAATTTATTTTAAATTTGAAAACTTTAACATTTATATTTAAGTACACATGTGATTTAATTAAATTTTAGTTTTAGTTGATATCCTCAAGAATTTGTTCATATGTGCAGATGTTTATTGATCGAATCTATATAATTGTCAAGCAATTAATGGTGTTAGAAGTTTGCATCAAGTCATGACTACAAGACATAGCAAGCCTCTTACAATTCAAGTGAGAGAAAAATCTTGTTTCTGTGTTGATTGCATTGAGAACAATGCAAATATTCTATAATGTCCAAATGTAAGGGATGGATATGTTTCACAATGGGAAATGAAACAAATAGTATCAATACCTCTTTTTGAAGATAGTGACATTGTAGATGTATATGATCCTATATATTTAGCTGATTACAAATGTGTATTAGATTTAGTTGTTATAGGTAAGTTACAAAATTGATTTATATTCTAGATAGTATTAAAGTTTTAAAGATTTGGTTTACTTTGTTCAACTAAAATGTACAAGCATGTTTACTTGTGGTGTGTATAGGAGATATTTTTGTTGTGGTTGCAAATCCTGACAATACATATGGTGTAGATTACTATCTACTAAGATGCACACAAGAATAATCAAAATTGTTAGAGTCAATGATAGATGATGATGGACAATCATTTCCCATTGGATCAATTGTTGTTGAAGGAACCTATTATCAACAAGTAAAGATAGATAAAAATGGTATTATATTTATTGATTGTATGTCAGGATAAAAGGTTCTACATATAGTCACTTAGTTATAGCAATAAGATTAAGTTTGGAAAATTTACAAAAAAAAGAGGATGTGGCCAACAAAAGTAGAGGTTGTCTATTGAAGATCATGAAAATATTTTAGAGATAATAAAAGATAGAGAAGATCCAGATTATATGTGTCAATCTCGAGCTCTAACTACATTATTGAAGAGTGAGTTGAACCAATTGATACATGGTATGAAGGTATATGCACACTTGAATTATCTATTGATTATTGATTTATTTAAAATGTACATGATTCTTGATAGTTCTTTCCTTTCAAATTTTAATTTCAATGGTTCTTAGTTCAAAATTTATTATAATCAAACATGATCAAGCTACAAACTAGCTATAAATTTATTTACATAGATTTTTTTTTGTAATTATGTAGGTCAATGCCTATAAGGATTTAAAGTTATAAAATTGAACTTCATGTTGTGCAAGTATGATTTCTAAACTATATATAGATAGTCTTAGATGTCTTAGGTGTCTTAAAGGTCTTACATTTTCTGAAGTGTTTTAGGTCTTAGGTGTCTAGGTGTCTTAAATGTGTCTTGAATATGTCTTCTAGACCTATCTTAGATCTTATGTATCTTAGATATATGTCTTAAGTGTCTTAAAGGTAGATTAGGCATCTTAGACCTTTCTTAGGTGTTTTAGGTGTCTTAGGTTTCTAGGTGTCTTAAATGTGTCAAGTAGATATGTCAAGTAAGTGTATTAAAGTACTTAGGTGTCTTACTGTATGTCTTAAGTTCCTTAGGTGTCTTAGATATGTCTTAATTCTTAGGTGTTTTAGAGGTGTACTATGGTGTCTTATAGGTCTTAGGTTTCTTAGGTGTTTTAAGATTTAGGTGTCTAGGTGTCTTAAATGTGTCAAGTAGGTATGTCTTCTAAGAGTCTTAAAGGACTTAGGTGCCTTAGTGTATTCTTAAAATTGTCCTAAAGGCCCTAGGTGTCTTAATGTATGTCTTAATTGTCTTAAAGGCATCTTCTAGGTCTTAGTTGTGTTCTAGGTCTTAGGTCTTAGGTGAGGCCACTAAGCTTCCACCTTCATGTGGTTGGCCTTGTCAGTACATAATAAATATTTCTCGAAGCTAAGGGAAGCTCTTTTTTTGGTATCCTTATCATGTAGGGGTCTCAAACTTAACAAATAGGTACATATTTCAATCATTTTTCAATCATTCTAAACTCTCTTTAACTTAGTATGACCAAGTAACAAGGCTACACAACTTTAAATGGCACTATCATTGGACAATATCTTCAACAAACAACTGAAGCACCTTGAACTATGTGGGAATGACATCATAGTAATCCAATAATGACTCCTAAGCCCAAGATTAGTATAATTTGTCTAAAAGTATTCAAGTGATCTCTAAACTTGATAAATAACCTTTGAAGGGGTCGAATTAAACAAAATGGAGGCATATTTCACAACAATGGGCTCATTTTTCAATCATACTAAACTCTCTTCAATTTGATATGACCAAGTAACAAGGCTACACAACTTAAAATGGCACTAACACTAGACAATCTCTTCAACAAACAATTGAAACACCTTGAACTATGTGGGAATGACATCATAGTAAACCAATAATGACTCCCAAGCCCAAGATTAGTATAATTTGTCTAAAATTATTCAAGTGATCTCTAAAGTTGATAAGTAACCTTTGAAAATGTCCAATTCAACACAATGGAGGCATATTTCATGACAATGGGCTCATTTTTCAATCATACTAAACTCTCTTCAAAGAGATATGACCAAGTAACAAGGCTACATAGCTTCAAATGGCATTAACATTGAACAATCTCTTCAACAAACAATTAAAACACCTTGAACTATGTGGGAATGACATCATAGTAAACCATTAATGTCTCCCAAGCCCAAGATTAGTATAATTTGTCTAAACGTATTCAAGTGATCTCTAAAGTTGATAAATAACCTTTGATGGGGTTTAATTTAACACAATGGAGGCATATTTCACAACAATGGGATCATTTTTCAATCATACTAAACTCTCTTCAACTTGATATGACCAAGTAATAAGGCTACACAGCTTCAAATCGCACTAACACTGGACAATCTCTTCAACAAAAAATTGACACACCTTGAACTATGTGGGAATGACATCACAATAAACCAATAATGACTCCCAAGACTAAGATTAGTATAATTTGTCTAAAATTATTCAAGTGATCTCTAAAGTTGATAAATAACCTTCGAAAGGGTTCAATTCAACACAATGGAGGCATATTTCACAACAAGGGCTCATTTTTCAATCATACTAAACTCTCTTCAATTTGATATGACCAAGTAACAAGGCTACACAACTTCAAATGGCACTAACACTGGACAATCTCTTCAACAAACAATTGAAACACCTTAAACTATGTGGGAATGACATCATAGTAAACCAATAATGACTCCCAGGCCCAAGATTAGTATAATTTGTCTAAAAGTATTCAAGTGATCTCTAAAGTTGATAAATAACCTTTGAAGAGGTTCAATTCAACACAATGGAGGCATATTTCATGACAATGGGCTCATTTTTCAATCATACTAAACTCTCTTCAAATTAATATGACTAAGTAACAAGGCTACACAGCTTCAAATGGCACTAACACTCGACAATCCCTTCAACAAACAATTGAAACACCTTGAACTATGTGGGAATGACATCATAGTAAACCAATAATGTCTCCCAAGCCCAAGATTAGTATAATTTGTCTAAAAGTATTCAAGTGATCTCTAAAGTTGATAAATAACCTTTGAAGGGGTTTAATTTTACACAATGGAGGCATATTTCGCAACAATCGGCTATTTTTTTTTTCAATCATACTAAACCCTCTTCAATTTGATATGACTAAGTAATAAGGCTACACAGCTTCAAATGGCACTAACACTAGACAATCTCTTCAACAAACAATTGAAACACCTTGAACTATGTGGGAATGACATCATAGTAAAACAATAATGACTCCCAAGTCCAAGATTAGTATTTAATTTATCTAAAAGTATTCAAATGATCTCTAAAGTTGATAAATAACCTTTGAAGGGGTTCAATTCAATACAATGGAGGCATATTCCACAACAATGGGCTCATTTTTCAATCATACTAAACTCTGTTTAACTTGATATGAGTTTAATCAATAAATCAAGTATTGAAAATAATAATGTGATAGGGTATATATATAGATTCTTGCATACACGTGGGAAAAGTTGCATTAAATGATCAATTGTTATAAGTGTGGAGATTAACTAAAAAATTTCAATTTTGATAGATTGCATGATTGTTCTAAAGTTCCACTTCAAGATGGAAATAGAGGTGTAGAACTAATATGCAATTTTAACTATAAATTTACACTTTTAGAAATTACCACCAAAATCCCCCTTTGTAATTTACTGCCAAGAACTAGAAATTGGGAATAAGTTTGTAATAACTAAAAAGATGCCTTATGTCTCTAAAATCCCACTTTATATTTTGAGTTAAGAAATAAATCCTAAAATCAATTTGTAAAAAAATCTTATTTGCTTGAAAGTCCTAATGTTCTTGTTTTGGGGTGTGATTGGGAAGTTGAGGTCACCAAGCAAATAACAAATATTTTTTAAGCATTAGTGAGTCACAATTTATCATTTTGTAAATCTAGCAAAAAGTAGAGGAGTACAAGGAACTTACAAAATAAATTTCAAGACTTATTTGGATATGTAGAGGATAAAGGATATTTATTAATAGATATGTTTTGTTAGATTTATTGTTTTTAAAAATAATTTAAGTTTGTTAAATCTAGCAACTTTAACTAAATTCTAGGTAGTCTCTAATTTTACTAGGTTTAAATATGTTTCTAATTCTAGGCTTAGATATCTTCCTATATTCATTTTCTATTTCACAACTTAATCTTATTTTAGATTAGGAATATAGCCTAATTAGGACACATTTAGAAATTTAGATAAAAGGAAAAATAACACTAAATTATTGGGTATACTAGTTACTTATGTTTGCTTTAACTAAATAAAACTCTTTTTATGTTAGATTTATAGTGGAACATTAGGGTAGGTAATTGAAAATAATTTACCACATAAAAACAAGTATTCTACCATTTCCCATTCACACAAACATTATGCATCATTTATAGATATATTTTTTTATGTAAAATCTTGTGAAATTAATCTTCTATTTTAGGGGATAATGTGATTACTTTGATACCTATTCAACCATTGAAAACATTATGTTAAGTAGATTAAACATGGCACTTGGTTATCCTTGGATTGAATAATACCAAGCAATTATATCTATATTACATCAATGCATTAAATTTATTCATAAAGGGGAAAGTAATTAAATTTCCTCACAAAATAATCAATGGACATCCAAATGTCCAAATAATTATGCCGAGAGGCATTCTACACTTACAGCAAGGGCTGAAAGATTCATATTCCCGTAAACAATTAAGATTTAGATTCCATGTAAACAAAATTCATAAAATGTGTAAATAAATAAATTTGTGGAAGCCAAATGGATAGAAAAATAGAAAAACTTGGGCAGTTATGGAGTGAAATCTTTATCACGTTAAACAAAAAAAAAAAAAAAAATCGTGGAAACCAAATGGATAGAAAAATAGAAAAACTTGGAAGATATCTCTCGACGTCCTGTAGATATATATTTTTAAATATAAATATACTAGTTAATATACATGTAACTCATAATATAAATTTTGAAATGTAAATATAAAGCATGTGACTCATAATAAGAACGTCTATAAGATATAAAACATAAGTATACATATAATGTCCAAATATAAAACATGTGACTTATTATAACATCTAGATATAAAAGTTCATGTGACACATATAAATGTCTAGATTAAATATAATAACATGTAAGTCATAATGTCCAAACATATTGTAAATATAAAGCATCTAAATCATAATAATAACTCATAAATGTCTCACTCTATGAGTGGATTGAGCCTCACTCTGTCTCGAGCTGTGTCTTGAGCTGTGACATCCTGATCCCTGATTGGAGCCCTTGACTAATCCATGACCCAAGTGCTGTGCTGAGTTGTGGCTGAGGGTCTGCACATGAAACACCATAAAATTTTCAAATTATATATATATATATACATGTACAAATATAATTTGTTTTGATTTTAAATAAATAAATAATACTTGACAAATCTAAATTACCTGACATACATGGTCTGCATCATGTAGAGGAGTCTCAATAGAAGCATGACCTGATCCTGCAACCTATATATGACGTGTTCATACAATATATAAGCGTATGTGTATTTAGTTAGAAAATTTGTACACTTGATGTCTGTATGTAGAAAGTCAACTTGATATATGTGTGTGTGTGTGGACACTTAAATCAAACTTATATGTACATGTGATAAATAGACCTAGTTTTTAAATACCTCATGATGATGACTAGGATCGCCAGCATGATGCAAATCTCCATGTCCAAGTTGTAAAACAATAGCTTGTGTCTAATACACATGTACATTTAAGATTGCAATAAAGAGTCAGAGCTTCAATGTATTTGATTTTATTTAAAATTGAACTTATCATTTTTAAATTTTTAATTTAGGATTTTAGATTATAATTTTTAAATAAACTATACCTCAACTGTACCAGCAAAGGCCCTCACAATCCCACTAAGCTCAGAATCATGGAGAGATAACGATACAGGTGTAGATGCTGCAGTCTCAGTGCTGAAAAGAAGCTTGCTATACTCACCTCCCATAACATCATGTGTAGTAACCTCAACCTCAGGACCAACTGGAACATGTGAAGGGGCGGAGCCTATAGGACCAACTGGAACATCCTGATGTCCCCCCAAACCCTGTAAACCTGACTCACGATGGCTCCTCCATCTACCAAAATATCACTCAATATGTGAGGATATAGCATCAAGTGGGATCTTGTACTAATCGCTGATGAACTGGTATGAATCTAATAAGTCACTGGTTAGGCATCTAGTCATATTTTGCAAAGCACTCTCTCCACTAATCTGTGCCATGTCATGTGGTGATGGTATATTAGCACGAATGTAACGATCTGAACAGCTGGTCAATGTGGCCTCAGTGGATGGAATGTCAATCCTTGGGCGTAACAAATACTTACCAACACAATCAGATGACAACTGAAACCTAAGTGGGAATAGTCGCCATGCTCTCAAAAAATGCATTTCTTGAGGGGGTCAATGCTGGTTGGGTAGCATTTGCTAGTTCCACATGTTTTGGAAGAACCAATAGATGTGGGCCAACTAAGGACCTCTTGTTCTGAAGAGATGGCACATCTACTCTTCTATACTCAGGTATCTCTTTAAACCTCCCTTTCCCTTGACCAGTATGTTTAGGGAAAGATGTATAATCAAAAGATAAATCTAAATGGAACTCTACATATAATTGTTTGCAAAAATACAATGGCAACTCATCATTGTTTGGCCATTTGTGATGAGCTACCAAAAATCTAGGATAGATGAAAGTACCGACAACTACATCCACACACTTGGTGGGAGAATAGCCTCTCACTCTCTCTTTTACCCTATAAGAAGGGAACATGTTGAGAACATTATCTACTGAAACCAACCAAGAAATAGATGACCATTTCTCTTGGCCAACAACACTCTGAGAAAGTGATGCATAGAACTTGTCAACACTAATGTCATCATAGGGATTATATGATTGAACATGGATCATACATGTGATCTCATCCCTAATCCTAACCAACCTATCTCTACCTAACAAGTTTGGTGTATTGTGAATAGAATTATTCAGTTCATCCAAAGCTCTTTGAAACCTCTGAATTGTCTCAACATATAACGTAGAATTATCACTATCGTCAGGTTGACCTGACTAATGTGATTGATGTGATGATTGGTCATCCATGTGGACCTAAATTTATCTACAGTATGATAATTAAATTTTCTGTCAAACATATTGTATGTCATGATGTAAATAAACCTGCATATAAATTTTCCAACTACTACATACATCTTTAAAAAATCCATGATATAAATGCACATGTGCTTCTCAAATAAACCTACACCTTAGATGCTTGCAAATACATAAATAATAGACCTATCAACCAAATCTGAATCAACCATAAAACACAGAACTAGGAATGCATAGAAAATCCAAATTTACAGTCACATGTAGCATGTAGCATATTGACATGACAGACATATAGGAATTTATATAAATCAGATTTTATCCTATAGTAGTTGGAGTGATAAGAAGGTAAATTTCCAATCTAGAAAAAAACATTTAACAATCTAGAAAAGGCAGACTCTATTTAACATTCTAGAGTATTATATATGTATATATATCTAGTGTATGATGTTTCCTTCTTTACCCATGTTATTCCCTAGCATTTGATGGGAAAATTTGAATGGATAGCCTTACAAGGGATAAAAGTGCATGTCCTACATTGCTGTAGCACTTGATTTGACCTGTTTTATGTGTGAACTGACTCCCACCCAGTAGCCATCAGCGACTTGCTACTTTTGATCACCACAACCTTTCCAATAACTTATGCACAAATTCTTTCTTGAATGGTTTCAAATTGTGATTAATTTTCCATCACCACAACCTTGATAAAAACTTATGCACAAAATTCAATAAAGAAGAATTTATGCACAAATTCTCTCCGAAATGATTTCAAATTTTGATATATTTTTTTAGCTTATATTGTGTGGATGAAATTTGATGTTCCTTGTAGTTTCTTATTGCATCATGGTATAGGATTAGGGCTTAAATTTGACAGTCAACCTTGCTTATCAAGCAATTTTTTATGACAGTTATCTATTTAATGTTTCCTTTAAAACACTATGACCTATCTTAGTATAAGTAGATTATATTAAAATTAGATATATATATCACCATAATCGTATGTAAATTTTGATAGTTTCTCCAAAATCTTTCCTTTCATATGATACAGTCTTTTTAAAATTTTGATTATATTTTATAGGAAAAATGGCTAAATACAACTATACAACTATCAAATTTAAGCCCTGTATAGGGTAGGTGTGGTTCTGTTAACTCCCTCATATCCATTTAGATTCATAGATGTATTGATGGATATGAGGGAGGATGCTAGCAAATGTTGTCAAATTTGGCTTTCCACCAGCCAATTGCATTTACTTTAAAATTTCTAAAATAAGCTTACATAGATCTAGTGTATGTTGTTTCCTTCTTTAACCATGTTATTCGCTAGTATTCGATGGGAAAATTTGATTGGATAACCTTACAAGGGAAAAAAGGACATGTCATGCATTGCTGTAGTACTTGATTTGACCTATTTTATGTTTGAACTTACTCCCACCCAGCAGCCATCAGCCACTTGCTACTTCTAATCACCACAACCTTTCCAATAACTTATGTACAAATTCTTTCTTGAATGGTTTCAAATTGTAATTAATTGTCCATCACCACAACCTTGATTAAAACTTATGCGCAAAATTCAATAAAGAAGAATTTATGCACAAATTCTCTCTGCGATGATTTTAAATTTTGATATATATTTTTAGCTCATATTGTGTGGATGAAATTTGATGTTCCTTGTAGTTTCCTATTGCGTCATGGTATAGGGTAGGTGTGACTCTGTTAACTCCCTCATATCCATTCATATTCATAGATGTATTGATGGATATGAGGGAGGATGCTGGAAAAGGTTGTGGAATTTGGCTTTACACCAGCCAATTGCATTTGCTTTAAAATTTCTAAAATAGGCTTACATAGATCTAGTGTATGTTGTTTCCTTCTTTAACCATGTTATTCCCTAGCATTTGATGGGCAAATTTGAATGGATAACCTTACAAGGGATAAAAGTGCATGTCCTATATTGCTGTAGCACTTGATTTGACCTGTTTTATGTGTGAACTGACTCCCACCCAGTAGCCATCAGCCACTTGATTTGACCTATTTTTAGTTGTATTTCGGCATTTTTACTATAAAATACAATCAAAATTTTAAAAAGACTGTATCATGTGAAAGGAGAGATTTTGGACAAACTGTCAAAATTTATATGGGATTATGTTGATATATATATTTGGTTATTTATATAATCTATTTATACTAAGGTATGTCATAGTATTTTAAAGGAAGTATTGAATAGATAACTGTCATAGTATTTAAGCCATGTTCCCTAGCATTTGATGGGAAAATTTGAATGGATAACATTACAAGGGATCAAAGTGCATGTCCTGCATTGTTGTAGCACTTGCTTTCACCTATTTTATGTGTGAACTGACTCCCACCTAGCAGCCATCAGCCACTTGCTACTTTTGATCATGCCACAACCTTTGCGATAACTTATGCACAAATTCTTTCTTGAATGGTTTCAAATTGTGATTAATTTTCCATCACCACAACCTTGATAAAAACTTATGCTCAAAATTCAATAAAGAAGAATTTATGCACAAATTCTTTGTGGAATGATTTCCAATTTTGATATATATTTTTATCTTATATTGTGTGGATGAAATTTTACAAACCCATTTTAATTTCATACAATCATAGAAGGTGTAGGTTTATTTCAAACACTGAACTATACTTCGTGCCATTTAAAATGTTTGACAAATAATGCCAAGGTGAAGATCTATTCATCATGCCATACAAAATGTTTGGCAGAAAATGCATGCCAAGGTGAAGATGGCAGACCTGGTTCAAGGTGACGAGACTATTGCAAAAGTTGGTAGGGACGTCCTTCACGTGAAAAGATTTAAAACCCTAGGTCACTGTCATTGTCAGAAATGACTTGTAGTGCCCCTCCCTATTCACTTTGGTTGTACAGGTTCATAATTGCTGATTCTAAAAAAAGAATCTCAACCCCACTAAGGTTGCCAATTCTAGAGCCCATTTCCTCCACTCTTGTAGGTCATGTGAGTGGAGGGAGAATAGGGGTTTTGTTCAAGCGAGGGAATTGGAAGTTTAAAGAACATTTTTACCCTCATTCATTCAATTTTCAAGGGCAAAAGAAAGTTAAGATGGGGGGGTCAGTGAGAATGGATGGGTTGAACAGATAGTTGCACATGAGAAGCCTTGTAACAATGCTGGAGGGTCTACCAGGCGAGTATCAAGATCAGGATATCCATCGACTCCCTTTTGCCTACTTCGCCATTTCAAACCTCGACATCCTTAATGCACTTGACCAGGCAATGAAGCACTCAATCCGAACAAATGGACATCGTCGTCATCATCAGAAAGGGAGAAGAGTGGGGTACTAGAAATTTCATCGTAGTGTAGCAGGTGGGTGAACTTAAGCTCTTAATTTGTAAACAAGACATGGTGACTTAGTTGAGCATAAAGATAAGGGTATGTTTTTATTATTACTCTCACTGCATGATATTTTGAAATGATCTCACTATGGTTGCATATATTCCATCAACTGAGATGTTGAATCATGCTTGGATTGAACTAGGTTCTGTTGTGTAATAGAGTCTTGCCATTATTTTTCCATAACATTGAAATTCACTGCATGGCCCATTTCTGCTAAGTTTAGCTTAAAACAAATGAGTGGAAACCCCACAAATTTATCCACAAAAACTTTTCTTTTAACCAGATTTTTCACTGTGGTAGGGATGTATTAGGACCATACAAAATATTTCATCAATAGGTGTGCTTTTGTTGAAGTATCATACAAAACTCTAATTAAAATGAATGTTCTTCGGTTGAATCATTATAGAAAATAGTGATAACATTTGCACATGGAGCTAAGTTTCTGTACTGATTTCGATAAGCCTTTTTGAAACCATTGATGGAAATGCTTAATTGAAACCTCCACATATATTAATAATGAATAGCATTTAGTGTACCATGGGTATCATGCCATTTATATCAAACTTTTGTTTGTTTTAGATACATTTGTGAAACTCCTGAGGTAATATGAAAACTAATGATAACGTATCTTAGTGTATCCTTCTATGATTATCATTATACCAAAACTATCTAAATTTGTACATTAGATAGAAGATTCTTTGTATCATTACAAAAAAATTTAGTTTGGCATAATTAGGCAAGATTTGAGGTGAACTATAGGGACTATTATGATTCAATAAAAAGCATTTAACTTATTCCTTTTTGTTGTGACAACTTCATTTCTAATTATAACTTGAGAATTTGATCTTTCTTGGCATCATGGTCAATATGGGCGATCAAAGGCCTTTGTTAAAATAGCCATCAAATGACTTGCTTATGAAATGTTCTGCATGAGCATGGTCCCTGTGGTATAAAATTCCTCATTGCTATATACAAACTGTTTCTTAGCCTCCAATGCATGATTGATAATAACTTATCTTCTTAAAAGGAATTTCATGATTTTATTTACTCATTTAGCACAAATGGTGGTGCATCTATAGCATGTGCCGATTTATTTTCAGAAGTTCTTTAAAGTTTGATTTAGCTCTAAAGAAGGTGACGGCTCGTATTATAAACTCCTTAAATGTTGAGTCAATCTTTGCATCTATAGCCGTACCAACTCATGTCTTGGGTCTTATAATCATCCTTGTCCTATATCAGTGGTAATGTGTTTTTGCTAAGTTGAATTTAGGTTGTAATGAATTCATTTTACACCTGTATAGATAGTTGTATATTTAAATTTTATTATGCAGATTATAACTGTCTGGTTTCTATAATTGCTGGTCCCACTCTATTTTTACACTCCATAAAATTATTACCTTCTAAAGTCAAAGACAACTGTGGAGTGTCTTGGTATAGGGTGTTGGTAGCCATCTCACTTCCTCTATGCCACCCAAAATGCTTTCCTTATAAACACTTCAGTATTATTTCAAGACTATTAACAAAGCTCCTTCATTTCTAAGAAGATTAGAATTGTTTCTTGTATTTATTCTCATTTGATTATTTGAGGGGGTTGGCTAAATATTTTTCATAGAGAAGGTAATTTGTTTGGCTTCTTCTTAAAATCCGATAACTTTCCTTATATTTATATTCTAACTAGTTTTTTTTATTAAGTATTTGTATGTCACTTTTGGTATAAAGATTTACCTTTCCTTCCAAATCAAAATAATGTTTATCTTTTATCCATCGAATGTGATAGAAACGTAATATAGGGAGTTTTATTTGAGATGTGTTATATTTTTGCAATCATTTAGTTTGAGCTTTGAAGGATATCATGTTAGGAATCAAGAGCTTCCATTGTATTTAGTTAGATTGTATAACTCCCTAGTAGAATAGTGTTGGCATTCCTAAATAATATAGGACCAAGGGTCTATTCTAGATTAGGAGAATCAAAATCTTGAAGAAAAAAATTAGGATCTATATTTCCATAGCTACTAGTATTTATTTGATCATGATCAAAACTATTAAAATATTAGAGAATTGGGGATAGGTTCTATGTAGAAATCTATTAGAGAGGCCATGAAGCATCCTAGAGTAATGTATAAGTCTTCTCTTTCATATTTTATATTGTATAAGATGTTTGTGAATCTTTTAAAGGTCAAGTTGTCATTGAACTATATGATGGTATTTCACATGTTCTTTGATATTGATACAATGAATTTATATGTTTACCTACATGATTTTGTTTAAATGTTTAGAATTGAAATGATATTTTGATAGTTAGAATACTTGTACTTGAATTTAATTAGTTATGTTTCTTTATGCTTTATTATTACCTCCAATATGCTCTCAGACTAGTGGTACTCATCTGATTCCATTTATGGTTCTTTTCAATTGGACTTGGTAATGTATTAGAAATTCAAGAATAGAATGTAGAAATGCATGATAGATTATTTGTTATAGAATAAAATTTACTAAATTGAGTTATAGTAAGATATTAAAATTATATTATTCTTTTATGATGAACGTAATTTCCTGAAGAACCTTAATACTAAAATGTTTGGTGAGCTTGGATTAGATTATAAATTATTAGTAGCATTATTAGTATTGAGATTAAGTGTTGGAGTAAATATTTGATCAATCAAGTTAAGAATCTTAAGTTAGTAGCTAATAACTTATCACTGATAGTTTTATCTTGTTGAGACAGTGTCAAATTGATGAATATGGTTGCAGACGGTATCTCCCTACTTGTTAAGAAAAATAGTTGATTGGTATATTTAATATGTTTTCCACTTAGCATGGTAATGATTGAGGTGGAAGACCTTACTTTTATTTTAGAGTGATTTCTATTAATGGTTTTAGTTATGAAGATGTCTAGTTGTGGTTAAGGATATTTGTCGACTCTTCTTACTTTGTATAACAAGAATACATGTTTATTTGGTTGTTTACTTTCTTTACTGTATGAAATCATTTTGTGGTTGCAAGCTCAAGTCCCTGAACTATGAAGTCTCTGCACCATGCGTATGTAGGCAAGACCATCTTAAGCCCCTAAGACATTACATCGACCCCTTAGGGACTTAGGCTTATCTTTTATGCAATGGATATTTGTTTTGTAATTAATAATCATGCAGGACTAATATTTCTTTAGATGTGTAGTTGAGGTCTATAAGCCATGCAGGACTCTAGAGCTAAGGAAGTACCTTTCCACTTGGTGAATAGATGACTATCTGACAGTATTGTTAAATGTTTATAAATGTGTATAAACTTATTGAAACAATTGTAACTTACATTTTATTTTTTATGAATGTTGATATACTCTGATTTGACTTGGGGTTTCCTAGGATAAATTTTGTAAATTGATAGCTTAAATCATCCCATTGAGTTCATTATTGATATTTTCTTAGGTAGGCATTACAAATTGTGCATGTGTGTATTCATTTGATGCATTTGGATTTAAAACAATCCATGGCTGTTAGTTAGATCATGTTAGTAATTAGTAATGTAGTCATGTAATAAAACATAATTTGAATGAGTTTTTTATATTGTTGAATATTGCTTAAATTTAATAATGCAGTCATGTTATCCCTAGAGATGTTAGTTAACTTGTTGTATCATTCTATGTTATATTTTGTTAACATTACTTCGATTTAAAAAAAAAAAAATCCACCTTTTTATTTCTTTAGTTGACTTATCTCTAGGGTTGCATGGCAGGGCATTACGTTTGGTATCAGAGCTAGGTTACAGCACTGGGATCTCAGATTAATGTTGTCGTCCATGTTTAGTTATAGTAATACTTCTTATGCATGTGGTAGGAACCCTTGTTGGATACCATGCTTTAATCTAAACACCCAGCTTGATGTATTGGATAGATGACCACGATATTGACTTTCAGCATCATGTGAAATGTAGAAAAAGTAGATTGAAAGGAAACTGGAATAGGGAAGTGGATAACATGTAATGTTATGATTGTGCAAATGGGAATCATATTGGTTATAGAAATAAATGTAGTAATAGAATTGTGTATGTAAAAGTAATTTTCCCCTGTAAATGTGAGAAACCAGTAACTGTGCAACGGTTGAGTGTTGTGAATACCCCGTACTTGCTTTGTGTGCCCTTGAGATGGTGATACTAGGTACCCATCCAGGGGGAATATGTGTATTTTAGGTTGGGGATTAACCATACCATTATGTGTGTTTGCATGTTTGTTACCGGATTGAGGGCCAACCCTTGTGTGGTTGAAAATATATATATATAAGAGTAACCAAAAGTTAGATTCATAGATTATCTTCTTTTGGGTTCTCTAGCCCCTTAATCCGTGAAGGGGTAGTAGCAACCACAAAGTTCCTTGGGCAAAGTGTACATCATATGCATATGATGGCGTAGAGAGGTCCCCCTGCTCAACCAAACCTGAGGAAAAGTACTCACTACTTCCCCTTATGATGGATAAGGATACTTGATCCATATGTGCTAGCCTAATCCCCACAGTTCTTGAGCATCTGTATGGTATTTATTTGATGATCATCTACCCTATCTTCACAAAAGGTATGATATGCCACATGAGTTGCCAGTTGGGGGTTGGGGTCTTGGACCTGCATGGACAACCCAACTAGAACTATGTGATGACATGTGTCATCACTTGGGGGCTAGGGTCTAGGACCTGCATGGATAACCCAAGTGAGAGCATGTACCCCATGTATATTTGAGTACTGGAATGCAGAGGGAGGTTTGTTACCCATACTAAGATAGATTCTGTATCTGCACATGTTCCAATATGATGTAATAGGTATGATGCCACACCTCGCTGATGTTCTGACATAGTGTTGGCGATGATGTTGTGTTACTGATGGTAGTAAGCTAGGCTTGAGGACATGATGCCATGTGCTTAGACATGTGAAGGTGCACTTTTAGATTATGTTATAGCCTACTTATGTGATGACCATAATGGGGCCTCACACACTTGTAGAGGGATACTCATGTTTTCTTTCGATAGTGTTTGGGTCGGTTAGCATATGGGTATGTCCTAGCCATGTATACCTCTGGCTACGACGAGTACCTATGTGTGCCTTTTCCATGAGGTGTCGCTATGTGGGGTGTGTTTTGCACATGCCTACTTTTGCAGAGCCACAAACACATTACTGTGCATTATACAACCAGTACATGCCTTCTCTAGCTATCGTATGACCATGCTGTGCTGAGATGTGATGTGGGATGTGGCCGAGGTGCACATGCCATATAGGTATCCAAGGAGTATGAGGGCCACTTGGCTAGTCTGTGCCGTGTGATGACGTGATGCGGGGTGTAGAAAAGGAGTACACTCTAAGCCATGTGGATGGTGTGTTCACTCCACACCACATGAGGGCTACTACTATAGCCTGACATTGTTCCCTCCTTCCTCGTTTGGTGGCTAGTATCTAGTCACATAGTGTTGTATGGTACAATTTTGAAGATTATGGACTAAGTTCTTTATGGTTATTGATGATTTTTTATTGATTGTGAAGGTCGGTACCTTGTTTATATTTGATTGTGATGGTTTAGCCACACTTTGTGATCTTATTGCAAATAACCCTCATGGTTACATTTGATTTAGTGTTGAAATTGTGCGTATTTCTTGCTTTATTGTTGAAATTGAATTTTTATTTAATTTTTCTTTATGACTTGGGTGGCTAAACTAGTTTATTCTTATTATTTTTTTTATGTCATCCATATGTCGTATTGTGATTCCTCTCCAAGGATGCATGAGGTAGACTTGGTGAGAGTATATGAGGAATCAGATGCAGGGAACCTTGAGGATGGGGGTATGTGAGGCTATTATACAGCTAGGATCCACTACCCACCTATGTGTGATGACTATCTCTTGGAGGCTAACCACCTTATAAAACAAGAGAGAGGTCATTGTGGTCTTGTTTGGATGGTCTCATCCTGTGTGTGTAGCCTGACACCAACGAGCCACTGAGTGTGAGGTATGGATTATGTGAGATGGATTTTAGCTCTTGGCTCATGGTTTATGTATCATAGATTAGTATGTTGTTTTCCAGTGTCTAGATGGACCCTTCTGGAACCTTGTGAAGTGATTCTCGATGATGTGAATTTGTATGTATGTGAAGAATGTATGGTAAATCATGATAAATTGTGTTGGCATTTAGTGTGGTACAATAATTAAAGTGAAGTGTCTTGTTTTAAATGATGGGTATTTAATGGAAAATGTGTGTGTTTTTGATAATATAAGGTGTCTAAAACAAGGGGCCGAACCCTTACAAAACAGAAAAAAGCAACCCAAGAGAAATCAGCACAAAAAAACCTTGAAATAGTTACAGCATAATCCGCTTAACTAGCAAAAACAACATAGACAACAAAACCAACCTAAAGACAGTATATATGAAGTAGAAGAGTAGCAACAACATAAAATAAACTAGACCTAAGGAGAAAGATTCTCTCCTCTTTTAGCCATGGAATCAATAAAATCATCCAACTTTTTAGAGTTCTCATCTGTGTCAACATCAACAGTAGCCCCAAGATCCTGCAGGACAGAAAGATTAAGTAAAACAACATGCCTGAGCATAGTGGAAAAGGACTACTCCAGTTTCTCAACATGGCCCCTCAGGGTAGGAATGTCATTCTTGTAACTAGCATCTATCTCCATTTCATCAACAGCTTCATCCACAAACATCTTTCCCACTTCATCAGCATTACCCTCAGAATCTACAACAGCCTCATCAGTATCCTCCAACAGTTTGTTCCCATTCTTACCATCAGCATCCTCAGAAATCTCCTACACATCCATAACCATAGCCTCATCACCCTGAGTGGACTCATCAGATGCACTCTCAGAATAATCTATAATCTTAACTTTGGGCACAAGTTTTCTAGCAATCCACCTCGACCATCTAACCCCTGATGAAAAGCCCTCCTTAATATCCTTAGTAGACAAATTAGATTTGCTGCCATGCCCCACAAGGGTATTGCAAAGATCTTTAGGGGTCCCCACAGCAACCCCCACAGTATCCTCTTTCACTTCTCTTATCTTCATCTTCTTGCTCTTTGCACTAACTTTAGAGACCGAGGTGTTAGTAGTGGTCGCCAGAGGATTCTCCTCAGTAGTAGAAAAAGAAACCCCTTTCAGCTTAGGAGAAATAGGGGAAGGGCACAACTCTTCAGAAACAGTAGTATCCTCTGGGTTGGTAGACATTTCCTCACTATGAGACTGAATAGGCTTATGAAGCTCCAAGGCTAGGTGGAAATTGTATAAGCGGAGGATGAGACCCTGGTACAGGGGAATGGGTTTCTTAGAAGGTTTCTTGGCTAATTTAGCTCTAACCCTAAGAACCGAATGCTTAAGAGAAGACAGTAAATAAAATAGAAAACTAATATGAGCATTGCGTCTAAAGTGATTCAGAAGGGGAAGATGATAATTGTAGAACCTAGTGAAGTGCCCCTCAAGACTGAAGTACTTCATAAGGAGAAAACACACCCCATCCCACAGCTCAGGTAGCTTAGTGCGTTCAAATCCTCCCTGATATGGAACGAGTTCTTCACCATCCCCAAAGAATAACTTCTGGTTAGAATGATCCATGACTTTAGCTTTCCTCTGAAGTTTGGTCCCCTGAGTCAACATGCCAAATGCCATAGAAATAACATTCTTAGAAATCTCAAACCTAATTCCCCCCATAGTGACGTGCCTATTTTACCAAGACCTAGCAAATTGCTCAGACATATTTTTGTCATAACCATTGAGACATTCCAAATAAGCACTGATACTACCTTCCTTACAGTAGTGCCAGACCATAGGATTATCTTTAAACTTACAATAGGAGACGGGTTCCGTTCGGATTATATCATCCCCCATATTAGCCTTCCAGACAAAAGCACAAAAACCCCAATACTTCATAGAGTGAGTGTACAGGGTAACATTAGCAACTTGATCAGGGATAATGGTAATGATAATAAATCTACACGCATTACCATTAATGAGAGCCGCCTTACAAATTTGATGCCTACTCTTCCCATGCTTGATCATGATTTTTTGGCAATCGCTATAATTAATAGGTAAGCAACTCGCCTTACCTGGAGGGATTAATAAGGTAGAAGTGACATTAAGCAGAGAAGTACCAAAAAAGCATGTACTTCAAGATACACGTCAGCATCTTCCAACAAAGCTGACGAAGAGAGCTATCTTTCCAAGAATGTTGACTCATCAACACGTCACCTCTTTTTTAATTAAGTCCCTTATGAATAAAGGGATTTGATTAACTTGGCACCAACAACCCCAATTTGAAAATTGTTGGCCAAGGTCAGCAAAGGCGTCCACAACCCCATTACCCTCTCTATATATATGAGATATCCACGCTGGGAATCCTCTGCAAAAGGATCTAGATATCAACTATAACATCTTTCAGCTTCCATCCACAGGTCGACACATTATTAACCACATCAATAACCAGTTTGGAATCTCCCTGAACATACAATTGCCTAATACCAAGAGAAATAGCCAACTTTACCCCCATAGAAGAGCAGTGGTTTTAGCATAATTATTGCTTTGACAGACTATTCCACTAGCATAAGTAGCAACCATCCACCCTTTATCATCCCTTATAATCCTGCCACCACTAGCTTTGCCATCTGCCTTAGATGCCCCATCAAAATTTAGTTTGAGCCAATTGGGCCTCAGGGGAATCCATCTAGTATTTAGTCTCTGCAACTATTTGGAATTATTATGAGCCAGAATTTGGTTTAGGAGCTACCAATTAGCCGCAATTTGCTCCTCTTCATGAGAAAGAGGTTTCTCCGCAATTTTGATGTGGGAATTAGTCACACTTTCCATGAGGATCTTAGCAAAGGAATGAAGAACCTAAGAGGTGTCCCTAATAGCATGCCTAAATATGTGATTATTGCATTCTTTCTATAAGGTCTAACCAAGATAGGGCAGAGTTTAGTTCTATAGCTCAACAAGCCAGGGATGAGAGAAGGTAGGACACCAACTGGTAATGACTTCCTTAATATCTGAATTACAAACCCACTGAGTGCCACAATTTCTTAAGATCATATTCCAGACTTCCTTGACAAAATCACGGTGAATAATTAAATGAGAAACTATTTCCTCCTCTTTTAGACATAAGTAGCACCTATTGACAAGAGAAAATCCCTTCCTCTTTAAGTTATCTTGGGTAAGAATTTTATTATGAACAACAGCCCACCAAAACATGTTGATTTTAGGAATAATTTTGTGGTTCCAAAATTTCCTCCAAATCTCATTTCTATGCACCTCAGGAACCAGCAGATGGTAAGCAGTCTTGACAGAAAAATGACCTAGTTTATCCGGCCACCAATACTGCTCATCTTCTCTAGGGAATAGAGGAATTTTGATCCCTTGTATTAGATATTAAACAGACTGTATCGTAGGGGTGAGATTCGGGCGATGAGTACAACAATCCAATAAATTTTTCCATCTCCTAATACCATTATTATTATACATATAATGGCAGACTTTATCCCCAAAAAAATGAGTAGCAATGCCAGCTATAACTCCATAATCCCCTTGAGTAACAAGAGCCTTATCACTCATCCAGATATCTTTCTACAAGTTAATAGAATTTCCATTCCCCAGTTTCCATCTAAGCCCCTGTTTGAGAAGACTTCTTGACTTCAGCATTTTGTTCCAGATAACAGATCCCTGGGGGATCCCTTCCTGATGGAGAAAACTGAAGTGATCAGATCTATGAAGATACTTGGCTTGCATAATGTCCCCCCATTCTTTATGGTTGTGGATCAAGTTCTAGTTAATTTTAGAAAGGAGGGCTTTATTCATATTCTTGATAGATCTAATGTTAAGACCACCATGAGATTTGGGAAGACAAACTTTCTCCTAACTAACCAAAGACATTCTTTGTTTGTCTTCCACCCCCATCCATAAGAATTTTCTTTGAATCTGTTCCAATTTGTCAGTAAAAAAACTAGGTATTTTAAAAAGGGACAGGAAGTAAGTGGGAATACCTTGCAAAGAAGCACGTAGAAGCTGTAATTTGCCTGCACTACTTCTTCTGAGTTCTTTTCAAAACTCCATTCCAAAATCCTTGAGACACCTCTTTGACCATAAGGGGGAGGCCAAGATAAATAGCAGGTAGTTCAGCTTCAGCATAGCTAATAATATCAATAAATTTTCGCCGGAGATCATTTGGAGTATCAAAAAAATATATATTTCTCTTTTGAAAGTTTATGCTTTGACCAGAAGCTTTGGTATAGTCATTTAAAATATTCTTTGAACTACGAGCTTTGACCATAAAAGAGATGCCAAAGAGGATGGTATCATCCACAAATTGTTACACAGACATATGAGGAAGGGAGGAAGCAGGTTTAATACCCATAATTTCTTTAGAGAAAATCTTAGAGTGAACAAATCTCGCAAGGGCCTCCGCCATCATGATAAACAACTAAGGTGAGAGGGGATCCCCTTATTTGATTCCCCTTGAAGAAGAGAAAAAACACCTAGGGACCCCATTGACCAGAACTGAGAATTTAGCAATAGAAACAACCTCATGAATGAGAAGACAAATTTTATCATTAAAACCAAATTGTTTAATGACTTCAAACAGGAATTTCCATGAAACTCTATCATAGGCTTTGGAGATATCTAATTTAAGGGCCATGCCAGGGATTCTACTCTTGTCCATGGAACGAATAGTTTCATGAGTGGAGATCACAACATCAAGAATTTGACGACCAGGGACAAAGCTTTTCTGAGAAGGGGAAATAATTTTATCCAAAAACGGTTGAAGTCTCAGAACAATCACTTTGGTGCAAAACTTATAGACGGTATTGCACAAGCGGTCTGAAATCAGAGAGATGAGTAGGCTTCGGCTTTTTAGGGACAAGGACAATAAAAATATTATTAATCTGCTTTAGAATTTTACCCAGTGAGACTCAGATTCTTTCACTGGTTTGATTGCTGGTGATAGGATCTAGGAAAATGAAAATTCTGATTTGAATCACGAGGAAGAAAATTATTAGCCTGTTGCACATTCATCATTGGATTATGCAGGGGTTGCGTATTATGAAAATTGTCCGGAAGGTAAGATAAGCACGGCAAAGAATGAGGTCGGTGAGGCAAGTCAGAATAAGCAGCGCCGTTTCCTAAAGCACTAGGACTTTCCAATACCGCCGACATTTCATGAGTAGGTGTGAATGGACAATTCCTCAACGTGGAGTTTGCGGCTGGAAGATGAGAACTGCTGACGATGATCCCATTTCTGTCATTTGTGTTTACACCGAATTTATTATTATTGGTAAAGTCGGTGAGGTTGAGGGAGGCTCTTTCGGGCAAGTTGAGTTTAGCCTTTGTTCCTCTGAACTTTAAAGCCTCATCATCGTAGGCTTTTGCTGCGGCTTCTGCGGTCCTGAAAGTGCCCAGCCATACACGAGCTGCTTTCTTTGGGTCCCGAATCTCAGCTGCCCATTTACCCCATGGTCTCTGTCTTACTTCTCTATATCGCCCCTTTCTCTGCTGCTGCTGCTCTTGGCAATTTTGTTGAGCTTCTACAAATGCATGGACTTCATTATCATTTCTCATCATCGGTCTGTCGATCTCTAAATGATTTTTCTCCTGATTTTGTTTAATCGTGTATGCTTCTGCATGCCATCAAATTACCACAATTTCTCAATCTACTGATATGCATTTGCAGTTTTTTATTTGAATCGATAAATCTTTCAAACTAAATCAGTTACATCATTTGGTAAATGCATTGAAGATCTTGATATTATTGTATAAAATGTTCATCTATGAAATAGTTTCTCTCTTTTCGCATGTTTTGAATACTTTAGTTTTCTCAGTTTAGAAACAAGTGAGGTTTTTTTTTCTTTTTTATGGTATTATCAGAGTTTTTAAAATGTTTATAGATTCCAATTAAGCGGCACGCTGTTGGTTTCTTTTGTCTTTTGGTTTCGTATTAACATATTTAGTTTATATCTATAGATAGTTTGTCTTCCTTCGATCCCTACAAAGTTTATCTAGTAATTTTTAAAAAGATTGATGAACTTTCTCAGCTATTGCTGATAAGCCTTAGGGTAACGGGAGTCTAAGGGCTTGTAATTGTCAAGGGACAGTTCCATTGCAGTTTCAAGTTAAATAGTTTGGAATAGTTTTTTTTGGAGCAGTCGAATCATTACATGCTTTCTTAATTTAAAATAAACAAACATTTTCACGCCATACTCATCTGGATAATGTTCTGTTTCTCTTACTTGAATGTTAATGGTGTTAATTGTTCTCCTATAGCAATTTAGAGAGAAAAAAGAAATCGTGTTAATTGTTTTCTTGTAGTAATTTGGAGAGAAAAAGAAATAGTGTTAATTGTTTTCTTGTATTAATTTGGAGAGAAAAAGTTAGTTGTATGTTGTGCTCACTCTACTTAAATATCATCCATTTTAAAGGCCAACACTTCATAACAATTTTATACCTCATTTACAACAGAAAGTGGTAAATATTTGTCCTATTTTCATTGGTCAGATAAAATAGATAATATTTAAAAATAACCATTACCCTGTCCCTAATTTTATCTAAAACGCTAAAGGACCAATGCACAGTGTTGCGAGTGGGAATAGGCATGGACTCGGCAAGCCTTTTTTTTTTTAAGGGTCTCTGATTCGGATTCCGCAGCAAAAGTTTGCCAAAACTCGGCGTAGACTCTCCAAAAGTTGGCAATTAACAAATATATAAAATATCCTTTTAAAAATGTTTTTCATAATTTTTTTTTTGAAAATTTCAGGTTGATTTTGTGATTTATTATAGATTGGGCAGAGTTTGACAGCAGAAACTTACAAGTCTGCTGAAACTCGCAAGTTTCATTACATTTATAAATCTGAGCTCTCAAATTCAGCTCAATCTACAAGTAGAGGCTGCAGATTTGGGTCTGAACACTATGAACCGATAGATCACTGCCCTGAAAAACTTTCTACCTCTTATTTATTCTGTAGATTTATGGTTGAGAACTTCCAAATCCCCGTTGAATTAAATGCTGGAGATTTATGTTACGGTGGGCGGTGGAATTAGCTGCATATTTTTGACGTGAGGGTTTCAATCTGTTTTGTATTGAAATGAAACAACAATAACATTGAACACCTATATATTTCTCTTGTTACGATTGGAATTTCTTTTACGAATATATTTTTGATGAACATCGCAGCAACCTAATACAACAATAAAGTAGTTTTATTTGTTAAATCTGTGAATAGTACGAAGTTAGCAAAGTTTTGCATTGTTCCTTAGAAGGACACTTTATCTATCTTTTTTATCACTTATATGAAGCGCAAAAGCAAATTTGTATTTAACACGAAAACAAAACATAATAACCTCGAGGAGATGCACCAAACATGGGCTGATCAGCAATTTCTGTCTTGACGCAGATGGGTTTTCTCATCGCCGTCGACTGCCGCTCATCTCTGTGTCTCTTCTGTCCGCTGAGTAATTGATTTGGCTGTTTTTCCATACCTCCCGCAACTACACGCGAGAGGGCAGAAATAATTGCCGAACTATCCTTTGCAGAGCGATCAACAATAAAGGATGCATCACTGACATTGAACCATTCTTGTTTCCGATCCGGATCCGATTCATCTCTTTGCCTCGCCACTTTGTACTCACTTTTTACACAGCCAAAGTTTAGGGTTTCAGCAGAGCTGAACCTGTTCGCAGATCAGGGAACTTCAAACAAGCCGCTGTCGACGTAGGATAGTTTTTAAATCTAAAACCTAGCATATTACTTCAGATACTTTCTCGCATCACATATTCGTAGGTATATATTCTCATCTTTTTCGGGCTTATGGCAGGCGCCTCAAATTCACCCAACAATAAAACCTCGACCCCGTCCGATGAAGTTTCGGTCTTTGACTCCATTAGAAAGAGTAATATACTTTCTGAGACATCTCCAAGCCTCTGTAGAATTTGGGTCCAAGATCCGGAGTAAAAATCATCCCTTTGTAAAGTATTCTGAGAAAATTTTCAACAGCCCCTACCAATAAAATACTCATCACAGCATTAGGGTCTAATATCGGTCTAGGACAGCATTGATGCTCTCAATTCTGATCCTAAAGTCTTCATTGCCATTCATTCTCTCTAAGAATACCCAAAGTCTTACCAATCACATCTCATTCCCCGAAAATCCTTTGAGTAAACAGGGATGGTTTGGCTTTTTATTTAAGAGAAGGGTCGCCTTGTCTTAAATGTTTTTGCCTCTCTTTAAGGATTTACCTTTATTCGCCGACCCTCCCGTTCTGGATAGATCTAGGTTTAAGTTTCAAAATTGTCACGCGTCAATCATATTAGTTTTAAAAAGACGTGATGATAAAAAAGATTAGTGCAGTGTAAAGGCAACAAATGGTCGACGAGTGGCGACGGATAATCACAAAGTAAATTGCAATCGCTCAAGACGGTGTAGATATGCATAAATCAAGGGCTCTGCGCTGTCAAATATTTACTTTATGTCAGCACATTCTACACAGCCGGGTGCGGACGTTGATTTTGAAGGACAAGTTGCGTTCCCTAGGTCATGATTCATCATTATTTTATTTTATTTTTTATTTTTTAAATCTAAGGTTTTGTTCGAAGTATCTCGCGCCCAGCACCATCCCGGACTCGGCAGTGGAGCCCCAGTCAAACATTACTAACGGGCAAGGACCCATTACATGCTAGAAACTTACCATGACTAATTCATATAATTTCATAACATGAGCTCAAACTCTGGAGTTTCTGGATGTTGGACCAAATCCTGATTTCCTCTGTTTATGTTAAAAAAAAAAAAGTGAGTAAACTAAATTAGAACTATTCATAACATTGCAATAAAGCAAATAATCAAAGAATATTAATAAGCATTACGGTCATGATTTGGGATCCATATTGATAATGTAATTAATGTTATAATTTATCTATAAATTAAATAGAATAATGCAAGATATTTAGTTTTAAATTTGATCAAGATATCATCACGATAGATGTTAGGGATCGATTTTCTATTGTATAAGAAAATTAGAGTCTATTGCATAACTTTGGCAAAATTAACAATCTGATTGTTAAGTTGTCTAACTTATTTGCGTGAGTAGTAAAGCGATCTCAATGAGTGTTGATGTAAACTTGAGTGTGGAATTGAACCAAGGATCACATATTTGAACTTCTTTATTTTGGACTAATACAACTTGTCCACCTTTGTGTTTATAATCTCAATTTAGAGAATGATGTTTATAAACATCGTTAGGGAGTTTGCTAAGTGAAGGTCATGTTGTCCCTAGTCAAGCTCCTAGATGGACCAATTTAATGATGGTGAACCAAAAATAATGTAAGTAGGGAAGTGTGCAATATGTTTTTAGAATGATGATGCAAAGTTGATGTAATAGTGACTTGCTAAATATGCACTAGATTCTTTTAAATCAAGATGGTTGATAGATAGATCCTACATGATTCAAATGAATTAGGGTTAGTACTTAAATACACCACTCTAGCGTGCATTTTGAAATGGTTTGTGCTTTAGTGAACTAATAATGGCTAGTAAGGTAGAGAAACATGGGCCTCATTTAGGAAATTTAAATTTAAAATTTTGGAGTTGAAATCTTTTGGTGTGAAAATAATGTTAGTTAACTCCACAATCAAGGAACTAATCTAAGTTGGTGAATGATAGATTTAGTAAGCGACATCAGATTCTAGGAATTTTTGGAGATGAGATGGGGTTAGGGTAATGTTATTTGTTAACATCCACACAAAAAAATGTCACTTTACACATAAATTAATGCATAAGGACAACCTTGTTGTCATGGATCTAAAGCATTAGGAAAAAGGGCATGGATGTGCTTTTTTCATGATTACATTTTGCCCACACTTTGACTTTCATGTGATATATGAACATGCATATCAAAGTAGAATCAAGTAGTCAACATAGAAATTAATATACTTTTTAAATACTCGAACAATATAGATATTCTCAAAGATACATATATGGATGTCAATCATATGTACTTTACACTCCACCCTAAGAACTTAGAAAAATCAAGAAAAGGATCCAACATGACTAGCGTCTATCAAGCATTTGAAAATGAGTATTATCACAACTACTAAAATTGTCTACAAGAAAAAAGTAAAATGAGTAGCATAAATAATTTTACATATGTAGAAAGTGGTGGGGCTTTGACCAAGAAAAATTGTAAGAAGAATCTAACCAAACACATAAAGTACATCTAAGGACATTCGTCATACGAAAAATGATCTCACTTTCAAGATATTATAATAAGAGATTCAACTCTATAAAAATATACTCCATCTAGAAATGGTGATGAATCTCTATCTTGTACCATAGAATGATCATAACTAACACAAAGGCATCGATGTGATAATAATCATAAAGAAAGTTAGTGACAATATATGTGCCCCTACAATCATTTGCATATGAATCACACAAGGAATTGGAGGTAAGGGAAAAGAAAGACGACATCATCTAAAGACAAGAAGCCTATGAAAAATATTAATGCAAATATGATGTAATGCACAACAAGCATGTAATAACTATTTATGATAACATCATGTGAGGAATAATAATTATGTGATAAGTGATAGTGATACATCATGCAAGACACTCTAAGAATGTAATAAATGTCAATGATAACATCATGTCGCAATAAAATAAGTTAAATAAAGTAATAGGTAGAAGATAACCATGTAAGCACACAAAATCAAGATATAAGATCCCCAAAAGTTGCCTTGATGTTGCACTCCAAGGACTTTCATCATCCATAGTCATGTAAAATATTGTCCCTTATTTGCAACTGTGAACAATAATACCATAGAAATCTATACTTTGATTCATTGAATCAATAAGTAATTGTCATCTATAATGGTGGTAGGATGTGGAAATATGTTATATTAGCAAAACTTTGGTATGAAATTTATATAATAATAACATATATGATCTTGAAATGCCCCTTTGAAACTAATCTATAAGTGTGATCTGATCATCTATAATTATATGGACCACAAATGTTGTCTTGAAAAAAACCCAATGAAATAAATTTACCATCATAAAATTTCTCTAAAGATGTATTTCTATCCATGCAAATATGATAAGTCATTGCAAATAGTGCTATCTCATGATTTATATTTTGTTTATCTTTGCTATTTTTTTAATGGGCATTTGTGTATATGAATGATATTCCATTGATAACCAATACACACTAATAGTTGGCTAATCAATGAACATTATAGATCATAATGGGATATTTGTAAGACGAACCAATCAATGTACTAAAAGGAATCTTATAATAATGAACTAATTGTAGTATCTTTATGACTAGATGATGGGGAGCCTGAAACTCTAACTTAGTATATGGTTGGCGTGACTTGCTATTATCAGTTCCTATACCTTGATTCACCATTACAACCGGTCACCATTTGTATCTGACGAAAGATACATTCTCCACATACATTCCCAACATGCTTTTGCAATATGCATTCACAATCTACATTCGGTGAGACTCTTGTCTTAGCTGTATGCTTCCAACTCTTCTGCCGATGTCACTCCTCTGTCCAATGGCATCTACCTTCAGCGTATCCTTCCCTATCGGTCAGACTTTCTCCAGAACCACCGATAATTTGATCACTCGGATCCGATCCTCAAGCCACAACTTCCATTCAGCAACTAGATCCTCCCTTTGGCTAGACTATCCTCGTCAGTCTAAGTGAGAAATGCTTCATTAATGGCCTCTGTCTCATCGAAACAACTCCAACTCCTCCAATCCAAACCCTAGCACATGGAGATCTAGGCGATCTACTGTGCACAACCAAATTTGGTCCTCTGCGCTGCCGAATAGGAAAACAAAACAGAAAATGAAAGTATATAACTGTACAATGAAGCCATTCCACTGATTTCAACATAAATCTTATTAGTGGAATGCTTCACATCGACATAATGCAACAACGGGAAAACACAGAAAGGAAAAGAGATCTATAACTATGCAATTTGTTATTATAGAGAACATAAAATAGATTGATGACATAGAATAGTTTGATTTCTCTTGCATAATGCTCGATTACATTTGCACAATTGTATTCAACTACAATATCATATATATCTCTGACTTTGTTCAATTCCTTGGGTTTTTAAACTCACCCTGAGTAGTACCAAATTGACTCCAAGATCAATCCAAGCAGCTAGGAGACAACCGTTTTAAATAGCCTCCAACTGCCCTACTACCTATTTTGGCATTATGTGGTTACAATTTGACAAAAGTCCCCTAAGTCACTTGGGACTTACAAAATGAACCTAGATACAAACTGAAATGAAAATGCATTGGTGAAATAGACCTTATTACAACGCAAACATGATTTTCTGAACAAACATAAACTTAAATGCCTCACGGAGGCCACCTTGTGTTAGGTGCTCCTGCACCACTGGATGAACAAGGTGTGCCACTAAATCTCAAATATCTATATGTAATAAATACTACATGTTGTTTACCATTCCATTTCCACTCTTCTAACCATTGCTCAATATCATTACCTACATATAACCAATATCATGATATTTTTTGTTTCTCTCTTATGCCAATGATTCAAGACAACCATGTTCATATTGTGCAAGTACCTTACCTTTATAACCAAGTTTTTACATTATTTTAAATCAAACAATATATAAGTAATCAAATGGTGGAGAACAAGAACAAACTCGAGTAGAAGTAATATTCTATGAATCACCCTCACATACACAAGTTGATTTTTCATCATTATTTTCTTCAAGTTGTTTCCCAAAAATGGATTTATCCATGTATTTAGAGAAAGGATGTTATAAGCCTTAGGATTAACATGATACTCTTCTAAAACTTGAATTTAGTGGGGGATCCTACTTGACTATAGGTTCATTTTTTATTGATTAATTTTGTTAAATAAAATCTTTAGAGTAATCAATCATAAGGCAAGTAATAAATGGTTAAGGATATTACAAATATGATTTAATTTTTTACCATTATGCCAAAATTTAACAAATCGGTGTAATGTAGAAGGTAAATATTGCATACCATGTAATCATGGACACCCTAATAGAATGTTATAAGAAAACTAACCTAGCATCATATCAAACAATTCATCTAAAGTAAGTGGTCCAACTCTAATAGGAAGAACTTAAAAGTACCCAAGGAATGTCTACAATCATTCTCATATGGTGGAAGCATAAAAGTGGGTCTCACTTGTGGACCACTTGCAAATTCATGAGATACTATTTCAATAAAAACATGTGACCCTTGATTGAAAGTAATCTTTAATCAAGGTCCTAGTACTAAAGGTATTCTTGAGGCCATCTACAAAGGTGTTTAAATTGAAGGTCTAAAATACTTATAAAATTTCTAATTCCACTCCAGCCCACCTCATATTTCATTGATGGGAAGCTAGACACAAAGGATTTTTTAGCTACACTTTTTTCAAGGTCTCAAAAATTCCAAGTGCATATGATTTCTACCCTACATTGAATTTTTGTTCTATTTATTTATTTCTTATTATTTGTAATCTTTGTATTTGGAGACTTATTTTAAAGTTGTTAATTGTTTAGTTCAAATATGATAAACCCTAAACTACAAAACTAAACCCTAGATAAACATATTTAATTTAAACATATTTTTGGAAAACTCAAAATCCTAAATGTACATAGTCAAATTAAATATATTTTTGAAAACCCCAAGCATTAAACAATCTTATACCTAGTATCACATTGAAGTAAGTTTAAAATCAATCTAGTGGAACTTGATAATGATATTTATCCATGAGAATTTGATCTAGATATGTATTCCTCCTACGCTTCAATTGATTGAGGTTGGTAATGCCATGGATTTTGAAGACTCCTTTGACATTAACCTAGGTGCTAACATAATATCAAAAAAGTTAACTTGGACTCAGTATTCATCACAAAAAAATGAGATCTCTCTTATTTCCTTCATAAATTCAAATGCATGCTTTAATAGATTTAAAAAGACATGAAATTAATGGACCCTTCTTTTATGTTGACAACAATGTGATTGAAAAAAATATAAGGATCAATTTCCAAATGCATCAACCCACAAACCCTCTTGGATATGCTATTAAAATATATTTCCATACATAAAATTTAAGCCCCTAATCTTTGTTTGTTCCATCATTAACATTCAATCTATAATCTATTTCAATTGACCCTGTTGAAAATTGTTCTTTATGATATATCTCATACCTCTAATAGGTCTTTGTATTATGTCAATATGTTCAAATTCTACCTTTGGAGGTGTGTGGTCATGTTTGCAAGCTTTAATTATACATTTCTCCATTGGTGAGATGTTGGAACCAAGTTCTGTCTTTGTACATGTTGTATTGTTGCCTACAACTCTTGCCCCCTCAAGTTTATAAACTACAAATTAGTAGAGTTACAAAGTTGCCATGCATGTTTATACATGTTTCTCATTTGAATTCCAATCCCACACTCCTACTATAACTTTTAGGTAGAATTCCTCATTTTGCATGCATGGTCAAATGTTCTCTTTTTAACTACATGCCCTAGCAAATCTTCTTAAATGATTGACTTCATATGTAGATTTGCATTCCTTGAAAATTCCTAGTTTTCCTTTGTGCTCCATGAATCCACAAAGAAATCATTCCTCACAAGATTGTAAACCATTGATGCATCTTCGCATCCCCTGCAAGTTTCCTCTCTACCTCTAGTCCCTGCAATGCCATAATAATCTTATTTGGTAGGTTAGAAAACCTCATGTGCACCTTTAAATTATTATTAAAAATTCCTATCTTGCATCTCATTCAAACTAAGCCACTTTTCTTTTATGTTCCATGGACATGAGAAGTCTATTTACATATTGAACACTTATTTATCTACACCACAACCCCACAAGATTTATATTTGGCAATCTATTGGGCCCCACACACATTTATGTAACTTTTCATCCTCTACAAACTACTCCCTTGCCTCTATGCCCTATGAATCTACAAGAACTATATTAGATAGGTTAATGGGCCTCATGTGCATCTTTTGAATTTTCATTGCAAACAAGACCATTGCTTCCCATTCCTACCACCCCACAAAGCTTCATATTTTATAGACTTGTGGCCCTCTCATGCAAGGTTAGAAGATGCTCTAATTAGTCATGTTCTCCTCAACCATAAAACCAAACATTGCTTTATATTCTATCAATTTGTGGATTCATTTTCTAACTTTTTTTTTGAATTGTAAATGTAGCACTAATATTCAAAAAAAAGGGGGATAGGTACAATCGATGGGTAAGAAAGCCACACCAAAATATAGCTCAGAAAAGCATATATAGTGTTTTCTCTAGTATATCAACACTTCAACCCAAAAGTAACAAAAAAATATTACAGTATCTTAGTTGACATATAGATTGAACATCTTATTAACATGTTCTAGATATTATAAATCCATAGATTTCATTACTGTTCCTCTTTATCATACTCATAATCTTCCCATACTGCAATGTCATCTAGATTGCCTAGTCCCTTAAGCCTTTTACCCACTCCAATACACTCTTGTGATGCATCTCTTTCCTCTTTGTTCCCTTGTGCTATGTTATCAATTATCTTAAAGGAATCCCACTCTCTAAAAGTGCCTATAGGTGGAGAATTCTTTAGAAATTAACTGTCAATGCTAAAATTTTGGCAAGAGCACTCTATTGTACCATCTTCCTTGTTATCAATAGCTATTTGAGCCTTTGAATAATGGTTATGAAAGTCCATCTACTCTTTATGGAACTTTGGTTCCACTTTCCTATGCTCATGTGGCCAAAATTCCGCTAGCTTAACATCATACCTGTACACTATACAATTGATCTCTCATCTATGATTTTCATAAACATATCAATAGGAATTTCTATTATTTCTATTCCCTATGCACAAATAAAATAAAAAGTGAGCCATTTAAATGACTCAATAAGAACTCTCTCCTTTTCTTGATAGACCTCTTCATTTCTAACCTTCCATACTCCACAAAACATTAGTAGACAAAATAAGCCAAAATAAATTAGATTTGACCTTCAACTTATTCACAAAGCTACAAAGGATTTCTTGTTTGCACAGATTGTTATTTAAAGACCAATTATCAAAAGTACCCTTAAACATATACCAAATATTCCTACTGAACTCACACTCAAAACATATATGTTGACATGATTTAGATTGGTTTCAAGAAAAACCCAATCTATTATCAAATCCTATAGCAAGTTTTCTAACGAACAAAAGCCATCTAAAGCAAGAATTTTTAGGCTCTATGTGTTTAGACTAAATGACTTTAAAAGATTTAGAAAAAGTAATGTGATCTAAATTGACATTCCAAGAATAGTTAATGCGATCAAAAACCACTTGGGACTCTGTAATTAACTTGTACAGTTTCTTAGAGTTCATTTTAAAGAAAAAAATGCCATCCACCCACTTAACTCTATCAAAATTATTACCTTCTTGCACAAGTAACTTAGTCATATCTCCTTTAAGAGCCTTACAAAGCACATCATAAGTTTTCTATGCAAATCTGGCACCTCATAATCAATTTGAACTTGTGACCAAGTTTTTAAAGAACTGCTATTAATGATATCTTTGAAACTAGAAATACCCCATTTATTCCACTTTTTAGCTGAACATCCTTGTAATAAGGAAGGAAACTTATTCTTATATTTTAGGTTCCACCATATAAATTTGACTCCTTGTAAGGTATTCAACTGTTAGGGTTAAATACCTCTTTATTCCAATCTAACGCTTCACAGACTCCCATGCCTTCCATATAGTAGAAAATATAACAGACTTGAGGGTTTGACAATGAAATCTCCTAAAACATAGTCACTCAAGTTTAAGATTTTCCAATCCTTAGCACTTTTTGGTACTGCATTGTATATATTGTTTCTCACTAAAATTTTCCAAGGCTCATCTCCAGCCAAAGCCTTAACAATCCATTTTGCAACCAAGGTTACACCTTGAATCTTTAAGTCTTTCAGACCTAACCCCCCTTTATCTTTACTCATACAACATACTTCACAAGATACACCATGTCTTTTTTTCTTCCTTCCCCATTCAACTAGAGAAAATATCTGATCCTTTTCTGAATAATGTTAATCTGATAGCTGATAAACAACCACATTGAAGCATAATAGATGGAGTAGGTTGATAAAATTTTCTGAAAATCCTCCAATGAGAGCCAAGATCATGGAAAGACTATCAAACATGAGATTACAAGTGAGAATGAACAATTTGTATTAACAAATAACAAGTATAAATAGTAGAGGTTGCATACCCAACTCTCCATGAAACAAGGATAGGTGGCAATATTCAAAGCAAGAGAATAGCATAACTACCCTAGGAAATAGAGGCGATGTGTCAAGTCTATTGACACCTATTACAAATGACTCACCAAGTTGAAAATATCAATTGGCATGTGATATAATTTACTTAACTATGATTGGGTTAGTGTTAACTCATGGAGTTATACACCAACACCCCCCCTTAAGCATAGCTTAGTTGAGTTTATGAATGATGAGTCCTAGTAGTGCACCATTTTAGGCACTCATTTACAAATGTATCTCTTAGAAAATGGAGAAAGAAAGAAAACCTTGTGGGAAAAAACTTTCCTCCAAAAAGAGAGAAAATAAAGAAGAAAGACTTAGAAAGCCCCCTTGAGAGATTCCCCCCATAGGAGAGAAAATGATAGAAGGTCTATGACACCCCCCCCATAATACATGTCCTATTGCATTGATGTTGAATAGTCGACAAAGGATGTAGATGTAGATCCAAGAACGCTGAACAATGTTCCTTCCCTTGGGAAGAAATGAAACTACCTGAAGATGCATGATATCTTCCCATGCGAGAAGATGTATGTATGATCTTCAATCATGCTAAAGCTGATCCAAGTATGATGGTGCCCATGCTGATTCCTTCAAAGAGTGCTTAGGTGTCCCCATGTCAATGCCAAAGGATGCCATAATTAAATCAGGTACATGTCCAATAGATGAGAATGATGATGATCTAGAACCATGTGTAGGATGATGTAGAGCATGAATATCTAAAGTGGACAATGTTGATACAGCTTCATCGAAACTGTCATCGAAGAGAAGATTGATGTCCTCAATGTGTGCTTCCATGTCAGTAATGCGAGACTCTACAAACAGACAAGTGATGTCAGGTAGAAATGTGTCCCAATCAGCAATGCTAGGAAGACTGATTTCCTATTGCGAAGAAGCACCGAAAGCTTTCAAAGAAGTGACTCTAGAATCTGATGAAGCAACAGTTAGAGTGATGACTTCTACTATGTCACTGGAACATTCTATTTTTGTGTCATGATTAGTGATGTGAGTTATGATCAAAGTAGGATCATGTGGGAATGGAGAAACATTTGAGTCTCCATATATCTCCCAAATTTTGATCCATAATACATGTGGACAGTTAATATCCATGATGGCATACAAAACAACTTCTGGAATATGTAAACTAATTAATTCACAAATATGATCACAACGATTAAACCACTTAGCCTTCTGAGATTGTTTACCAGGTTCAGGGACAAGTCCATATAGATGAGGTATGAGATTATGGATCCTTAGATGTTTTAGGATGCCTTTACACTAAGACTTATAGTTTCCTCTATTTAGGTTGATTAGAGAAGAGTGATTTTCATATCCCATGATTAGAACAAGTTAGTTCGACTAGACAATAGAAATCAACACAATTAGCCAACCTAGATTAATTAGATCCCTAATTGAACTTTGTGAAGTGGCACTTTATAAGTTGAGTACATGATTTTCATCAATTCCCCCCTTAATGTGGCACTTTATAAAGTTAGTGCATTGTGAAAAATTATGACACAACACTATCCTCCCTTGATTATGTGTTTTTCCCCCAAATTGTGCAATGAATAGAAGAAGTGCATATCATTTCCCTACAAAAGCGTGATCAGGCACTTTATAAATATAGTGCGATATCAGATTTGTTGGATAGATGATGAAAAAAGAACCACCTTTGCAAAAGGAATGACTCAATTTTGAGTCAATTTGCAAAAGTTATGGCCCTTCAAAAATTTTGCATATGGCAAAAAAATACACTTCCAAAAAATAATTTTGTAATGTGTTTGGAAAAAAATTGCATAAAAAGAGTGAAGGAAAAAAAACTTGTGTATGAGGGAGAAATTTAAGCCCCCTATGGTAGAGTGCAACCAAGAGCTTATTTGCCCATGTGACCAAGGGATTAGCTCTTACAATTTCGCCCCACCCCCCAAGAATATAATGTCGGCCTTTTGTGGCTGCTTATGGATTCTCTCTGACTTAGTCTTTGATGCAAATGTTCTTGCTTTTTAAAAAACAGCCTATATGACCTCTCTGCATGTCATCTATGAGCGTTCAAACAAATTTGGCCAATGTGGCCTGTGTGGTGCTTGCAACTGTGGATCCACACTGCCCTATGTGGGTGTTTGAGGACAATAAGAGCACACATAAATGTTAAATAGAAAACAACCGAAATGAAGTAAAAAACATAGAGATGCAAACCTAATTCACATAATGAGCAAACAAAATTTGATGTTGACCACTGTGCTTTGATACCATGTGAGAACCAAGATCATGGAAAGAATATCAAACACGAGATTACAACTGAGAACAAACAATTTGTATGAACAAATAACAGGTATAAATAGTAGAGGTTGCATACCCAACTCTCCACAAAATAAGGATAGGTGGCGATATTCAAAGCAAGAGAATAACATAACTACCCTAGGAAATAGAGGCGATGTGTCAAGTCTATTGACACCTATTACAAACAACTTACCAAGTTGAAAATGTCAATTGGCATGTGCTATAAGTCACCTAACTATGATTGAGTTAGTGTTAACTCCTGGAGTTATACATCAACACCTTCATTTTCCCGGAAAGGTAATGGTTATTCCAGTTCCCTAGCTTTCTATCTATCTTAATAAAAGTCGAGTCCCACATGTTCTTCAAGGAAGGATTCACTGAAAATCGTATGCCAAGAAACCTCACCTGTTTGTTAGCATCCCCCATTGCCATCTATTGGGAACAAACCACTCAGGAGGAGTGTCATTCCAACTCAATAAAACAGATTTGAAAGAGGAGATTTTTTCTCCAGATGCCTAACAAAAGATGTCAAGTCTTTGTTCCATATTCCTTAAATTATCTTTATCAAGTATTGGAAATAATGCAGTGTCATCTGCAAATTGCATGTTCATTAGAGAGTCTTTATTCGGGAGAAGAATATCTTTAAGATTATTGTAGCATGAAAAGATATTTGCAGCGGCATCTAACAGGGTTCCGAGCACTCCATCGCTCGCTGAAAAGAAAGACGCCATTATCAGCCAATGATGATGTTTTGATCACCCCTTTAGCATCCGAGGAGTTCCTAAGCACGTCTTTGGCATCAAATGGAGTAAATGGAATGTTCTTCGTTCCTACCGACAAAATCTTTCATTGAAAAGGCATTAGACATTACTAACCCTCAAGCAAATGCAAATAGCAGGCGTAAAGCCAATCTCATGACATTATTCAACGTTTTCAGTTGTTCCACAGCTTCTTTTCGGCCAGAAATGGTATTCCTTGCACCCTATACCATGGTGGTGCTCAATAAACTCAAAGACTGATATACACAACATAGATTTGTTGAAATGCCTTTAGCAATTTTCAAGCAAGTGTTAGAGGTGCTAATGCAGAAAACCACGTGCTAAGACGGAGGTTACAAATGGTAGCATTACTTGATAATAATTATCTAGTTAAACCTGTCGTATAGCTATAATAGAGTGTCTACACACTGTAAAAACAGGACTACCATGGTAGAAACTTGCAAATGCGGCAGAAGTAATGTTCTTTATAGATAGTGGCGATGTGACCCTGGAACATGCAAAAGCCAGAGCAAGAGGACAATATCTCACATGGATATGTCAGGAAATTACTTGTTGCATGTGCAAATTCTAATAAATGTGGTGATGTTGCAAGGAGAGGAACTTCGTCTAAAGCAACAATACTTCTTTGTGTCAGCTTCATTACTAGACATTATGAGGAGATCACAAGACTTTCATAATAATATCAATCAATTTCTTGACAAGAAGTTTTGAAGAAGTTCCTTGTAGTACTCTTCGGATAGTCTTCTATCATGGTATTTACAAATTTTATTTTGGACTTTTCTTAATGTTGATCATTGAAGAGAGTGCTACAAAATGGACATGATTAAGAAAAATTAGTAGAAAATATGTTGGTTAAATGCAGCGTTCTTATTAATCATCTAGAATCCTTTTGCAGTTTCTAATTGAATTCCGAGGATCATCTAACTTGCTTGAATAGGAGCCAACCTTAGGTCTTCACTTAATTTCATTGAAGGGATTTTGCCAAAATATTTCAGCTCATAATGGTCTTTTGTTCAATATCATTTTCTTGAAAACATAAGGTTTCATATTTCCTTTGGAAATCATAATACTGTTATTATTGTTGGGATGGATGGAAGCTTCTAGCGATGTGCATTTGATCCCACACATGGTGAGGAAATGCCACAAATCGAACATGTATGTGAATTTTTTGATAAATTATCTTGAAATGTTCATTGCAAGTGCCATTTAGTTTCCTACTTTATGTTCTAGTTGCTCATTGTACTTTTTCACAATTTTGTAACTTAAGTCATCCTTATGACTTAAAGTGGACTTAAAATTAGAAATTCATATTTCATGAATTTGTTATAAAGTTGTTATGATTTGGTTAGAAGGGCAAGGTTATAAATACAAGTTATTTTCGAAATAGGATGACATTTTTACCTCTGAACACAATAGTTATATAGAGAAGATGTAAGAAAACTTTATGCTCAAAATTTTGAAGATATTTGAGGAAGTTTTCTAAACTCTGTATCATAAAACTCTTTGTTGATTGCCATTTCTTATTATGTCTAACTTTTAATCTTTTCTTTAGTTTATCTCTTGCATGTTTGGTTGTATAGGAAATGAAATAAAAACTTTATGTTCTAATTTTGAAAGGGATTTGAACGACACTGTTAAACTTTGTGTCAATAAGTGCTTTATTGACTACACATTATTCGTATGTCTTTATTTCAATAAAAGGTGGAGGACACCTATATATTTTATTGATATTAAAATACATATTACAAAGCAAGTACCAAGAAACAAAATAAGCCCTAACAAACTAGATCAATCATGAGAAGATTTAGAAGTATAAAATGAGCCCTCAAAGATGGCCAAATAAACAAGGAGGCACAAACTAGAAAAAGAAACAAAAAAGAAGGGAGGAAACATTAAGAGCTAACATTGGAGCTGGAAGAAGAGGGCTCTTGGTTGACAAGAGTAGCATTTGGAACACCTGGCACTAAGACCAAGTGAGGAGGTACCCTAGTAGGAGCATGATGTGTAAGGAACCTAATAACCATAAAGAGGCTTTTCATGTTCGAAGAGAAAGCAATATTGATCTAGTAGTTATGATAGTTGAGGGAATTCTTGATATGGAGCCCATAGTCATTCTCTAAGCCCAAATTCATTGTGTGATACACACAAGCTAGTGCTAGGTCATGCTTCAATTATCTAAGGGTGAAAATCACAACTATTAGAGAAAATCCTGCAAATAAATTGTATTTTGTAATGTCTTGGTGAAACATTTCCTCTAGTAGAAAATAATCTTGAATGTTGCCAAAACCCATTCACTTAATAAAATTAGGATCCTAAATAATATCTATTATATCAAAAAGAATGATAGGTTCTACCTTGGAGTACTATAAGGATTTAAAGGAGGCCAAAAGTAGATCTTCCCCAATGACTATACAGATAGCATGCTCAACCTAAGGGCAATCATAAGAGAAGATGCAAACGAGAATGGAAAAATCATAATCACGCATTGCTTGGGGTTCCCACTTCTATAGCTTGATGTATAGCCTTTTATTTTTTGCTAGTAGAAGGATGAAATGACGCAAAAGGTGAGGAATGAGAGGTGAAGCCAACTATGCATCTCCTTTGGAAAGAATTGCCATGCATAATGATAAATGCATAATAAAGGAAGGAAGCAATAAGTGGCTCCATGATGATGCATTAATTTTTACGCTAGTTTACTTACTTTTGATGCTTCATGATTAGGGTATTAAGTTTATATTCCTCCATAAAGAAAGGAGTAAATTTTAATGAACCCCAATCATCATCAAGAAGTGCATTCGATGGTGATGTTGAATGTTATAAAGCATTATTTGTGGCAAGAGGTATTGATGAATCAACTTTTAAGTTATTGAGAATCTTGTGATTTACAACTTGTTTTTCCACCTCAACTTGTAAACAACTTTCTGGATTTGGGTCAGCTTCAATTGTGTGAAGTTTATTTTCATAAACAAACTTTACTGATCGATGAAGGGTAGATGGTACTGGCCCCATGGCATCAGTCCATGGTCTACCAAGAATAATATTATATGAAAGTATACCAGGCATGACATGGATAAGGGTAGATAATGTCACAGGTCCAACCTTTATGGGTAAAGTTATGGTACACAGGGATTGTCTACCAATGTTTTTGATTAAAGGGGTAAAATATATTTTGAAGGGGCCTTGAAACCCTACAACCAAATGCTACCCCAAATATTAAACATGGTAGGATAGCAACCAAACATAAAAAACACAACACACAACAAAAGAGCCTAGATATTAAAGTTATAAAAGATACTATCAGCAAAGATTCTGTAGCCCACCATCCACCCATCCACCAAGTACCCATCAGTAGGGTCGCATACTCTTAAGAGTTTCCATAGCAGCTAGTTCATGTTTGTAGAATTCTTCATGAAGTTTGGTGAAGCCTAGAAACATGTCCTTCTCCTGGAAAGTCTTCTTTTTACTACCTTTGGTCCTGGAGCTCGACCCGCCCCCCTGCTCAATACTTTTTCCCTATTTCTCCTTATTACTAGTGTTATGTTTCTTACCCTCAACATCCATCTCTTGCCCCTTTCCAACCACGTGTTCTTCCTTCAGCTCTTTGAGCTTCTTTGTGAGAATTCTTATGCCTTCTACACTGTTTTGTATGGTGCATTACTAATTTCCAACATTCTTTCCAGATTTTTCAAGTTATATATTTCATTTTAGTTTCCACCTTGCTCAAGCAGGTTTCATGATCATGGCTGTGAGACACTAGATCATTCTCTAATTGGTTGACCTTCAGAATGGCTTCCCAAGACATCTAAATTTCCTCATCCATTTCATGATCTATCTCAATCCCCCTCCCAATCCTTTGATGAATAGATGTTAACCTTATATTAACCCTATTTATCTCGATGAAAAACCATTTAGTTAACTTGTGTTGATTATTAACAACTTCCCTCACCATATCCAAGGCATTAGATAGCTCCTCCATGTTTTAAGTGGAAGACACAAGGAAAGGGAAGTTCTTGAGGAGCTTGCTACAAGGGTTGGGGATAAGATGAAAATGAACACCAATCCTAGGATTAACTGTCACCATGCCCTTGACCTAATCTCCCTCAGGGTTCTCTACCATCGCCATTTTCAATTTCAGCTTGTGAATTTTCTTACCTCTCTCACCAATGTTTTGCTTCTCAGGGACTACCAAGTTTCATCCTAGCTCTGTTTTCCCTTCTTCTTATTATCCTTCTTCTATTTACCCCTCTTCTCCTCTAAGAACCCTTCATCCCTAGCTCCCCCTAAGGTAGATCCTATAGACTAGGATCCTCAAATTTTCCCTGTTTGGTTGTAGTTTTCTTCTCACTAGTTCTTTTTCTTTTTTTAGACATTTCCTCCTCCTCTACCTCAAAGGAATGAGGAGTTTAGAGAACTTCCACAGAGTCCTCATCCCTAGCCCGGTTAGGGTCTTCATCATCTCCCCCAATTTCTCCATCCATGGAGGCAGAGTAGTCCACGAGGGGAACTTTTCCTTTTTTATTAGCACTCCCCTTCACCTCCACCCTAGGTACCATGGCTTTGATATGCTCCATGATGAGAAAAATTAAACCTTCAAGCATAATTGGAAACCTAGGGTTTCTCTGATGTTCTTTTATTGCAAATTCCATGGAAGCTAATAGATAGAAAGGAAAAGAAACTAGAAAGCAATGACTAAAATGGTTCAGAAGAATGAAGTGATAACTATATAAAGTTGTGAACCGACCTTCCAAGCTCACGTAATAGATGATGATCTCAACCACTTCACCCTAGATTGGTTTTATAGACTTTCTCTCATAGCCTCTCGAGTTGAAGCTGACCAGTTGATTCCTCTGATTGGCTTTGAAGAAGGCTTTCAACGCTTCCTCTCCCACTTTAAGGCCCCTAAAGAATTTCCTCCCCTCCAAATACACTTGCTTGTTATCCTAGCTATGCATTCTTCAAAAATTTTAGTCTCAACCCCATAGACTTTAACTTTTCTTCCCTACCGCCATTTAGCAAACATATTAGTTGCCACAAGATCTGACCCATGCAGTTTCTCCATCCGGGGAACAAACCCCCATCCTACATGATTTCCATAAATGGGGCCTCCTATAGACCCTATCATAGGAGCAAGGTTCAATCCTATTTCTCTCACCTATTGATGAAGAGGCACTTGGATAGGTAGAAGGATTTGACAAGATGACAAGGTTTTCTTATGCTCTAAAGCCCAAATTCAATGATCATTATACAAAAGTGGGAATAGTAGTTAATAGTTCTGAAACCATCATGAAAAGGTTCATTAGACATGCTATGGGACCCATTCCAATCATTGGCAAAGGCAGACCAAACTCAAAACTAGTACCTTGTAGCCCTAGAAAAGAGAACAATCATCAATAACTTTTGATACAGACCTTCAAACCTAGATCTGAGACAATCAAGAGATACCCATTTGGACTCCCTATCACATATCCAAAAATGGGTGTAGGTTGTTTTGGACGATATGGCTCAACCTATAACTCCTCCTAATGACCTAGAGCCCCAATTAGGCCTAATTTGTGAAGAAACGACCCTTGGATGGAATGTTATAACTCTCAGGACTACTGGAACATGTTAGGGACCTTCTAAAACCATAGAATCTAGATTTTACTTGCTTCTAGAATTGACTGTCACCAAATTTCATACAGCTGTTATCTCTTGCAAACACCTAACACATGGTTTTGCTAGGTCTCATCAATAGAACTCCATCAATAACAAACTCCTACCCAAAATTATCCTGAAAAACATCACAAGCAACATCAAAGAACCCATCCCACTGATCAAAGAGTTTTGGAGTCAGTGGAATGGCGAAAACATTCTAAATTTCTGTCAAAACCCTAGTTGAGGGTTTCTCAGACCATCTTACAGAAAAGTATGGAGTTGTATGCTCTAAAGAAGTGTCAAGAACTTAATATATATGCATTTGGAAGGTTACTCACAAGGCTTTCATTCAAACATGCACAACAGCCACCACTCATCTATACACAAGTAGAGTACGTGCAGCAACAACCAAGACAATAACAAACTCAGATAAAAAACTATTATAACTTATTTTTTTCTTCACCAAAATGATTCTCCCTCCACAATGGGCATCTACAGAGTTTTATTAAACCTTCCTTGAGGTCTTGAAGCAGTTGATGGGTAGTTTGGGTCAATGGGAGGACTGGTGAACTGTCCCAACCATCTAACTACCTTGTTTTGTAACTACAGCAACTAATTATAGAGTTTGACAGAGGCATCATTTGTGTTTAGACTTAAAAATGTCTTCAAACACTTTGACAATGTCATTAAAAATTTGACAAGACATTTAGACTTCTACATGCCTTAATACTATATGCCTTAGCAAGGCTTACAACATGAAGTTTGTATGAGTGCCCCTTATGACTTTATGACTGTCTCTTATTACAATGTATGATTGTAGGATTGCCTATTACAAACATGGAATCATAACCTTTATTACAACATGAGAATGGTCTTCAAGACCTTACAGAATCAACAAGACAAAATGAACATCAAAAACAAGACATAAGTCCTTTAGTCTCCTTGGTGCTCCTGCATCATACTCCCTGGGTGGAAAGAGAACTCAAGTCCCTTGAGGAATTAGATTAGTAACTGTGACACCATGCTTCAAGATGTCTTCTTCACTCATTTAAGTGGCATCTTCAATGGGTAAGCCACTCCACTTGACAAGGTACTATTTGTATGTATTCTTTCTAGTCTTTTTCAAGACCTTGGTGTCCAAGATACATTCCAGCTTCAAGGGTTGAGTGGGTGGAAGACCCTTAACCGATTCTTCATCTCTTGCTGCTGTCATATCTACCTCTGAATATGCATTAGAATCACCTTTGAAAGGAACCAAGTTTGAAACATTAAAGATATGAGATATGGCCAAGCCTTGATGAAGCTCAATCTCATAGGCATTAGGCCCAAATTTATGCACAATCCGGCATGGTCCTATCTTCTTCATGAGGAGTTTGGTTGGTTTCCCCTTTGAAAGTCTCTCGTTCTTCAAATGTGCCATGACCAAATCCCCAACCTTGTATTGTACATCTCTCCTTCTCTCATTGGCTTTCTCCTTGTACTTGTCATTGTTTCTTTGAAGAGTTTCTCTTACATTATCATGGATATCCTACATGGCCAATGCAAAGTCCTCACCTTGAGAACTCTTCCTCTCCAATCCATGGAGATCTCTCAATTCAAGAATACCTCTAGGGCGAACACCATAAACAATCTCAAATGGACTATTTCCTGTGCTTCTATTGGTGGAATCATTGTAAGAAAACTCAGCTTGAGGAATGATCATATCCCATGCCCCTCCATGTTGTTTGGTAAGACACCTAAGAAGATTTCCCAAGGACCTATTCACCACCTTAGTTTGGCCATCAGTCTCAGGGTGATAGGCTGAAGTGAATGACAACTGAATACCCAACTTCTTCCACAAAGTGCACCAAAAGTGGCCTACAAAGTTTGGATCCCTGTCAGTCACAATGTTAAGAGGCAAACTATGGATTCTAACAATTTCTTTGAAGAACAAACCAACAATGTCTGAAGCATCATTAGTGCATTTACATGGAAAGAAATGAGCCATCTTACTGAATCTATCCACCACAACAAATATACTATCAAAACCTCTTTGAGTCCTAGGAAGACCCAAGACAAAATCCATGCTAATACTTTCCCATGGCCTATTAGGAATAGGAAGTGGCTGATATAGACCAGCATTAGATGAAGTACCCTTTGCCCTTTGACAAATACTACAACATTCAACAAATTTTCTAATATCTGATTGCATTTTAGGCCAAAAATAAAACCTCTTCACCCGATCCAATGTTTTATCCAGCCCAAAGTGACCTCCTAGTCCACCGTAATGTTTTTCCTTGATGATGTTCTCCCTCATGGAACACCTAGGAACACATAGTTGGCTGCATTTGAACAACAACCCTTGTTGCAACAAAAACTTAGAAAAATCAAAATGATAAGAGTTTGAAAACTGTGAACAAACTTCATATACCTCCTTGAAATCTTCATCATTCTGATACATATGTTTGAGAGCCTCAACCCCTACACTTTGCAACTAAATTTCTTGAACCATACACACACCTTCTACTCAATGCATTAGCCACTTTGTTTGCCTACCCCTTCTTGTGTTTGATTGAAAAAGTATATGCTTGGAGTTGTTCAACCCATTTCATATGCCTATGATTGAGTTTGTCCTGTGAATTCAAAAAACTAAGCGCATGGTTGTCAATATAAACAATAAACTCTTTAGGGAAAAGATAGTGCCTCCATTTTTTCAAAGCTTGTACCATTGCATACAATTCCAAGTCATAAATAGAGTACTTTCTCTTAGCATCATTCAATTTTTCACTAAAGAAAGCAATAGTCCTGCCTTCTTGACTTAGGACAGCCCCTATAGCAAGGTTACTAGAATCACATTCCACCACAAACAACTTGTTAAAGTTGGGCAAAAGAAGAATGGGTTGTTGTGCTACCTTTTGTTTCAGAATTTCAAAAGAATCATTGGCTGCCTTTGTCCAAAAAAACTTACATTTCTGCCCCCCTTTGATGGTATCCAAAATTTGTGCACAAATATGACTAAAACCCCTTATAAATTTCCTATAAAATGTTGCCAAACCATGAAGACTTTTCACATCACCTCCTATTTTTGGAGTTGGCCATGAAAAAATGACCTCTAACTTTGTTGGATCCATCTTCAAACTACCTCAAGTGGGAAATGACAAAACCAAGATAGGTGAGTTCTTCCTTGATGAAGACACTCTTTTCCATGTTGATGATCAATTGTTCATCATGTAACTTCTTCAAACCCTGATCCAAATGTTGCAAATGCTCTTCCGTAGTCCTACTAAAAACAAGAATGTCATCCAAGTATACCACAACAAATTTATGAATGAAATCCTTCAATACTTCATTCATGAGACACATAAAAGTACTAGGGGCATTAGATAAACCAAATGGTATCACCAACCACTCATAAAGACCCTCATTTGTTTTGAATGTTGTCTTCCATTCATCCCCTTGCTATATCCTAATTTGATGATACACACTCTTAAGGTCAATATTAGAAAAGTATCTAGCCCCTCCCAAACAGTCCATTAGGTCCTCAATCCTTGGCATAGGGAACATATATCTTATGGGAATCTTGTTAATGGCTCTAGAATCCATACACAACCTCCATTTACCATCCTTTTTAGGGGCTAGGACTATTGGGACAACACATGGGCTAAGGCTCTTTCTTACCAATCCCTTATCCAACAATTCTTGCACTTGCTTGGCAATCTCTTCATTTTGAGAAGGTGTCATCTTGTAGGCTGCTTTGTTTGGCAAAGTAGATCCCGGTATGAAGTCAATTTGATGTCTTATGTCCCTAATAGGTAGCAACTCATTAGGCATTTCTTCTACCATAATCCTCTTATACTTCTCTAAGAATTGATGCACCTCCTTAGGAACCTCTTCCTCTCTAGGATCATGCAAACTAGGACTATTTTTAGGCTTCAAAATCAGAGCATACCCTTAGGTTCCTTCCTCCTTAAGGGTATCTAGAAACTCTTTACCACTAACAATCATGACACTTGACCCAACACTCTTCTCTACATTCTCATCGGGCAATAGATCCATTCTATACTTCCTACCATTCTTGGTTAAAATGAAAGAATTAGTTTTACCATCGTGTTGTGATTGAACATCATATTGCCATGGGCATCCTAATAGAAAATGACAAGGAGCCATGGGAATTATATCACATAAAATCTTATCCTTATATTCTCCTATCTCAAATTCTACCCATGATTGTTCATCTACCAAAACATGTTGCCCCTCATTCAACCATGATACTTTATAAGGACTAACATGAGGAAGTCTTTTCAATTTCAACTTATCTACCATTTCAATGGAAACCAATTTTTTAGTTGATCCTGAATCAACAATTACCTTGCAAATCTTGAACAATGTCTTCATTTGAGGGGGTTCTTATGTTTGAGGCACCTTCAACATGGTTCTTCTCGTCATCAAACTTTCTCCTTCATGGACTGGGGCTGCACTTCCAATTGGTGAGTTAACACTTTAGCAATCTTCCTCTTGGATCAATTGGTTCCTTCTCTCTCTTCCATCAGAGCTTGAGGCTTGCTTTTCAGGACATTTGAATACTGGATGTCCCACTTGGTTACAATTATAGCATCTTCCTGTGAACACATTAGGACCTCTCCCTAGTCCACCAAATCTACCCCTTCCATTGGGTCTCCTACCTCTAAAGCCTCCTCTAGAACCTGATTCTCCGCTTTTCTCTTGGGAACTATATTTCCCTTGACTTCTTTGGGATTGATTTTTGCCTCCAAAATTGCCCCTACCTCTGATATTTCTACCACCTCTTCCTCTATTTTGTTGCTCACCTTTCCTCTTCAACTTCTCTTTAGCCCTTAATGCCACTTGAAAGCATTTTTCCACGGTTTCAGGGTTAATAAACTGATTTCATCTTGGATATTAAACCTCAAACCATTTAGATACCTTTCCACTTTACCTTTTTCAATCTCCATGTATCCACAACGAAGAGAGAACTTGTGAAACTCCTCGGTGTAGGTGGCCACATCCAAATCTCTTTGCTTGAGATTTTGCATCTTCTTGTATATCTACACCTCATAGTCTAATGGAAGGAATTGGGACTTGATCCTCTCCAACATTCTGCTCCATGAAGAGATCATTCTCTTCCCATTCTTTACCCTCTCACCTTGGGTGTAATTCCACCATGTGAGGGTAGCACCTTTGAGTTTAGTTTTTGCAAACTTCACCCTTTTATTTTTAGGAACTTCTTTGTATTCAAAGTAGTTGTTTAGGGCCTCAATCCACTCTATGACTTCATCAACATTCATCTTGCCACTGAACATTGGAACCTCCATCCGAGCCTCTGAAGAATCCTTGCCAATTGCCTTGATGGCTTCAAGGAAATGTTTTTGATCTGCACGTACCTCTACCTCTTCTTGATCTTCTTCTTCCTCCTCTTTTTCTTCTTCCTCATCCAAACCTTCATCTATCCTCTTCCCTATCCTTAATGCCTTCAACTCTGCTTGGAGTGCTTCCTTGACTCCACTTTTGATCTTCTCTTCCATCTCCTTAAACTTCTTAACCACTTAAGTGGTCATCCCCTTTGGAGGCATATTGCTAGCCTCTCCTTGAATCTCTTCTGCTGACATATACTAGGCCTTACACAACCAACAACAAAACCTTTTATGGCTCTGATACCACTATGATGTAGAGGCACTTGGATAGGTAGAAGGATTTGACAAGATGACAAGGTTTTCTTATGCTCTAAAGCCCAAATTCAATGATCATTATATCAAAGTGGGAACAATAGTTAATAGTTCTGAAACCATCATGAAAAGGTTGATTAGACATGCTATGGGACCCATTCCAATTATTGGCAAAGGCAGATCAAACTCAGAACTAGTACTTCCTTCACAAACCTAAGATATTCCTTGTAGCCCTAGAAAAGAGAATAGTCATCAATAAATTTTGATGCAGACCTTCAAACCTAGATCTAAGACAATCAGGAGGTACCCATTTGGACTCCCTATCACATATCCGAAAATGGGTATAGATTGTTTTAGACGATATGGCTCAACCTATAAATCCTCCTAATGACCTAGAGCCCCAATTAGGCCTAATTTGTGAAGCAACTACCCTTGGATGAAATGTTATAACTATCAGGACTACTTGAACATGTTAGGGACCTTCTAAAACCATAGAATCTAGACTTTACTTTATTCTAGAATTGATTGTCACCAAATTTCATACTGCTTTATCTCTTGCAAACACCTAGCACATGGTTTTGCTAGGTCACATCAATAGAACTCCATCAATAAAAAACTCCTGCCCGAAATGCTCTTGAAAAACATCAAAACAAACATCAAAGAACCCATCCCACTGATCAAAGAGTTTTGGAGTCAATGGAATGGCGAAAACATTCTAAATTTCTGTCAAAACCCTAGTTGAGGGTTTCTCAGACTACCTTTTAGAAAAGTATGGATTTGTATGCTCTAAAGAAGTGTCAAGAACTCAATATATATGCATTTGGAAGGTTACTCACAAGGCTTTCATTCAAACATGTCCAACATCCACCATTCATCCATACACAGGCAAAGTACGTGCAGCAACAGCCAAGAAAACAACAAACACAGGCATAAAACTATTATATCTTATTTATTTATTCACCAAAATGCTTCGCCCTCCACAATGGGCATCTACAGAGTTTTATTAAACCTTCCTCAGGGTCTTGAAGTAGTTGAAGGGTACTTTGGGTTGATGGGAGGACTGGTGAACTATCCCAACCATCTAACTGCCCTATTTTGTAACTGCAGCAACTAATTACAGAGTTTGATAGAGGCATCATTTGTGTTTAGACTTAACAATGTCTTCAAACACTTTGACAATGTCATTAAACCTTTGACAAGACATTTAGACTTCTACATGCCTTAACACTATATGCCTTAGCAAGGCTTACAACATGAAGTTTGTATGACTGCCCCTTATGACTTTATGACTACCTCTTCTTACAATGTATGATTGTATGATTGCCTATTACAAACATGGCATCATAACCTTTATTACAACATGAGAATGGTCTTCAAGACCTTATGGAATCAACAAGACAAAATGAACATAAGAAAGAAGACATAAGTCCTTTAGTCTCCTTGGTGCTCTTGCAGTGCCGCCCATATCTATCCCTCTCTGATTGTCTCTTTCAAAACACTCTAGCCTATGCAAAAGATAGAGCACTTTCCCTCTTTTATTCATCTAGGTGTTCTCCCCACCCAAACAGTGTGTGACCCTCCATTAAGTTATCATTAGATCACCTCTTGGAAACAATGCTATAATTATCATGATTTCCTTCATTAATCACTACTGATTTCACCTTGCTTGGCATATTTGAGATCTTTTCCCATTGTATGATGTCATAGGAAATCACTCCCTCGTTGGCTATAATGTTAGCCAACCCATTGTGTACCAATGTTATCAAAACCACAAATGTGAAGTTTATCTAGTTTGATTAAAGATTTGTCGACCTTGATTTTATGTAGCAAATCAATACCACAGACATTAAGAGCCAATCCATTGTCAATCATAACTTGCTTTATAAGCTTTTTATTTATGGTCATAGGGATTACAAGAAGATCATATTGGTTTTGAACTTCAATTGATAGTAATTCATGTTGTTGAAACATAATATCCATTTTAGTCATATGTATACAATCTAACAGAGCTGCTACATCATTAGGCTTAACAGAGGGTGGTACAATCACCTTTTGTAAAGATTCTTGGAGCATTTTGTGGTATGTAGGTGATGTTTGTATGAGTTCCCAAAGAGAGATCTGAGTGGGAGTAGCATGAAGTTGCTCAACTAGATCATAATCTTGACCAACTTTATGAGTAAAACAAGGTGGTTGAGGAAGCATGAGTTGAGAAGTTTGTAAAGCGATAAATACCCCTCACCTATTCATTATTTTCCAAGTTGAGCAAGTTCGAGAATACTCATCTCATCTTCACAAGCTTTTTCAAGCTTCTTCACAGTTCTTTGAGCCTCTTTCTTCATTTCTTTCTTTATTTTCTTTAAAGCTTCAAATGTTTCATTATTTCATAGCTTCAAAGCTCTTCCTGGGAGGCAAATTCATTGTGCACACAACTCTTGACATTTTTTTGCTCTCCATTTTAGCATTCAAATGCTCTCATAGGACGAAGGTGCCTTTTTCTTTATGTGCTCAACCATAGCTCCCATTGAGCTCATTCAAGCTTCACCAAAGATTCTTTTTTCTTCTTTGTGTCATTTTGTCATCAAGAGGATCTCCCACTATCAGGTAAAAGCACGAACCTATGTCACACTTTATAAAGGAATCGACCAACATTAAAAAAATTGCTAAGCTTTGACCTCATAAAAGTGGCATTTATGTTTTGAATTTCAAAATGATGTAAACTAATTAAATGTAGATCTCTTGATGAATTTTATGCTTGTAATTTTAAAAAAAAAATTAAAAATTATTTCGACATTTTTTTTCAAAATTTAAGAGCAAATTTTGAATCCTTGAAAATTTCAGGAAAACGTGACTTTGAGTCCACATCACAAAAAAAAAGAAAACAATCTTATTTTTCCCTAATTTTTTTTTTCCAAATAGAGGAGTTCAATATCTAGTGCATAGAGAAAAAAAATTCAATTTTCAATGCATATTTTCTTCATAATATCATTTTAAAGTCAAACTTTATAGAATTTAATAGTTTTCATTCCACATCAACTTTTGTATAATTTTTTTTATCATTTTCACAAAACCAATTATACCCTTTTGGACAAGACTCTTTCCTCTAGTGCACCATATAATTTTGAAAAAAATTGGATGTGTTTTGATTTTTTTTAAATTTCTAATCAGTGTCATCCTTGATTTTAACAACCTACTTGCAATAATTTAAAAAACAAAAACATATTAAAACTAATCAAAATATTAAAAAAATACATATTTGGATTCTAGACTCAGAGCTCTACAAAAGGGTATTTTTATATTTTTGAAATAATTCATTTTGATTGAAAAAATATTCTATTTATGTTGAGAATTTCAGAAAACCCTAGAAAATAAAGAGGTGGCTGCCAAGTAAGATGCCACATAGATAGTTTCAGGTGAATTAATTTGGGGGCGAATCAATTTGGGGGTGAAATCATATAATTCCAGCGACCACCACCAGTTAGCAATTTGTTATTTATTTATTTATTTATTTTTTTAAACTTATATATGGCTTCATTTTTTAAATTGAGAAAAAAACATAAAAAATGAAGCCATATATATATATATATATATATATATATATGGCTTCATTTTTTATGTTTTTTCTTAATTCAAGCATCAAGGAGAAAATAGAAGAAGCAGAATTTTTCGCAATAGAGGCTAAAAATTATGGTTTAAATTTTTTTCAATTCAAGCATTTGGAGAAACCACACAAAAAGAGGTTTTCTGGAAAGAGAGGCTACAAATTTTCAAGGTATGTAGCATGATTCCTAACTTATTTACTCATTTTACCATGTAGAAATTGAACTTCATGAGTTATTTATTAGGATGTATATGTGTGTGTAAGTGAATTAAAACAAGTAATTTGTGATGGGGAATAAAAGAACTAGATCAAGGTTGTATGACTAAAAAAGAGATGAAAAAACCCTAGGAGCATCTAGTTAAGAACCACCCATTGAAATTATTGATGAACAAGTTGAAGGGCATGTTAATGAACAAGTATAAGATGAAATTGGTAGTAGTGATAGAAATTTTTCACATGGAATGAAAAATCTTTTGGAGATGGATGAGGATGCTCTTTTCAAAAACATTTCACCTGAACATATGTTACTTGAAAGCACAATAAAATTGCACTCTAAAAAAATTTGGGAAGAATTTTTTGAAGATAAATCCCTAATTGGAAGAGCACAATTATGTGCAAAGTTATTTAGGCGAAAAGAAATGACCCCTATTTTGGAGTTGTTAGGAGTTGAGAACAAGAAAAAATCTTCAAATTTAGTAAATTAGAATGTAATTGAAAACTTGCAAACAACATTGGACTCTATTCAAACCAAGAGTTGAAGTTCTAATTTAAGTGTTGCACGTAGAGCATTGATGACTTCAATTTGTAGTAAGAAATTATCACATAGAAGACAAGTTAAAGAAATTGCCCAATTAGTAAATGTATCTAGGAGAACTGTTCAAAGATATATCAAGAAGAGAAACAGATTAGATGAAAATATTAAAAATAATTGGGTAAATATTTGTCGAGTCGCTGGAGAGATAGAATTTCAGAAGATGTAAAACAAAAAGTAATTGGATATTGGATTAATCACACTCGTGTTTATTCCAATAGAAGGGACACTATACAAATAAAAGATGAAGATAGTAAAAAAATTTCTCATCCAAAGCATTTTATAGATACTACACAGTGAATTTTTTTAAGCATTCTTGCAGAAATTTTCACAAGTGAAGACTTCTCAAAGGATGTTTGAGAATTTACGACCAAGTTTTGTACGTATAAATAAAGTATGTGAAACTTGTTGCTATTGAAATCATGTCAAATTTCATCTACACCTACAGTCATATAAAAATCTTATGGCAATAGTTAATCCAAATATAGCCATCCTTGGAAGTACAACACAATTTGAGAAGTGTATCTTATGTGAAAAATCAGAAGATTCAGATGAATTCAATGTATAGTGTATAGGAAATATATGTGTAGATTGTGGGAATTTGATGAAAGTTTTACCATTTGAGAATATTGATCATTCAATGTCAGTTGTTTGGAAGAGATTTGAATATGATAAATACTCAATTAAGTTAGGAGATGAATCCAAAAAAATTGTTTTGAGAGAGAGTGAATTACCCTGCAACAAGTTTATGAACAAATTTTGTAACATTGTATACCCACATATCCAACATTGTCATGGCACAAGATGGTAGGCTAAGCAGTTTCATGACTCAAAGGATTGTTTCCCACCGGGTTGTATTATCTCTACTATAGATTTTTCTAAAAATTATACATTTAGTCCTCAAACTGAGATTCAAAGTCAATATTATCATTCAGAGCAAGTCACAATCTTTATACAAGTTTGCTATAGACATGCTGAGCTATTTGTAGATGAGGTAGAGAGTGCCGAAGATGAATGAATTATCATCAAGGAAGTTCACTTTTATATCAGTGATGATACAATTCATGATAGAAGTTATGTAGCACATTGCTTTCGAATGTTTTTTGAAGATTTGAGATAATGTGGCATTAATGCATTACAACACTAGATTTGGTCTAATGGAAATTAATGCATTACAATGTATTTATTATTATTATTTATTATTTTTTATTTTTTAATTTAAAAATTTATAAAATTTTAGGACTTGAATTTTTAATTAATTTTTGGTTTTCAAATTGTTGTTTATATATAACTATTTATACAAGACAATTTAAGTCTGCAAAAGCATTTAATTGGTTAACGCAACAACATGCTAAATCTAACATAAAGTTTTTGTGGAATTTTTTTGAGAGTGGACATGGAAAAGGAGAGGATGATGGAGTAGGAGCACGTGTAAAGCATGCACTTCACCAATATGAACTTGCAGGTAATGTACGAGATATGGAATTTACAAAATTTAAAATTGTTGAATACTTCTACAATGATTTATGTAATTGATCTACATGTATTGTAATAGTTGGATGTACATGTGAACTTTTTTAAATTCTTACCTCTTACCTGGGCAATTCACCAACATGAAATTGCAGGTAACACCATACAAAATTCAAATCGAATTGTTGAATGGTACGAAAGCTATTTTGGTGCTTGTGACTTAATATACAATAAACGCTATTTTTGGGAAGTTAAAGGTATGTTAATTGAATTTATGTTAAATTTGAAAAACTTTAACATTTATATTTAAGTACACATGTGATTTAATTGAATTTTAGTTTTAATTAAGACGCTCAAGAATTTGTTCATATGTGTAGATGTTGATCAATTGAATCTATATAATTGTCAAGCAATTAATGGTGTTAGAATTTTGCATCAAGTCATGACTATAGGACATAGCAAGCCTCTTACTATTCAAGTGAGAGAAAAAACTTGTTTCTGTGTTGATTGCATTGAGAACAATTCAAATATTATACAATGTCCAAATGTAAGGGATGGATATGTTTCACAATGGGAAATGAAACAAATAGTATCAATGCCTCCTTTTGAAGATAGTGACATTGTAGATGTATATGATCCTATATATTTAGCGGATTACGAATGTGTATCAGATTTAGTTGTTATAGGTAAGTTACAGAATTGATTTATATTCTATATTGTAATAAAGTTTTGAAGATTTGATTTACTTTGTTCAACTGAAATGTACAAGCATGTTTACTTGTGGTGTGTACAGGAGATTTTTTTCTGTGGTTGCAGATCCTGACAATACATAAGGTGTCGATTACTATCTACTAAGATGCACACAAGAAAAATCAAAATTGTTAAAGACAATGACAGATGATGATGGACAATCATATCCCATTGGATCAATTGTTGTTGAAGGAACCTATTATCAACAAGTAAAGATAGATAAAAAATGGTATTATATTTATTGATTGTATGCCAGGACAAAATGTTCTACATACAGTCACTTAGTTATAGCAATAAGATTAAGTTTGGAAACTTTACAAAAAAGAGGATGTAGCCAACAAAAGTGGACTGTAATGCCCCCTCGTCGTTGGCTTGTGATAGCGGTGGTTCTGCATTACTCTTTGTCAATCAGAGACAGTTGCTAGTTGTTCATTGCACTGATTCAGTTCCTAGACAATTGATTAGTAGACCTTATGATTTATGTTTATTTTAATGAACTATGTTTGATTGATAAAATTAGACAGGTGTTATGAGTTTATGATGGCACTATTGTTATTTCAGTTATGATACGAATTAGTATCATCATGTGTCATTTGAATTGTGGTGGTTGAATTCAGATAAAAGTTGTTATGATATTGTTTCAAGAGCAGAGACGGTGTACTACTACTCGCTTTGAGTACCCTACTATGCCACAATTCTTTGACTCTCTATGTGTGTTGACATATATGTGTTTGATTTTATACAACCAATTGCTCGGATGCAGGCTGCAGGTACCGAACCTCGACTCCACCTTATTAGCAGGTTCGAGTAGGTTCTTACACCAATGGGTATAAATGATGGGAGATAATGCGAGGTCTATTCCACTAGGTCGGTCCTTGTATTCTGTTGTAGTCTTGAGTCGCGTTGTGATGCTTGGTCCTTGCCTTTCATGTTTGGTATCTCGTGTTGTGGTGTATAGTCAAGTTGGGTTATTTTTGCTCTTGTATGTCTAACTCTCTAGGGTTGCATGACGGGGCATTACATGGATGTTGTCTATTGAAGATCATGAAAAGATTTTAGAGATAATAAAAGATAGAGAAGATCCAGATTATATGTGCCAAGAGCTCTAACTACATTATTGATGAGCGAGTTGAACCAATTGATACATGGTATGAAGGTATATGCACACTTGAATTATCTATTGATTATTGATTTATTTTAAAATCTACATGATTCTTGATAGTTTTTTCCTTTTAAATTTTAATTTCAATGGTTCTTAGTTCAAAATTTATCATAATCAAACATGATCAAGCTACAAACAACCTATAGATTTATTTACACAGATTTTTTTTGTAATTATGTAGGTCAATGCCTATAGGGATTTAAAGTTATAAAATTGAACTTCATGTTGTGCAAGTATGATTTCTAAACTATATATAGATAGTCTTAGATGTCTTAGGTGTCTAGAGGTGTCTTAAAGGTCTTACAGTTTCTGAAGTGTTTTAGGTCTTAGGTGTCTTAAATGTGTCTTGAATATGTCTTCTAGACCTATCTTAGATCTTATGTGTCTTAGATATATGTCTTACGTGTCTTAAAGGTAGATTAGGCATCTTAGACCTTTCTTAGGTGTTTTAGGTGTCTTAGGTTTCTAGGTGTCTTAAATGTGTCAAGTAGATATGTCAAGTAAGTGTCTTACTATATGTCTTAAGCTCCTTACGTGTCTTAGACATGTCTTAATTACTAGGTGTTTTAGAGGTGTACTATGGTGTCTTATAGGTCTTAGGTTTCTTAGGTGTTTTAAGACTTAGGTGTCTAGGTGTCTTAAATGTGTCAAGTAGGTATGTCTTCTAAGTGTCTTAAAGGCCATAGGTGTCTTAGTGTATGTCTTAAAAGTGTCCTAAAGGTGTTAGGTTTCTTAATGTATGTCTTAAATGTCTTAAAGGTGTCTTCTAGGTCTTAGTTGTGTTCTAGGTCTTAGGTCTTAGGTTTTAGGTGTCTTAGGTCTTAGGTGAGGCCACTAAGCTTCCACCTTCATGTGGTTGGCCTTGTCAGTGCATAATAAATATTTCTCAAAGCTAAGGGAAGCTCTTTTTTTGGTATCCTTATCATGTAGGGGTCTCAAACTTAATAAATAGGTACATATTTCAATCATTTTTCAATCATACTAAACTCTCTTTAACTTAGTATCACCAAGTAACAAGGCTACACAACTTCAAATGGCACTATCATTGGACAATCTCTTTAACAAACAATTGAAACACCTTGAACTATGTGGGAATGACATCATAGTAAACCAATAATGACTCCCAAGCCCAAGATTAGTATAATTTGTCTAAAACTATTCAAGTGATCTGTAAAGTTGATAAATAACCTTTGAAGGGGTTGAATTAAACAAAATGGAGGCATATTTCACAATAATGGGCTCATTTTTCAATCATGCTAAACTCTCTTCAACTCGATATGACCAAGTAACAAGGCTACACAGCTTCAAATGGCACTAACACTGGATGATCTCTTCAACAAAAAATTGAAACACCTTGAACTATGTGGGAATGACATCACAGTAAACCAATAATGACTCCCAAGCCCAAGATTAGTATAATTTGTCTAAAACTATTCAAGTGATCTATAAAGTTGATAAATAACCTTTGAAGGGGTTGAATTAAACAAAATGGAGGCATATTTCACAACAATGGGCTCATTTTTCAATCATGCTAAACTCTCTTCAACTCGATATGACCAAGTAACAAGGCTACACAGCTTCAAATGGCACTAACACTGGACGATCTCTTCAACAAAAAATTGAAACACCTTGAACTATGTGGGAATGACATCACAGTAAACCAATAATGACTCACAAGCCTAAGATTAGTATAATTTGTATAAAAGTATTCAAGTGATCTCTAAAGTTGATAAATAACCTTTGAAAGGATTCAATTCAACACAATGGAGGCATATTTCACAACAATGGGCTCATTTTTCAATCATACTAAACTCTCTTCAATTTGATATGACCAAGTAACAAGGCTACACAGCTTCAAATGGCACTAACACTGGACAATCTATTCAACAAACAATTGAAACACCTTGAACTATGTGGGAATGACATCATAGTAAACCAATAATGACTCCCAAGCCCAAGATTAGTATAATTTGTCTAAAAGTAATCAAGTGATCTCTAAAGTTGATAAATAACCCTTGAAGGGGTTTAATTTAACACAATGGACGCATATTTCACAACAATGGGCTCATTTTTTTTCACTCATACTAAACCCTCTTCAATTTGATATGACCAAGTAATAAGGCTACACAGCTTCAAATGGCACTAACATTGGACAATCTCTTCAACAAACAATTGAAACACGTTGAACTATGTGGGAATGACATCATAGTAAACCAATAATGACTCCCAAGCCCAAGATTAGCAGGTTTGAGTAGGTTCTTACACCAATGGGTATAAATGATGGGAGATAATGCGAGGTCTATTCCACTAGGTCGGTCCTTGTATTCTGTTGTAGTCTTGAGTCGCGTTGTGATGCTTGGTCCTTGCCTTTCATGTTTGGTATCTCGTGTTGTGGTGTATAGTCAAGTTGGGTTATTTTTGCTCTTGTATGTCTAACTCTCTAGGGTTGCATGACGGGGCATTACATGGATGTTGTCTATTGAAGATCATGAAAAGATTTTAGAGATAATAAAAGATAGAGAAGATCCAGATTATATGTGCCAAGAGCTCTAACTACATTATTGATGAGCGAGTTGAACCAATTGATACATGGTATGAAGGTATATGCACACTTGAATTATCTATTGATTATTGATTTATTTTAAAATCTACATGATTCTTGATAGTTTTTTCCTTTTAAATTTTAATTTCAATGGTTCTTAGTTCAAAATTTATCATAATCAAACATGATCAAGCTACAAACAACCTATAGATTTATTTACACAGATTTTTTTTGTAATTATGTAGGTCAATGCCTATAGGGATTTAAAGTTATAAAATTGAACTTCATGTTGTGCAAGTATGATTTCTAAACTATATATAGATAGTCTTAGATGTCTTAGGTGTCTAGAGGTGTCTTAAAGGTCTTACAGTTTCTGAAGTGTTTTAGGTCTTAGGTGTCTTAAATGTGTCTTGAATATGTCTTCTAGACCTATCTTAGATCTTATGTGTCTTAGATATATGTCTTACGTGTCTTAAAGGTAGATTAGGCATCTTAGACCTTTCTTAGGTGTTTTAGGTGTCTTAGGTTTCTAGGTGTCTTAAATGTGTCAAGTAGATATGTCAAGTAAGTGTCTTACTATATGTCTTAAGCTCCTTACGTGTCTTAGACATGTCTTAATTACTAGGTGTTTTAGAGGTGTACTATGGTGTCTTATAGGTCTTAGGTTTCTTAGGTGTTTTAAGACTTAGGTGTCTAGGTGTCTTAAATGTGTCAAGTAGGTATGTCTTCTAAGTGTCTTAAAGGCCATAGGTGTCTTAGTGTATGTCTTAAAAGTGTCCTAAAGGTGTTAGGTTTCTTAATGTATGTCTTAAATGTCTTAAAGGTGTCTTCTAGGTCTTAGTTGTGTTCTAGGTCTTAGGTCTTAGGTTTTAGGTGTCTTAGGTCTTAGGTGAGGCCACTAAGCTTCCACCTTCATGTGGTTGGCCTTGTCAGTGCATAATAAATATTTCTCAAAGCTAAGGGAAGCTCTTTTTTTGGTATCCTTATCATGTAGGGGTCTCAAACTTAATAAATAGGTACATATTTCAATCATTTTTCAATCATACTAAACTCTCTTTAACTTAGTATCACCAAGTAACAAGGCTACACAACTTCAAATGGCACTATCATTGGACAATCTCTTTAACAAACAATTGAAACACCTTGAACTATGTGGGAATGACATCATAGTAAACCAATAATGACTCCCAAGCCCAAGATTAGTATAATTTGTCTAAAACTATTCAAGTGATCTGTAAAGTTGATAAATAACCTTTGAAGGGGTTGAATTAAACAAAATGGAGGCATATTTCACAATAATGGGCTCATTTTTCAATCATGCTAAACTCTCTTCAACTCGATATGACCAAGTAACAAGGCTACACAGCTTCAAATGGCACTAACACTGGATGATCTCTTCAACAAAAAATTGAAACACCTTGAACTATGTGGGAATGACATCACAGTAAACCAATAATGACTCCCAAGCCCAAGATTAGTATAATTTGTCTAAAACTATTCAAGTGATCTATAAAGTTGATAAATAACCTTTGAAGGGGTTGAATTAAACAAAATGGAGGCATATTTCACAACAATGGGCTCATTTTTCAATCATGCTAAACTCTCTTCAACTCGATATGACCAAGTAACAAGGCTACACAGCTTCAAATGGCACTAACACTGGACGATCTCTTCAACAAAAAATTGAAACACCTTGAACTATGTGGGAATGACATCACAGTAAACCAATAATGACTCACAAGCCTAAGATTAGTATAATTTGTATAAAAGTATTCAAGTGATCTCTAAAGTTGATAAATAACCTTTGAAAGGATTCAATTCAACACAATGGAGGCATATTTCACAACAATGGGCTCATTTTTCAATCATACTAAACTCTCTTCAATTTGATATGACCAAGTAACAAGGCTACACAGCTTCAAATGGCACTAACACTGGACAATCTATTCAACAAACAATTGAAACACCTTGAACTATGTGGGAATGACATCATAGTAAACCAATAATGACTCCCAAGCCCAAGATTAGTATAATTTGTCTAAAAGTAATCAAGTGATCTCTAAAGTTGATAAATAACCCTTGAAGGGGTTTAATTTAACACAATGGACGCATATTTCACAACAATGGGCTCATTTTTTTTCACTCATACTAAACCCTCTTCAATTTGATATGACCAAGTAATAAGGCTACACAGCTTCAAATGGCACTAACATTGGACAATCTCTTCAACAAACAATTGAAACACGTTGAACTATGTGGGAATGACATCATAGTAAACCAATAATGACTCCCAAGCCCAAGATTAGTATAATTTATCTAAAAGTATTCAAATGATCTCTAAAGTTGATAAATAACATTTGAAGGGGTTCAATTCAACACAATGGAGGCATATTCTGCAACAATGGGCTCATTTTTCAATCATATGAAACTCTCTTTAACTTGATATGAGTTTAATTGATAAATCAAGTATTGAAAATGATAATGTGACATGATATATATATAGATTCTTGCATACACGTGGGAAAAGTTGCATTAAATGATCAATTGTTATAAATGTGGAGATTAACTAAAAATTTTCAATTTTGATGGATTGCATGATTGTTCTAAAGTTCCACTTCAAGATGGAAATAGAGGTGTAGAACTAATATGCAATTTTAACTATAAATTTACACTTTTAGAAATTACCACCAAAATCCCCCTTCATAATTTACTGCCAAGAACTAGAAATTGGGAATAAGTTTGTAATAACTAAAAAGATGCCTTATGTCTCTAAAATCCCACTTTATATTTTGAGTTAAGAAATAAATCCTAAAATCAATTTGTAAAAAAATCTTATTTGCTTGAAAGTCCTAATGTTCTTGTTTTGGGGTGTGATTGGGAAGTTGAGGTCACCAAGCAAATAACAAATATTTTTTAAGCATTAGTGAGTCACAATTTATCATTTTGTAAATCTAGCAAAAAGTAGAGGAGTTCAAGGAACTTACAAAATAAAAATAAAAATGACAAATAAAAGAGTTAACTTGTGTGACAAGTCACTTTCAAGACTTATTTGGATATGTAGAGGATAAAGGATATTTTTTAATAGATATGTTTTGTTAGATTTATTGTTTTTAAAAATAATTTAAGTTTTTTAAATCTAGCAACTTTAACTAAATTCTAGGTAGTCTCTAATTTTACTAGGTTTAAATATGTTTCTAATTCTAGGCTTAGATATCTTCCTATATTCATTTTCTATTTCCCAACTTAATCTTATTTTAGATTAGGAATATAGCCTAATTAGGACACATTTAGAAATTTAGATAAAAGGAAAAATAACACTAAATTATTGGGTATAGTAGTTACTTATGTTTGCTTTAACTAAATAAAACTCTTTTTATGTTAGATTTATAGTGGAACATTAGGGTAAGTAATTGAAAATAATTTACCACATAATAATAAGTATTTTACCTTTTCCCATTCACACAAACATTATGCATCATTTATAGATTTATTTTTTCATGTGAAATATTGTTAACTTAATCTTCTATTTTAGGGGATAATGTGATTACTTTGATACCTATTCAACCATTGAAAACATTATGTTAAGTAGATTAAACATGGCACTTGGCTATCCTTGGATTGAATAATACCAAGCAATTATATCTATATTACATCAATGCATTAATTTTATTCATAAAGGTGAAAGTAATTAAATTTCCTCCCAAAATAATCAATGGACACCCAAATGTCCAAATAATTACACTGAGAGGTGTTCTACACTCACAGCAAGGGCTGAAAGATTCAGATTCCCATAAACAATTAAGATTTAGATTATGTGTAAACAAAATTCATAAAATGTGTAAATAAATAAATTCATGGAAGCCAAATGGATAGAAAAATAGAAAAACTTGGGTAGTTATGGAGTGAAATCTTTATCACGTTAAACAAAAAAATAAATAAATTTGTGGAAGCCAAATGGATATAAAAATAGAAAAACTTGGAAGATATATCTCGATGTCCTGTAGATATATATTTTTAAAATATAAATATTCTAGTTAATATACATGTAACTCATAATATAAATTTTGAAATGTAAATATAAAGCATGTGACTCATAATAAGAACGTCTGTAAGATATAAAAGATAAGTGTACATATAATGTCCAAATATAAAACATGTGACTTATTATAACATCTAGATATAAAAGTTCATGTGGCTCATATAAACGTCTAGATTAAATATAATAACATGTAAGTCATAATGTCCAAATGTACTATAAATATAAGACATCTTAATCATAATAACAACTCATAAATGTCTCACTCTATGAGTGGATTGAGCCTTACTCTGTCTCAAGCTGTGTCTTGAACTGTGACATCCTGATCCCTGATTGGAGCCCTTGACTAATCCATGACCCAAGCGCTTTGCTGAGTTGTGGCTGAGGGTCTGCACATGAAACACCATAAAATTTTCAAATTCTATATATATATACATGTACAAATATAATTTGTTTTGATTTTAAATAAATAAATAATACTTGACAAATCTAAATTACCTGACATACATGGTCTGCATCATGTAGAGGAGTCTCAATAGAAGCATGACCTGATCCTACAACCTATATATGACATGTGTTCATACAATATATAAGCGTATGTGTATTTAGTTAGAAAACTCGTACACTTGATGTCTGTATGTAGAAAGTTAACTTGATATATGTGTGTGTGTGTGTGTACACTTAAATCAAACTTATATGTACATGTGATACATAGACCTAGTTTTTAAATACCTCATGATGACGACTAAGATCGCTAGCATGATGCAAATCTCCATATCCAGGTTCTAAAATAGTAGCTTGTGTCTAATACACATGTACATTTAAGATTGCAATAAAGAGTTAGAGCTTCAATGCATGTGATTTTATTTAAAATTGAACTTATAATTTTTAAATGTATAATTTATGAATTTAGATTATAATTTTTAAATAAATTATACCTCAACTGTACCAGCAAAGGCCCTCCCAATCCCACTGAGCTTAGAATCATGGAGAGACAATGATACACATGTAGATGCTGCAGTCTCAGTGCTGAAAAGAAGCTTGCTATACTCACCTCCCATAACATCATGTGCAGTAACCGCAACCTTAGGACCAACTAGAACATGCGGAGGGGTGGAGCCTGTAGGACCAACTGGAACATCCTGATGTCCCCTCAAACCCTGTGAACTTGACTCACCATGGCTCCTCCATCTACCAAAATATCGCTCGAGATGTGAGGATATAGCATCAAGTGGCATCCTGTACTGATCGCTGATGAACTGGTATGAATCTAATATATCACTGGATAGGCATCTAGTCATATTCCACAAAGCACTCTCTCCACTAATCTATGCCATGTCATGTGGTGATGGTATATCAGCATGAATTTAATGATCTGAACAGCTGGTCAATGTGGCCTCAGTGGATGGAATACCTGCCAACACAATCAGATGACAACTGATCAACCTCAGTGGGAGTAGTCACCATGCTCTCAAAAAATGTGTACTTGAGGGGGTCAATGCTGGTTGGGTAGCATTTGCTAGTTCCACATGTTTTGGAAGAACCAAAAGATGTGGGCCAACTAAGGACCTCTTGTTCTGAAGAGATGGTGCATATACTCTTCTATACTTAGGTATCTCTATAAACTTCCCTTTCCCTTGACCAACATGTTTAGGGAAAGATGTATAATCAAAAGATAAATCTAAATGGAATTCTACATATAATTGTTTGCAAAAATACAATGGCAACTCATGATTGTTTGGCCATTTGTGATGAGCTACCAAAAACCTAGGATAGATGAAAGGACCGACAACTGCATCCACACACTTGGTGGGCGAATAGCCTCTCACTCTCTCTTTTCCCCTATAAGAAGGGAACATGTTGAGAACATTATCTACTAAAACCAACCTAGAAATAGATGACCATTTCTCTTGCCCAACAACACTCTGAGAAAGCGATGCATAGAACTTGTCAACACTAATGTCATCATAGGGATTGTATGATTGAACAACATGGATCATATGTGTGATCTCATCCCTAATCCTAACCAACCTATCTCTACCTGATAGGTTTGGTGTATTGTGAATAGAATTATTCAATTCATCCAAAGCTCTTTGAAACCTCTGAATGGTCTCAACATATAATGTAGAATTATCACTATCGCCAGGTTGACCTGACTAATGTGATTGATGTGATGATTGGTCATCCATGTGGACCTAAATTTATCTGCAGTATGATAATTAAATTTTCTGTCAAACATATTATATGTCACAATGTAAATAAACCTACATATAAATTTTCCAACTACTACATACATCTTTAAAAAATCCATGATATAAATGCACACGTGCTTCTGAAATAAACGTGCACCTTAGATGCTTGCAAATACATAAATAATAGGCCTATCAACCAAATCTGAATCAACCATAAAACACAGAACTAGGACTGCATAGAAAATCCAAATTTAAAGTCACATGTAGCATGTAGCATATTGACATGACAACCATATAGGAATTTATATAAATTAGATTTTATCATAATTCATAAAAATCAGATTTTATCCTATAGTAGTTGGAGTCATAAGAAGGTATATTTCCAACCTAGAAAAAAGCATTCAACAATCTAGAAAAGGTAGACTCTATTTAACATTCTAGAGTATTATATATATATATATATATATATATATATATATATATATATATATATATATATATATATATATATATATATATATATATATATATATATATATATATATATATATATATATATATATATATATATAGTGTATGTTGTTTCCTTCTTTAACCATGTTATTCCTTAGCATTTGATGGGCAAATTTGAATGGATAGCCTTACAAGGGATAAAAGTGCATGTCCTGCATTACTGTAGCACTTGATTTGACCTATTTTATGTGTGAACTGACTCGCACCCAGTAGCCATCAGCCACTTGCTACTTCTGATCACCACAACCTTTGCAATAACTTATGCACAAATTGTTTCTTGAATAGTTTCAAATTGTGATTAATTTTCCATCACCACAACCTTGATAAAAACTTATGCACAAAATTCAATAAAGAAGAATTTATGCACAAATTCTCTCTGGAATGATTTCAAATTTTGATATATTTTTTTTCTTATATTGTGTGGATGAAATTTGGTGTTCCTTGTAGTTTCCTATTGCGTCATGGTATAGGGTCAGGGCTTAAATTTGATAGTCAACCTTGCCTGTCAAGCAATTTTTTATGACAGTTATCTATTCAATGTTTCCTTTAAAACACTACGACCTATCTTAGTATAAGTAGATTATATAAAAATTATATATATATATATATATATATCAGCATAATCCTATGTAAATTTTGATAGTTTGTCTAAAATCTTTCCTTTCATATGATACAGTCTTTTTAAAATTTTGATTATATTTTACAGGAAAAATGGCTAAATACAACTATACAACTATCAAATTTAAGCCCTGTATAGGGTAGGTGTGGCTCTGTTAACTCCCTCATATCCATTTAGATTGATAGATGTATTAATGGATATGAGGGAGGATGCTGGCAAAGGTTGTGGAATTTGGCTTTACACCAGCCAATTGCATTTGCTTTAAAATTTCTAAAATAGGCTTACATAGATCTAGTGTATGTTGTTTCCTTCTTTAACCATGTTATTCCCTAGCATTTGATGGACAAATTTGAATGGATAACCTTACAAGAGATAAAAGTGCATTTCTTGCATTACTGTAGCACTTGATTTGACCTATTTTATGAGTGAACTGACTCCCACCCAGCAGCCATTAGCCACTTGATTTGACTTATTTTTAGTTGTATTTAGGCATTTTTACTATAAAATACAATCAAAATTTTAAAAAGACTGTATCATATGAAAGGAGAGATTTTGGACAAACTATCAAAATTTATATGGGATTATGTTGATATATATATTTGGTTATTTATATAATCTATTTATACTAAGGTATGTCATAGTATTTTAAAGGTAGTATTGAATAGATAACTGTCATAGTATTTAAGCCATGTTCCCTGGCATTTGATGGGAAAATTTGAATGGATAACATTACAAGGGATAAAAGTGCATGTCCTGCATTGTTGTAGCACTTGCTTTGACCTATTTTATGTGTGAATTGACTCCCACCTAGCAGCCATCAGCCACTTGCTACTTTTGATCATGCCACAACCTTTGCAATAACTTATGCACAAATTCTTTCTTGAATGGTTTCAAATTGTGATTAATTTTCCATCACCACAACCTTGATAAAAACTTATGCTCAAAATTCAATAAAGAAGAATTTATGCACAAATTCTTTATGGAATGATTGTAGGTTTATTTCAAACACTAAACTATACTTCGTGCCATTTAAAATGTTTGACAGACAATGCCAAGGTGAAGATCTATACATCGTGCCATACAAAATGTTTGGCAGAAAATGCATGCCAAGGTGAAGATGCCATACCTGGTTCAAGGTGACGAGACTATTGCAAAAGGTGGTAGGGACGCCCTTCACGTGAAAAGATTTAAAACCCTAGGTCACTATCATTGTCGGAAAACGGCTTGTAGTGCCCCTCCCTATGCACTTTGGTTGTATAGGTTCATAATTGCTGATTCTAAAAAAAGAATCTCAACCCCACTGAGGTTGCCAATTCTAGAGCCCATTTCCTCCACTCTTGGAGGTCATGTGAGTGGAGAGAGAATAGGGGTTTTGTTCAAGCAAGGGAATTGGAAGTTTAAAGAACATTTTTCCCCTCATTCATTCAATTTTCAAGGGCAAAAGAAAGTTAAGATGGGGGGGTCAGCGAGAATGGATGGGTTGAAAAGATAGTTGCACATGAGAAGCCTTGTAACAATGCTAGAGGGTCTACCAAGCGAGTATCAAGATTAGGATATCCATCGACTCCCTTTTGCCTACTACACCATTTCAAGCCTTGACATCCTTGATGCACTTGACTAGGCAATGAAGCACGCAATCCGAACAAATGGACATTCTCGTCATCATCAGGAAGGGAGCAGAGTGGGGTACTTGAAATTTCATCATAGTGTAGCAGGTGGGTGAACTTAAGCTCTTAATTTGTAAACAAGGCATGGTGACTTAGATGAGCATAAAGATAAGGGTATGTTTTTATTATTACTCTCACTGCATGATATTTTGAAATGATCTCACTATGGTTGCATATATTCCATCAAATGAGATGTTGAATCATGCTTGGATTGAACTAGGTTCTGTTGTGTACTAGAGTCTTGCCATTATTTTTCCATAACATTGAAATTCAATGCATGGCCCATTTCTGCTAAGTTCAGCTTAAAACAAATGAGTGGAAACCCCACAAATTTATCCACGAAACTTTTCTTTTAACAAGATTTTTCACTGTGGTAGGGATGTATTAGGACCATACAAAATATTTTGTCAATAGGTGTGCTTTTGTTGAATTATCATACAAAACTCTGATTAAAATGAATGTTCTTTAGTTGAATCATTATAGAAAATAGTGATAACATTTGCACATGGAGCTAAGTTTCTGTACTGATTTCGATAAGCCTTTTTGAAACCATTGATGGAAATGCTTAATTGAAACCTCCACATATATTAATAATGAATAGCATTTAGTGTATCATGGGTATCATGCCATTTATATCAAACTTTTGTTTGTTTTAGATACATTTGTGAAACTCCTGAGGTAATATGAAAACTAATGATAACATATCTTAGTGTATCCTTCTATGATTATCATTATACCAAAACTGTCTAAATTTGTACATTAGATAACAGATTCTTTGTATCATTACAAAAATTTTTAGTTTGGCATAATTAGGCAAGATTTGAGGTGAACTGTAGGGACTATTATGATTCAAGAAAAATCATTTAACTTATTCCTTTTGGTTGTGACAACTTCATTTCTAATTATAACTTGAGAATTTGATCTTTCTTGGCGTCATGGTCAATATGGGCGATCAAAGGCCTTTGTTAAAATAGCCATCAGAAGACTTGCTTATGAAATGTTCTACGTGAGCATGGTCCTCGTGGTATAAAATTCCTCGTTGCTATATATATATATATATATATACTGTTTCTTAGCCTCCAGTGCATGATTGATAATATCTTATCTTCTTAAAAGGAATTTCTTGATTTTATTTACTCATTTAGCACAAATGGTGGTGCATCTGTAGCATGCGCCGATTTATTTTCAGAAGGTCTTTAAAGTTTGATTTAGCTCTAAAGAAGGTGACGGCTCGTATTATAAACTCCTTACATGTTGAGTCAATCTTTGCATCTGTAGCCGTATCGACTCATGTCTTGGGTTTTATAATCATCCTTGTCCTATATTAGTGGTAATGTGTTTTTGCTAAGTTGAATTTGGGTTGTAATGAATTCATTTTATACCTGTAGAGATAGTTGTACATTTAAATTTTATTCTGCAGATTATAACTACCTGGTTTCTATAATTGCTGGTCCCACTCCTCTATTTTTACACTCCATAAAATTATTACCTTCTAAAGTCAAAGACAACTGTGGAGTGTCTTGGTATAGGGTGTTGGTCGCCATCTCACTTCCTCTACGCCACCCAAAATGCTTTACTTATAAACACTTCAGTATTATTTCAAGACTATTAACAAAGCTCCTTCATTTCTAAGAAGATTAGAATTGTTTCTTGTATTTATTCTCATTTGATTATTTTGAGGGGGTTGGCTAAATATTTTCCATAGAGAAGGTAATTTGTTTGGCTTCTTCTTAAAATCTGAGAACTTTCCTTATATTTATATTCTAACTAGTTTTTTTATTAAGTATTTGTATGTCACTTTTGGTATAAAGATTTACCTTTCCTTCCAAATCAAAATAATGTTTATCTTTTATCCATCGAATGTGATAGAAACGTAATATAGGGAATTTTATCTGAGATGTGTTATATTTTTGAAATCATTTAGTTTGAGCTTTGAAGGATATCATGTTAGGAATCAAGAGCTTCCATTGTATTTAGTTAGATTGTATAACTCGCTAGTAGAATAGTGTTGGCATTATTAAATAATATAGGACCAAGGGTCTATTCTAGATTAGAAGAATCAAAATCTTGAAGAAAAAAGTTAGGATTTATATTTCCATAGCTACTAGTATTTATTTGGTCATGATCAAAACTATTAAAATATTAGAGAATTGGGGATAGGTTCTATGTAGAAATCTATTAGAGAGGCTATGAAGCATCCTAGAGTAATGTATAAGTCTTTTCTTTCGTATTTTATATTGCTATTAAGTTTTGGAAATTCTGATAGGATCTTTTGATTAATTGTTAGTTTATTGGATAATAGAAGTTTATTAATGTATTATGTGTTAAAATGGGTAATGGTTTGGAAAAGAGGAAATGTGTCTTAGCTATTATTTAATTCAAGGTTAAATGCTTAGATAAGATGTTTGTGAATCTTTTAAAGGTGAAGTTGTCATTGAACTATACGATGGTATTTCACATGTTCTCTGATATTGATACAATGAATTTATATATTTACCTACATGATTTTGTTTAAATGTTTAGAATAGAAGAGATATTTTGATAGTTAGAATACTTGTACTTGAATTTAATTAGTTATGTTTCTTTATGCTTTATTATTACCTCCAATATGCTCTCAGACTAGTGGTACTCATCTGATTCCATTTATGGTTCTTTTCAATAGGACTTGGTAATGTATTAGAAATTCAAGAATAGAATATAGAAATGCATGATAGATTATTTGTTATAGAATAAAATTTACTAAATTGAGTTATAGTAAGCTATTAAAATTATATTATTCTTTTATGATGAATGTAATTTCCTGAAGAACCTTAATACTAAAATGTTTGGTGAGCTTGGATTAGATTATAAATTATTAGTAGTATTATTAGTATTGAGATTAAGTGTTGGAGTAAATATTTGATCAATCAAGTTAAGAATCTTAAGTTAGTAGCTAATAATTTATCATTGATAGTTTTATCTTGTTTAGATAGTGTCAAATTGATGAATATGGTTGCAGAAGGTCTCTCCCTACTTGTTAAGAAAAATAGTTGATTGGTATATTTAATATGTTTTCCACTTAGCGTGGTAATGATTGAGGTGGAAGACCTTACTTTTATTTTAGAGTGATTGCTATTAATGGTTTTAGTTATGAAGATGTCTAGTTGTGGTTAAGGATGTTTGTCAACCCTTCTTACTTTGTATAACAAGAATACCTGTTTATTTGGTTGTTTACTTTCTTTATTGTATGAAATCATTTTGTGGTTGCAAGCTCAAGTCCCTGAACTATGAAGTCTCTACACCATGCATACGTAGGCAAGACCATCATAAGCCCCTGAGACATTACGTCAGCCCCTTAGGGCCTTAGGCTTAACTTTTATGCAATGGATATTTATTTTGTAATTAATAATCATGCAGGACTAATGTTTCTTTAGATGTGTAGTTGAGGTCTATAAGCCATGCAAGACTCTAGAGCTAAGGATGTACCTTTCCACTTGGTGAATAGATGACTATCTGACAGTATTGTTAAAGGTGTATAAATGTGTATAAACTTATTGAAACAATTGTAACTTACATTTCAATTTTTATGAATGTTGATATACTCTGATTTGACTTGGGGTTTACTAGGATAAATTTTGTAAATTGATAGCTTAAATCATCCCATTGAGTTCATTATTGATATTTTCTTAGGTAGGCATTACAAATTGTGCATGTGTGTATTCATTTGATGCATTTGGATTTAGAACAATCCATGGCCATTAGATCATGTTAGTAATTAGTAATGTAGTCATGTAATTAAACATAATTTGAATGAGTTTTGTATATTGTTGAATATTGCTTAAATTTAATAATGCAATCATGTTATCCCTAGAGATGTTAGTTAACTTCTTGTATCATTCTATGTTATATTTTGTTAACATTACTTCTATTTTTTTAAAAAAAAATCCACCTTTTTATTTCTTTAGTTGACTTATCTCTAGGGTTGCATGGCAGGGCATTACATTTGGTATTTGAGCTAGGTTGCAGCACTGGGATCTCTAGTTAATGTTGTCACCCATGTTTAGTTATAGTAATACTTCTTATGCATGTGGTAGGAACCCTTGTGTTCGATACCATGCTTTAATGTAAACACCTAGCTTGATGTATTGGATAGATGACCATGATATTGACTTTCAGCATCATGTGAAATGTAGAAAAAGTGGAGTGAAAGGAAACTGGAATAGGGAAGTGGATAACATGTAATGTTATGATTGTGTAAATGGGAATCATATTGGTTATGGAAATAAATGTAGTAATGGAATTGTGTATGTAAAAGTAATTTTCCCCTATAAATGTGAGAAACTAGCAACTGTGCAATGGTTGAGTGTTGTGAATACCTCGTACTTGCTTTGTGTGCCCTTGAGATGGTGATACTGGGTACCCATCCAGGGGGAATATGTGTATTTTAGGTGTGGGATTAACCATACGATTATGTGTGTTTGCATGTTTGTTACCCGATTGAGGGCCAACCCTTATGTGGTTGAAAATATATATATAAGAGTAACCTAAAGTTAGATTCATAGATTATCTTCTTTTGGGTTCTCTAGCCCCTTAGTCCATGAAGGGGTAGTAGAAGCCATAAAGTTCCTTGGTAAAAGTGTACATTGTATACATATGACGGCGTAGAGAGGTCCCCCTGCTCAACCAAACCCAAGGAAAAGTACTCACTACTTCCCCTTATGATGGATAAGAATACTTAATCCATATGTGCTAGCCTAATCCCCACAGTTCTTGAGCATCTGGATGGTATTTATTTGATGATCATCTACCCTTTCTTCACAAAAGGTATGATATGCCACATGAGTTGCCAGTTGGGGTTGGGGTCTAGGACCTGCATGGACAACCCAACCAGAACTATGTGATGACATGTGTCATCACATGGGGCCTAGGGTCTAGGACCTGCATGGATAACCCAAGCGAGACCATGTACCCCATGTATATTTGAGTACTAGCATGCAGAGGGAGGTTTGTTACCAATACTGAGATAGATTCTATATATGCACATGTTTTGACATGATGCAATAGGTACGATGCCACACCTCACTGATGTTTTGACACAGTGTTGGCGATGATGTCGTGTTGCTGATGGTAGCAAGCTAGGCTCGAGGACATGATGCCATGTGCTTAGACATGTGAAGGTGCACTTTGAGATTGTGTTATAGCCTACTTATGTGATGAGCGTAATCGGGCCTCACACACTTGTAGAGGGATACTCATGTTTTCTTTCGATAATATTTGGGTCGGTTAGCATATGGGTATGTCCTAACCATGTATACCTCTGGCTACGATGAGTACCTATGTGTACCTTTTCCATGAGGTGTCACTATGCAGGGTGTGTTCTACACATGCCTACTTTTGCGGAGCCACAGACACATTGCCATGCCCTTCTCTGGCTAGCGTATGACCATGTCGCGCTGAGATGTGATGCAGGATGTGGCCGAGGTGTACATTCCATGTAGGCAGACAAGGAGTATGAGGGCCACTTGGCTAGTCCATGTCGCGTGATGACGTGATGTAGGGTGTAGCCGAGGAGTACACTCTGAGCCATGTGGATGGCATGTTCACTTCGCACCACATGAGGGCTACTACTATAGCCTGACGTTGTTCCCTCCTTCCTCATTTGGTGGCTAGTATCTAGTCACATAGTGTTGTACGGTATAATTTTGAAGATTGTGGACTAAGTTCTTTATGGTTATTGATGACTTTCTATTGATTGTGAAGGTCGGTACGTTATTTATATTTGATTGTGATGGTTTAACCACACTTTGTGATCTTATTGCAAGTAACCCTCATGGTTACATTTGATTTAGTGTTGAAATTGTGCGCATTTCTTGCTTTATTATTGAAATTGAATTTTTATTTAATCTTTCTTTATGACTTGGGTGGCTAAACTAGTTTATTCTTTTTATTTTTATGTCAGCCATATGTCGTATTGTGATTCCTCTCCAAGGATGCATGAGGTAGACTTGGTGAGAGTATATGAGGAGGCAGATGCAGGGAACCTTGAGGATGGGGGTATGTGAGGCTGTTATACAGCTAGGATCCACTACCCACCTATGTGTGATGACTATCTCTTGGAGGCTAACCACCTTATAAAACAAGAGAGAGGTGATTATGGTCTTGTTTGGATGGTCTCACCCTGTGTGTGGCCTAACACCAACAAGCCACTGAGTGTGAGGTATGGATTATGTGAGATGGATTTTGGCTCTTGGCTCATGGTTTATGTATCATGGATTAGTATGTTGTTTTCTAGTGTCTAGATGGACCCTTGTGTAGCCTTGTGAAGTGATTCTTGGTGATGTGAATTTGTGTGTATGTGAAGAATGTATGGTAAATCATGATAAATTGTGTTAGTATTTAGTGTGGTACAATAATTAAAGTGAAGTGTCTTGTTTTAAATGATGGATATTTAACGGAAAATGTGTGTGTTTTTTATAATATAAGGCAGCTAAAACAAGGGGCCGAACCCTTACAAAATAGAAAAAAGCAACCCTAGAGGTATCATCACAAAAGAGCCTCAAAATAATTACAGCATAATCCGCTTAACCAACAAAAATAGCATAGACAGTAAAACCAGCCTAAAGATAGTATATATGAAGTAGAAGAGTAGCAACAACATAAAATAAACTAGACCTAAGGAGAAAGATTCTCTCCTCTTTTAGCCATGGAATCAATAAAATCATCCAATTTTTTAGAGTTCTCATCTGTGTCAATAGCAATAGTAGCCCCAAGATCCTACAGCACAGAAAGATTAAGTAAAATAGCATGCGTGAGCCTAGTGGAAAAGGACTGCTCTAGCTTCTCAACACAGCCCCTCAGGGCAACAATGTCATTCTTGTAACCAGCATCTGTCTTTGTTTCATCAGAAGCTTCCTCCACAAACATTTTTCTTGCTTTGTCAACATTACCCTCAGAATCTCCAATAGCCCCATCAGTATCCTCCAACAGTTTGTTCCCATTCTTACCATCAGCATCCTTAGAAATCTCCTGCACATCCATAACCATAGCCTCATCACCCTGAGTGGACTCGTCAAACGCACTCTCAGAATAATCTATAATCTTAACTTTGGGCGCAGGATTTCCAGCAATCCTCCCTAACTGCCTAACCGCTGATGAAAATCCCTCCTTAATATCCTTAGCAGACAAATTGGATTTGCTGCCCTGCCCCATATGGGTACTACAAAGATCTCTAGGGGTCCCCAAAGTATCCTCTTTCACTTCTCTTATCTTCGTCTTCTTGCTCTTCGCACTAACTTTAGAGACCGAGGTGTCAGTAGTGGTTGCCAGAGGAATCTCCTCAGTAGTAGAAAAAGAAAGCCCTTTCAGCTTAGGAGAAACAGGGGAAGGGCACGACTCTTCAAAAATAGTAGTATCCTCAAGGTTGGTTGACATTTCCCCACTATGAGACTGAATAGGCTTAGACGGCTCCAAGGATAGGTGGAAATTGTATAAGTAGAGGATGAGACCTTGGTGCAGGGGAATGGGTTTCTTGGAAGGTTTCTTAGATAATTTAGCTCTAACCCTAAGAACCAAATGCTTAACGAAAGACAGTAAATAAAACATAAAACTAATATGAGCATTGCGTCTAAAGTGATTCAGAAGGGGAAGATGATAATTGTAGAACCTAGTGAAGCGCCCCTCTAGAGTGAAGTACTTCATAAGGAGAAAACACACCCTGTCCCACGGCTCAAGCAGCTTGGCGCATTCAAATCCTCCCTGATATAGAATGAGTTATTCATCATCCCCGAGGAATAACTTCTGGTTAGAATGATCCACAACTTTAGCCTTCCTCTAAAGTTTGGTCCCTTGAGTCGACATGCCATACGCCATAGCAATAACATTCTCAGAAATCTCAAAACCAATTCCCCCCACAGTGACGTGCCTGTTTTACCAAGACCTAGCAAATTGCTCAGACAATTTTTTGTCATAACCATTGAGATGTTCCAAATAAGGGCTGTTATCGCCTTCCTTACAGTAGTGCTAGACCACATGATTGTCTTTAAACTTACAACAGGAGATAGGTTCCATTTGTATTCTATCGACCCCCATATTAGCCTTCCAGACAAAAGAACAAAAACCCCAATACCTCACAAAGTGAGTGTACAGGGTAACATTAGCAACTTGATCGGGGATAATGGTAATGATAATAAATCTACACGCATTATCATTAATGAGAGTCGCCTTACAAATTTGATGCTTACTCTTCCCATGCTCGATCATGATATTTTGGTAATTGCTATAATTAACAGGTAAGCAACTCGCCTTACTTGAAGGGATTAATAAGGTAGAAGTGTCATTAAGCAGAGAAGTACAAAAAATCACGTACATCAAGATACACGTTAGCATCTTCCAATAAAGCTGACGGAGAGAGCTATCTTTCCAAGAATGTTGACTCATCAACATGTCACCTCTTTTTGAATTAAGTCCCTTATGAATAAAGGGATTTGATTAACTTGGCGCCAACAATGCCAATTTGAAAATTGTTGGCCAAGGTCAGCAAAGACGTCCGCAACCCCATTACCCTCTCTATATATATGAGATATATCCACACTGGGAATCCTCTGCAGAAGGATCTGGATATCCACTATAAGATCTTTCAGCTTCCATCCACAAGTCGACACATTATTAACCACATCAATAACCAGTTTGGAATCCCCCTGAACATACAATTGCCAAATACCAAGAGAAATAGCCAACTTCACTCCCCATAGAAGAGCAGTGGCTTCAATATAATTGTTGCTTTGATAGACTATTCCACTAGCATAAGAAGCAACCATCCACCCTTTATCATCCCTTATAATCCCACCACCACTATCCTTTCCATCTGCCTTAGATGCCCCATCAAAATTTAGTTTGAGCCAATTGGGCCTCAGGGGAATCCATCTAGTATTTAGTCTCTCCAACTGTTTGGAATTATTATGAGCTAGAATTTAGTTTAGGAGCTACCAATTAGCCACAATTTGCTTCTCTTCATGAGAAAGAGGTTTCTTTGCAATTTTGATGTGGGAATTAGTCACACTTTCCATGAGGATCTTAGCAAAGGAATGAAGAACCTGAGAGGTGTCCCTAGCAGCATCCCTAAATATTTGATTATTGCATTCTTTCTATAAGGTCCAATGAAGACAATGCAGAGTTTGGTTCCATAGCTCAACAAGCCAGGGATGAGAGAAGGTAGGACACCAACTGGTAATGACTTCATTAATATCTAAATTACAAACCCACTGAGTGCCAAAATTCTTTAAGATCATATTCCAGACTTCCCTGGCAAAATCACAATGAATAATTAAATGAGAGACCGTTTCCTCCTCTTTTAGACACAAGCAACACCTATTGACCAGAGAAAATCCCCTCCTCTTTAAGTTATCTTGGGTAAGAATTTTATTATGAATAGCTACCCACCAAAACATGTTGATTTTAGGAATAATTTTGTGGTTATGAACTTTCCTCCAAATCTCATTTCTATGCACCTCAGGAACCAGTAGATGGTAAGCAGTCTTGACAGAAAAATGACCTAGTTTATCCGGCCACCAATACTGCTCATCTTCTCTAGGGAACAAAGGAATTCTGACCCTCTGTATCAAATGTTGAATAGACCGTATCCTAGGGGTGACATCCGGGTGATGAGTACAGCAATCCAATAAGTTTTTCCATCTCCTAATACCATTATTATTATACATATAATGGTAGACTTTATCCCCAAAAAACTGAGTAGCAATGCCAGCTATAACTCCATAATCCCCTTGAGTAACAAGAGCCTTATCACTCATCTAGATATCTTTCTAGAAGTTAATAGAATTTTCATTCCCCAGTTTCCATCTAAGCCCCTATTTGAGAAGACTTCTCGACTTCAGCATTTTGTTCTAGATAACAGATCCCTGGGGGATCCCTTCCTGATGGAGAAAACTGAAGTGATCAAATCCATGAAGATACTTGGCTTGCATAATGTCCCCCCATTCTTTATGGTTGTGGATCAAGCTCCAGTTGATTTTGGAAAGGAGGGCTTTATTCATAATCCTGATAGATTTGATGTTAAGACCACCATGAGATTTGGGAAGACAAACTTTCTCCCAACTAACCAAAGACATTCTCTATTTGTCTTCCACCCCTGTCCATAAGAATTTTCTTTGAATCTGTTCTAATTTGTCAGAAAAAGAACTAGGTATTTTAAAAAGGGACAGGAAGTAAGTGGGAATATCTTGCAAAGAAGCATGTAGAAGCTGTAATTTGCCTGCACTACTGAGTAATTTCCCCTTCCAGCCAACTAGCTTCTTCTGAGTTCTTTTTAAAACTCCATTCCAAAATCCTTGAGACACCTCTTTGATCGTAAGGGGGTGGCCAAGATAAATAGCAGGAAATTCAGCTTCAGCACAACTAATAATATCAATAATTTTTCACCAGAGATCATTTGGACTATTAAAAAAATATACATTGCTCTTTTGAAAGTTTATGCTTTGACCAGAAGCTTTGGCATAGTCATTTAAAATATTCTTCCAACTACGAGCTTCGACCATAGAAGAGATGCCAAAGAGGATGGTATCATCCACAAACTGTTGCACATACATATGAGGAAGGGAGGAAGTAGGTTTAATGCCCATAATTTATTTAGAGGAAATCTTAGAGTGAACAAATCTCCCAAGGGCCTCCACCATCATGATAAACAAGTAAGTTGAGAGGGGATCCCTCTGTCTGATTCCCCTCGAAGAATAGAAAAACCCCTAGGGACCCCCTTGACCAAAACTAAGAATTTAGCAGTAGAAATAGCCTCACAAATGAGAAGAGAAATTTTATCATTAAAACCAATTTTTTTAATGACTTCAAATAGGAATTTCCATGAAACTCTATCATAGGCTTTGGAGATATCTAATTTAAGGGCCATGCTAGGGATTCTACTTTTGTCCATGGAATGAATAGTTTCATGAGTGGAGATCATAGCATCAAGAATTTGATGACCAGGGACAAAGCCTTTCTAAGAAGAGGAAATAATTTTATCCAAAAACGGTTGAAGTCTCAGAACAATCACTTTAGTGCACAACTTATAGATGGTATTGCACAAGCTAATAGGTCTGAAATTAGAGAGATGAGTAGGCTTTGGCTTATTAGGGACAAGGACAATAAAAGTAATATTAATCTGCTTTAGAATTTTACCAGTTCTAAAAAAGTCTCGAACAACAGCAATGAGATCAGCCCCCACGATATCCCAATATTCCTAAAAAAATATTGGAGGAAAGCCATCAGGGCCAAGAGCTTTGAAAGGGCCCAAAGAAAATAAGACAGCATGAGCCTCCTCCTCAGAAATAGGTTTTAGCATTTTTGAGTTGTCTTCTTCAGTTATCAAGCAGGGGATTTTATCAATGAATTGGTCCATAACTCTTCCATTCCCAGCATTGCTAGCTTTGTCAGACAACAAATTCTAAAAAAATAACACAGCTTGGTCTCCAATTTCAGTATCCTCCATGATAATATTGCCATTTTCCAAGCATAATTTTGATATGGAATTGGCCTTCCTATGTTTCATGGCTGAGAGATGGAAAAAAGCCATATTCATATCTCCCTCTTTGAGCCACTAAACCCTGGACTTCTGTTTGTAGAAAACCTCTTTTTTGCTCATAAGATTCTTCTAGTCAGAAATCAGATCGCATTCCTCCTGAATAATATCATTGGGAGCATCTCCTTGAGCCATTATCTATTGAAGTTTAGCTAACCTCCCAGAGATATTTTTCTTCTGAATAAACATATTGCCAAAACTATATCTGTTCCAACCACGAACTTCCTGTTTAATGTGAAGGACCTTTTTGACCAACCTGAACATAGGAGTACCCTGAATGGGAATTTACCACCATTGAACCATGAGGTTTCTAAAATCTCTATGTTTAATGCACATAGCTTCAAATTGGAAGGGGAAAGGACCGCGTTTGTACAGAACCTTCTAATTGAAAAAAATAGGGCAATGGTCAGATATGGTTCTAGGAAGAGCCTATAGACACATATTATGATGGTTATCCCAATTGCTAGAAATAAGAAATCTATCCAATTTAACCTGGATCATCTGATCTCCTCTTCTTCTGTTGGACTAGGTGAAGTTCTGATTCTATAGCTCCATATCCAGTAAACCAAAAGCATTGATAAATTTTGCAAAGTCAAACATGCTATCAGAATAATCAAGAATCCCCCCTGATTTCTCAGAAGGATATAAAGGAGTATTGAAATTACCAGCCAACATCCAATAGGACTGTGGGGAATTGGAAAGAGTGGTACTCAAATCAATCCACAAAGTTTTCCTCAGAGCTCTAGTATTAGGGGCATAAATATTGATTAAGGACCAATTTAAGGAAGGCAAAGAGAAGTTAACAACCAAAATATGGTTACTAGAAACAACAAGAGAGGCTTGGATTTTAGCATCATTCGACATTGTCACAATCTCACTAGAGGCTCCCTTAGTTGGGCTAATGCAGAAAGCAGCCTTGGGCCATATATAATCAGCTATCTTCTTAAAGCTCTCCTCATTGATCTTAACCTCCTGAAGTAACAAAATATCTAACTTATTGTCCAGAACACAATTTTTTATTTCAAACTGTTTAGTGGGACTATTGAAGCCCCTCAAATTCCAAGATAGAATTCTCATTTAAAAGGTTTAAGAGATTGGATCTCTAGTGTTTTTTGCTTACCACTAGCTATCTTCCTAGCAATCTCTCTTTGCCTTGTTTCTCTGAGGGTTAGTCTCCCTTGTTTTGAGTCAGTGCCTACATCCGCAGACTTTTTAGCCCTACAGTTCTTTTTCTTAGGGGTAATCCAATCCTCCTGGTCATTAGCACTGCCACTTGGTCCTATATCAACTATCAAAGATGGATTAGCTATCTTGTCTCCCTCTTCCGTGGTAAGGGGTGGATCCTGCATTGAAGGTGGTTACGTGTAAAAATATGTTGATATTTTGTAAAAATGAAGCATTTTGACCTATTGATTGTTTAGCAACAAATTGGAAGAGGAATTAAAATGGTAGTGTATTTGAAATTGAATACTTTACATGTTTATGATATGAGATTATCTACTAGTTAGGACTAAAAAGGTACAATGGTTTCTTTGTCCTAAAGAAACTGATTGGGTGTTAATGCTAACTTGTAATGATTTTGATTGGTTTATGTATTATGAAATCATTTTTTAAATACAAGTTTTGATTGTGTTACTAATCTGACATTGAAAACTAGAAAGGTAGATTATGTTTGAAATGGACTATATAAGTTTATATTTTAGTGAGATAAATTTTATTTTATTTATTTATTTATTTATTTTTCCATAGACAAACTAGTGTATATTATTTAATGAGATGAATCAACCTTGATGTTGGTACTAACGTGTTATGTTTCTACCCTAGTTTGCAACTTCAAGGAGTAAGTCAAGTTTTAGGGGAAGAGGATGTAGTGCCCCTTTGTATTCACTTTGGCTGTGCAGGTTCATAACTACTGATTCTAAAAAAAGAATCTCGACCCCACTGAGGTTGGCAATTCTAGAGCCCATTTCCTCCACTCCTGGAGGTCATGTGAGTAGAGAGAGAGAAGAGGGGTTTCGTTCAAGCGAGGGAACTGGAAGTTTAATGAACATTTTCCCCTCATTCATTCAATTTTCAAGGGCAAAAGAAATTTAAGATGGGGGGGTCAGCGAGAATGGATGGGTTGAATAGAGAGTTGCATGTGAGAAGCCTTGTAACAATGCTAGAGGGTCTACCAAGCGAGTATCAAGATCAGGATATCCATCGACTCACTTTTGCCTACTTCGCAATTTCAAGCCTCGACATCCTTAATGCACTTGACCAGGGAAAGTAGCACTCGATCTGAACAAATGGACCTCGTCGTCATCATCAGGAAGGGAGCAGAGCGGGGTACTAGAAATTTCATCAGAGTGTAGCAGGTGGGTGAACTTAAGCTCTTAATTTGTAAACAACACATGATGACTCATATGAGCATAAAGATAAGGGTATGTTTTTATTATTACTCTCACTGCATGATATTTTGAAATGATCTCACTATGGTTGCATTTATCCCATCTACTGAGATGTTGAATCATGCTTGGATTGAACTAGGTTCTGTTGTGTAATAGAGTATTGCCATTATTTTTCCATAACATTGAAATTCACTGCATGGCCCATTTCCGCTAAGTTTATCTTAAAACAAATGAGTGGAAACCCCACAAATTTATCCATGAAAACTTTTCCTTTAACCAGATTTTGCACTGTGGTAGGGATGTATTAGGACTGTAGAAAATATTTCATTAATAGGTGTGCTTTTTTTGAAGTATCATAGAAAACTCTGATTAAAATGAATGTTCTTCAGTTGAATCATTATAGAAAATAGTGATAACATTTGCACATGGAGCTAAGTTTTTGTACTGATTTTGATAATCCTTTTTGAAACCATTGATGGAAATGCTTAATTGAAACCTCCACATATATTAATAATGAATAGCATTTAGCGTACCATGGGTACCGTTCCATTTATATCAAACTTTTGTTTTTTTAAGATACTTTTGCAAAACTTCTGAGGTAATATGACAGCTAATGATAACGTATCTTAGTGTATCCTTCTACAATTATCATTATACCAAAACCGTCTAAATTTGTACATTAGATAACATATTCTTTGTATCATTACAAAAATCTTTAGATTGGCATAATTAGGCAAGATTTGAGGTGAGTTGTAGTGACTGTTATGATTCAAGAAAAAGCATTTAACTTATTCCTTTTGGCTCTGACAACTTCATTTCTAGTTATAAATTGAGAATTGATCTTTCTTGGCGTCATGGTGAATATGGACAATCAAAGGCCTCTATTAAAATAGCCATCAGAAGACTTGCTTATGAAATGCTCTGTGTGAGCATGGTCCCTGTGGTATAAAATTCCTTGTTTGTATTTATATATAAACCATTTCTTAGCCTCTAGTGCATGATTGATAATAACTTATCTTCTTAAAAGGAATTTCTTGGTTTTATTTAATCATTTAGCACAAATGGCGGTGCATCTGTAGCATGTGCTGATTTATTTTCAAACGGTCTTTAAAGTTTGATTTAGCTCCAAAGAAGGTGATGGCTCGTATTATAAACTCCTTAAATGTTGATTCAATCTTTGCATCTGTAGCGGTATCGACTCATGGTCTTGGGTCTTATAATCATCCTTGTCCTATATCAGCGGTAATGTGTTTTTGCTAAGTTGAATTTAGGTTGTAATGAATTCATTTTATACCTGTATAGATAGTTCTACATTTAAATTTTATTCTACAGATTATAATTGTCTGGTTTCTATAATTGCTGGTCCCACTCCTCTATTTTTGTACTCCATCAAATTATTACCCTCTAAAGTCAAAGACAACTTTGGAGTGTCTTGGTACAGGGCGTTGGTAGCCGTCTCACTTCCTCTACGCCACCCACAATGCTTTCCTTATAAACACTTCAGTATTATTTCAAGACTATTAAGAAAGCTCCTTCATTTCTAAGAAGATTAGAATTGTTTCTTATATTTATTATCATTTGATTATTTTGAGGGGGTTGGATAAATATTTTCCATAGAGAAGGTAATTTGTTTGGCTTCTTCTTAAAATCCGAGAACTTTCCTTATGTTTTATATTCTAACTAGTTTTTTTTATAAAGTATTTGTATGTCACTTTTGGTATAAAGATTTACCTTTCCTTCCAAATCAAAATAATGTTTATCTTTTATCCATCGAATGTGATAGAATCTTAATATAGGGAATTTTATCTAAGATGTGTTATATTTTTGAAATCATTTAGTTTGAGCTTTGAAGGATAGCATGTTAGGAATAAAGAGCTTCCATTGTATTTAGTTAGATTGTATAACTCGCTAGTAGAATAGTGTTGGCATTATTAAATAATATAGGACCAAGGGTCTATTCTTGAGTAGGAGAATTGAAATCTTGAAGAAAAAACATAGGATCTATATTTTCATAGCTACTAGTATTTATTTGATCATGAAATAAACTATTAAAATATTAGAGAATTAGGGATAGGTTCTATGTAGAAATCTATTATACAGGCTATGAAGCATCCTCGAGTAATGTATAACTCTTTTCTTTCGTATTTTATATTGCTAGTTTTGGAAATTCTGATAGGATCTTTTGATTAATTGTTAGTTTATTGGATAATAGAAGTTTATTAATGTATTATGTGTTAAATTGGGTAATGGTTTGGAAAAGAGGAAATGTGTCTTAACTATTATTTAATTCAAGTTTACATGCTTAGATAAGATGTTTGTGAATCTTTTAAGGGTCAAGTTGTCATTGAACTATATGATGGTATTTCAAATGTTCTCTAATATTGATACAATGAATTTATATGTTTATCTACATGATTTTGTTTAAATGTTTAGAATAGAAGAGATATTTAGATAGTTAGAATACTTGTACTTGAATTTAATTAGTTATGTTTCCTTATGCTTTATTATTACCGCCAATATGCTCTCAGACTAGTGGTACTCATCTAATTCTATTTATGGTTCTTTTCAATTGAACTTGGTAATGTATTAGAAATTCAAGAATAGAATGTAGAAATGCATGATAGATTATTTGTTATAGAACAAAATTTAATAAATTGAGTTATAGTAAGCTATTAAAATTATATTATTCTTTTATGATGAATTTAATTTCCTGAAGAACCTTAATATTAAAATGTTTGGTGAGCTTGGATTAGATATAAATTATTATTAGCATTATTAGTATTGAGATTAATTGTAGGAGTAAATATTTGATCAATCAAGTTAAGAATCTTAAGTTAGTAGCTAATAATTTATCATTGATAGATTTATCTTGTTGAGACAATGTCAAATTGATGAATATGGTTGCAGAAGGTATCTCCCTACTTGTTAAGAAAAATAGTTGATTGGTATATTTAATATGTTTTCCACTTAGCATGGTAATGATTGAGGTGGAAGACCTTACTTTTATTTTAGAGTGATTGTTATTAATGGTTTTAGTTATGAAGATGTCTAGTTGTGGTTAAGGATGTTTGTCAACCCTTCTTACTTTGTATAACAAGAATACCTATTTATTTGGTTGTTTGCTTTCTTTATTATATGAAAATATTTTGTGGTTGCAAGCTCAAGTCCCCGAACTATGAAATGTCTATGCCATGCATATGTAGGCAAGGCCATCATAAGCCCCTAAGACGTTAGGTCAGCCCGTTAGGGCCTTAGGCTTGTCTTTTATGCAATGGATATTTGTTTTGTAATTAATAATCATGCAGGACTAATGTTTCTTTAGATGTGCAGTTCAGGTCTATAAGCCATGTAGGACTCTGGAGCTAAGGAAGTACCTTTCCACTTGGCGAATGGATGACTATCTGACAATATTGGTAAAGGTGTACAAATGTGTATAAACTTATTGAAAAATTTGTAACTTATATTTCATTTTTGATGAATGTTGATATACTCTGATTTGACTTGGGTTTTACTAGGATAAATTTTGTAAATTGATACCTTATCATCCCATTGAGTTCATTATTGATATTTTCTTAGGTAGGAATTACAAATTGTGCATGTGTGTATCATTTGAGGCATTTTGATTTAGAAGAATCCATGGCTATTAGTTAGATCATGTTAGTAATTATTAATGTAGTCATGTAATTAAACATAATCTGAAGGAGTTTTGTATATTGTTGAATATTGCTTAAATTGAATAATGTTGTGATGTTATCCCTAGAGATGTTAGTAACTTTTTGTATCAGTCTATGTTACATTTTGTTAACGTTACTTCTTTTTATATATAAAAAAAATTGCCTTTTTATTGCTTTAGTTGACTTATCTCTAGGGTTGTATGGCAGGGCATTACACGGCTGTCGTGAAATGTGGTAATTTTATTTTTTTTGGTTTTAATACCATGATTTCAAGTAAAACAATCTTGCCTCCAGATTGACTCGCCTAAAAATATCTTGCCACATATGCGCCATGCAACAACTACATGTATTCAGGCGAAACAATCCCAGATTGACTCGCGTGAAAATGACTCACTCTAAATTGTTTTGTTGGCCCAAAGTGTGACACAACTTTGTGCTTTTACCTTTCCCCAAAAGGACTCGAGGTTTCCATTATCAAGTATTGTTGAGGGTAGTGGAGTCACACAAATCTTCATTTCTCTTAGGTTCCTTCATTGTTTTGTTCAATTAATAGTAATTAGAAAATTAAATTTACTCTTGGGAATAGTAAAATATTGCTTTTTCCTTGATAATTAGATCTTGCATGTTACATTAGTTGCTTTCATATTTCTAGATCTAGATTATTAGAAGAAGCATTTTTCCTCTTCTTTAGATTAGATTACTTCAAAATATCAAAATTCCCAAAAACATAGGTTAAAGTTTGCATTAGAAAAATCATATTAGATTGGATACATGTTTCCCTTTCATAGATTAAAAGCACTTTTATTTCCAAAATACTTAAAAAAGCATAAAAAATGTTTTGCATATTATTTAGTTTGCATGGATATAGAAACCATAGAATAGATAAAATTACAAACCCTCGATACCATCACAAGGTAACCATAGTTAAACAATCTAATCAAACCCTCGATACTGTCACGAGGTAAAAACAAGTCAAAACAAAGTCAAACCCTAGGTCAACTAAACCCTAAGTCGTAACCCTAAAATCTAGTTAAGGTTAGAAATCACACAACTTCCTCTATCTTGGCTCTCGAATGTGCCTAGGAGTGAGAGGAGAGTGGGTGAGGGCTATCCGTGATGAGATTGAAGAAATCTATCCAAGACCACAACAAGAAACATTTGTTCTACCACAAGGAGACCCATTCGTCCTCTTATTGTTGGAAGAAACTAGACAACACCAGATACAACAAGAACTTGTTCAATGCATAGAAAGACAAGAGGACATAAACAAATAGAATCACCTACCCACATAGAGGTGGAATCTAAAAAACCCTAATAGGAGAAGAGAAACCAGTGACCCTTCAGGTCATAGGGTTATCTCAACTACAACTTCAATCAAACGAAATATATAACCAAGCATAAAACAACAAAGGCCATAGTACTTGCCTACCCCTCTCCATGAAGTCTAGCTCTCTAATGAGCCAGAACCCCATCATGTCTCACCTCCTCTCGAATGGCTAATTCCATGTGAGTGAGAGTGACGTGATGAATCACCTCATGGCAAGGAGGGAAAGGGTCTGTGTGTGTGCCGAAATATGACCCGACAACCCCAGGCAACCAGAGTCATGATTTTGAGTGTATAGTAAGGCATCTCCATGATACGGGTGGGGTTACATTTTGAAAGCCCTTCTGTAGAAGGTAGGATGGTGTATCTCTTGAGCTAGTCCATATCCTTTTATACAAAGTCGTCATCGCAAGGCGGGGTTGGATCTTGAGCTATCCTCCCTGAAGCATGTCTTTGGCATTTATTGTAGCATAAGCTCAACCATCAGGTGTCTTTGGCATGTTTTAGACGGTGGAACTTAGCAATAAGCTCCTTCCATCACTCATGTTTTTCATGTATAAGATGTATAGTGTGTCTATGGCATGCTATGTGGCACTCGTGTATTCCATGTGTTTTCTTTGCATGTTTGGTATGTCTTCCCTTGAGTGTGGTCTAAAGGGGCATGGTAATGAGCCCCCTCCACATTCAGGTCTTTGTTTGGTGTGTCTTCACCTGAGTGTAGTCTAAAGGCACATGGTGATGAGCCCCCTCCACATTTAGGTCTTTGTTTTGTGTGTTTTTGGTGGTCTAAAGGCATGTGGTGATGAGCCCCCTCCACCCCTTAGTGTAGGATTTTATTTCATATAGGAAATGTTATATCAATGTAATCTTTGTGTCTTGCATGACTTATATCATGTCTTCATCATGTATTACATGCTTCCACTATATTCTCTATTTTTTGCATGCTTCTTATTGTCTTCATTGTGTCTTGTATGTCTTCAATGTGTTTTCTAGTGGTTACCTGAGATTGAGGAAGAGAAATAGTCCTCCAACATTTGTGAATGCCTTAGCTTCATGCGCCTAATGTGTTTGATGTGTTTTAGACCATACCTTAATGCTTGCATGGATCATAAGATCATAGATACATTAAAGTGGGGGCTAAATGTTATGTCGTAAAAAGTTTCCCTGAGACTTCTACCTCCTAGTTTAGCTCCTTGGTCCCCTTAATTTAATCATGCATGTTCAAACCTCATCTCGGAGCAATTTCCCCTGAAACCCATTTCAAATGGAGCTTAGGGGTCCACATTTAGTGTTAATCACGACTTAATATCATGCCTTGGACTTGGGCACCCATGCCCTAGTCCGGGCCTATTTTGTCAGGATCTAAATTTAAATTTTTGATATTGGACCTTTAAAAGGGTTTCCCTTTGTCGGCCTTTTCAATTTGAATTACGAAAGTTTAGTAGGAATGCATATATAAACATGTTTAGGACTTCATTTTAAACCTAGATGGATAATACAAACTTGTGATATTGATCTTATGGATTTCAAGGCATTTATTGTGTTGCAGAGCATAATTGTATTGTTATTGTGTTTGTTCGTTGTAAATTTGGCTTCATGAATCCATCTCCTCATGGTGTGAAAGATCTTCATTCTCTGTGAGGGCTTCACCTCCAAGGTGACATCTATTCATGTTTCAATAAATCTATTTCATCATTTAATTTTGTCTATGTCCACAAAGGACACGCACTCTGTCTAACAACGGTATTGCAAGGCTTGAATGCCATTTTGGGGCTTGATTGAGGCAAGCTCCTAAACACCACAATCCTTGAACCCCTCTTCTTGTGATTGTAGGTTATAGGTGTGGGACTGTGTGAAGTGGAGTTATAGGGGATCATACCAGAGGATAAAGATTAAAGATTTGAGATGAAATTGTAGAAAACCTAACCTACTGGACAAGGGTGCCCACCCCGTAGTTCTCACAACTAGCATCTTCAAAAAATCTGAACCAGGTTGCAATCTTACATAGTCCACTATTCTAGATCTATAGAAGAACTACCTTGTTCCCAGCCCATTTCCCTGAAGTTTCCACTTCTAGAGATCTAAATCCTTGTATGTTTCTAATCTGTATTTAGTGCCTTCATGTGTGATCATTTGTCTTATCTTGTTCATCTATATATGATTTCATATAATTAGGGCTTAAGGCATAATTAAACTAGGATTTGATAAATCTATCAATTTAATCTATCTTTTCATATCATTCATAAGTGACATCAAACTATAGCTAAGTCTTCTTCACCTATAGTGATGTAGGAGGACCCAGGCACATGAGAAATCCTATGTCACACAAAAATGATTTCATTGTTTGACAGTAGTTAGATGGTCTCAGTTCATGGAGATGCGCCTTTGATATGGATTTAGAATATTTCATGGATGCAGGTTGTCCACTAGAATATGAGAAAGCACACACATATTTTGCTAAAGATCCATCACAAAAGTGGGCTACATATGTTGTGGGAACAATACTTGTTTTGATTCATGAGCTTGGTGTGTAGTTCAATGATGACATTCACATATTAGTATTTTTGGATGTTCTAGAAGATCTCTATGGTATCGATTCCAAACAACTAGAAAAGCTCATGACTAGAGATACTTTGTTTAAACATCAGGCTAATAAAGTCATCGTGGAATCCTTATCAAAGTTCAACATAATACAATAGTATTAATGATTTGCTTAGTAAAAAGGTATGTGAGGAATTCTAAAATTAATATGAGGGCTCGTGCATCACTAGCTTGTGGAGGATATTAGAGGCCCATAAGTCCTCCAACAAATTTTCCTTCTCTACTTTTAGATAATCGAATGGTGTATATAAATGTGCCTCTATATGCTGAAGTAATTGTTACTATTTTTTTCACTTACAACTCAAATTGGTAGAGCTGGTACATCAAATTTATTTTTAGAGTGAAGGTCTTAACATTTTCTGCTATAAGTTATTCGCATAGTTGGAATGTTTTAGTGATATTGGATTTTAGTTGTTCAAACAAAAAGAAAGGTTCAAATCATCATTCATTTGTAAAAAGATGCATAACAGATAAGTTATTTCATTTCACTACAATGTTTATCCATTTTACAAATGAAATATATAAAAGAAATAAACATTGCATTGAATGAAAGAATGATAAATCAAATATCCCACACAAGATGTGGGAATAGCTGAACAAGTGCAAATATAAGGAATATACTATGCATCTAAGGATAGGAGAGAAGCATAATAGCCATCATTGCCTTGAAGTGTCTTCAGTTTTCAGGGATGCCTTCTGTCCTTGCTCCTGATCTCCTACATGAACCTGCAAAATTGGGGAGAAGACCTGTTAGAACTCCAGTTATGATTTCCCTATGTACCTATTAGAAGAGGCATAACACATTGCCTATAGTACACTAGATCAGATATACAGCATTCACATACAAAGGAACTGGAAATGAAACAATCATTAAACTTCATTGTTTTATCTAATCTATTTGTTTCATGTGTAGGTATAGGATAAGTCATGTAGTTGTTTGAAGACCAATTAGCATGTGGTGTCAAGTGGGCTCCCACAAGGGTTGAGCCCAACATGTTTCCCATGAATCTCAAAGGGGATGAGATGGAATAGAGATCAAATCAATCAGGTGCATGGGTTTCGAGAACAAAACACACTCATGACTGCAGTTCAAGAAATGAAGTGAAACCATAAGGATGAACTAAACTCATACAGGACAGTATCTAATGCATAAGAAAACATGTCATTATTGCTTCAATAGTCATTGGAGAAGTGAGAGTTATAAATGAGCATTGAGACAACTCAATAATATCTAAAACTGAGTATGAAACAGTAATAGTCAAAACATGATAATCAAGTAGATCATGTGTACAAATGGAGCTCAAACTCTCATCAGATTCTTTTGCCATTATGAAGGAAAATTTTGTTGTTCATGTCTCAAGAGTGACAAGAAGTGGGTCATATTTGCCTCTGTTTTTCATGAACATCATAGATCAATGAATGGGATAGCCAGAACATCAGGTACAATCTCAACATTTGTATGCTAAACAATTGCCAACGGACAACCATAATGATATAATTGCAAGATATACTCAGTGCATATTGCTTTGACAGTCAACATACAGTTGCAAGTGGTGTCTATATTTTACTCATGCTGGTGAAGTGAAAGAGCTATAGTAATTCATTTGGTATGTATATGCATATTAAAAGTAAACAGAGATACAAATCATCATAGAGTTTCTTTCATATAATTGGGTTGCTTTAGAGAGATATGAAGTATAAGATTGCATATTCAATGCCAATATAACATAACAGATTCAAAAGGTATTGTCATATGCATAGTGAGATAGTTAGTTCAACTAAAAGTATCTAATGCCATGTTATAAAAGATCTTTTGAATATATCACAATGGGAAAATCAATCATCAAGTATATGCAGGTGAAGTAAGTGCTACAACTATCCATTGGAGTGCCACATAGATGACTTTATCAAGATATATTTTTTGTGTTTTCAAATGCTACAGAAAGGAGCATCCACAGATGGAATAAAAAATAGACAGACATGATCAATCATAGGATAGTTACAAAGAGATCTTAAAGGTGCATGCATCGTAAAGCTACAAGAGGTAACATGTGAAGAAATGCTATACACAGAAGCATATTGCTTCTAGCCAAGTGAAATATAAAGAGACATTATCACTAAACATGATATGTATGAGGTGTAGGAACAAAAAAACATGAATATGGTCATTGCAGAGTTTTTAAGGAGCAGTATTATTTTGTTTTTGCAATGAAGATCAAATTGAGATAGGTGTCCATCATATAGTCATGTAATAATAATCATGGTACTACAAAGACAAAATTTTAGTGCTGAGAGCTCGCAGCCATGTATAATAACAAACCCATATGAGATTTTCATTACACGGCCAAATATAGGGGGTTTCTTCATTATGATTCGAACCCATTTAGGTTCTCAAAATATCAAGCTTATTTACAGAAAACAAATGGAGATCCAACCCACTATGGGTTTTAAACAAAATCACACATAAGTGCATAGCCATGGCCTTTTTCATGAAAGGCAAGTGCAGACCTAGAATATCATACCCATGGCCCAGTATGGAGGTATTTCAACACAAATGAATGAGTTAAAGACACAAAACCATGCTAAGGATCCAAGCCCATGAGAAGATGTAGAAATTTGCCCAGAATGACTAAGTCGTAGCGGCGGCCAGTCAAAGAATAACCCACTAAGGGTTTTAAAGTTTCATTCAAAGTAACAGTCTCAAAATGAAGATTCACACAAAGAGAGATGAGAAGTTTGAATCTAGAGGCATAGAGATGTCATTATGCCAGCTGCAACATTCGAAAAGGATAAACACATAAATATATATACCTAAGGCACCAAAGCATCATGTACAGAAAACAGATGCATTTTTCCCACAGAATCATAAAACCCATATTATATGCAAATAATATAAGATACAGAGGAAGGTAATGGAAAGTTTCAAGTTCACATGACAAAAATCTATCAGAAAAAATGCACAATAGGGACATAAAAGCTAAAGTTTTATCTCAAAATGCAAAGTAAAGTGCTCAGAAAATATGGTTGTGGATGCGGCCTTTAAATATGTAGTGGGTCTCATATGTTTCTAGTAGAGATGGAACAAAGAATAAAATTTTAAGATAAAGAACTCACCTTTCATTGAATACAAAGGGCTGTGGGTTTGGTCACGATTTGCTCAACAAGCTCGAGTTGGACTCTCCAATGGCGACCCAAACACAAAAAATGATAGAGACAAAGCATTGAAATCCATCAGAAATAATGAAAGGTCATTTACATCTCAGAAATTGAAAGGAAATCAAGGATATGAGTCATATTTGTATCAGATAGAGTTTTACCTTCATTTTTTGTGTGAAACTCATGCAAATCATGCTTGGAGACACGAAGAAATTGAAGATTCTCAAGTTCAAACCCTAGCTATAGCACCATTGAGGTAGAACTCCATTTTCTCAAAGTTGCAAGTCTAAATGAATGCAAAATCTTAGGGGCTTGATGTGTTTTGTCATTAGGGTTTCAATGAAGCCCTAACTCGAATGTGGTTTTTATCACATTTGTTTAAATTTTAAAGCTTTTGCTAATACCCCCAAGGGTATTAAGTTCCTAAGTCATCGTGACTTTAGAACAGATATGCAATCGACCCCTTAACCACTTGGGGGTAAATCATTAATAAATGCCCATGGTCACCTTGAATACACCTTGCTTAGGAATTCATGCTTAAAATGCATTTTGGTCCCCTTAGAGATAGATCACATACAAGTCATACACCTTGGAAGCTTTTGTAGTTCAAATAGAAGATAAGCCTCATAGGATTTATTTTTGCAAAAAACTATAATATGCCCCAAATATTTTTATGATTTTTTATAGAAAAATCAATTGATATGTAATGTATATACTTGGCAATTTTAAAGCCATGTATTATTATTTTTTGCAAAAATCAAATCGAATAAGGATGTAAAATAAAATGGCAATCTATTGTAAGACAAATATTAAAGCAATGTCCTTTATAAATTGCTTTTAATATTTTTTTCATTTTATGTAGTTTAAAATAGATAAAGAAAACAAATCTTGTTTTCTTTATTTTGCTTTCTTTTAGAGCAGATATGGATAGGAATAGAGTTTTTTGGCAGACAAAACAAATTTTTTGGTGGGGCCACATGGAGGAGCTTTTTTGCAATTTGTTTACACAGTTTGGAGGTGATTTTAGGGCTTATTTTTTGGATTTTTTGAGGAGCTCAAAAATGGTTTTGGCATGGCTATTTTTAGGAGCTTTTCTATCTTTTCTTTTTGGGAGAGATCATTTCACAAGATATATGATAGATAGCTAGTTCTTATGCAGCAGTTCTAGTTAGAGTTAGAGTTTTAGATATCAAAGTTCAGATTTCAGAGTCTTCCTCTCATACTGAGAGAGTTGTACATTCAAATTTTGTACTAGTTACTCCTTCCAATTTATAGACCAGCAATTTTCCTTCCCATTTGTGGATTCATTTGTAAAATTGATCTGATATTGCATCGTGATAGTCTTTTATCCTTTGTTTTGTCTTAAATTTTGTGATGGCTATGCAATTTTATCATTTAATTCAGGTTGCATGTTGTGTTCTAATGAACCTTCATGTGAAATATTAATGAATTATGTATAATCATAGGGTTGTGAGAGTTAAGTTATGTGAACTGATTATGGGTAAGATCTGGTAGGAAGTTAAATATTGGTGCATCACTTTAGGAGTTAGTTTTAGTTATATGTTTTCTTTACAGTTATCCTTCTATCCCTTTTCCCTCTGCAAGTCATTTAGATTAGGAAAATCATAAGGAGAACCAGCTCACTCTGGAGATTCACTCTCAACATAGATTACCCACAATCTAGGAGTGTTTCCATATTGCAACAAGATAGTAAAGTTCATGTTTTCTAAGGATGTAATCTTAATTACCAATAGTAACAGAACTCGTTTTCACTTGACATATCTGGTTGGAATTTGATCATCCTTAAAAACTAATTTTCTTGTACATAGACTCAATAGGAACACAAAACGAAGAGGGTGAGGCTTTTTCATTGTAGTATGATGCATACATCATTCGAATATGTTAAATATCCTTAGAAGCAAGATTTACATGCTGAATGTTTCGATAGCCTAGGGTTAGGTAGGAATGTTTCTTTTTTTGGCAACAAAAGGTTACTATTATATTTAGCCCAGTGCTTTGGTAAGACTGAACTTGCCAAAAGTGATTTCAGAGGTTGGTTAATCTACTAAAATGTGGATATGAAGCACCATGTTTAGAAAAAGGCTCTAGTATACTTAAGATTTTCATTACCTCTATTAGAAGTTAAAAACAACAATCAGTGTGAAATGGAATGCCTTATAAGGCTGATGAAGTGCCTTGAAACAAATAAAAACTGATGGTCATGATGTAAATTTAAGGAGGAAATAGAAATGCCTTTTAGAGTAGATGGCATGGTCATTTGAAGAGAATTGAAACAACTCCCAATTGCTATAGTCTCTAACACTGTTAAAATAACAAGTTGTAGGGAAAAGTGGGATCTCTTCAAAAAATTGGAACATCAATATTAGCGAAGAAGATTATGGCTGGGAGACTAAACAATGTTAAAACAACTTTGATTGTCCTTTTGTCTTCAACATGTAAGCCAAACAAATGGTTTATTCATATAAAAACTACTGCGAAAAGAAGAGAAGGTGGTTGGCCTAGGAAGTGAGCTGACCTGATGTAAAGAATTAAGATGTTGCTAAGAAAGGGGAGTTCGGCCAGAGAAAGGGGTAGAGATTAGAGCATTCATTGTTTAGAAAGGAGTAGTGGGCTACCAATGGAGAGAGAGAAAGAACGAACTAAGAAAAGATGGGAAATAGGGGAGCTGACTATAGATTTTGTGATTGAATTAAAATTCTCATTGAATGCTACAACCTATGCAGTTTGTATGTAAATAAGATTTGAATGAATTCAAGAGTTGGTTCAGAAAATCATTGAAAAGTAATACATTAGTGACTATTTATTTTGTTTGGATATTTGTGGTGTTGTGATTGGAATTTTTGAGAATCTTTGTTTTGTAACTTGAGTCATGTGAGTGAGTTTTACAGAGAGAGGTAAGGTAGTTTTTCTCTTTGCATCATATGGTATCAGGGCTAGTAATCCTAAGCATGGAGAGGATCCACTAGGACCTGGGGGAGAGAAGGTGGTTGTGAAGAGCTTAAGAGATTGTTGTAGGTAGAGAGGAGTCTTGATAAAGTGACAATTGGGAAGCCGCAGAGAGGATTTTGTTTACAGATTGCAGAGTGTGGGATGTGGATTATGGAAGGTTGCAACAATTGAGATGGGAATATTTTTGAGAAAGAAGCTCGTCTTATGGGATGGATGGAGGTAGTATGAAGAGAGGAAAATTTTTGCAATGGTAGCAGATATACATGTGAGGATGGTGTTGCAAGTATGGGCCTAACTGGTGTTGTCATTGATATCAACATACTCCTATTGCATTAATGATAAGGATTGGATGAGCTGTGAGTTGAGGATATTGAAAAAATTAGTCTCATTCAGGAACAGTGAAGAACAGTGATGACAGTAAGGGAAAAGTCCAAGATAGGATGAGGATCAGAGGATATGGATTAAAGGGTTTGTAGATATGTGTCTTAAGGTGATCCAGTAGAGATTTCAGAGGTCTGCATGAAGATCTAAGGAAGGTGTGGCCGCTCAAGTAAAACCAGTTCCGGTAGGTGTTCAGAGATGACAGAGTGATACAAACACGTTCGGTAAGATCCAGAATTGCATTGTCCTATTTTGTACATTTGAGGGAGTGTTGAGGAAGTCTTTTTGGAGTGTCAACTAGATTGGTTCGTGGTTTGAAGGTCTGAAAGCATCTATTCCTTTGTGACAGTAATGGCAAACTATGTTCTTAAGGTTCTGGATGAAGGGGAGATGGATTTCAGTAAGCAGATGATGTGTGGATGTTCTTGGTGATTCAAGCAAGCTTGTGGAGGTCTTTGGATTGTGCCTAGTTCATGTTGGTGGTCCGCATTGAAGTTGAAGTTCACATTTGAAGAACAACTTCCGGATGATAGTGTTCATCCTGAGACAAGCCGACCGGATGAGTTATACATCTTGAGGATATTGTTGTGGATGTTTGCCGACTTAGATGACCATTCCTAAGTTGATGTATTATATAAATAAGGGATTGTGAAGTCATTTCAAAGTTGTCCTTGTGGAGATGAGTGTGTGGTAGTGAGGAGAGTGAAAGGCAGAGCAGAAGTATTGGGCTTGAATGGAACTGATTCAAGCATGGTGAAGATGCTATTTTCTAGTTCAAGTAGGTGATAATTATTTCTTTGTAGACAGTGTGTCTCTTGTAGGTAGTGAGCCTCTTGTGAGCAGTGTGCTTGGGCAGTGAGCCCTAATTGGCATGTGCCATTTTGTTCTTTCTATTCTTCTAACAGAGAATACAATCTTGGCTTAATCACCCCGTGGTTTTTCCCTTAACCAGGTTTTCCATGTCAAAATCTTGGTGTCTTATGTGTTGATGTGTTTCTACTCTTAATCTGTTGCATTGTGTTTCCTTGATTGATTTATTATTATACTACTAAATTGCTAAGTGGAGTTAAGTGTTTAATTAGAAGAAAGTTTTGTACAACTGATTCACCCCCCCTCTCAGTTGAATGCCCTAAGTCTAACAATTGGTATCAGAGCTAAGTTCCTCTGAAAGGAGCTTAACCGCTTGAGGAGATCCAGGATGTCGTCTCACAAGAAGGATAGTCTGAAGTTTGATGGAACCAATTTTAATCTTTGGAAAGGTTGCATAAATGTCACTTGTAATGTATGGGAATGGCATTCTAGACCATGGCTACAACATAGTATGTACCTCCACGGGGTGATCTAAAAACCCAAAATGAAATCACAAATGCTGAAAATAATTTGCTAACTCTAGAGGCTCTTCTAAGTGCATTATCTAATTCAGAGCTCTCAAATGTTATTGACCTACCAACTACTTTTGAGATTTGACAAAATCTGTAACTTTTGCATGAAGGAGACAAGTATGTTAAATGTGCAAGGTTACAGAGTCTGAAAGGGAAATTTGAAAATCTGAAGATGAGAGATGATGAAAATATTACTACTTTTATGCCAAGAGTAAATGAGATTGTTTGTGGAATTAGAAATGCTGGTGGAGTCTTGGACAAAAATGAGATTGTTGGAAAAATCATTAGATCCCTACCTACTTCTTACAAAATTAAGGTTGCTGCCATTGAAGAATTTAGAGCCCATACAACTGTCACAAGACATCAATTGGCTGGAAAATTGATTGCATTTGAAATGACCGAATTTAGAGATGGCCCCCCCAAGACTGAATCTGCATTCAAAGCCAATGCCTCTGTAAAAGGTAAACAAAGGTTTGATCTAGGAGAGAACTCATGAAGGAAACTGTCATGGTATGAAAAAGCAAGAAAAGACCTGGAAGAAGAAGAAGTAGAAACTGCTCAACTTGAAGCCTTTATTGCAAAGAGGCTGCCAAGAGGATCTGATAAGTATGAAGGAAAATTACCTTTTAAGTGTTTTAACTGCAACAAGATTGGTCATTTTGCCTCAAGGTGTTCGGAAAGATTTTCAAGGCCAAATCCTAACAGATCAAGGTTCTAAAAGAATTTTTACTATATTCATGAAGAAGATGATAATGAAGGAGTAACAGATGACGACTCATAGATAGGAAACAAATCTAGAAGTGAATGGGTGTTTATTGCCATCAAGGAAGAAGAATCAATATCCTCTGTATCTGTCAATCATAAAGTTGTAGAAAAAGCTCTAGCTGCCCAAATTGAAGAAAAGTATGACTGGGTCATTAATAGTGGATGCTCTCACCATATGACAGGTGACAAAAACAAATTCATAGATTTGGAAAAGTATGAAGGAGGAGTGGTAAAGTTTCGTGAGAATTCTGCTGGTAGACTTAGAGGAAAAGGAACTATTTCTTTTGATGGAAGGAACAAAACTGGTAATGTACTATATGTTGAAGGGTTGAAGCAAAATCTTCTCAGTGTTGGATAGTTGGTGGACAAAGGCTATGATCTCTGATTCAAGAATAGAAAATGCAAGATCTTTGAAAGTTCTAGAATAGCGATTGCATCCGGTACTCAAACTAAAGGTAATATCTTCCACTTGGTTGGTACTAGTAAAAGTTGCTTATTTGTTCAAGTTGATCAGAGTTGGTTATGGCATAGGAGGATGTGTCATGTGAATTTTGATAATATCATCAAGATAAGCAATACTCAGGCTGTAAGAGATCTTCCAAAATTGGTGAAACCTAGTAATAGCTTGTGCAAAGAATGTCAGTTGGGTAAGCTGAGCAGAGTCACATTCAAAAGTAAGGAACTATCTTCTACAGGATTATTGGACTTAGTTCATACTGATCTTTGTGGTCTGGCAAGAATCAGAAGTGTGCAAGGTGATAGATACTTTATGTTGCTAATTGATGGCTATTTCCGGATGATGTGGGTAACCTTTCTAAAAGAGAAATTAGAGGCTCTTGAGAAATTCAAAATATTCAAGGCTATGGTAGAGAATGAAACTGGATTAAAATTCAAATGTCTAAGGTCTGATAGAGGAGGAGAATTCACATCTGGTGAGTTTATAGAGTTTTGTGAGAAACATGGAATAAAGAGACAGTTGTCTACTCCTAGGACTCCACAGTAGAATGGAGTAGTGAAGAGAAAGAACCAGACTATCTAGGAAGCATCTAGGACCATGATGATGGAAGCAAATATTCCTCAGATCTATTGGAGAGAAGCTGTCAGCACTATAGTCTCTACTCTCAGTCGAGTTCAAATAAGAAGCAATACCGGTAAGACTCCTTATGAACTTTGTTTTGGCATCAATCCTACTATGAGGTATTTCAGAGTTTTTGGTAGCAAATGTTACATTAAAAGAGATGAAGATCTAGGAAATTTTGAGGCTAGATGTGATGAAGGAATATTCTTGGGTTACTCCACTCAAAGCAAAGCATACCGGTGTTGTAACAAGAGACTAGAAAGATGATAGAAAGTACAAATGTGAAGGTTGATGAGGGAATTGAGAAACCCTCAAGGTTTTATGAGTATAATGAAGATGATCAGAATGATGTTCTGATTCAAGGAGCCCAAGCCTCCTTTGCAAGTCAAATTCAAACTAATCCGGTAAATTCAGAAGAAGGAATGAGTTACATTGAGCTTGATCAAGAATTAGAGGTGCAAGAAATTCCCAAAGTTCCTAGGTATGTAAGACTAAACCACTCTGAAGATCAGATAATAGGTGATAAAAACAAAGGAGTACAAACCATAAGGAGAATTGCTCAAGATTCAGAAGAGTATTGTCTAATTTCAAAGATTGAACCTAAGACAATGAATGAAGCTTGAAATGATGAAAACTAGACTAAAGCAATGGAGGAAGAGATGATGCAAATTAAGAAAAATCACACTTGGGATCTTGTTCCCAGACCTAGAAACAAGAATGTGATTGGACCCAAATGGGTCTTCCGAAACAAACTAAATGAAGTTGGTGAACTAATCAGAAATAAAGCCAGATTGGTTTGCAAGGGTTACTCTCAAATAGAAGGAGTTGATTTTGAAGAAACTTTTTCTCTAATAGCAAGAATTGAAGTAGTCAGATTATTTCTTGCATTTGCTGCCTTCAAGGATTTCAAGGTGTATCAGATGGATGTCAAGTCTGCCTTCCTGAATGGTGACTTGGAAGAAGAAGTGTGCATTGAGCAACCAGATGGATTTCAATTGTCTGATCATGGTGATATGGTCTACAAGTTGAAGAAGGCACTGTATGGATTGAAGCAAGCCCCAAAAGCCTGGTATGAAAGATTGGACAAACATCTTTTGAAGATTGGTTTCAACAAAGGTACTGCTGACAACAATTTGTTTTTCAAAATTGATCATGAAAACATCTTGATTGTTGAAGTGTTTGTTGACGATATCATTTTTAGAGGAAGAGATAGTATGTGTAAAACTTTTGCAAATCAAATGAAAAGTGAGTTTGAGATGTCCATGCTTGGTGAAATAAATTTCTTCTTGGGTCTACAAATCACTCAAACAAAGAAAGGAATCTTCATTTCTTAGACCAAATATGTGAAAGAATTGTTGAAAAAATTTGGGATGGAAGATTCAAAACCAATGAATACTCTCATGGCAACCAGATGTAATTTGAGCAAAGATGATGATTCTCCTAAGACTGATTAGAAAAAGGATAGGTCAATGATTGGAGGACTATTGTATCTCACTCAAACTAGACCAGACATTATGCAGGTTGTTGGTCTTGTTGCTAGATTTCAGGCTGATCCTAGAGAATCTCATGTCATGGCAATCAAGAGGATTTTTAGATATCTAAAAGGGATAGTAGGGTATGGTCTGTGGTATCCTAGAGATCATGATTTCTCTCTTCATGCATATACAGATGCGGATTGGGCAGGAGATGTAGATGACCAGAAGAGTACCAGTGGTGGAGCGTTCTTTTTAGGGAAGAGATTGGTTTCTTGGCTAAGCAAGAAATAAGAGGCAATATCTCTATCTACAACTGAAGCAAAATATATTACAGTAGTAGGTAGTTGCACTCAAGTTTTGTGGATGAAGCAGATGCTAAGAGATATAAAAGTGGAGTATGAGGAACCTATCACAATCTTCTGTGACAACTCAAGTGCAATAAATATATCTAAGAATCCGGTGTTGTATTAAAAGACTCAACACATATCCATCAAGTTTCACTTTTTGAGAGAGCAAGTGAACAAGAATGAAGTCAGATTGGAATTTGTACCTTCCAAGGATCAGATTGCAGACATCTTTACTAAACCTCTACCTAAGGATTCTTTTGATTATCTTAGGGAGAAGTTAGGGGTTATTGCCCCTCTGGTGATGAACTAAGGTACACTAATGTGCATAAGTCCAGTGGATATCACAGTCATAACTTGTGATCTGGATTGATGATGAGGAGTTGCTACTCAAGGGGAGAAGTAGGTATGATTTTGAAGTGTTGGAATTGCAAGTATGTGCCCTTTGCCATTGATGTAAAAAGGGGAGAGAAGACATGTGAAAAACAAGTGGTTGTTGATCAAAGGGGGAGCAGTAAAGGGAGAGAAGACATGTGAATGGTTGTTACTGATAGGGGGAGTTGTGACAGTGAGAAGAAGTTCTTGTCTTGATGGTTAAAATAGTTTTTCACATCATATGTTGCCATCAATAACAAAGGGGGAGATTGTTGCAAGTATGGGCCTAATTGGTGTTGTCATTGATGTCAACATACTCTTGTTGCATTAATGATAAGGATTGGATGAGCTGTGAGCTAAGGATATTGAGAAAATTAGTCTCAATCAAGAACAGTGATGACAGTAAGGGAAAAGTCCAAGATAGGATGAGGATCAGAGGATGCAGATTAAAGGGTTTGTAGATATGTGTCCTAAGGTGATCTAGTAGAGATTTCAGAGGTCTATATGAAGATCTAAAGAAGGTGTGGCTGCTCAAGTAAAACTAGTTTCGGTAGGTGTTCAGAGATGACAGAGTGATATAGACAGGTCCAGTGAGATCCAAAATTGCATTGTCCTATTCTGTGGATTTGAGGGAGTGTTGAGGAAGTCTTTTTGGAGTGTCAACTAGATTGGTTCATGGTTTGAAGGTCCGCAAGCATCTATTCATTTGTGACAGTAATGACAAACTATGTTCTTGAGGTTCTGGATGAAGGGGAGATGGATTTCAGTAAGCAGATGATGTGTGGATGTTCTTGGTGATTTAGGCAAGCTTGTGGAGGTCTTTGGATCATGTCCAGTTCATGTTGGGGGTCCGCATTGAAGTTGAAGTTTGCATTTGAAGAACAACTTCTGAATGATGGTGTTCTTCCTGAGACAGGGCGACCAGATGAGTTATACATCTTGCAAATGTTCTTGTGGATGTTTGCCGACTTAGATGACCATTCCTAAGTTGATGTCTTGCATAAATCAGGGATTGTGAAGTCATTTCAAAGTTGTCCTTGTGGAGATGAGTGTGTGGTAGTGAGGAGGAGAGCGAAAGGTGGAGTAGAAGTATTGGGCTTAAATGGAACTGATTCAAGTATGGTGAAGATGCTATTTTCCAGTTGAAGTAGGTGATACTTATTTTCTTGTAGATAGTGTGTCTCTTGTAGTTAGTGAGCCTCTTATGAGCAGTATGCTCGGGTAGTGAGCCCTAATTGGCATGTGTCATTTTGTTCTTTCTACTCTTCTAACAGAGAATACAATCTTGGGGTAATCACCCCGTGGTTTTTCTCTTAACCAGTTTTTCCACGTCAAAATCTTGGTGTCTCATGTGTTGATGTGTTTCTTCTCTTAATCTATTGCATTGTGTTTCCTTGATTGATTTATTATTATACTATTGAATTTTGAAGTGGAGTTAAGTGTTTAATTGGAAGAAAGTTTTGTATAATTGATTCACCGGCCCCCCCTCTTAGTTGTGTGCCCTAAGTCTAACAGATGGATCAAATAGAGGCTATGCAACATGGAGAGGATGATAAGCATGAGGTGAGCAGTAAAGAGGTTTCTAGAAATGAGAAGAAAAATGAAGATGCAACTGTGGAAATTGTAGTTGCAGTGATGGAGAATAGGGATGTGGTTGCAGCGAGTGTGAAAGATGATGATTTGTTGGTGCAATTTTCAGGAATAGAGGAAGAATGGTAAGAGAAAATTATCATGATTAAGGTTGAGAAACTTGTTGCAGCAAATGAAGGTGAGAAGATGAACTTTGCATTGGAGGATGATGTTGGCATAACAAAGAATGAAGAGGTAAGTTTTAATTTTTCTAAAATTTATGAAGTGAATAAGGAGTTAGTGGATAGAAAAAGTGATTATGTAGTTGCAGATTGGTGTGTGGATAGTGCATATTTGCATGTAGAAGTTGTGGTGGTTGATGCAGATGTAATTTGGTGGAGGTGATTAGTTTGTGGTGGGTTGGATCCAATGAAGGAGGAATGGAGAGTAGGGAGAATTTGGCGAAGGAGGATGGTCTATAGTGGATACAAATCCATGATAGGAGAGAAGAGTGGTGAGAAGAATATTGGGAGGAGGATGACACTAGTTCCAACATGGTGCTAGAAGAAGAGGAAGAAAAATTGATCTTGTGCACATGAATTAGTGACGGAGTTCGGTGTAGATTGGTTGCAACCTGAAATAGTAGTTCAACTACTCAACTCCACTTTTGTGAGCCTATGCTCACAAACTTTCTACTCGATGTGTCTGATGCAGGAGCACCCGGGCGCATGAGCAATCCTACATCACACAAAAATAATTTCATTTTTTGACACTAGTTAGATGGTCTTAGTTTGTGGAGATGCACCTTTGACATGGATTTAGAATATTTCATGGATGCAGGTTGTCCAATTTCATATGAGAAATAACACTCATATTTTGCTAAAGATCCATCACAAAAGTGGGTTGCATATGTTGCAAGAACAATACTTATTTTGATTTGTGAGCTTGGTGTGTAGTTCAATGATGACATCCACATATTAGTATCTTCAGATGTTCCAAAAGATCTCTATGGTCTCCATTCCAAACAGCTAGAAAAGATCATGACTGGAGATACTTCATTTAAATATTAGGCTAAGCAAGTCACTACAGAATCCTTATCAAAGTTCAAGATACTACAATAGTTTTAATGGTTTTCTTAGTTAAAAAGCTATGTGAAGAATTTTGAAATTAATATGGGGGTTGGTGCATCACTAGCTTCTGGAGGATATTGGAGGCCCAAGAGTCCTCCACCAAATTTGCCTTCTTTAATTTTAGATAATTGAATTGTGTATATAAATGTGCCTCTATATGCTGAAGTAATAGATTTTGTTTTGGCTTGACTTATTTGGTTGGACTTCGATCATCATCAAAAATAGATTTTCTTGTACATAGACTCGACAAGAACATAAAATGAAGAGGGTGAGGCTGTTTCATTGTAGTATGATGCATACGCCATTGTCGATGTGTTAAATATTCTTAAAAGCAAGATTTGCATGCTCAATCTTTCGACAGCATGGGGTTAGGTAGGAATGTTTCTATTTTTTGGCAACAAAAGGCTACCATTATAATTAAAGCCTAGGGCCTTGGTATGACTGAATTTGCCAAAAGCAATTCCAGAGGGTGGTCAATCTATTGAAATGTGGATATGAAGTGCCATGTTTAAAACAAGCTCTAGCATACTTAATCTTTTCATCGCTTCTATTAGAAGTCAAAAACAACAATCAACGTTAAATGAAATGCCTTATAAGGTTGACGAAATGCCTTTAAACAATTAAAAACTAATGTTCATGATGTAAATTTAAGGAGGAAATGGAAATGCCTTTTGGAGTAGGTGGCATGGTAATTTGAAGAGAGTTACAATGCCTTCCAATTGTTATAATCTCTTACACTATTAAAACAACATGTTGTAGGGAAAAGTGGGATCTCTTTAGGAAATTGGAAGGGCAATATCAATGAAGAGGATTGTAGTTGGGAGACTTAACAATGTTAAAACAACTTTGAGTGTCCTTTTGTCTTCAACATGGAAGCCAAACAAATGGTTTATTCATATAAAAACTATTGCAAAAAGAAGAGAAGGTCGCCAGCCTGGGAAGTGAGGTGACCTTCTATGGAGAATTAAGACATTACCAAGAAAGAGGAGTTTGGCAAGAGAAAGGGGCAGAGATTAGAGTGTTGATTGTCCAGAAGGGAGTAGTGGGTTGCCAATGGAGAGAGAGAAAAAATGAACCAAGTAAAGATGATAAATAGGGGAGCTGACTACAAATTCTATGATCGAATTGAAATTCTCATTGAATACTACAACCTATGCAATTTGTATGTAAATAAGATTTGAATCAATTCAAGAGTTGGTTTAGAAAATCATGGAAAAGTAATGCATTAGTGAGTATTTATTTTGTTTTGCAAATTTGTGGTGCTACAATTGAAATTTTGAGAATCTTTATTTTGTAAGTTGAGTTGTGTGAGTGAGTTTATTGAGAGAGGTGAGGTAGTTTTTCTCTCTGCATCATGTAGTGACTCAGCTCAATTGTTGTCCTTGAATGTTATTATGAAAGGAGGGTTTGATTGAATCTACCTTAACCACACTTCAACCTACCTTCTTTTCATACATAACACAACCATTGATCTGTCATTGTTTTGAATTATTTGCAAGGCATCAGTCTTCTCACATTTTCCAACATCATCCTTTTTGTCACCAACAGTCAAGGCAATGAAGAGTGTTTCATCATTTGAATCATCATTATCCTCATCTTCTGAAAAGTAACTACTTTCTATGGAATACAGACTTCTTTTGAACTTCTCTCTCTTGTTACTACTCCTTGATTCCTTAAAAGGATATTTAGAAGCAAAGTCACCAACCTTTCCACAATTGAAATATTTGAAGGGTAACTTACCTTTGCATTTCCCTATGCCTTTCTTTAGTCAATTTGAAGGGTAACTTACCTTTCTATTTCCCAACTATGCCTTTCTTCAGACATCTCACAAAATTTGGTTCAACTTCATCAGAAGTCTCATCTTCATCATCAACTTCTTCCTTTCTCTTCATACTGACTTTGAAAGAAGCTTATTTCTTTGGTTCATCACTTCCAAATTCTCTGATTTCAAAGGCAATAAATGAACCAAATAGTTTTTCTACAATGTATATATCCAAGTTTGCATTCTTCTCAATAGAAAATACTTTATGACTATAAGATTTGGGAGAAGATCTCAAAACCTTCTTCACAATCTCATCTTCTTCCACTTTGCCACCAAGACCTTTGATGTCATTGAATACTTCATTCACTTGGAGCATATATCCAGCAATGTCTTCATCCTCTTTCATTTTTAGGGTTTGAAATTTTGTTTTTAAGATTTGCATCATTACTTTGTTTACTTTCTTATCTTCTTCATACATGGTTTCAAGTTTAGTCCAAACATATTTAGCATAACCGCAACTCATATTCTTTGTCTAAATCAGATAACCCACTCATGATAGAAACTTTTCCTTGTCATTGTTGTCATATTCCTTAACTTCATTTGAATTTGTAGCAATAGTAGCAAGAAATTTGTAACTAGTCTTGATAGATTGCTAAACACCACATCCTAGAGAATTGATATAGTCTTCCATCCTTAGCTTCCAAAAAGCATAATTTGTTCCATCAAACCTAGGTATCTTGTTTCCATTATGTTCCATCATGGACCTTCCTCAAGTGCTTAAGCTTCCTTTAGAGGAACTTGGCTTTGATACCAATTGTTGGACACACCCAGATACTGAGAGGAGGGGGTGAATTAGTATCTAAATAAACTTCAACTTCTTTGAAGTAAATTAAAACCTAATAATTACAACATTGATATGGACATGAAAGATTAACATAATGCTCATCAACACATAACACCATATATATGTGGAAAACCCTAGAAGGGAAAAACCACGGTGAGGATTAACTCACAATATATGAAGCTCAAAATAATATTATTGTTTTAGGGCTACAACCCAAGGAAGCTACTACTCCCTGATAACTTTGATTTAGAATCACTCCCAAGGAAGCTACTATTACCTGAAGACTTTGTTTTTGGGTTACTCCCAAGGAAGCTACTACTCCCTGAATTGAGAACACACTCACAAAAGATTACAGTATGATAGTCCTTCTACTATCTGAAAACTGATATTGAAACTCACACCTTTGATGAATGCAATTCTGCCTCTTCACACTTTCTTCTGATGATCAGATTAGTTAGGAACACTCTACACTTGATCATTGTCACAACTATGTCTTCAAGATGAATTAGGATAGTATCAACAACTACTGCTCTTCCTCCTTCAGTGACACATCATAATGCATTCAGTCTGCTCCTTATCTTGCATGCAACCCCTATCAATTACTTTGGAATGACACCTTCCCTAACTCAATTTGATTTACAATTTATACATGATATTACATTTATTACATTGTTCTTTGGCTAGAGATAATATGAAAAATACATTTACAAGTTAGCCATAAAATATACAACATGAAACATGTAGAGGATAAGTCCTAAACAAAACCACATGTTACACCAGCAGAAGACCCATACCTTATGGACAGGTCAACACTTACTTAACCAAGTACAAGACATCCTTGATAGCTTCAAACACTAAGGAATAACATCCACATGCTCCGCTCATTTAGAAATAGAACAACCTTAAGAAAAACATATGAAAACTTGAAGCATAATGGCCACAACAACTTGAAAACCTTGTGTGGTACTGGAAATAAGAAAGAGCTCCATGAAACTCTTCTAGATGAGTCTACATGACTCATATAGAATCTCTAAACACCCATTTACTTTCACACATGAAAGATTTGTACCTAACATCTTACACCACGAACTCTGGGAATAACAAGTCATTTGGAACACACTGCAACATGTTGTCATTTGAAATACTAAACCTGCGGACCACCAAGTAACTTGAAACTGCAAAGAAACATGTAATTCACATCCATAAACATGTGTGTGAAACCAAAAAGGAAACCATTCACTTCTGGAGGAATGCAGAGTATTTCAATAGGCCTTCAACACTGCCTCACTCTTGCAAGAACACATGTCAATTCTCTATCATGTATTACTTTCATAGCAAAGTGACAAATGATCTAAAACTTTAGAATTATCACCTTCACTACACCCTAAACAAAGTTCCAAAACTACATATCCATAACTGCTAATGTGGAAGAATGTAGAGCATTCCATTACCATATAGTAATTATCTTCAACATTGTCTTCAAACTGCAAAACACTCTTCCAATGATCCAATCATCATGAAACTTAGATTAGGCAATCAGCAACACATATGATCATCTGCAACACATCTAATCATCTTTGTGCTTCTAATTCCCATATTTATATAACTTTATACTCAACTCTACATTGAACAAGGCATGACATCCAACCACGAACTCCAGTCACCTCATTGTATTCAACATGACATCCAACTGTGAACTATATCTCCTCTGCTAGATAGGAAATGACATCCAACCATGAACAACATCACACATTGAAGAGAGTGCATCACAAATCTAAGATAGTGTTGACATCAATGAAAACCTTATGACAGTGTTGACATCAATGACAACTTTAGGAACCATATGTGTAACATACATGGATGTCAATTTCTTGCTTCATCAATTCTACTTAATCCTAACTTTCTTCACATTCCTCTTCTCAATATTTCTTCTTTTGCATTATTGACCTTGCCTACATAGCTCTTTTTCATCACAACCTAGTAATTTCACCTTTCCCATACACGTTTCATGTGTCTCCACCCTTTAGAGACCTCTAAATGACCTCCCATACCAAACCCGTCTCTCAGAATTGACTTAACTTTTGTCCTTTCTAGATGACCCCTATTGTTTCTAGATCTCCCCTAGGTGACCCTAATACTAAAAGGGGGATCATATTTAATTCATCTTTTGATATATTTCAAGTGGCAGATTGCATTTTTAACCTTCCAAAACCATTCTCCAACCCTCAGTTTTCACCCAGAAGCCTTATTTTCTAGGTTGCCCATGGGTCTCCCCCGGGTGACCCTAGGTCTCCCTTGGGTGACTCTTGGGTGATGCTAAAGGTGAAAGGGGTGACCCATTGGCAACCCTGTCATGTTTTTGAGTGTGTGTTTTCCTTCAATCCAGGCCCCAAAAAGCTCCATTTTTCTCCAATTTGCATGTAATTTTTACGCTAACATAGACTAAACTATTCTTAGCCCATCCATCACCCTCAATCATGTATAATTAACTCTTTTGATCTATTCTTATCATCTCTTCAACTCATGCTAACTCCATTTTCATAGCCCATGATAAGCTTTCATAGCTTTATCACTCCCCAATTAGTCTAGTTTTCTATTCAATCAAACTAGTTAACTCCTCAATCATCTCCACCTATCATGAGCCATTGCATACTATAGATACGTCCTTCCTCTAAGAATTAGGGGAGGAAAATTTCATAGTTGCAGCCATTCATAAGCTTGTTGTTTGCTCTCCATTAGTATCCTTGATACTCATGCAAGAGACGTGCATACCTTTTCATGTCTATTAGCATAGATTCTCAAGATTTCTAAAGATTCTCAAAGCATGCTTATGCTTTCATTTTCTCAAGCCAATGCCATTATTCCCAATGAGCATGCTCATATAGTGATTATAGCTCAATTTGAGCTCAATCAATATTATCATTAACTTTCTCAAGCTCAGGCAAATCATTTTCTCTCTTCACACTTGCCCCTAAGAGGAGGACCCCATTGCTACAAGCAGATGAAAAGGTTGTTAGATATAAAGGATTCTTGAGGGTAGTGCGAAGACTCGTGTGCAAACCTTATTGTAGGTTCAGTTAATGATTTTTATAGTAATTAGACCATAACATTGCTCTTGAAGGAAGTAATTTACCATTTCTTTACTCTTGATAGGAATTGTTAGAATAGCTTCATTTCTTTGCATTAGATTATTGATTAATTTTTGTCAATAGATTAGACTTTCATTTGCTTTCCTTACAATAGAACTCAAAAACAATCTCAGAAAAACACAAAAACATAGATTAAAACTTGCATCAAGAAAATTCATATAGACTTGCATTCATATTTCCTTTTGTAGTAATTATATGATTTTACTTATTGAGAAAAGAACAAAATATTTCTTGGATTCATATATTTCCATACTATTACAATTTTTCACCTACATCTCAAATCGGCAAAGCTGATACATTTTTCTATCTAAGATGAAAGATTTTTAACATTTTCTGCTAAAATGTTTTCAAGCATAGTTTAAGGTGCTTGAAGAGTTCAGTATTATCAATGTGGTAATAGAGGAAAGATATTAAGTTCATCATTCATTGTGTTGTAGAATATTCACCAGTTAAAAGAGTTGTTTCATTTCATTACAATGATCACTAAATTTTACAAATGAGATACAAATGGAATAAACATCACATTGAGTGAAAGCAAGATAGATCAAATGTCCCACACAAGCTATGGGAATAGCTGAGTCAATACATAACAGAGAGTATACTATGCATCTAAAAAAACTAAAGTAATGAAGTAAATAAGATAACATATCTATCATTGCCTATAAAAGTCTTGAGTCAATCCTTGTTGCAGCTTGCCCTTTGCTCTCGACCTCTAATGAACCTGCCAGAGATGGAGAGAATTTTGTCAGAGCTCAAGATATGGTTTATCCCATGAACTTCATCAAGTAGAAACATAATACACTGTCTATGATATATTGAATCAGATACAAATCATCCATAGACAAGAGAAACTAGAAATGAAATGATCATTGAACTTCACTGTTTTAAACTAATGCTTAATTCCTGTGCAGGTATAGAATAAGTTATGTTGCTTTTTTGAAGACATTTTAGCATGTGGTGCAAACTGGGCTCCCACAAGGGTTGAGCCCAGCATGATACCCCTAATTCTTAAGAGGGGATGGAAAAGGAGTACATATTCTTATTGCTCAAATCAAGACATATTTAGCTAAGGAATACCACATTAAGCTAAGTATATAAATTATAAGCTCATTACCCATCTATAACTGCCAGATCAAATGAGATGAAATGAAAGCTATCAAATAGTAGTGAGCTCATTTAGTGCTACCCAATGAGGTATAAAACTAAGTATAGGTATGACCAATATCATAATATCTATTGCTACTATTTGCTGTCACAATATCATTATATTATCATTTGTATGAATTCAAATAACTATTTTGGGATAGCAAAAGCCATAAAACAACTATAAGAATAAAATTAGATGCCTCTACAGTATACAAGATGAAGATATGATGTAACACCATGGATCAAATGAAAGGGCAGCTATGCCACATTCAGCATGTCTCTGAATCATGAAAAGATACAATATAATTGAAAAGGAGATCAAGGTAAGTAATGCTTATATGTGAAGAGATAGTGCATGAAAGTATATAATTCTTATGCAGTGAGTTCAATCATGAACTACATTAACCTCATGACATATATTGTAGCTATTGAGTAGCAAAAAATTGTAAGAAATGAGCATCCTTATCACACAAGAAAGGATAGTGAAATTGATACAGTTGCAAGTTGTACTCAAAAATATCCATGGTATACATAATGTCCATGCCTCAGACAGTGAATGAAAGAGCCATTACCATTGGGTATAATGTGGTATGTATATGAGAATGCATTTGATGTAATACAATAAGAAAGACATTAAGTATATATGCCATATGACAGTTCAAGTGTGATCATCAAGTATATATAGAAATCAATGCCAAGTGCCATAGTCACCAAATGGAACATACACAGATACATGACTGTATGAGTTAAAACAACAAACATCTATGTTCATCTACAGTTGTTGCAGAAAAAGAGGAATAAATGCTATGGATAATGTCATCTACATGAAGTGCAAGAAGAAATAGCATGTGTGCTATCATTATAGAGTGCATGTCAAACAGAAATGAATCATAATCTTTCTTAGATATCATCAAATATTACTTTTTGCAACTAGAAAGATAAATAAAATGCTAAGAGCAGAGATATCTTGTAGCCACAGTGAAAGGCATAAATAGATCCCATACTACATAAGTCCCATGCAAAATGTTTATTTGAGCCAAAACCCCGAAACTAGGAATAAAAGCACAATGAAGGAAGTTAAAATGCTAATCTGGATGACAAGGTATACAAAATGGATTTTAAAAAAACAAAAAGGTTTCAAAACTTTTAGTTCATGTAAAGATAAATTGTCAACATCCTCTACCTACACCCAAGACAAAGGGAAATATGGATCATGGAGTGAACATACATTAATGCAAGAATGAAATAATGCAATTTTTTAAAGTTATTAAGAATGATATGGAGGCCACCAACATGCTCTTTGGCAAGAACTTGTGAGTCAAAGAATGGATATCCCAACATAAATGACAGACCAAAATGCATCAAGCCCACATGATCTTATTAAGTGCCTAGGAGTTTTTGTCAGATATTGTGGTGGGAAATGCTCAGTAAGAGGTTGTGCCCCATTTTGGAAGTCTTATTGGCACCTATGGTCTGAACCAAGGTATGGGCTATCCCTCAATGCATATTAAAGGAGGATTTTTATCAACTAATATGGTATACCAAATGTGAAATCAATGATAGGGCATGCGCCGTGTTGGACATGAGTACCTCAAAGAAATGTGGGCTCCAAATACAGGCCACGCGATCTATATTTGGAGGGCATGAATATTGTAGCTACAAAATATGAATTTTCTTCACAGGAGACAAAAACCCATATCAAGATACATTAAGAAGTCTTAGATACAAAGGAAAATAGAAAGTTTTTGAGCTTAGGTAAATAAAAACTCATAGATACAAGTTTGGTCGCGGCCTCTAATGACTAGAAATACACAAGGAATGCTACATGAAAAGGAGGAATGTCGAGATGAATGAATATTACCTACCATTTTCTATAAGATGCATCAAATATATAGAGAAAGGCTTCAAGATTACTTCCAATAGCAACATCAGAGGAGTAGTTCACCAAGATAAATGACACAGAGAAACAAATGCATCAAAGAAAATATAGAAGCCACTGCTTTAAGACTAGTTTTTGCGACATAAAATGGAGAAAAATGATAACAGATGTGTGACCAAGGATT